>OY992526.1:14920305-16120305 GCA_963921215.1 Scoparia ambigualis
CACGTACCCACTACTCTTACTCACGCCCACCGGTAGCGGACGTCACCGCTGAAATGTATCGATAGGTATATCGATACTTTATCTAACAACTCATCGATTCACAATCGATTGGAAAGATCGATCCGCAACTGACGTAGGTAATAAAGTATGTGGAATCAACGGCGCTACGTTGATGTGATATTTAGTCTTTTTTTGATCAGTATTTTTTTTATGCTGTCTCGGTAGCTGGGATGGCCTAGTAGGAGTCTCTCTTATCATTCAATCATATTAATGAACACAATTTTTCTCCAATACAAATGAACAAAACACATTTGTAGACTGAAACACACCACAACCCAACCTTGTTGGCTAATAAAGGGTTAGTGGGTTTTACCTACATGATAAAAAACAATCTTTTTATTATTTTGTGAAGAGTAATAGGTGTAAGGTATATTTTTAAAATTTTGTGTTATCGGTCATGACTGTCAGTAATCGGATTAGGATCTTTTCTCCCTAAGAAGAAACTGACGATTTACGACGAAAGTGGAATCCGACGAAAGTGTCATTAGAAGTTATCCACATCCGTTATTCATGACGACACTGAACTAAAATTATAAAAAAAACTGATTCTGACGAAAGTGGAATCTGACGGATCTTTTCTAAATCTTAAACGGTGGGTTTTGGGGGTCAAAGCCACGTGACTGCTGGGTGGTGCTAAATGAGTGACATTGTCTGAGTAGTAGAAAAAGCCAGCATGAATTGGGTCGTTCATGGAGTATCAGCGTAAACCAATAGCATAGTGTTTCGTTCTGTAAATGTAGGGTAGGGATGGCGATCTGAGATCGATTAATTGAAGAATCGATTACACAGAACCAAAAAAATCAATTTTTTTTTAAATTAAGATGTAGTACTGAATCGATATTTTAAAATAGAAAATCGAAATTCGATTTTGTCAGTTTTGATAAGGACTATAAAATGTTTAACAGTTAGTTGAATGCACCTTATCAAACACATAAAGAAATAATAGTTTTTCACAAAATTCCTCAAAAACACACGAGATGGCTGTGTGGTTAGTTTTCTACGCCTCTTCTTTTATTATATAAAAGCAATAAATTAAAGTAATTTTTGAGAAATCGATCTTTTAGAGCTCGATTTTTTTGTGAAACGATTTATTAGATTGCATTTAGAATCAATTTAAAAATCGATTTTTTTTTAAAGAATTGCCTTCCCTATGAAGGGACCGGGGGCTCATCTCTCATTCCCTCACTATTCCAACTCCCCTTTTTGAGAGTGACCCGCATGTTCGTTTGCCTCGTTTTCACATATAAAGAACGACAACAACCTGCCATCTACGACAACAACCGCGACCAACGACTTTACGTGCCTTCCAAAGTACGGAGGAGCTCGAGATGTTCATATACTTTGGTCACCCATCCAGTAACCCGTAGGTTTACCCTTGAGACCCTACACGTGACCCCTGGGTGGTGCTAGATGAGTGACACTGACTGAGTGGTAGAGCCACGCTGCGTTGCAGCACGCATTGGGCCGGCTCGCATGGGGTATACCACCCTCTCACTTATATCCGGCGTGAAATAATAGCACTTGGTGCTGTTGTGTTTCGTCCGGCCAGTGAGAGTTCCGGAGGCCCCATAACCCTATTTCTTTTTTAAAGGTCGGCAACGCATCTGCGACGCCTCTGGTTTTGCGGGTGTCCATATGCGGCGGTGATTGCTCTCCGTCAGGTGACCCGCCTCCTCGTTTGTTTCTTATATATAAAAAAACAGAATAGAGCGACGATGGGCTCACCACCTGTCACGCTGAGCACATGTGCAGTCGCTGTTTAGTGAAAAGTAGACTATGGTAGAGGACTGCTTTTGCGGTCCTCGTTGCCTAGTCTGTGACTAACCCTTCGGGGATAATAGTCGTGATTATAAATATGTATGTTAGGTTCATTGCAAAAAGCTTGTTTGTAAATGGGATATATTATTATTATGACGTTGTGCAGTCTAGTTTTGTGCAATTTGGCAAACTACCTGTCTATTATTAACTTCTGGTAAATATAGTCGTAGCCTCAGTAAACGCTGAAGTTTTGTCAGTTTCAAATGTCGGATGTGTTTTACACCGTAACGTACTCATAATTTTTTTTTTATTTAGTCTTCTTTTGTCTCACTGCTGAGCAAAGGCCTTCCCCGAACCCTTCCACGCATCTTTGTCCTTGGCACTTTCCCATTAGTAACAATTACAATGAAAATCTTTTTTTATAATTGTTATTTTATTCACAATGCTTCAGAGTTATTTTTATCAAAACTAATAAAAACCAATTAAAATATCATAAAAGAAGCAAATAGTCCTTTTCAAATACAATTTACTATGTTTATGGTACCTATATGGTATGGTGGTAGTGTATGGCAAAATGTAAATGACTTGAATGAAAAAAAACATAATAATTACGTATGTCTTTATTCATTGAAGTCATTTACAACTGCTTTTGTTTGAATTGGGCATAATTATTATGTCCAATTCAAACAAAAGCAGTAGGTATGTAGGTATTTCCTGCATTCGAAAAAAAAATTAGAGTCCCATTAAGATGCAAAACTATATATATTTTTAGTTGATTACAGATTATTTATTTTTAATTTTTTTTTCTTTTTTACGTTCTCTAAAATGCCGCTATGCTTAAGTGGGATTTTGCCGGACATGTTTGCCGCATGTCAAACGAAAGATGGGCGAAAAGATCAACCGAATGGGTCGTCCCATTTAATGCCAGACGACATCGCGGCAGACCAAGGCGAAGATGGCGTGACGAGCTTGACTCCTACAAAAAAGATTGGCCCGTAGTAGCAGGAGACAGAGTTGTGTGGAAGAAGGAGAGGGAGGCCTTAGCCCCCTGCAGTTGGACTAATTGGGCTAAAAAATAATAGTAATAATAAATCGTGTTCTTATAAGATCTCATGTAGATATTAAATAAAAAAGTTTTATGTTATTATTTTAATTTTATAAGGGTATATTGTTAGTTTCTTGTACGTAGAAAGAAAATTTTGCTAGTTTTTTTAAATTTTAAGTTTTTATTTAGTACATAAAGAAACCATTCTTATGATCTTATTTTAGTGTTATTATAATTCAGTAGGTTAAGAAGAAACATATCTAATTCCTTAATATCAATTTGGCAATTGTTTTGTAAATAACACTACTGGGCGAGGTGTAATAAGAATCAAATTTAAAGAAAAACAAGATTACGCTACGGTGTGTACGCCCGCCATTTTTGTACCAACCCGACAAATAGCCGGAGTTCTCTCAACTTCGCAGTTTTACTTCACTCCAGTTACGGTTTATGGCGGTTACACACGATGCAGTTTACTGAAGCTCAGCAGTGGGTGATCGTACATACTGTTTCAGCGGCCATTTTGGAGGTATTGTTCAGTAGTTTAGTGCCACCACTCCGCTGAGCGATTATAATCAACGACTGTCTGTTGTTTATCATAATGTGACGTAACACACTTTTGGTGTCTAACTTTATACTGCAATTGTCTACTACATCACCATTACGTTATAAAATTTTTAAAATTTCATCCACATCAGCTTGATGGATGGCTGTCTACTACTGTGCATTTTTCACGAGATTTTTTGCTTGTTGTGAACTGCAGTGTTGTGAAACCAGCTCTCGGCGTTAGTATTTCCGGCCCGTTATAACTTAGGGACCTTAAAGAAATGAACCTATTCCTTCCTTAATAGGTCAAGGATCATAAGACCACCGTCGGTCGCGAAACAATTAATTTTCAATTGTGTCTGGTTTTACGGTGCTCAAGGGGTTTTAAAGGCCGGTAACGCGTCTGCGATTCCTTTGGATTTGCCATGGGCGCCGCTGATTACTTTCCATCAGGTGACTCGCTTGCTCGTTGGCATCCTATTTTAATAAAAAAAAAAGTTTGATAAATAATGGAAAGCGCTTTAAATAGCAAACGAAAATCAGCCGAAATTTCGTTTCGAAGACACCAAGAAAAATCGGCAACAATTTTAATGATACAAAGTGTAACTAAACGGAAGATCTATGTTTCATAGGATAGTACGCTTTTTGGTTAAGATGTAGCTTATTTATAAACGAGTTACTATTGGCGTTACATATTGAAATGTGCCCTTCATCATTATTAAAAGGACACTATCCAATACAAACAAATTATTTACATCAATTGGGTATTTACCTAAATAAAAAGAGTTTACGTTGTATTAAAATAATAATAATACCCCTTACTCACTACACGCACAGCAATTTATTTAAAACAAATTGGAAGGGACGATAAACAAATCGTAACGCGTGCCTGGCCCCTGGGCAAATACAAGGGTGACCAATCAGTAGGCGCCATAATATTCTGGTGCTATACAATTTGAAATTCATAGACGGAGCTCTTACCGGACATTGCCAAGCTCATGGCAGTCACTCTCATTGCGAAGGCAGAGTGATATTGGATAAAAGAACCCAATGGGTCGACGTGCTACTGTGAAACAGAGGCAGTCCCTAAAGAGGGAGCTTTTTAATTTGTTTACTTATACCTAGAGCTATTTTATATAAGAGATGAATTATATTAGATCGGGCCGTGCGTGCGGCCCGATCTAATATAATTCATCCGGGGCCGGGGCGTGCCGTGTACGTGGCCCGGACGGGGCACTGATCATGCACTGTGTAATAGGAAATGCTTCATACAAAATGTATGCAACGTCTCAAATCAGTGCCCCGTCTGGGCCTTGTCCGGGTCACGCACATTGCACGCCCCGTGCACGGCCCGGTCTAATATAATTCATTCCTAAGCGACGCTTACGCTTACATACTAACGCTTACATAAATACATAGGTATATACAAGATTTTTTTTTATCATTCAGTAACGAATTATAAACGTAATTTTAATTTTTTTTTATTTATTATTTGTTTAAATTGTCCGGCACAATTAAAAATAACTCGTGGATACCGGGAAACGAAAGGTCACGTGTAACGTAAAGGTAACCTGACCTAGGTATCCTGTGGTATCGTAATGTGTCAGAGTTCAATTTTGCGGTCCCGGTCGATTGACCATGATCAACGGTATTTTTGTGGATATGTTTGATCAATTATAGTTTCTTTATTTTTCACTTAAAAAAAATTAAAATTAAATGTATAGCTACAGTTTAAGTTACACTATAGTTTAAAAAAATATTAAACAGATAAAAAAAACCTGTATAATCACGACTATTATCCCCTAAGGGTTAGTCAGAGTCTAGACAATGAGAACCGCAAAAGTAGTCCCTACCTAGACTGAAAAGTGGACCATGGTAGGGTACCATGGTCCACTTTTCACCAAATATCGACTGCACATATGCTCAGCGTGACAGGTGATAATCCCATCGCCGCTCTATGCTGTTGGATGTATGTGCAGTCTTTAGTCCGTTAGTCGCTTTTTACGACACCCAAGGGTAGACAGAGGGTGGTAGTATTCTTTCACCGCTACGCGGCCAATGATGTATAAAGTTTACGCGGCTAGGTTACTAGCCTACAAAAAGAGCCTACAACAAAAAAATATTTATGAGAAATCAATATTTTTTATTAAATAAAGTGCTACACATCTTTAATTTTTTTAATCTCATAGCTTTCAGAGGTCATCATACTTTTTGGTAAATTTATTACCCCAAAATCTTTTTAAACGCCTTCTACAGCTAAGCACAAGCCTAAGTTATAATTAAAATTAAAACTGTAACATATTAATGGAAGACTAACAACTAACTAACAACAGTATAAAAATGATACAGGAATTGTTTCAAAATGTTTTGATGTTAAAATGATTGATTGCTTAAACGAGTACTGTAGTATAGGTACTTACAGGATGTTTTAAATAAAATAACGTTTTAATAAAAAAATATAACTTTTCTCGTAGCGGTGAAAGAATAATAAAAAAAAACCGCCTCCTCTTTTCCCTTGGGTATCGTGAAAGGCAACTACCGGACTAAAGACTGCACATACATCCAACTGCATAGAACGGCGATGGGCTCACCGCCTGTCACGCTAAGCACATGTGCAGTCGCTATTTGGTGAAAAGTGACTAAGGCAGAGGACTGCTATTTGCGGTCCTCATTGTCTAGTCTCTGACTAACCCTTCGGAGATAATATTCGAGATTATATTTATGTGTGTATGTATGTAGGTATGTATGTAGTCGTTTCTTTTTCAACGTGTCGTTATCTTCGATTTTGTATTAGGTTGACAACAAAGAGATTAAAATAGTAATAGAGCGGCTATTAGACACTATTACATACAAAAACTTTGAGCTGGTGCTCAAGTAACGCCATCTAACGTTGAAAATCAAAACCTTTTATATTAAGAATATATTAGGTATTTAAGAACAACTAAAATAAGTTTGTCATATTTTCGGTAGATTATGTCAAATCTGTTCGACTGCACTAGAGGGCGAATGACATCAAACTGAGCGACTTGTCACTACTTAGTGCTAAGTTGTGGATTAAACATTGAGGTAAGTAATGATTAAAGCTTTGATCTCAATGTCCCGTCTATATTAATAGTTTAATGTCTTTGGTTGACAAGCTGGCGTTTGTATTTCTTTTTTATTTACCTAATGAAAAAGTAGACTCACCCAATTGTGATGTCTGTGGCACGTTAGAAGTTACACAGCATGTACTATTGGAATGTGTAAAGTTACTAACCGAAAGAGCTTCCATAAACAATATTGTTAAAACATCTTTAGATGTAGGCATATTACAAAGCATCCTAGCGCAGCCAGTTTCCCGCTATGATGCTTAGGTTCTTGCTTATAAATATAAGGCGACTGCTAGAAACCGCAAGAAACTTCAAGGGCTGGTCAGGTTAAGTGTTTTAAACATGAGAAGAAATTCGTTCTTTTTTCATTTTTAATTAAATGATTAATTTTGCGAATTTTATTTGGATAGTCTTTGAGTATCTAATTTATTTTAAAGCAATAATATAAGAAATATACGCACATTTCGTAATAGGAAAATAAGTGTAGTCTCATTGCAAATTAACGTAGGTACTTATCGGCCGGCTGACGCGGACGGGTCCACAGACCGTTGGGTCAACGACCGGCCGCTGCCCGCGCGTTGTAAATAATCGTTACTTTTGTTTGTTTTTCATTTTAGTTTTCTTATGTTATTGCTTTAAAATAAGTAAGATACTCAAATGCTATCTAAATAAAATTCACAAAATGAATTATTTAATTAAAAATGAAAAAAACACGAAGTTCATTTGACATTTTTGTCATGTTTAAAACACTTGACCAGCCCCTTTACTCTTGAAACCGATCCCGATCGATCGAGATTGGTATTGTGAAGTTTCGTACTCCTAAGTTACGACACCAGAGCTAATATGGATTCATATTGCACGGATATTGAGTGAAAAAAATACAAAACTTAATGCCATTTAGTTCACCCAATATAAATCCAAATTAGCGCCGGTGTCTTAACTTAAAAGAACGAAATTTCACAATAAAGATCTGATCCAATACCGATCGCTTTCAAGAGTAGGGGGTTGATTACTCGATCAGCTCTAGAAGTTTCTTGCGGTTTCTAGCAGTCGCCTTATATAAATAGGTTTTAGTTTAATTGTAAGCAAATAAGGTTTGATAAGACTGGCTTGTTTTTAAAAACAATAGTTTTTAAATTAAATATTGATAAAAAAAGTATTTAAACAACCACAGATTATCAATGTAATAAATTATACGAAGCATACCTATCAAGCCGCATCTTCAACATTCTTCTAACCGGTTACTAATTAACAAACCTTAATCAGCGGCCGAATTGAGATGTCCCCTTTTACCTCGATGTCATCATTAGTGAGAGAATGCTACCTATTTGGAAAGATTTAAAGTAGGTATAAAAATATTAAATAGCCAATTATGTCTATCAATTGTAGTGATGACATGATTTTAATGATGTAGGCTTTTGCTTGTATTAAACTATTTATTTAAAAGTAGTAAATAAATTAATTAAATACATTTTTTTTATTTCATTATTTAATATATTTAATTGCCTGTTTCGGCCTAAGTTGAGCGGCACTGTCTTTTTTCAGTTTGTACAATGAAATGATGTACTGAAAAAACAATTAAACAACAATTGTACAATGAGTGTAAACAGTAAAATTTACCGACGTCTCACGCGGACTATAGACTATTTACCTTTGTAGAGTCATTATTCTTGACATAATTTGAAAAGTGTTTTAGCACTGTTTTCTTTCATTTGCCAACACTCATGCACGTTCACGAACTCTTAACGGGTTATAAATTAACCATTATTTTACATTAATATGCGACAAAACACAAATCTTAACACACAAAAATTCATGACTATTATCCCCAAAGTGTTATTCAGAGACTAGGCAATGGGGACTGCAGAAAAAGTCCCTGCCAATAGTCCATTTTCACCAAGTTATAACTGCGCACGTGACAAGGGGTGTGCCCATCGCCGCTCTATGCTGTTGGATGTATGATACAAGTTACCGCCTCTGTGGTCTAGAGGCTAAGCCACCGGTTTTAGACCCAGAGGTCCCGGGTTCGATTCCCAGCGGGGGGTACATCTTTGGGTGCTCGGTTTGGTTGGTGGTAGAGCTGTTAAGTCCGCCTGGCTAGCTACTATCATCTTATCTAAGTCTGGCGCCATAACAATGATGTTTATACCATTGTTGTGTTCCGACAGTTTGAGATAAGATAGCCAGTTCCTTAGTGGTTGAGGATTCCGGGTGAAACGCGCTTCCACCTTCGGCCTTATCGTCACTTACCATCAGGTGAGATGAAGGCCAAGCGCTTACCCGTTGCCGAATAAAAAAAATATAAAAAAAACTTTAAGGCGTCGGTAGCCGAGCGGATAGATGCTCGGGTTGAATGCGAGAAATCGTAGTTCAATTAGTAGCTCCGTTAGACTACTGACGTGAACCCACTCCGACACAGCCATTTAGATTAACGGGATAGGTTAACAGGACTATAATTAACTAGCGGCCGCTCGCGGTTTCACCCCGCGTGGTTCCCGTTCCCGTGAGAATATTGGGATAAAAAGTATCCTATGTGTTAATCCAGGTTATGAACTATCTGTATGCTAAATTTCGTCCAAATCCATTTAGTAGTTATTACGTGAAAGAGTAACAAACATCCATCCATATTTACAAACTTTTGCGGTTTTTTTATATTGGTAACGGGTAAGCGCTTGACCTTCATCTCACTTGATGGTAAGTGACGATAAGGCCGAAGGTGGAAGCGCCTTTCACCCGGAATCCTCAACCACTGAGGAACTGGCTATCTTATCTCAAACTGCCGGAACACAACAATGCTATAAACATCGTTGTTATGGTGACAGACTTAGATAAGATGGTGGTAGCTAGCCAGGCGGACTTAACAGCCCTACCACCAACCAAACCGATCACACAAAGATGTACCCGCCGCTGGGAATCGAACCCGGGACCTCTGGGTCTGAGACCGGTGGCTTAGCCACTAGACCACAAAGGCGGTTAAATTAGTAGTATGTGTTAAACGCACATTAATAATTATCATCAGCATCATCAGAATATAAACGTCGCACTGCTGGGCACAGGTTTCCCACGTGGACAATAGCACGTGGGGATATAGGACCATAACCCACCACGCTGGCCCAATGCGGGTTGGTGGGTTTTAACGACTGCCATCTTACGATAACAACCGGGACCAACGGCTTAACGTGCCTTCCGAAGCACGGTGGAGCTCGAGATGTTTTTAATTTGGTCACCCATCCAGCGACCCGGCATTCCGAAAGTTGCTAGCGGGCAAGATCGCAAACCGATCGCGCTAACCGCTGCGTCATCGAGCTCCTCAATTAATAAAAAAAATATACTTAAAATTAAACAAAACCTTCACTTTCCCGCCGTAGTCTTACCCGGTCTATTCCGATTACTGAGTTTTGACCTACCTATTCCGATCACAGAATTATAATTACTGTTTACCTATATGACAAAAAGAAGGTTGTAACAAATGAGCATCAATATCAACTTGTCAGCCTCACCTCCCGACCTTAATTGCATATTAACAGTATAACAACATACCATGTCAGTAACAGTACCTACCGCACGCTGTCCCACGGGGCGAAGCAGAGCGTGGCGATGTACAAACTTTTTTCATGTATTTTTAAAGACGTCAACTATGTTATGATCGGATGTGGCATGTCAGAGAGTACTATAGTTTTTTTAAATGATGAGATTGTGTAAGCATTTTACTATCAACTAGTCCTATTGCGAGCAGGATGTGGCCAAAGGTTGGTACGTCCTTCCAAAATGCATGCCAAAATATAGTAATAATTCCTAATACAATAATATTTTTTGGGCATGACTGTAGGTATGTCAGTCTTTTTTAAAAAAACGTACACCACTTTTACAATGGTTTACAAACAGAAAAAGATTATTAAATGTTAGCTGTTCAAAAATTATAAAATTAAATAAAAATTGTTATGAATCACAGTCATTCATGGGAGATTGAAGGAGGATAGAGGTAATGGAAATAATAAACAAAAATATTATTACAAATTATAAGCAACCTTTTTGCACCACTGCATGTAAAGGCTTCCCCTCCTTCTTTCCATTTTTTTCTATCCGCCGCCACAATGGTTTGGACTATTGTGGCTTTGACTAATCTGGCTAATAAAAAAACATAGAATATAGTCATCAAAAGTACAAGAAATTTAGTACCTAGACAATGTAAATCGTTAAAATAGAGTTAGTTAGTTCATGCTTTAGGTCGTCTTTAAACTTATTCTGTGATCTGTTTCAGCGTCTCCATTATTTTCTCTCATCCGTGTCACGGTGGCAGACAATCGTGAGCCCGCCCCAGTCAAAGCTGTCGAATGCACCGTTTACCCTTGACCTTGCATTGTTGTTTGCGATATTTACTGCTAAAGAGTTGCACTGAGGAATTTGCGTTCTAAAAGGAAGGGTAACTTGTTAGGAATTTTTCTCTTAACTTAGCATACATTCAAATTTGCATTGCAAGTGTTATTTTAACATTTTTTTTATATAGCAGAAGGAGGCAAACGAGCAAGCGGGTCACCTGATGGAAAGTAATCACCGCCGCCAATGGACACCCGCAAAACCAGAGGAATCGTAAGGAAATTTGCTTGTATTGCTTTTGTTTTGGCTTGTGTTTTTCTTTGGTTTTAATCCCCCAATTAAAAACCGTTTGGCCAATCTCACCTGATGGTAATGTTGAAACACAGTAATTAATAGGCGTACGTAACTATTTTAATCATCAAGATCGGTCAAGTTAGAGTAATTATTGCTATTTTATATGTTATGATTGGGTTTTATGTATATAGTTGCAATCCGTCTCGAAGGACCACATTTAAATGACCAATGTCTGTAACTGTTAAAAGTAACACGACCTTTTACACACAACAAGATAGACCTAAAACAAGCCTTGCCACCAAATCAAGTGCAATACCATTTATTCCTGTTAAAAATTGAACTCAAAACCTCTAGAACTGAAACACCGGTATGAACCACCAGATTATAAAAGCGATTATTATGGTAGCATCCTTCAATACAATACGACTCTTTTCCGGTCCTTTAAACAGATACGCAGATATCGAATCACATGCACTGATGCCGACTATTATTATAATTGCTAAACCGTTCATGTTACGAATATGCAACACTCCGTATTTGCATTGAGATTCAGATCCTACCCACAATATGCGCTCTATTGTACTGTCAATCAGAGGTAAGATGATGACGGCTGGCAGCTTCTTGCATGACTCCGATGTGCTTTATTCAAGACGAGTCAACCAAATGAGACGTCGACAATTATGATACGACGTTTCTGATGGTAGGAGGCTGGCTGGCAAGTTTATCTCTGTATTTGTATTTATAATCTGTATTTACATACAATCATACATACATATACTATCAATTCAACCGCCTCTGTGGTCTAGTGGCTAAGTGAGCTGTTTGGTAGCAATGAAACAACAGTCGTGCGTACTAGCTGGTTTATTACTGACGAGACAAATCGGCGGCGTCGACAACAGTATGCATATACATCATCCCTCCAACACTACTTTCAGTTCCTGGTGACAAAATCAAAAGAATTTCTTATAGTCTACCTTTTGGCGAGGTCTTTTGGAGCGTTGTTCGAGTGGCCCACTGTCTATGTTTTCAATAACATTTTCACTACTACTAGTTCCAACAATTATGGCAGGCCGCTCGGACACGTTACATTCCAAATCGCTTAAGCTATGATGATCTTGAGCTTCCACAAAATCATCTTCCGCGTCATTGTCACCATCCTCCCTTGCCAGACAATCGTCGTCATTTTGATTGGAAGCAGGCTGGAAAGATTAGGGTTCACTTAACTCGGATGTCTGAGAAGGAGGTGCCAACAATGGCGTAGAATCGGGCACCAACAAAGGGTTACAATCATTTGTACTACATTTTACATTGCACGTCCCTTCACTATTATCATACAAATATCCTTTATATTTTAGTATTTGGTCAAGATGACGCTTTTGTACAACATCATGTTGCTTAAAATATACATTGAACATTCTATTACCTAATATCTCAGTAATGGTACCGATCGACCACACAGCCTTTCTAGCAATGTACCATTTTGCCCAAACCAAATCACCTTTGCGAAAACATCGATGATTTTTACAGTTTTGGTTTATGATTGGGACACTTTTTATTTTGTTAGGTGGACAAATCAAATCAAGTCTCGACTTTAAACTACGACCAAACATCAATTCCGCCGGTGTAACACCCGTGGAGCAATGAACTGTATTACGGTATGAAAATAGAAAACCTAATAATTTTTCATTTATTGCTACTTGAGACATTCTTTTGTTTTCACTGTCTAATGCACATTTTATCATTTTTTTGCAAGTCTTTACTGAGTTCTCTGCCTGGCCATTGCTAGCAGGGTGGTAGATAGGTGAATTTAAATATTTTATACCATTGCAGTAACAAAACCTTTGAAATTCCATTGAACATATTTTAGGATCATTGTCAGAAACTATCAAATGGGGCAGCCCGTATCTAGAAAATAACAATTTTAATTTTGCAATTAAGGCATTAGAAAAGGTGCCATGGTTCATTTGCAGGCATTCTAACCACTTACTGTGCGAGTCTATTACGACAAGATAAATAATTCCGCCTATTGACATGTAATCTATGTGAATTCTTTGCCACGGTGCGTCGGCGCAAGGCCACGGCACGGGAGGGGCGCGCGGCGGGTCGCTGCGCACGCGCGCGCAGGTGTCGCACGCGCCGACCCACCGCTCGATCGCGGCATCGATTCCCGGCCACCACATTCGGCTACGAGCCGCGCTTTTAGTTTTCACGATACCGAAATGCGCTGAATGTAATTCGTGCAACATTTTTTTTCGAAATACCGATGGAATAACTACCCTATGCCCCCGGAATAAACAACCATCATGTTCTTCCAAATCTAGCTTACATTTAAAATAAGGTAAGATATCTTTACATTCAATTTTACGAGGCCAACCACGTTTCATATATTTCAAAACCGTTTGAGTAACTTTATCTTTTAATGTTTCTTCCCTAATGTCTTCGAAAGAAATGGGTTTTATGTTTGTGTCTAGGAACTTTAAAAACAATACTTGTTCATCTTCCGCGGCATCCTCCATGCTAGCGCGCGACACAGGCAAAGGCGAACGTGAAAAGTAGTGCAACTAAGTTACTGGTACTTTTAATATACTGTACTGTAAAATTATACGCCGAAAGAATAAGTGCATAACGCTGTAATCGGGAAGCTGTGGTAACTGATATACCATTTTTCTTGCCGAAAATTGTTATCAACGGTCTATGATCCGTTTTTAATATGAAAGGATCTTGCCTACCATATAAATATTGGTGGAAATGTTTTACGCCATATATTAGGGCCGTAGCCTCTTTGTGAATTTGACTATAATTTCTTTCACACGCTGCCAATGATCGTGAGGCAAAAGATATAGGCCTTTCCTGGCCATCTGGGAGTCGATGCGCAAGTACCGCGCCTAGGCCTGCCGGGCCGACGCCATCCTTCCGATCCCATCCTCGTCGCCAGTGAGCTGTTTGGTAGCAATGAAACAACAGTCGTGCGTACTAGCTGGTTTATTACTGACGAGACAAATCGGCGGCGTCGACAACAGTATGCATGTACCCACATATACATCACTAAGCCACAGGTCTCAGACCCAGAGGTCCCGAGTTCGATTCCCAGCGGGGGCTACATCTTTTTGTAGTTGGTTTGATGGTGGTAGCTGGCTAGCTACCACCATCTTATCTAAGTCTGTCGCCATAACAACGATGTTTATAACATTGTTGTGTTCCATCAGTTTAGAGATAGCCAGTTCCACAGTGGTTTAGGATTCCGGGTAAAGAACTCTTCCACTTTCAGCTTTATCGTCACTTACCGTCAGGTGAGACGAAGACCAAGCGCGTACCTTTTGTAAAATTAAAAAAAAACCACTCTCGACTATAACCCCTAAAGGTTTGTCAGAGACTAGGCAATGATGCCCGCAAAAGCAGTCCTCTGCTACAGTTCACGTTTCACCAAACAGCAACTACAGATTCATGTGCTCAGCGGGAGAGGTGGTGAGCCCATCGCCGCTATATGCTGTTGGATGTATGTGCAGTCTGTTAGTCGCCTTTTACAACACCCATGGGAAGAGATGGGGTTGGTAGTATTCTTTTAATGATCCGCCACCCCACACAGCTCTGTATTTAAGGTACTGACAAAAATATTAAAGAATAGAGGAATCATCATCATCATCAGCCTATTAACGTCCCACTACTGGGCACAGGCCTCCCACGTGGACAATAGCACGTGGGGATATTGGGCCATAACCCACCACGCTGGCCCAATGCGGGTTGGTGGGTTTTTAACGACTGTCATCTTACGACAACAACCGGGACCAACGGCTTAACGTGCCTTCCGAAGCACGGAGGAGCTCGAGATGTTTTTAATTTGGTCACCCATCCAGCGACCCGGCATTGCAAAAGTGGCTTAGCGAGCAAGATCGCAAGCAGAACGCGCTAGCCGCTGCGCCATCGAGAATAGAGGAATGGATTGTGTAAATGATAATACAAATGAAAAAGGAGTGACTGCTCAGGTGTGTCGGCTGAAGAGAAAGGAAGAAAAAATGGGGCAAGATCTAGGGAAAGAAGAAGAGAAAGAAGAAGTGAAAGAAGAAGATGCAACTGATAACAATTTGTCTGTTGTCATCATTGAAAAATGATAAAGGCCTTTGTATTACAGAACGTATGTGTGAGGGGATGAACGAAGCCAAAACACGATTGGAAACATATTGCTCGATAGAAAAAAAATCCTGAAGTTACCTCTAACCACCTCTATGGTCTAATGACTGACTGTGACCGCTTTCATTCCTAGATCTCAGTTCGATTCCTAGCGGAGCGTACTGTGATTAGTTAGTGTTAGAATTTTTATAACACATTTGCTCGTAAAGTGGCTCTTATTACACCGATTTCAGCATCGTAATGTAGCTTATTACACACTAGTGCGGTAATGTAAAATTAGTAATAACACACTAGTGCGGTAATGTAAAATTAGTAATAATTTGCATCTATGGACAACACAGACCACGCCCACACAGTCCACGCTTCAGCAAGAAACAACAGCACAGTCTGCACAAGTGCTTAGATGGTGAGCTTTTAGCCCGTTAGTCCCTTTTCCGACACCCAAGAAAATAGAGGGTTATTATTATTTTGAAGAGCCCATCACCGCTCTATGCTGTTAGATGTATGTGCAGTCTTTAGTCCGTTAGTCGCCTTTTACGACACCGAAGAGAAAAGAGGGGTTTGGTAGTAATATTTTAATGAGCCCACCGCCGTTCTATGCTGTTGTATGTATGTGCAGTCTTTAGTCTGTTAGTCGCCTTTTACGACACCGAAGGGAAGAAAGGGGTTTGTAGTATTATTTTGATGAGCCCATCGCCGTTCTATGCTGTTGAATGAATGTGCAGTCTTTAGTCCGTTAGTCGCCTTTTACGACACCGAAGGAAAGAGAGGGGTTGGTAGTATTATTTTGATAAGCCCATCGCCGCTCTATGCTGTTCGATGTATGTGCAGTCTTTAGTCCGTTAGTCGCCTTTTACGACACCCAAGGGAAGAAAGGGGTTGATAGTATTATTTGGATGAGCTTATCGCCGCTCTATGCTGTAGGATGTATGTGCAGTCTTTAGTCCGTTAGTCGCCATTTACGACACCCAAGGGAATTGGATGGAAAGACTTCCTACCTTTCACATACCTATATTTTATCTTCAGCGGCGGCAGCGGCTTCTTGTTCAATAATTACTATGAAAGTTTAAAAATAGATATGTCTAGTTTTAGTAATGAAGAACTAAACTTACAGTCTACACCACCGGAAATAATAAGTGAAGCACAAAATGTTATTGACAGCCTATTACCATCTAAGTCCAAAGAAAAATACATGCTGGCTTACCAAATATTATACATTAGAAAAGCAACAAAAACACGCAGTCATTTTCAGAAAATATGTTTTCCTCGCAAATATGTTATAAAACGTCGTATGACATACGTGCGCTTTGATAATTACAGCCTCTGCTTTCTTGTAGCCCTCGTCTACGGCTCGGGCTAGCAATATCGCCTCTGCTGTAATTTTCAACTTACCGCACTTATATCATAATGTACTATTATAACACATTTGCTCGTAAAGAAGCTCTTATTACACCGATTTCGGTATCGTAATGTAATAAGTTTCGCACTAGTGCGGTAATGTAATTGAAAAATTAGTAATCATTTGAATCTATGGACAACATAGGCCTTTAGCCCGTAAGTAGCTTTTACGACACCCAAGGGAAGAGAGGGGTTGGTGGTATTATTTTGATGAGCCCATCTCCGCCCTATGCTGTTGGATGTATGTGCAGTCTTTAGTCCGCTAGTCGCCTTTTACGACACCGAAGGGAAGAGGGGTTTGTAGTATTATTTTGATGAGCCCATCGCCGCTCTATGCTGTTGGATGTATATGCAGTCTTTAGTCCCTTAGTCGCCTTTTTCGACAACCAAGGGAAGAAAGGGGTTGGTGGTATTATTTTGTTGAGCCCATCGCCGCTTTATGCTGTTGGATGTATGTGCAATCTTTAGTCCGTTAGTCGCCTTTTACGACACCCAAGGGAAGAGAGGGGATGGTAGTATTATTTTGATGAGCCCATCGCCGCTCTATGCTGTTGGATGTATGTGCAGTCTTTAGTCCGTTAGTCGCCTTTTACGACACCCAAGGGAATTGGATGGAAAGACTTCCTACCTTTCACATACCTATATTTTATCTTCAGCGGCGGCAGCGGCTTCTTGTTCAATAATTACTATGAAAGTTTAAAAATAGATATGTCTAGTTTTAGTAATGAAGAACTAAACTTACAGTCTACACCACCGGAAATAATAAGTGAAGCACAAAATGTTATTGACAGCCTATTACCATCTAAGTCCAAAGAAAAATACATGTTGGCTTACCAAATATTATACATTAGAAAAGCAACAAAAACACGCAGTCATTTTCAGAAAATATGTTTTCCTCGCAAATATGTTATTAAACGTCGTATGGCATACGTGCGCTTTGATAATTACAGCCTCTGCTTTCTTGTAGCCCTCGTCTACGGCTCGGGCTAGCAATATCGCCTCTGCTGTAATTTTCAACTTACCGCACTTATATCATAATGTACTATTATAACACATTTGCTCGTAAAGAAGCTCTTATTACACCGATTTCGGTATCGTAATGTAATAAGTTTCGCACTAGTGCGGTAATGTAATTGAAAAATTAGTAATCATTTGAATCTATGGACAACATAGGCCTTTAGCCCGTTAGTAGCTTTTACGACACCCAAGGGAAGAGAGGGATTGGTGGTATTATTTTGATGAGCCCATCTCCGCCCTATGCTGTTGGATGTATGTGCAGTCTTTAGTCCGTTAGTCTCCTTTTACGACACCCAAGGCAAGAGAGAGGTTGGTAGTATTATTTTGATGAGCCCATCGCCGCTCTATGCTGTTGGATGTATGTGCAGTCTTTAGTCCGCTAGTCGCCTTTTACGACACCGAATGGAAGAGGGGTTTGTAGTATTATTTTGATGAGCCCATCGCCGCTCTATGCTGTTGGATGTATATGCAGTCTTTAGTCCGTTAGTCGCCTTTTTCGACATCCAAGGGAAGAAAGGGGTTGGTGGTATTATTTTGATGAGCCCATCGCCGCTCTATGCTGTTGGATGTATGTGCAGTCTTTAGTCCGTTAGTCGCCTTTTACGACACCCAAGGGAAGAGAGGGGTTGGTAGTATTATTTTGATGAGCCCATCGCCGCTCTATGCTGTTGGATGTATGTGCAGTCTTTAGTCCGTTAGTCGCCTTTTACGACACCTAAGGAAAGACAGGGGTTGGTAGTATTATTTTGATGAGCCCATCGCCGCTCTATGCTGTTGGATGTATGTGCAGTCTTTAGTCCGTTAGTCGCTTTTTACGACACCCAAGGGAAGAGAGGGGTTGGTGGTATTATTTTGATGAGCCCATCTACGCTCTATGCTGTTGGACAAAGAAAAATATATGTTGGCTTACCAAAGATACATGCACTAGAAAAACAAAAAAAAAACGCAGTCATTTTCGGATATTTTTTTTTCCTCACTAATATGTTATAAAACGTCGTATGGCATACGTGCGCTTTGATGATTACGAAAATTGTTTAGCGGGAAATATTGCAAGCCGAACGTGCTAGGTGCTGCGCCATCGAGCTCCTCTTTATTTTACACTAGAGGCCGCTTGCGGTTTCACCCGCGTGGTTCCCGTTCCCGTAGAAATATCTGGATAAAATGTATCCTATGTGTTAATCCAGGTTATAACCTATCTGTATGCCGAATTTCATCCAAATCCATTCAGTAGTTTTTACGTGAAAGTGTAACAAACATCCATCCATACCTACAAACTTTCGCGTTTATAATATTAGTAGGATTTAATAAAAAATAATCTCAAAAACATAGTTTACATTGGAATTACCTATTATTACGTGGCGCCGCACCACACATTGTCCAATAAAAACCTTGTCACATTCAGCACATTCTTAACGATATTGAGGCGATAATCTGCACGAAAACGTTTCGCTGACGTCTGTGTGAGCCAAATTGAATTTGCCGAAAGCTTCAAATGGTGAAAATAGAATATCTAGAACGATCCACGTAAGGCTAGAACAAAAGGCTGTTAAATAGATCGGGTGAAAGCCTTTTGTTTAACAACTTTAGCTGTTGGAGAGTTATTGACTGTTTGTTTTCTATTAACTAATTTGGTATACAAATCACTCATTGAGACGTCATTTTGTTTCGTGTTTAAAGTAAATACTTAGTGTGAACGTGGTGTGAGCACTACATAGAGACTTTTAAAACTTGACAACTGTGCTGATCCTGACTAACTGTCTTAACTTTTTTATCGTGTTTCACTAGGAACTTTCCTTAGAGTTTAAAAACTAGAGACACATTCTAGACGAGCCCTACGATCCCAATACTTGTGCGACCTCTGCCAATTCTTTCAATACCCCTAGGTACATAGATACCCAGATGCACATACAGACTAGCATAGGTTTGAGACACCGTGTTCATTGCCGAAGAGTACCTACTTTCATCCTGTTCACATGCGCGCTTCATCATCAACCTATAAACGTCCCACTGCTGGGCATAGGCCTCCCACATGGACAATATCACGTAGGATACTGGGCTATAACCCACCACGCTTCCTAACAGAAATATAAAAAATGGGGCAGAAAAAGGCGCTCTCAGATTTTCCGCTACGCCACGCATACGCCACCAAAACAAGCTTTAAAAAAAATGCGTGCCATGTATATCCTTACGGAACACGAAATGGTGAAAGTAATATAATTATGAACACCACAAATCCCTTCCTCTATAATGTCACAGAGCGATGAAAAGAAAATCAAGAATTGGCCGAATCACGTATTGGAAGTTCGCATCGAGAGTGAACCCAACTCATTATCCGATATAATTAATTGGAGTTCAGTAGAAAAGTTCTTGGTCTGGGGGAATTCGGCAACAGAGGTGTGTGAGCTACTAGATGTGGTAGTGTAGTAGAATTATTGTGTTGCTTTTCAAAGGAGCTGATAAACTAGGTGTAGCTGCCTTTTGAACGCCACGGTCGGATATGGCCGACAAATAAAAACGTGTCCAACACGCAATTTTTCTTGTCGGATATACACGACGGTGGCGTGTTGGGCACGTTTTCATTTGTCGGCCATATCCGACCGTAGCGTTCAAAAGGTTATCGCATTCATTATTGTGCATCTCTTGTGTGATTAACTACGGAATTATATACAAGCTTACATTGCTTAATTCACAGATCGGGAGCCGTTGTCAGTTACACTTGCCTCACGTCACAAGTAGCTTCAGTAAGTAATTTCGTGTTTAGTAGTGAGCTTTTAAATAAAAAAGTACATCCGTATGACTTACTGTTTTAAATGATATCTTCATAGAAGTTAACTCTAAAAGATTATAAAATAGTGCTTATTGCAATTAAAATTATCTAGCCAAAACTAGTAAGTATATTATGGTTCATCGGCCTCTGTTAGTGATTTTTGTGGAAAAATTGGAATTTACCTCGTTTGTCGCGTTACTTTATTGCCAAACAAATTATAGTTTTCGTTAACGTAATCCAAAAGTAAATAACTCTTGCACAAGGCCCTCAGGCCGCATCCAGACAAAACTTTAATTCTACCGACCAAACGTATTGGGTTGTGACTGGAATCGATAAAGCAACTTCTCCTACGAGTTTTTGTTCAATTTCAGTTAGGTTAAATGATAAAATACTTCTAAAGGTATGATTTGGTGAGTAATTGCTAAAGTTCGTATCGGGTTTCAGAGTTGGGCGAGGCTAGAAATTTAGTTTCAGAATTGGACGAAGAAAATATTTTGGGAGCTGTGGTCGGTTAGGTCTGTGGTTCGACAATCAAATCGATTTAATATCGGTGTCGAATCACTGTGTAAAGTCTGCTAATAACCACTGTGAGTATTGATCATTAATTTAAGTCTTTGTAAACCGTACCTTGACATAAAGTTCATATTTCCATATTTCCAAAAGTTTCGCAATTTTAATATTTTTTTAAATTTTAAATTAAGATTGATCTAAGTCTAAGTCAATATTGAATGAAGGGTAAGTCGTAATTTTTTTTTAAATATTATTAAAAGCTCCGCACACACAGTCCGTAAATTCAATAATCATACCTTTTACGGAGATAATCGCATTAAACTATTTATTTGCAATAAAAAAATTATAGCATTCATTCTGATAGTAATACAGAATCAACTTTCAACTACGTCGTATTTTGACTTATAGCATTGAATAATGAAATCGTCAAAGATACAGTTACATAAGTGTGTGTTTGTCTGTCGACCCAAATCTTGACTCCTACGCAGATTTTACAAGGCTTGACGCGCACTGTTTGGAGTCTGGCTAGCTTGGTGTAGATAAGCCGTCTATATTAAAAACGATAACAAAACAAACTTTATTAACTTAATATTAAAATACCTGTTTATTTGTAGTTGTTTAGTTGTTTCGTAATATAACCGTGTCGAGTAGCAGTGAAAGAATACTACCACGACCTCTCTTCCCTTGGGTGTCGTAAAAGGCGACAAACGGACTAAAGACTGCACATACATCTAACAGCACAGAGTCACAGAGTGGCGATGGGCTCACCACCTGCACGCTGAGCACAAGTCCTTTTTGCGTTATACTTTTTACCAAACATATATATATACATAATAATATACATACGGTTACCTATACATATATATATAATCACGAATATTATCCCAAAAGGGTTAGTCAGAGACTAGGCAATGAGGACAGCAAAAGTCGTCCTCTACCATAGTCCACTTTTCACCAAATAGAGAATGCACATGTGCTCAGCGTGACAGGTGGTGAGCCCATCGACTCATTTCGCTATTTATAATATTTTTCTCATGTCATTAATTAGGCGGTCTGACTTACTACCTCAATTTTCCCAAATCAAAAAGAGCATGTTGTATAATGTACATGCTTATCATTATAAGGTACTCTTGACATAACCTGACCTTTAACAAGAACGTCCCCTATCTGTAATTTATTTAAGACCTAACATAATATCAATAGACTGAATGTTAGCAACAATTAGACATGTTATTCAAAGGCTGCCGCTGTACTGTTAGTTAAAATAATTATTTTAATTACATTAACGCCTATTGGTAGCCGTGTGGCTTGATTCCCACGTCGAAAAAATAGTGTTTAGGATTTCCAATGCTCATTTATTGTGGTTTGTTTCACCAACCCATATCAAGAGCGTAGTAATTAGCCCACAGAATAATAACTAAATCATAGAAGTAGTGCTATGACATTTGAGTGAGCACTCAGTTTGTTGTGAAACAATGCGATATTATTAATCCTTTATTGCACATAGAAATATACATAAAAAACACGTTAAACAAGACATATACAAAGGTGAGCTTATCTCTAGAAGAGATCTCTCCCAGCCAACCCTAGCTGTAGTTTGGAGAGAAAGTCTGCGGGACTAATGATTACGAAATACTTACATATAAGAATATTAAATAATATAATACATACACTAATTATATTGTATAAATATACATATACATACATACATTATATATAATAACAAGAAGGAATAATCAGTTAAGATATTTCTAATTGTTATTGTTGGAAAGGTAGTGCTCTTTTAGCTTAAGTTTGAATGATGCCACCGATGGTCTCTCACGGACGTCAGCGGGCAGCTTATTCCACAATCTGCTTGCGTGGACGGTGAATGAGCTATGGAAATATTTGGAGTTGGATTGAGGAAATACAAGGGTTCTTGTGTCACATAAACGTTTGGGGCAGGAAGTGACTCGCAAGAGAGTAAAACATGAACGAAGGTAATGAGGGAGCTGAGGGTTATTATGTGACATGCACACGCAAAAATATAAGATAAGTAAATTACACAGGCGCGTTGGCCCTTGCCAATGTCCATTGAGGTATATAAAGTCAATTAATACCCTTCGAATTACTTTTTGTAGATCGTTGTTGAATTCAGTTGTTGACCAGGTCTCCAATTTCTTTTTTGTACTTTCCATTTGACGTTTTTAGCAACTTCTTTTGTCTCTTTCCTTTCAATGTTTATGACCCATTTGAAGAAATAGGACAACTATACGAGTCTTATTTGGACTAGGGGGTCGTCCATTAATCACGTGATGTTTTTGTAGCATTTTTAACCCCTCCTCCCCCCCTTGGTGATACATGGTGAGGCTTAAGACTACCCCCCCCCCCCCCCCCCCCAAATCACGTGAATGTACCTACATAGAATCTTAAAATTTTTAGAATATTATCTTTAAATACATATATAAAGTTTAATCTAATCATATTCTAGAAAATAAATGACCATGATAAAAATTTCTAGACGGAGAAGTTGCACGTTGTTTTTTTTAAACGTCGTGTCAAGATCACACTACACGCCGCTTTCGGTTTAGAAATCACGCTTGACGAAAAAATAAATACACGTGATATCTTATTACACCTAAATACACGTGATATTTCGTGATTTTTGACGAACCCCTCCCCCCCCTTTCGTGCCTCACGTGATTAATGGACGGCCCCCTACTTCTATGTTTTAGTTATTATGCTGAGGATTAGTCCAATGCTAATTTATTGTATCGAAGACTTGATTTCAATTTTGTTTGGCAGTAGGACTTGAAGTTGGAAATACCTATGCCCTCCACCAGATTTTACGATAAGTCTTTTACCGTTCAAGCTGCCCGTCTGTGCATTGCCTACAGATATTAAGCGTGCCCAATCCTTGGACAGCTTTAAATGACTGGTTATAGAACACTATCTGTCACTGTCAACGTCCTTATAATTTTAGTATATTTAGATAAAAAACTTTATAAGTATTTATTTATTTAACTATACAGGGTGGACCAAATAGTGACGTCAATCGATTTTTAATAGTTTCCTCATATCCAGGGGTGTCCAAAAATACCCCATGTATGTTCCCCGACCTTTTTTGTTTTTAAGTTATCAGTTTTTTTAGTGGTTTATCAGAATATACTGTCCGATCGGCTTAAAAAATTAAAAAAGTAACTATTTATTGCTTTTCCGAATTTTTTTTTAGTTTGGTATCCTTAATAACTTATCTATCACACGTAAAATAACCAGCTTTCTAACATTAATGCAAGTTAGAAATTTTTTGACCGAAATTCAAAATTTCACGTTCCAGCGAGTAAGAGTTTAATTTTCAACTTAAAATTAAAAATTTAAAAAGCCATTTCACGACTTCAAAGTAACTTTAAAAACTTTGCCAGCTTTTCAGCTTTCATAGTAACACAAAACAAATAGTACTTAATGGGCTATCTTTCACGAATATCGGCATTCAAAGGTACAGAGGCGGAAATTTCATTAAATAGCAATTTAATTTTAAAACATTATTTTTGTCATTACTAAGGCCAATGAAGATAGGAAATACCTTTAGTAAGAAAAGAAAACCAGTGACCCGCTAAATAAAGTACCATTACTTGTATCAATTGACTATTAGTTATTTACAGTTTTTAAACTTTTTTTTTTAGTGCTTGGTGCTTGTTTTTAGTCAACATTGCTTCATCAAGTCTTAGAAGTTTTCTAACTAAAAAACATAAGTATCAAGCACTGACAAATTTCGACGAGTGAAAACCAGACCTCGGTAGCCAAGTGGCTAAGGCAGCCGCCCGGAATGCGGACGGTGCGTTGTTCGATTCCCGCCTGAGGATGTCGTCTCTTTTCAGTGTTTAAAAAAAAATACTTTAGTATATTTAAGCGCTATTAAAACGCTAAAATATATAAAAAACATTACTTTTTAAACTTACAAATTATGAAAGTTGGGTTGGCAGTAATCTTTTATTACATACATATAATAACGACTATTATCCCCAAAGGGTTATAAAGAGACTACGCAACGAGGACAGCAAAAGCAGCCCTCTACCATAGTCCACTTTTCACCAAATAGCAACTGCACATGTGCTCAGCATGTCAGGTGGTGAGCCCATCTTTTAGTGAGCCGCTATATCAAAGCGTATCCATACAAATAAACCGTCACCGGTTAGCAACGTCTTTGCCGGCGGCCATGGCGTGGCGCCACTCGTGATTGCGCAACAAATTACTAAATCTGAGTTACCGCCGGTTCATAAACACCGAATCACTTTATAAGGCTGCCCTGGCTCTATTGTTTAGTGAATTTTGCCGTTTTGGGTTCCTCAAACGTTTTGTTGTATGCCCCAACGGCCTATTGTTGGGAAAGCGCCTTTTTAATTATCCAGATTACATGTGGAGTGGATTATGAAAAGTATTGTGTTTTTTCTTCTTAAAGTTGAGTTGAATTTGCATAATCATTTTTATGAATTAACTTACCCTTTGAAATTTGTAGAGGTCGTGTTATCCAAAAATAATTTAGACTGTGTTACACAATCTAAGTTACATAAATAAGTAAGGTAGGTAAGGGTCTTTTAAAATATGAGTATAATCACATAATAACTAATAGTTAAGGAATTAGGCGTTACTTTGCGGAAATCCATAGTAATACAAAAACGTAATACCTAAAATATGTAGGTAGCCTTATTACTTACAAGTACTGCCTTTGATGTAAAGCGAATCCACTTGATATTTTTGTACACACAAAATTTTACTAAATATTCCGAATTCTACTAATATTATAAACGCGAAAGTTTGTAAGTATGGATGGATATTATGTTTCACAGCTTCATTCGACGCGATTTACTGTTTACATGGTGTAGGAGCGCTCCCAAGCATCAGCCTTGCACGTATTTTTAGAGTTTTTTTTTTTTGGTAGGCAGTATGGCTGGCGGTAAGGCTGTATATTCACGAACCATTACAACTGTCACTGTCATTCCGCTATTAGAAGTTGTCCTGAGCGGGTCCGGCGTAATTTCAAATCATTCTGTGTTTCCGTGCTCAAGCCTTCGCACGTCTCCTGAACAACAAGCAAGTAGTGATCCGGATATTACGTATTTCTTTAAAAATGGGAAAGAAAAGGAAGCACAACTATAGCGAAGAGGAGATTCGCCGAAAAATAAAAAAGCTTACGGATAAGTTACCTAAGCCAGCGAATATAATCGAAGATGAAATAATATTTTCTGCTGACGAACAATCGTTTAACAGTAAGTTTTAAAATTTAACGCTTAGCTTCATAATCAAGAAGTAATGCGTACTGCAGGAAATTTGGCTAATATTTTCACAAAATATTGACCTACATTAGTGATGCGAGGATACTGTACCTGGGTTACCTCTGTCACATAAAAAGTGATGCGTACTGCTAAAATTGGGCTGATACTGTCACATAATCTTGTTAAACAATTTCTTAAAAGAAATGTTTGTCTACAGATTTCCTGCTAGAGTCGCCCTATGGCCAGTCATTTTACAACGAGTCTCCGTTATTGGACACCGTTCTATGTGAGCCCGGTTTGAGTCCGGCCTTGCCTCAACAGACTGCTCCGCAAGTAGATCAACCGCTGCAACTAGCTTCACCACTGCCACCAGCGCCATCTTCACCACTGCCGCTGCCGCCGCCATCGCCAAAACCTGGTCCATTAGTAGACAAGGAACAACCTTGTACAGAGGAGTTGGAACTAGGTGAAGACATTCTTCAATTGCTTGGTGATGCTCCTAAAGAGGAAACTCCCCTAGGCCCTAGCATACATAAAGATGTCGCTCGCCGATGGCAAGACATTCTTGCTAAAGGTTTGTCAAAAGACGTAAAAGAAGCTCTCCTAAAAGACTATTTAGTCCCTAATAACTGCGATCTTTTAGTAGCTCCTGCTCTCAATCCGGAAGTTAAAGCAGCATTACCAGAAGTTTTAGCAAAAAGAGATTCTTCATTAGCATACAAACAAAAACACCTTGGTACTGCACTATCTGCCTTAGCCACTGTTACACAGATGTTCATTTCTAATGAAACTTCAAAACAAAAACTTTTAAAGCCGCTTAGTGACGCTTGTCGCATACTTTGCGACAGTCACCACGCAGAAACAAAAGTTCGTAAAGGTTTTGTAATAAGCTCAATCAACGCAAAGATGAAAGATGCTTTGGCTGAATCTAGCAGAGGTAAACTTTTATTCGGCGAAAATATTACCGAAAAACTAAAAGCCGTAAAGGTAATTCAGCAGTTTGGCAATGCTTTGAAAAACATCCCAAACCTAAGACTTCAGCGATCAAATGTAACACCAGCATCAACAAGCAAGGGTCGTTTAAACTACATGCCTCAGCATCGCAAGATGGACAACAAGCTGAACGGCGACCGTCGGCGAGCGCCGATTCCAGGGCAACGGCTGCCGCAGAGCAGCAATGTGCGACTGCCAACCGATCGCTCGTTACCAGCGAAACCGCAAGCCGCGAACCGGCGGTAGTTGAGCATCAGGTACGATATGCTGGAAGACTACAGCATTTTATCCAAAATTGGAAACTTATTACTAACGATGAACATATTTTGTCGTGGATAGAAGGTTACCTCATTCCATTCAAGTCAGTTCCATGCCGGCCTGATAAGCCTAGTGTCTATCCTAAAACTGAACAAGAAGGAAAAGATTTTGATAAAGCTATAAAACATCTGTTAGATATTAATGCAATTTTCTTATGTGTTCATGAGCCTGATGAATTTTTATCTTCGATATTTTTAGTGCCAAAGCCAAACGGGGACAAGAGGTTTATCCTTAATTTAAAATGTCTCTATAAATTTGTTGATGTTAAGCATTTTAAGATGGAAGACTATCGTACAGCTTCTAAACTTATAACTGAAAACTGTTTTATGGCTTCAATGGACCTCAAAGATTCTTATTTTTTAATTTCTATAAATAAGGCACAAAGAAAATACCTTCGGTTTAAATATGACAATGTTCTCTATGAATTTAACTGTCTCCCGTTTGGCTTACGCACAGCACCATTTGTTTTCACTAAACTGCTCAAACCAGTGATGGAATACCTCCGAAAAAGGCATCAGCTCATCTCAGTTCTATATCTCGATTACGCAATCCTTATTGGAAGAACGTTCCCAGAATGCGAAAATAATGTTTTAATAACCAAAACATTATTTGAAAAGTTAGGCTTCTTGATAAATATTGAAAAAAGCTGTTTGGTTCCTAACACTCAATGCAAGTTTTTAGGTCTTATTTTTGACTCAGCAAACATGTTACTAAAATTACCTAACAATAAGAAATCAAAAATCAGAGATACAATTTTAAAGTTCTTAAAAACAAAACGTTGTAAGTTGCGAGAATTTGCTCGTTTTCTAGGCCTTTTAATCTCAGCTTGTCCTTCTATTCAATACTCATGGCTATATACAAAATATTATGAACAATTTAAGTTTAGTTGTTCACTTAATAACCCCAGTTATGAGCAAAAAGTACAAATTCAAGATAAATTAAAATCCGACATGATTTGGTGGTTAAATCATATCAATATTGGTACTTATCCCTTAGGTCAAAATAATTATGATTTAGAAATATTCTCTGATGCATCTACCAGTGGCTGGGTTGCCTATTGGAACCAGATTGAATGTTTTGGGTATTGGAAGAAAAATGAGTCATCTATGCATATCAATAAACTAGAACTAAAAGCAGCTTACCTCGCACTGAAGTGTTTCGCAAGAGACATAAATAATTTAAAAATTCTGTTGCGTATTGATAATGTAACAGCCATTTCATGTATAAACCGTATGGGCAGTGTTCAGTATGAACATCTTAACGCTATTGCGAGAAATATATGGCAATGGTGTGAAAGGCGAAAAATAACTGTTTTTGCATCTTACATAAATACCAAAGATAACTTTGAAGCTGATCAATTATCAAGAATAAAATTTCAAGACACTGAATGGGAGTTAAGTAGCTACGCTTACGTTCAAATAAAGCATTATTTCGGTTCCCCCGAAATAGACTTGTTTGCAAGTAGATGCATCGCTAAATGTCCTGTTTATGTAACATGGCAAAATGATACTGAAGCATGGACGATTGACGCATTTACCATTTCATGGCAAGATAAGTTGTATAACGCCTTTCCGCCATTTGCTCTTATTGCAAAAGTTTTGCAAAAATTATTCAAGAAAAAGCAGATGGTATAGTTGTTGTGCCATATTGGCCAACACAACCGTGGTTTCCTTTATTTGAGAAAATAGTTGCCTCTGAACCGTTATATTTTGGACCTGATATTAATTTACTAACATCTCCTTTAGGTTGAGGCACAACCTACACCAAACATTGAGACTAGTTGCCGCGAAACTTTCAGGCAAGCTTTATTGAAGAAATGCCTGTCTCCCGGTACTATAGAAATTATGTTATCATCGTTATCTGATTCTACATACAGACAATATGATGGTTGTGTAAAAGCATGGTTTAGTTATTGCAGCATTCACAATTATGATTACACTAAAGCTTCAGTTCCAATTGTTCTACATTTTCTTACTGATATTTTTAACAAAGGTGCTAAATATGGCACAATCAACTCATACAAATCTGCTTTAACTTTGTTTTTAGATAATTTAGATGATAATAGGATAAAACGTTTTATGAAAGGAGTTTTTAAATTGAGACCAACAAAACCAAAATATAATTTAACTTGGGATCCAAGCATAGTTCTTGATTATTTGGCTCAAAAATGCCCAAATGGAGATCTAGATTTAGAAACTCTTTCAAAAAAGTTTGTAACTTTGTTGGCTTTGATGACTGCACATAGAGTACAAACTCTTTCATTAATCAAACTTAATAATATTAAAATACAATCTCCAATTGATATAATCATTAAAATACCAGAGTTAATAAAAACTTCAAGACCTGATTCTGTACAACCAGTTTTAAGATTACCTTACTTTAATAGACGTCCTGAAATTTGTCCTGCCCGATGTTTAGAAACATATGTAAATAAAACACAAACACTTCGTAAAAATGATCCTTTAATTATTAGTTACAAGAAACCACACTCAAAAGTATCTTCACAGACATTAAGTAAATGGATAAAAGATACACTTAACAGTAGCGGAATAGATACCTCCATTTTTAGTGCCCACAGCACTCGCCATGCAGCTACATCCACAGCCAACAGATTAGGAGTCAACATTGACCTCATTCGCAAAACTGCAGGATGGAATGAGTCCTCTTCAGTTTTTGCAAAATTTTATAATAGGCAAATCGTTGTCGATCCTAATAACTTTGCAACAACAATTCTGTCGTCAAGTTGTAGTCAATTGCTATAAAAGTATAAATTTATTAATTAACTGTATATTAAACATACTCTGAACATCTACACCATGTAAACAGTAAATCGCGTCGAATGAAGCTGTGAAACATAATTGAAAATCAAACGAACTTACCAAGTGAAGTTCGATGTCAATTATGTGAACAGCTTCATTCGACGCGATTTACGCAAACCCACCCTGAAATTTTAGCTATCTTTTTATGAAATAATTGCATAAAATCTACCCAACCCAATAACAATAAAGTAAGGTAGCTCCACAGACGTATAAATAAGGTAGCTCTAAACAAATTATTTGAAATTACGCCGGACCCGCTCAGGACAACTTCTAATAGCGGAATGACAGTGACAGTTGTAATGGTTCGTGAATAAACAGCCTTACAGCCAGCCATACTGCCTACCAAAAAAAAAAAAAAAAAAAAACTCTAAAAATACGTGCAAGGCTGATGCTTGGGAGCGCTCCTACACCACGTAAACAGTAAATCGCGTCGAATGAAGCTGTTCACATAATTGACATCGAACTTCACTTGGTAAGTTCGTTTGATTTTCAATTTGTTACTCTTTCACGTAGAAACTACTGAATGGATTTGGATGAAATTCGGCATACAGATAGTTTATAACCTAGATTAACACATAGGATACTTTTATCCCGATATTCCCACGGGAACGGGAGCCACGCGGGTGAAGGTAGAATAATACTTTTCTTTTCAATCTTCTCTTTTTGAAAATTAGTGGCAGAGCTGGTAAAGCAGCTCGGGTCGTTCCGATATCCGGAGATTCTGTGTTGAATTCATTTAGGCAAAGTGAATGAAGCGAATTTGTATAGAGAACCGTGTCGCGTAGCGGTAGAAGAATACTACCACCCCCTCTCTTCCCTTGTGTGTAGAAAAGGGGACTAACGGACTAAAGACTGCAAGTACCATTTTAAATAATCACATGGGTATGAAACATGTTGCCACTCAGCTAGTCCCAAAAGACCTGAATTTTCTCCAAAAACTCAATCGCTTATGAGTCGCTGAGGACATGCTAGAACGAGTCAATTCCGACCCAACATTCATGCAACGCATTGTTACTGGTGACGAGAAGTGGGTTTACGAGTTTGACATGCAAACTAGTCAACAAGCTTTGAACGGTGACATGGTGCCTTCCGACTGAATCGAAACCGAAAAAACCACGCCAAAGTCAATCAAAAGTCAAAGTCATGTTGACTGTTTTCTTGGACTATCGCAGCGTTGTGCACTCGGAATTCTTGCCGGAAGGTCAAACGGTAAATAAAAAATATTATTTGAGCGTTATGCGGCGTTTAAGAAAGCAAATTCGACGAAAAAGGCCAAATTTGTGTAAAGAAAATTCATGGATATTGCACCACTATAATGCGCCTTCGCACAAGGCCATCATTGTGAACGAATTTTTGACCAAAAACTCAACAAATACCATCGAGCAACCACCTATTCCTGGTGAATAGGTGGCGGTGAATAGGTGGTGAATATATGGCTCCAGCCGACTTCTTTCTTTTTCCTAAACTCAAATTATCACTTCGTGGCACCCGTTTTCATTCGGTAGAAGACATAAAGGAGAATTCGCGGCGAGAACTGAACTCAATTCTAGAAAAAGCGTTTAAAAAATGTTTTGATGATTAGATTATTCATTGGCGTAAGTGGTGTAAGTTCTGAAGGAGCATACTTTTCCCGGTACTTTTATGATAGAGTAGTATATTATAAACCTACCTTTTAAAACCTTTTTACAATGTAAAATGCCGCCTTCTTATTTATGAGGCCCTTAGTAAGCAACCACGAGTGGCAAGCACCGAGTTATTTTTGTCAAATTATCCCACATAATTATTTTGATACGGGACCATTTTTTATAGCAAATTATATACAATTCGTATCTTAAACGGTAAGTGTGGCACTGATTAATGGTTGATTCACCAAATTGTTCCTAATATCCACCCACACTGGCGTTCATGGTGATACGGTGGCGTTTCATTGTTTATTAGTAGTTTTATGCAATCATATAGAGTTTAGTAATCGTTTTTTAACTTACAAATTATGAAAGTTAATGATGAAAGTTTGTCATCATTACCATCATCACCATCATCAGCCGAAGGACGTCCACTGTCGGACAAAGGCCTTCACCACCACCGGTATTTAGCTGTTCGCATCCAACTTTACTAGATCATAGGTCCACCATGTAGGAGGCCTTTTTTCAACTAGGTAAAATGCGAGGCATACACCGAGGCCTGGGACGACCTCGGGTTGTTTGGGACTCTGCTCTTCCTCCCCCGTCCGGTTAGAAAAGCTCGACAAGGACAAGGCAGGCCCACTCATTAAAAAACCTAGTACCCTTCTATGTCATAGAGATGGCTCGGGACAACTAACGACAAGCACTGAGTTATCTTTTTTATAATTAACCCAGCAAATGAGCACACCACCTGATATTAATTGGAAGTGAAGTCCAGGCGCGAGGACATCTAATACAGCGTAAGAGACGTAGCATCAGTCACCCTCACTCTGCTGGTCCACAAAGTGTCTCTTCACGCCTCGTTTAAAGGACCCTATGTCATAGGTAGGAGGGAACACGTGTGCTGGTAGACTACTCCATCTTTTGGAGGTGCGACAAAGAAACGAGTCAATTTCTTTGTGCGTGATGGAATAATAGAGACTGTATATTGGTGACACCGGAGAGCAGCACGCGTAAGGAGTAATCCTATAGAGGAAGGAAGAAGGAGGGATGAGGTCAAAGAGTTCTTCAGAGCACTCGCCTTGGTGTAAACGGTAAAAGACGCTGAGTGACGCAACATCTCTACGCAATTGCAGAGGCTCGAGAGTGTTAGTGACCTCTGCATTACCGATAATACGTACATGCGGCGCTGCAATCTGTCCAAGGCATCGATAAGGTAGGTACTTTTCAGAGCTGTTCCAAAGGTGAGAGCAATACTCTACGCAAGACCGCACCTGTGTTTTGTATAATAGACACAATTGATCAGGCGTGAAGAATCGCCGCACCTTGTTCAACACACCGAGTTTATGTAAGGCATTTTTAATCACAGTTTCGATGTAGTCCTTTTGGTTAAGATTGCAGCGGAAATCTATACCGAGCATGCTAACCAAAGGTCATTGATGCTAAGCCACTCAGTCTTGGAATTTAAATGTCAAAAATAATGACAGCAGGTGCGCCATAATATTTTTGAAATTGGTGATGAATAGTGACGTATTGCCACCTTTTGCAAAAATAAAATTACTCTAAAATCAAACCATATTTTGTTGCGCTGTAAACAACAATATACTAACTGATATAATATTTCCTATCCATCAGGTATCAAAATAAAGTGATGATTGCAACAGTTTATTTGTCTTATAATATTTCTGTAAAAATCACTCGGAAATCGGAAACATGCTAACGGACTTTAAACGCTTTATCTAGTAGTAATAACGATGTATTTCATAAGGTAAGTCCGGGGGAGATGGCCACAGTTTTTTTGAGATGGCATAAAAATTCAACTACATATATATTTAACACAATATTTATTGTACCATAATCTTTAATCATTTGCATATAAAGAAACTCAAAGTAATCACCAATTTTTCTTCAAACTAAATTATAAAAAATCAAAATTTTAAACTAGCCGTTGGCCATCTCTCCCGACGTGTCCGGGAGAGATGACCATGTCAGTAGGGGGATGATGGCCAGTACTTTATTGCGTTTATTTTTTATGCTTTTCTTCTCTTCGCGTTATTTAGTATTCCTACATTTAAAGCACATTTATTCAAATTTAGTACAATTTTCATGTACTAATTGAGAATAGATGATAAACCAATCTTCATTCAGTTGGGTAGTTTATTAGTTTTCTCCACACCCAACACAGTTGTCATTTTACGTAAACAGGGCTATCAAGAAAAGCGTACTCTGGTATAGCAGCTGGGTTTAAAGGGACTACTCCAGTTGCTTTGAAGCCTGCTATAGCGTTTTGAACACATGCAACTCTTACCCATGGTTTAATGAGGAGAGCTCCAAAAGATAGTCTTGTAATACGTTGACTGGGGTTTCGTTTTACCCAAAGCCTGCATTGTTCGTAAAAATGACTTTTAAAGACTTAAATACGGATCTATATAGAGGTTGTAGGAAGTGCGAAGTGTGACTTGGAATAGATAGTGTTCCGTCGTGGTGTAGTATGCGAGGTTGTGATGATGGTAGGTTCCATAGCGATGGTAAATGACGACTGCGTCTCTTAAAGTGATTGTTGTGTTTTTACAGTGACTACATTGTGACTAACTTATTATCTAAACCTTACAAGACTATTTATACAATAATAACTACGTAGATGTTGGAGGGATGATGCCGTGTCATATCTTAATTGGATCTGCACGCGTTTAGGAATGTGCTTACAAACTTTTTAACCAATACGTGAGGATAATAAATTATGTGGCGACGCAAGCCGCCACAGATAGTAATATGATGTCATTTTCAGCAGTATACTAATTTATTCTAAGTTTTTGCAGCTGAGTAAACGGTAATTTCTCCGTTTTTAATTGAATTAATAGCTGCTTTTAAAGATTCCTCGGTCCAATTGCCATGCGTCCCAATAGTTTTTCTTTTATAAACGGTTGGCAACTGTAAAAAAAGAAGTTTAATTAATATTGAGCATAAAAAATAAGTTGCATTATGGCCATCTTAGCCGTACCGCAAGTGTCCATCTCCCCTGAATCGTCCGGGAGAGATTGCCATATCGATTTAAAAATGAATCGTTAGGTATAGAATAGTATTTAGAGGTTAAAATGCAACACACCAAGCATGGTAAAACATAATAACCACAAGTTGTCATTCAAAATTTTTCACCAGAACTTTAGATCTGAATCACTTAAAATTCTTTTGCACTATTCATAGGAAAATAACTGGTTTTTACTTACTTTTTGAATTATTATGGCTAATACGTTGCGCGTGCATCTACTCCCTGGCGCTCCGAGAGGTGAACTAAACCGAAAGAACCGCCATCTAACGGTCATTTCTAGGAAAAAAAGTGACTGGCCATCTCTCCCGTACGGCCATCTCCCCCGGACTTACCCTATAACTTATTATCTTAATACGGTTATTATATCCTCATTATTTATTTTCTAAAATAAACAGTACTTACATTTGATAAATCCAATATAAACAGCACACAAAACATTTCTCCAACACAAAAATTGGCGCAACTGTCAACGTCGAAAATTACAGAATCGAGCACAGATGTGATATTTTGCGATGACGATGCATAAAATGTACCACAGAACCGAAATAATCGACCTTGTTTAAACTAAAGTAGTCTGTAAGTCTATGAAAACACGGTACAAAGTCAAGTGGAAGAGCGCGGTCTCATGCGACCGCTTGGAGTTTGACGGAAAGGCGCGCTCTGTCAGTGCGGTCTCCTGCGACCGCTTGGGGTTCTAGAGGTACTACTCTGCAGGCCTAGAGATGTACCCTGAAGAGAGGGAAGGGGAAAGAATGGCGACTCTTTCTCTGTGAACGCGTACATCTGTGTTTTCTTGCCATTGAACTCCAACACATTATCGGAGCCCTATTTAGAAATGAGATCCATCACCCGATCGTCCTCGACCTTGTCAGAGGCCTGCCTACCCTGCGTCTTCCGGTACGCGGTCGCTGCTTATGAACCATTCTGCCTAAATAAAGCCCATCGGTTCTACGAGCGATGTGCCCTGCTCATTGCCACTTTTAATCATCGTTAGCTTGTGTTAATAATTCCCACGTGAAACCAAGAAGATACATAACCCAGAATCCCGGAGGGGGGACAGGCAGAGACCACGCAGATTTCAATATGCTGCTGACCTCCTGCTCGTTGGTAACGAAATTAAACCATTGCAGGACCGATCTGGAGATACACTTTCGACCAGCCTTTCAGATTGGAGGACGACTGGAGAGACGTATGTGCAGCATCAAAAATCAAATATGTTAAGACATTTTAAAACTATTTAAACACAAAATAAAATAATTAAAAAACGGAATACGGAGGCAACCGTGTCGCGTAGCGGTAAAAGAATACTACCACCCACTCTTTTCCCTTGGGTGTCGTAAAAGGCGACTAACGGACTAAAGACTGCACATACATCCAACAGCATAGAGTGGCGATGAGCTCACCACCTATCACGCTGAGCACATTAGCAGTTGTAACTTGGTAAAACATCCTAATAGCATTTGCCGTTGGCTTCCATTCGCCAACTGTTGGCAGGTGGTTAGTTTACTTGCCAACTTATCTTATCTTGTCTTATCTAGTGGGGCCTGCAGAGGTCTCCCTCTCGCAGTAGCACGTTGACTCATTGGGATCTTTTGTGCCACCCCGTCCTATCATTCTGCCTCCTCAGTGAAGATAATTGCCATATGCTTGGCAATGTCCTTGAGGGCGAAGAGCCTAAAATTTTCTGGTTTGGGGTAGGCCGATCCCAGAAGATTCATTCTTTTCCTGGCAAAAGAGTCGCAGTCACACAGTAGGTGCTGCATAGACTCCGTTTCCCCTCCACATGCCCTGCACAGGTTGTCTGTTGCTAGTTGCATTTTGTGGAGCATTTGTTTAGTGGCATAGTGCCCAGTCAGGGCACCGGTGATTAATCGGGCCTGCCTTCTGCTGCCTCCGCATATGATCTTACTCCGTCCTAGGGCGCCTTTGCCCATAAAGGATTTTGAGTGTCTTATACCGGGTAGCACTTTCCATTCGGTTTTATGCCTGTTTTGGATATGGTCCTTGAAGGCTTTGTTGACGGTACTCCATGCTAGTGCCACAAATGGCTTAGGGCCAATATATGGGGTCTCTGAGCCCTCTCTTGCAAGTGCATCGGCCATCTCATTGCCATGGAATCCATGTGGCCTGGTACCCAGATCAATCTCACCTTGTTGTGCCTACCTAGCTTGTTTAAGACTTTCGTGGTTTGTCAAGCACAAGGCTGGAGTTGATTCGAGGCGTTATAGTGACTTAAGCGCGGCTTGGCTGTCACTCAGGATGAATATGTTACGCTTCTTGGGAGCGATTTCTAAATTCTTTTTAGAGCACAGGAGAATTGCGAAAGTTTCTGCCTGATAAACAGTAGCGAACTTTCCCATACTCAGACTGTGTTTAAAATTATTGCTAAAGATACCTGCTCCAGTGCCCGACTTCATTTTGGATCCGTCAGTGTACCAAATCAGGCTGTCTTGCTCTGGAGACGGTGGCTGTTTCCATTGGTCCCGAGTTGGCACATGTATACTGAATTTCTTTTCGAACATGTACTTTGGGGCAATCTTGTCGCACTTCATTTCCATGATCCTATCAATACTTGCCAACTTAAATTCAAAATAGGCCCAATGGTTATAACTTGCGCAATTTAACTAACGGATAGCCTACCACGGGCCTAATGTTATTTTATCATAGTTGGGCAATTTTTGTATGGATAAAAGATAAGGTAACACTATTGCGCTAACAAAAAAAAACTTTAACTATTACTACCATGTTATTCCTACCGTCGGGTAATTACTGTAGGCACTTCAGCAAAATAATGTTGGGATTTTGCGAATGCCGTGCTGAGACCCCGAGGGGTGTGATGCAGGGGGAGGGGAGGGGAGAGGAGAGGGGCGGGGGGCAGGGGACAAAATTTTAAAAAGCTAGATACTAAGTTCCTAAATTATGTAGTTCCGATATTTCTTCATAGATGACGCTGTACTGTTTTATGCCATTTCTAAATCGCGGTGACGAGATTTTTGTGACCTTAGATATATACCCATAGTAACATTCGAATTATCAAGTCTCGCTGGACTCTGGGGACTGTTACATCTGGGTGTCGCGTCAATTGGAATTCGGGGATTGTCGGGCGGGAGCGGGACTTCATTCCTATTCCTACTTTTAAATTACGATCTCTCTTTTTGAGGATTACCTGCATCCGTCGCCATCGTCTTTCACTATTTCCTTTCTAGGAAGTGGCCATTCGTTGGGTGGGACAGTACCTACTAGAGATGGATGGGTCATACTACTCGTTATCGTTAGGTAAGGTGCACCTGTTATATAATAAGTTGGAATAAATAGGCAAGTCTATCGTTGGCGCTACTGATAGTTGGGCCTTTGTAGGTAATCTTACTTTGGCCATCACAGTTATGGGCCCAACGCGTAAACTGCGCGCCAATTATACTTGTTGGCCAACAAACCGAAGGTACGTGGCCCAACTTAATACCAACAAAAATGCTATTAGAGCGTGAACTATGGCAGTGAGCTGCTTCTGCGGTCCCCATTACCTAGTCTCTGACTAAGCCTTTGGGGATAATTACTCGTGAATCTCTATGCATGTATGTAAGTTTGTAAAGAGGGAATACAAAAAAAAGTTGTAAAATTAATGATACGAAAAAGGGCGATGTAGCCTTATATATAATAGCTCAATAGAGATACGTGTATACCTCAGACCATCGAGTTTCACAATAGCACCGCCTATTATTGGCAATACACGACAAACTCTTACCATTAGCACCTAAAATGGTTCACAAAACAAGAAACACGTAAACCACAAATCAGCTGCTGTCACTAGTGTTGGGAATAACGTCGTACTCACCTTACGACAAATACGATAAAAAGGCCTTACGCTGAATGTGCGTGAGTTAACGCTTGCGAATATTTTTCGTACAAATGTGGGGCCGACATAAGATTTTTTATTTAATCTTCCACTCCAGACTGAGTTACTGGAAATTTGTTTGTCATTTGTTACTTTGCCACTTGTTAAATAACATATTTCAGCTACTATCACTAGTGTTAGTACTTACGCCTATCACACGCCTTGCGATTTTGTGCAAACATAAACTCGCGCAAAATTGCACGGTGTGTGAGTTGAGCCTGCTTAAGTTGTTTGAGTAAATCTTTTACTTATAGCAAAGTTGATGTTAATTTTACAAAACTTTATTTGCGTAAGAATATGGTTTGACATATTACCTACACATTTAGCAATTAGCAATTAACACATTTCTGCTGATAATGACGATGAACTTTCAATGTATAGTGATGTAACAACTTTTTCATCGATCACATTTTTTAAGCTTTTAGAATCGTGTGTCCCCCAACACTAAGTGTTGCCGCCATAATTTTTCATCACATGTAATTAGATACTTCAGGAGGAGTCGTTAAGGCCCACATTAACCGTAACTAGCCGTGTTTATTGGGCTTTCCGTTAATTCCCGTATGTTGCGGTTAAACGAGCCATTTTTATTGCTGCGATTTTTTTTGCCCCACTTTTGTTTCTTTTTTTAGTGCTGGCAATACCCGGGATGGTGTGGCAATACCGTTGGTAATTGCGTTTTGGAATGTTCTTTTAATGTTAATTGCGTTATGTGGACCTGGCTTGTTGTTAGCCAAATTGTACTTCACTTTATTTTCAACCATTGTTGTGAAGTTGCAGCTTATTAGTAAGGCTATTTTTTTAATTTGTTGCTATTTGTACCAACCGTATCGCGTAGCAGTGAAAGAATACTACCACCCCCTCTCTTCACTTGGGTGTCGGAAAAGGCGACTAACGGACTAAAGACTGCATACACATTCAACAGCATAGAGCGGCGATTGGCTCACCACCTGTCACGCTGAGCACATGAGCAGTTGCTATTTGGTGAAAAGTGGACTATGGCAGAGGACTGCTTTTGCTGTCCTCATTGCCTAGTCTCTAACTAACCCTTTGGGAATAATAGTCGTGATTATATGTATGTATGCTGCACTGCTTCGTTTGATTATCCTAAATAAATACACGATCACTAACTGCCGTACTCAGAGACGTAAATTAAGTTTTAATGACAATTAAATGTCTTTACTGCTCTATTTAGCATTATACATAAGAAAGTGACAGCAAGAGACTTAATTGTCATTAAAATTTAATTGACGTCTCGGAGTAGGTAGGCAGTTAACTTTTAGTGATAATCCACCGTTATATCACAAAACAAAACTCAAAGTGAGAAAATAAAAAACACTAAACTGCAACCATTGTAGGTACTGCACTTTCCTACCAAAAGTGACACGTAACAGGCAATCACAATGTTGCCAACCATTGATTATTATTACCAAATTAGTAGCATTACGTTTACTTTAGTAGCTTCATCTCAATGTAAGAGAAAATATACATAGACCTCTTTTCAGAAACATCCCCCCGTCACACCTGACGTCTGAAATGAATATCAAAAGATATCTCCATCTCGGAATTACGAATACCTCGTCGGTATGCGGGGCATGCCGCCTTCATATCGTATTCTGTTGGTGACAAGGTTGAAGCTTTAAAATGTTGGTAGGCAACAAAATGTAGAACGGTGTTGCTACACTTTATTTATATTAAACTTCAAAAAAGTAATGACGTAACGATTAAAAAATTAGGTTTCTTTAGAACTAAAGATATAAGTAGTCTACAATCAAGTCTAAGGTATATTATGTCATTACATTAATGAATTAGGTTTTGACAATTAAAAATAGTCACTTATTATTTTATGACTACGCCACACACACACACAAATAGTACATAAATTGTAAATTAATGAATGGAATGTAAAACAATGAAAACATTTTAAACACAGTTTTATAACAAAACTCTTTACTAATCGTATGCTTATACCACACACCGAAAACTCAAATGTTTGCTTTTAATTTTATATTTTAACGTGTGTTATTTATTATTATTTAATAATAATACTAATAAAAAAATAAGTACCTATAAAACTGTACACCAATAAAAAAACTACATTTGCTTCCATCCAGATATATTGCTGGCGACTACACCATAACGTTCATGTCCACTTACTTGCCCCTTACCGTCCTTTAAAGCCCCATTAATAATATTAAATGGAAAATTAGACAAAATATGAAACATTGCTTCAGCGGGTAGCAGTCTCGAAAGTATAAATTACAAAACTTACCGGGCCAAGCGTAAACATCACAAAGTTTGGGGGCAATATACAAATTTTCGGGGCAAACGTATCTTGGGGCTAAAGATGTAAGCTCCCAGCGCTGTCAACTACAGTGATTTTTAGAAAACCAATTTATTGGAACGAAACACTTTAGTGACCCCTTACATGACCAATTTTAAAAAGTGTCCGTTTTTAGTCGGATAAAATGGAACAGCATGAATTCCATACTCATATTCATTTACTTATTTCACATAAAGTAACAAAAAGGACAATAACATACAGAAGATGTTTATGATGTTAAATTTACCTTTCCCCTTTAATTTGTGACGTCAACATCAGCTTATAAACGTCTCACTGAGTTTTTTTTCAATTTGAGGTTATTTAATCATATTAAATTAATAAATTTCTAATAATCAACGCACACGTCCAACAAAAAGTCGGTCCTTCTAAAAATTGGATCGTAGCAAATGAAACGCTGTGTTCTCTGCCTACCCCTCCAGGAAAAAAAGTTTGTTATATCGATACCTTGCGTTGCGGCTCAAAGGGCGTAACCACCATTTTGGCCAAAATAAGTTTTGAATGCCATCTTATTCAGTTTTTTCTCCGCTATGCAACGGTATATTTAAAGTTCTTAAATTCTGAAAACAATGGAAATACGACTCCAAATTTCAAGGCTGGTAATGTAGATTTTTTATATTTTTGGACGTAAAAGCAATCATTATTAGGCGTCATCAAAGTGTTGGACGTAAACTACACTCTCAAATATAAATGTAGGATGTATATGCGTATGACTAAGAGTCATTTAGGAACATTAAACTTACTAAAGTTAAATAAACTTTGATTACTTTGTTTACTGTTTAATTTGATTTTATTATATTATATATATTTAGTTATGCCGGATTTGCATTTATCAAGTCCAGTTGCGAGAGGGTAAGTATGATTGAGTTAATGGAGTGGTGTTAAAGCAACCAACGTATAATATGTATTAAATGAAAGGTCTTAATTTATGTTTTCAATTATATTTTTGTTTTGATAATTACATTTTCTATAACTAATGATTAAGTACCGTAAAAACGTAATAAAACTATGATTCTAGCATTTGTTAATAAATAATTTGTAGTTCAATTAATTTGTCTTATTATTTATTACCTCCTTCAGGACTTGCCAACAATCAAAATTGTTTTGCAATACGAAAAAGTTTAGTAGCGTTTTACTCTCGTTTTTCTTCTAGTACCTAATTCATAATTTTATTAGTCATTACTTAAATCCAAAAATAAAAATCTTCCGTAGTTATTATATTAGTAAGTACCTATAGAATACAAGCCTCTGATGGACTAAGCCTTAGTCACTGAGGGTGAATGTGTCTTAGTCACAAAGTGATCTATTCTACTAAAACCTATTGAAAGTATTGTAAGACAAACCAAAATATTGCAATAAAATAATGACAGAACGATAAAAACTACAATTTTATTTTGAAAGTCGGTGATAGATTACACCCTGCGTAACTAACGCAGCAGTCATTATATGGGGCTTAGAAGACATACATGTTTGATTTTGTTAGGCGTATTTACCTGCTAACTTTTAATCTATACATATTTCTTAAAACGTAATGTTATGCACCACAAAAATCAACGACTTTTGATGTAAGAATCATATTTATTATGATCAATAACAACAAAGTTGTGACTAATTAAAAAAAAATAGTTTTTTGCCCCTCCTGAAAAGTCGTGTTTTGATAGTTACGCCATTTGAGCCGCGAGGTATCGATATTGTACGTACTTGGAAAAAATAAAATTGTTGTTATCACCCCAGCGAAAAGATACTTCAATTTCACCATAATACTAATTCACAGTGAAATTAACTCGTAATTGTTATCTTACTTTACTCACAAAGCTTACACAATGTTGAAATGATTTTGCTACAAAGTATCGGAAATTATTGTTTAATTAAATCTCTTTGAGAAATGTTAATTAAATTTAAGGCTTCGTTAAGATGCCTTTCTAATAATGAAAATTACTGATTCTGGGTGTTGTGTCTTTTTACAATAAAGAGGTTTTAATTATATTACTAGCGACCCGCCCGCGACTTCACTTCAAGCATGAAAGATTTAATTATAATTTTTTTCATGAACTTAGGGACCTGGCAAAGTTTCATAGTTTTAAACGCTCTAAGTTTCATTTTCCACGATAAGTATAGGGCCAAGGATGTATCGGGATTTATTTGTCTAAACATAGCCCGAGTTTTTGATAATTTCATTATTTTTTAATCAACTGTGTTCCCAATACCTATTAAATGTGATAACAGAGATCTAGTTAGATCTGCAATAGTATACAGGGTGATCTTGTATAAGAATAAGTTAGCACTACTTTTACATAATTACCTAGGTACCTTGAAGCCAGCGGTTGTTTTATTTGTGACTATTTGATTGAATTTTAAACGCGCTAGACTTGATACTTATGGAAGCTAGCCAGGTGGCCTTAGCAAGTCCTACCACCTACCAAACCAAGTACACAAAGATGTACTCCCCCACTGGGAATCGAACCCGGGACCTCTGTGTGTAAGACCGGTGGCTTAGTCACTAGACTACAAAGGCGGTTAGAGTTAGGTAGTAGTATATATTTTGAAGCTGACCGTAGGTATTTTACAGACATACGTAGGTACATATAACGACTATTATCCCCGAAGGGTTAGTCAGAGACTAGGCAATGAGGACAGCAAAAGCAGTCCTCTAACATAATCCACTTTTCACTAAATAGCGACTGCACATGTGCTCAGCGTGGTGGGTGGTGAGCCCATCGCCGCTCTGAGCTGATGGATGTATGTGCAGTCTTTAGTCCGTTAGTCGCCTTTTACGACACCCAAGGGAAGAGAGGGGGTGGTAGTATTCTTTCACCGCTACGCGTCACGGTTATAGTACCTACTTTGTCGATATGTATATAAGGCGACTGCTAGAAACCGCAAGAAACTTCAAGGGCTGGTCAGGTCAAGTGACTAAAACATGACAAAAGTGATGAAAAAGAAAATCGTGCTTTTTTATTTTTAATTAAATAATTCATTTTGCGAATTTTAATTGGATAGTCTTTGAGTACCTATTTAATTTATTTTAAAGAAATAACATAAGAAACATACGCACATTTTTCATTTCGTAATGGGAAAATAAATGAGGTCTCATTGCAGGCTAACGTAGGTACTTATCGCCCGGCTGACGCGGACGACGGGTCAAAAGACGGTTGGGTCAACGACCGGCCGCTGCTCACGCGTTGTAAATAATCGTTATTTTTAATTGTTTTTCATTTAATTTTTCCTATGTTGTTGCTTTGAAATAAATTAGATACACAAAGACTATCTAATTAAAATTAACAAAATGATTTAATTAATAATGAAAGAAGCACAAATTTCATTTTTGTCATGTTAAAAATACTTGACCTGACCAGTCCTTAAAGTTTCTTGCGGTTTCTAGCAGTCGCCTTATATAAGTAGCTCCAAGTTTACTCTTTTACTTCAAAGGAGGTCATTAGCTTATTAAAATAACAAGAAAGATGTTGCTAAGTCGGCTTTGCTGCCATGGAAATTAAGGCGTTGCTATAATGAAAGAAACCTAGAATGTAAATAATAATTTGGAACAATACTTTTTTAACCAGAGGTTTTTATTTTTATTTTATCACTGATGTAATTTCATACAATTCGTTTCAGTGAGTGTACAAAGAAATACAATACATGTGGCTACTACCATTATATGTAAAAACAGTGAGTAACACAAAATATTATTATATAATACTAGCAGACCGCCCCGGCGACTTCGTTCGCGTGGACCCCGTACCCCGTGACGAATTTTCAAAATTACTCCCCTCCCAAAAACTCTTATAGTGACGTAACTAAAATAGTAAGACATATATACACATGTTACGGGGCACCGCGGAGCCAGGTAGTGTAGGGCTTCAAGCCTCCGAAAGACAGCGCAATTTCCACCTTTACTACCTCAAACTTGGTACTACTGAAGAGCAAGTGAAGGCGCACATTTCGAACATCACAGGAGGCGCTGACTGCAAAGTGGAGAGTCTCAGCGCTCGTGGGCCATATGCATCTTTTAAAATATGCGTTCCCGCTGCTTCCTCTGAACAAATATTAGCCCCCGATAACTGGCCTGAGAATGCATGTGTTAAGCCTTGGAGGCGCCCCTTTCGCGCAGACCAACGCAGCGGCGGTGAGTCCTAACGACGCCGAGAATTTCACAGATAGAAGTGACAGCATGGCTCGTGCAAATTTACCAAATCATCGATGTGTCACCAGATTTTCGTCCACCGTCAACATAATATATCAAAATGTGAGAGGATTGAAGACGAAACTTCGTAACTTCAATACAAGCTTGATGCTGCTTGAGCACGATATCGTTGCCGTTACAGAATCTTATTTAGACCACTCTGTTAGCGATGCTGAAGTAGTTAACAGCGGCTGGACTATTCTTCGTCGTGACCGTGGATCGTGGGGCGGAGGTGTGATGTTGGCAGCACGGCCTGGTGTTGCGATGCTCTGTCATAAAGATCTTGAAACCATGTCTGGCGAGGATCTCTGGGCATCTGTCACTGTACAATCTCAAGTAATGTATGTTTGTGTCGTATACATATCCCCAACTTCAACTGATAATATCTATCTGGAATGGTTTACTAGAGTCGAGAGTTTCATGCACAATTTAAATAAACCTGTAATCATTCTAGGAGATCTCAATATGAATAGCGCTTCTTTAAATGTTTGTAATTATTATTGTTACTTTTTGTCTTTTTGTAACATGGTAGATAGAAATCACATTATTAATTCTCACGGTGGTAAACTCGATGTTGTGTTGACACAGGAGTGCGCTTGTGCAGTAAACGTGGCAAATTCTGAGTTTGGCAGTCTTGTATCGCGCACAGACAAATATCACCCTCCACTTGACGTTGCCGTCACGCTTGCGACAACAGTTCAGCGCGGGTCCATGCAATCCAGTAACATAGACAATAGCAAGGACTGGAACTTTTATTTTTATTTTTATTTTTAATAAAAATAAAAATAAAAATAAAAATAAAAATAAAAATAAAAATAAAAATAATAAAAATAAAATTAAAATAAAATTAATAAAAATAAAAATAAAAATAAAATTAAAACAAATCTTTCAAAAAAACGAACATTCAACAGATAGTGTTTAACGGATGCGCTCTTCATGATCAACCTGTAGATTCACCTACACAATAGTTGTGGGGTAGGCGCGGATAGATAAGTAAAGTGCCTACCCACGCTTACTTTACGCCACCTATAAACGCAGTAGCGGAAATTGTGTTTTATTCATTACTATAGTTTTTGTTTTATGTAAATTGTGTATGTTTGTTTCATAATAATTTTTGAATATTATCATATATGTGTTAAGGTTTTTATTATGTTATAATGAATGTGCAGTGTCTAGTCAAACCCTAACCGGGTTTTTGGACACAAAGTAATTGTAAAATTGTATTGTCTTTGTTTAAATAAATAAATAAAAAAAAAAAAAAAAAAAATAAGATCGATCGGAATGTTCTGCGCCAACATGTAGATGATTTGGACTGGAACACTGTGCTACAATCCCAAGATTTGTCTTACGCCTTGGAATTATTTTATGAGGTTCTTTATTACGTTCTTGATCGAGTTGTACCTAAGAAGCGAAGGCCCAAATCATCTGTAAGACGATATCCAGTCTGGTTTACAGCCGACATCATCAGAGATATGCGAACTAAAACTAGTCTTCATCAAACTTGGAAACGATCTAAGTGTCAAGAGAGTTACGATCGTTTTTCGAATCTTCGAGCTTCTCTTAAGATAAGAGTATCAGTAGCATACGATACCTATATCATGAACTTGGAAAGCAATCTTCGTTCCAATCCTCGGAACTTTTGGCGTCACGTGAATAGTTTAAGGTCCGTTGGTGGTTTTGAGCCTACTGTTTATTACAAAAGGGCTTCAGTGCTCTGGCGCCGATGCGGCGAACGCATTTGCAAGTCATTTTTCTAGTATCTACGCTCAGGACCATCAAACTCTGGAATCAACACCTGTCTCCCTCTCAGCGTTTGCACACATTGATGTCAGTGATTTTTCTGTCCCTGATGTTGAGAGTGCCATCAAAACTTTAAAGCCTAGTTGGTCATCGGGACCCGACGGTGTACCGGCAAATCTCTTGAAGATGTGTAGGAAAACCATTGCCATTCCTCTGTGCCATTTGTTTAATCTTATTTTGAATTATGGTATTTATCCATCAGCATGGAAGGTGTCCCGTGTAACACCAATCCCCAAAGGCACTAACAAGTTGCTCGTAGAAGAGCACAGGCCGATTGCTATCCTTTGTGCGCCAGCGAAAGTCCTAGAAATTCTCCTACATAATGTTATTCGCAAGCAAGTCCATCCTTACATCTGTAATGAGCAGCACGGATTTAGGCCGCGAAGGTCGGTGAATTCAAATCTGTTAACATTGGTAGAGTACATTTCGAAAACGATGGATAAGGGCAAGCAGGTGGAAGTCGTGTATTTCGATTGTTGCAAGGCTTTCGACAGGGTTAATTGTCAAATCCTTATATCTAAGCTCGATGCTCTTGGTTTTTCCACTAAGCTTATTAACTTACTTTCGAACTACTTTAAAGGTCGGCAGCAATATGTACGCCATGGTTGCTATGTTTCGCAGCCGTATCCAACATCATCGGGTGTGACGCAGGGATCAATACTGGGCCCTTTGCTTTTCCTGCTGATGATCAACGACGTTGTTAAAGTTCTAAAATTTACAAATTGTCTTCTTTATGCTGATGATTTGAAATTATATGCGGAGATCACTGATAAAGCGGACTGTGCGCTCGTTCAAAAGGATATTGATGCCATACTTAAATGGAGTAACGACAATGGCTTAGAGTTTAATTACAGTAAGTGCTTGGTTATGTCCTTTAGTCGTCAGCGTAATCCTACCCAATATGAATATAACTTGGGCAGTGTCATTATGAATCGCACAGATTCAATGAAAGACCTTGGTGTTACCTTCGATCCTTCCTTAACATTCAATGTTCACATTTCTATACTCACTCGTAGCTGCTACAGTCGTCTAGGGTTTATCTTACGTAATTTACGTGATTTTCGGAACCCCGACGTCATAAAGCTTCTGTTCACTAGTCTTATAAGGAGCTCGCTGGAATCTAGTTCGTGTATATGGAGCCCACACGAAGCCAAATATGCACTAATGCTGGAAAAGGTTCAAAAGGCTTTTCTTCGATATTATTATAAGCGTTTATATGGCTACTATCCGTTTATGTATCCTACAAAGTATTTATTGGGTATGTTGGGAATGGACTCCTTAGAACTCAGAAGAACTCGTACGGATATTTCAACCGCTCTGTCGATTTTGCGGGGAGTGATTGACTCGCCTGAATGTGTCGAACAGTTGTGTCGCCTTTATGTTCCTAATAATTATTCACGAATACGTGCCGGTCGTAGACATAGACTGTTTGCGAATCCACCGTGTCGCACAGTGGCGCGCGCGCAGTCGCCATTATGTCGAATGCATGAAGCACTAAACGCACTTCTTGTTAACTTCCCAGACATTGATATATTTGTGGATGAACCAAAATCGATTGTAAGTAAAATTCGACTCTAAGTATATATTAAATAAGCATTCTAGTTTACATAATTATGTAATTGGGTTTATACCCGTTTAATTATGTTTAATAATAAATAAATAAATAATAAATATGCTATCGCGACACTTTTTGTAGATAATGGTGTGTTCTACAAAGCCATAGTATATAATTTTATTCTTTCATCAATAGTTTTCATAGCGCACGCGATTTAAGGAATTTATTTGAGTTTTAGTAGGGATCCCTAATATAACCGAATGTATAATTTAGCCTATGTCACCCGGAGAAAGTGTAGCTTCCCAACGGTGAAAGAATTTTTCAAATCGGTCTAGTAGTTTTGGAGCCAGCCTATTCAATAAAAACAAACAATCAAATGTTTCCTATATATAGTATTATGTAGTATAGATAAATTACCACACTACGTGGTGAGCCAGCGTGGTGGGCTATCTCCCCAAGTGCTGTAGTTCATGTGGGAAGACCTGTTTATATTAAAACTCTTTAAATAATAAAATAAAATTAATGTTTTATATTTTAGCGTTTTATTAACGCTTAAATATAATTAAGTAAAATTTTAAACACTGAAAAAGACGTCAACCTCTGGTGGGAATCGAACCACGTACCTACCGCATTCCGGGCGGCTACCTTAACTACTTGGCTACCGAGGTCTGGCTTTCAACCAATTTTTTTTTAAACAAGACTAAAAACAAGCATCAAGCACTGACAAATTTTGACGGTTGAAAACCAGACCTCGGTAGCCAAGTGGTTTAGGCAGCCGCCCGGAATGCGGAAGGTGCGTGGTTCGGTTCCCGCCTGAGGTTGTCGTCTTTTTTCAGTGTTTATAATTCTACTAAAGTAAATAAAATAAAAATTAAAAAAAATCGATAAAAAGGTTATTTTCAAAACAATGGACGCGCGTCCTATCGAATGCATAACTGTTTCCAACCCTGAAGTTTCAGTTATCACACCTCCTTAAGCCCGTATCTTCACAAGATCTTGAAATGAAACACATTTTTACGGATTAACTCGCGTTTAATTTACTATTTACATAGTTTTTATATTATCCTGACGTTTCGAACCCTTTACAGGGTCCGTGGTCACAGGGAGACTGAGGTGTTAGTCATCTCATTGTTAGAAGTTATTTGCCTACCGTCAAAAATTTTTATATTTAACCGGGTGCGTTCAAGTTTACACAAGATCTGGTACCCTTCAAACGGAAACGCAGCAATGTCAAACTATGCTGCTTATCAGTTTGGTTATGTACACGGTATTTAAAAACGCTTATCTCTTCCTTTGGGTGTCGTAAAAGGCGACAAACGGACTAAAGACTGCACATACATCCAACAGCATAGAGCGGCGATGGGCTCACCACCTGTCACGCTGAGCACATGTGCAGTTAATATTTCGTGACATTCCTTTGCCTAGTCTCTCAACCCTTTGGAGACAATCGTTGTGAGTGTTTTTAAAAACGCACCCGCAAAGATACCCGGTCTGGAGCAAATAATAACGTAAATTTTTCTCCACCCTTTACTTTAAAAGCCGAAGGAAGTTGACCTCAACCTTATAGTTTTGGTTATCCTAAAGTTTGTACCAATTAACGTCAAAATTGTTTTATTTACAGAACAACTAAAACCTTTAATGACAAGTGTAACGACAGCAATTTCAACATTGATCTTTTCAGTACCAGCTTACCTTCATTGAGAAGGCAACTTAGTAAAGGCTTCTTTATAAATTAAATTATTTATTATATAAGTAAAAAACAAGACGCTATTTTTTTTGTTTAAGATTAAATAAAAATTATAATTAAATTTAATGCTCATGGGTAAATACCCGAAATTTACTGATGTGATTAATGTTAGCTTTAACGTCAATGATATTATAATATCATTGTTTAACGTTAAGCATTTTTTACAACTGTGCTTTGGTGTAAGTATTGCTCCTTTGTTCTAACAGTGGAGATATTTTAATGACTTTTCTGTTTTACCTATAAGTTTGTAGCTATTCATTTATTGCATGAGTCGATAGTCCTCCTTGGACAATAAATAAATAAATTACTTTATCGCTAACTGACCGTATTGGGTTGCTCTCGATCTCAAACATCAGAAAAGAAAATGCTAAATGTAGGCAAGTATATCAGTCTAAACAATGTTGAGCGTTGCGTTGACATAGCGCTTTTGAATTATTAACTGAGTCTCAAATCTAACTGGAAGTGTTTGAGGATGAAGGTGTTGAATTCAGTTCACACGTGTAACAAACTGACAAGAAATGAATAAAAGATTTGCTAAGTTGATAAGTACTTCATTTTGTACCTACGTACTATGAAATAAAATTATCATAATTTTCAGCCTTTTTCAACCTACTGCTGGGCGTACCCAAGAGTCGGGTGGACCTCCAGGTTATCAGACTCTCCCTCAAGAGGAGGGAGGCCTACCCATTAAAAATCTCCTGTACGTCCCCTCAAATAGTAGCTGTTGTATTTCGTCCAGTGAGTAAAAGTACCGAAGTACCTACTTCTTCCTCAAAGACCCTTCTCCTTCCACAAGGACGGCAACCCATCTGCCATTTCTTTGGGTTTGCAATAGGATTGTTGAGGATGTGGTTGTGAGGAAGAGGAAGGAGAAGAGGAATTGTATAGCACAAAGAAAGAGGATGCGGATGAGAATGCGGATGAGGAAAAGGAAGGAGAAGAGGAATTGTATAGCACAAAGAAAGAGGATGCGGATGAGAATGCGGATGAGGAAGAGGAAGGAGAAGAGGAATTGTATAGCACAAAGAAAGAGGATGCGGATGAGAATGCGGATGAGGAAGAGGAAGGAGAAGAGGAATTGTATAGCACAAAGAAAGAGGATGCGGATGAGAATGCGGATGAGGAAGAGGAAGGAGAAGAGGAATTGTATAGCACAAAGAAAGAGGATGCGGATGAGAATGCGGATGAGGAAGAGGAAGGAGAAGAGGAATTGTATAGCACAAAGAAAGAGGATGCGGATGAGAATGCGGAAGAAAAAGAAAGTGTGATGAACAGTCACATTATTAAGTGTATTTCATCACACTCTCCGTTTTTCTTTTAGTTATTAATAGAAACAAAGTACCTACGTAGTATTTTATTTATTTGTTGCGGCCGGAGATTTCGCGCGCAATTTTAATTTCTCCTTAATTCCTCTTTATTTATAAGGAAGCGTCAGCGGAAGAGGAATTATTAACTTTCATTTATGGGGAAGCGATAGCGGTAGGGGAACTGTAAGTAATAATTGCGGAAATTCCGCAACATGTGGAAGCGGTAGAGGAATCCTCATCAACCCTAGTTTGCGGGTGTCCATTGTCGGCGGTGATTACTTTCCATCAGGTGATTCGCCTGCTTGTTTGCCTCCTTTCCACTTAAAAAAAAAGAATTAAGCCTCTCTCGGGCCTGTGATATGTTGTTGTTGCTGTTCCAAGCAAGCCACTGTCTTTTTATTTACCATCTATCGTCACTTCGCCTGGTCAAGTGTCCTGCTCAACTCCACTTGTGCCTTGTGTTAAGAGGCATTTTTGCATAAATTCATTTTAAAACCTTTATTCCTCCTGAAGTAACAATTATTCTGGTATCAATTTTGCTCAATAATATTATCGTAGATGGTAGGAATTTACAGTTAACTTAAAGCGATTTTCGAAGTTTTTTGGTTTAGAATAAGATTTTTTTTATATGAAATCAATAATAAGTAGGTATCCAAAAATGCCGAGGCTGCTACGAACTATACGACTTTATATATAAGAGATAACATTCAAATTGTTTTATTTAATTTGTTTAGAACAGTAGTTCAATCTAGAAGCTCAAAAAAGTGCCTTCAGTAGTTCAATCTAGAAGCTCAAAAAAGTGCCTTCGCGCATTTTATAAAAATCTTTCTCTGCAATATTGAGTTTAATTAAAAAGTTAAGCAAAATTTACAAAAGCGAGGCCGCTATAAACTATGCCAATAGCTATTCTACACTATTCAATAAATCAAACTTGTTAATGTATTTTGTTTCTGAGATCAAGAACGTCAAAACTGGCCATTTTACGCAAAAATCACGGTCGAGATGTAATAGAGCTCTTAATATCCGCTCGCTTATATCCTAGACTTAAAATTCTGTTTGCAGATTTCGGTGTTGGGGACTCGATCTAAGAGTGTGATGGAGGACCAACAATGCACGCTCCATGACTCTCTGAGCAACACTCTACCTGTTAGGTTTTTTAGATGTTCGCTACTAAATCGACTAACAAGTCTGATGTAAAGTAGCCAGTGCTAACTATAGGCTAAACTGAAGCTTCTTAAAATTTTTACGGTAACGAAGTAACGAAAACATCGCGAGCAAATTAAGCAAATAGCTAAATTTAACGGCTTTATTTTACAGCTTTATTGCACGCAAATACTCATCGATGTATTGTTGTCTCTATTCTGGGTATTAATTTGGACACGAAGGGTGCCAAAATACCAACCATTACTCATTATGACTAAGAGATAGGTATCATTCCTACGATAGGCAGCGATTTACAAAATGGCGTCATTATTAATTGCTCATTCACATCTTGGCATTTATTACAACGGCTCCAAGGCCCATTTTCCTTTATATCTTACTTATTTTGAATACGACAGCATTGCGTGACCAAATCGCGTTTCCACGAGCCGTCGACGTTGACATTCTTTGAAATATCCTGCAGTTTTTTCTTTCGCAACGTTCTACACTGCTGCGTGTATTTGCTGTTAGATTCTAACAGGCGCTTACATTGTTACGATGGAAAGTGTAATAATGAATCTCGCCATAAAATATGCAGCGAAAACAGTTGTATTCGTCGCCTTAAAGCGAGATTTTTATAGTCTGTCTCCACGTTATCTATCTGACTAATTGATATGGATTAAAAATGTTTTTCTTCTAATAAGACTGATTACTGAATAAATGACTTTAAATACGTAGGTTTACAAAGAATACACGTACCCAACGTGTATTCTTTGTAAACCTACAGCTAGGACTGTTTCCCTTGGAATTTATTGTTCCCTTGTTATGTCTATGTTTGATTACGAATAGGATTAGGTAGGTATATTAGTTTTTTTAGGTAAGTTGAAGGTCAAGAACTTCTTGAATAAACTCGAAGATAAAAGCGCACTTTTCCCGGGATCCCTAACTGCTGAAGAACTACTATTTCTTCAAAATTGCTTTTAATCTTATTTACAACTACTGATACACATTGTTTTTATGGAGATAAACAAGATGGTGGATGGCTACCAGCTATGAAAAGGACTAAAGTGAAAATAAAAATAAAAGTCAAGTTAATTTTAAACTCTCTAATCTTAATCGCAACATAAATTAAGCATTATCGCACTGAATACGGTGATTAAGCGAAATTTCTTAGATGAAATTCTTAATTCTCGTTAATCGCTAATTTGATTGTACGATTGTTATTGGTACGACCTTACGAGTCAAAAGATAACGAGCGATTGTTTGCTTCATCTGAAAATGTAGCTTATATTCTTGCTATCTTTAACCGTGTCCCGGTGAAAGAATACTACCACCCCCTCTCTTCCCTTGGGAGTCGTAAAAGGCGACTAACGGAATAAAGACTGCACATACATCCAAAAGCACAGAGCGGCGATGGGTTCACCACCTGTCTCTCAGAGCACATGTGCAGTCGCTTGTTGGTGAAAAGTAAAGTATATAGAGAACTGCAGAAATAATAGTCGTGATTATTTGTATGTATGTTTTGTTTTCGCCAACGCCTCGGTGACCGAGTGGTCAAGCGCTCGGCTCGATATCGAGAGGTCTCAGGTTCTATTTCCGGGTCGGATAAAGTGTGTTTTTGGATTAATTTACATTATAGACAATTATTCTCAAAGGGTTAGTCAGAGACTAGGCAATGAGGACCGAAAAAGGAGTGCACTGCCACAATTCTCTTACACCAAATTAGAACTGCACATGTGCTCAGCGTGATAAGTGGTGAGCCCATCACCGCCTTATACGGATGTATGTGCAATTGTGCAGGCTTCGGTAAGTTAGTTCCCTTTTACGACACCGGGAAGAGATGGGTTAAATATACAATACATACATATAATCACGACCATTATCCCCGAAGGGTTAGTCAGAGACCAGGCAATGATGACCGCAGTCCTCTGTCATAGTCCACTTTTCACCAAATAGCGATTGCACATGTGCTCAGCGTGACAGGTGGTGAGCCCATCGCCGCTCTATGCAGTTGGATGTATGTGCAGTTTTTAGTCCGTTAGTCACCTTTTACGACAAGGGAAGAGAGGGGGTGATAGTATTCGTTCACCGCTACGCGACGACAAGGTTATGTTGGAGAGAGATACCTAGGTTAAAAAAAAATAGAAATAGAAAAATATTTTTTGATACAATACATTACAATATTAATAGTATTCTTTAATAATGGGCTGCCACAACTCAGCTCTCTATATTCTACGTTATATTTATAATTAGTTAGTTACCAATTTTCACTTCATAATTTTAATCGAAATTTTCCTTTCAGCTTTAAGGTTAAAATCGTTTAGCTGGAGCCGGTTAGCGTAACGTGGTTTAATGAAATCTGTTAATTATACTCTGAATTAATAATTAAACCATATACTTACCTACCTCGTATAATTAATTAGAAAACTGAAAAGGCTCTTTATGGCGCAGTTCCTTGTGTTTTTTATATCTACTTTTTATCATCAGTTCATCACCATCATTCTCGCCTGAGGAAGGCCTAGACATCTCACTACTTGACAGAATCATAAAAATGCTGAGATGATTAATTAAAAAATGATTATTTTTTAATATATATTAAGTAATTTTATTACGCTTTTAATTACTAGAATCGCCAATATACTTACTCGTTAGTATAACTTTGTTGACATAATAATGTGATGGTAATCTATAATCATCTGTAAGAACTAAGATAAGATAATCGGTATTAGTAAGTATTACATGTGTAACATTACTTAGGTCGTAAGAGTCTCTAGATCTATATAATATAATAATAATAATAATAATAAAGTTTATTATCGCCAAAGGTTGTACATAAAATCTTACAAGTAATATGGCAGTTAAATTAATGAACTTATGACATAAATATAAATGTTGTGTAATGTTGCCCTTACTGTAAAAATGACCCGTATGAAGGACATCCATTCCCATTAAATAATTGACACATTATTAAATTAATAATAGGAGAGAGACATTAGCAAGATTTTAGAGTGGTTACATTTCACGTTACAATGTTAATTACTTCTTTACAGTTCTATACTTTCACAATTTACACCAATTTTTCTTCCAAATTTATATAATGGTAATTTAAACTTTACAATTTCACACTTATTATAAATATAATAATATAATAAATAAAGTCTAAATAGACTTTATTTTATTTCTTGCAATTTTATAGTTTTACGATGTAAGTAAGTACAATTATTTACCTAATTTTAGTTCTTACAATTTTATAATTTTACAACACTTAAGTCACTTATCTCTAAATAATCCCTTACATATATTTTCTTAATTTAATTTAACAATTTTAATTTTTAATAGGTAATGTGATGTGTTGTGTGTGACTTTATGCTATGATGTATAGGGCATTACAAACTGTTCGGTTTCTTTATACGTTTTTTTTAACAAGTAATTTAAAACAGAATTCTTACACTCAAAATACGACAAACTATTAAAATGTAGTTCAGCGTTGATTTTGTTATAAAGTAATGGAGCCAAATAATAGGAAAATCTTTTGGTGAATGTAAATTTAGGATGTGGTATAGCACAGATTTTGTCTTTCCGACGCTTATTGATATTGACAAGGGGAGCATTTCGATGTTGTTTAAGAAAAGCATTTAAAACAAAAATTTGCCGTACAGTTAGGACCTTGCAGGCAGCATACAGTTCAGATGTCGGAAACAGCAGGTGTCTAAAAGTAGCTACTTTCAAAACTGCACGTTGGGCGATTTCAAGAGGTTTGAGAGTGGTTTTGGCTGCTCCTCCCCAACATGTAATGCCATAAGAAATGATAGCAAAGGAAACAATTTTACCATTAGAGATTCTAAGATTACAGAGGTCATTAATAAAAACGAGAAACAAGGTTGGACCAAGAATACTTCCCTGAGGAATACCATACGCTATAGATAACTCATCACTGTAATAATTGTCAATTTTTACCATTTGAGTGCGATTACTGAGATAGCTCTCAAATAAATGTAATTGATTTCCTCTGACACCGATTTCTTCAAGTTTATGTAAAAGAGTTTGAATGGGAACGGTGTCGAATGCCTTGGCAAGGTCAACGAAGATGGTCAGCACCTTATCCTTTTTGTTAAGATGGTCAACAATGAACTCTATATGCTCGTCAATCGCATCTGATGTCGACTTGTTTTTTCTAAAACCAAATTGATTGTCGGAAATCAATTTAAAGTTTTTAAGATAATGGACAAGTCTCTTATTTATCAAGCGCTCGAGTACTTTAGAAAGTGAACTAAGAACCGCAATCGGCCGGTAATTGCTAAATAGGTTTTCGTCACCACCCTTGAAAACAGGATGAATAATTGCCTTTTTAAATGAAGTTGGAAAGACACCTGTTTGGAAACATTGGTTAAAGATATGACATAGAACAGAGGCAAGAATATTTGAGTATCTTTTGAGAATGGTAGTTGATATCCCATCCCAACCCGTCGCCACACCGTCTCTCAAACATTGGATCGTAGAACGAACTTCATCACAATCAGTTGGTTCAAGTACGAAAGAAGATAAATTTCTCGAGGGAGTATGGCCCTGACTAATTGTATCTGGTGGAGTGGCTAATTGAGAAGTAATTTTGTTTGCAAGATCATTTCCGATATTTACGAAATAATTATTAATTGCGTCACATGACCCCGTAGGTGATTGTTTTACATCTAACAATTTATTTGGCGATTTCTTGAGCTTTAAGGATTTTTTTTTTATTTTTTTTATTGGCAACGGGTAAGCGCTTGGCCTTCATCTCACCTGATGGTAAGTGACGATAAGGCCGAAGGTGGAAGCGCGCTTCACCCGGAATCCTCAACCACTGAGGAACTGGCTATCTCATCTCAAACTGCCGGAACACAACAATGCTATAAACATCGTTGTTATGGCGACAGACTTAGATAAGATGGTGGTAGCTAGCCAGGCGGACTTAACAGCCCTACCACCAACCAAACCGAGCACACAAAGATGTACCCCCCGCTGGGAATCGAACCCGGGACCTCTGGGTCTGAAACAGGTAGCTTAGCCACTAGACCACAGAGGCGGTCGTTATTCTCTCTCTCGGAATTTGTTATTCTCTTAATTGAATTCCAAAGACGTTTAGGGTCCTTGGAAACCTTGTAAATTTCCTGTCTAACGTATTCCCTTTTGACTTTTCTTAGTATTTTAGTGCAAAAATTTCGATATCTTGTATAGGTAAGCTTTAGTATCAAGTTATCAGGCGACTTCCTTAATTTGTTATGCATCACGTCTCGGTTCCTAATGCATCTTAGTAAGCCAGGTGTAATCCAAGGCTTAAGTATTTTTTGCCTGTTGGAAACTTTTTTTGCTTTTGAGTGAGTAGTTATAGCCTTTGAAATAACTTGTATTAGTTCTGATGTTGCTAAATTAGGATCATTGATATTGAGAAAACGATTTAAATCTAAATTTTGGAATGTTATATCTAAAGAATTATAATCAATAATATCTATGGTGGTAGTTGGTTGATTTATTTTGTGTTTATAGTTGTCTAAACAAAACAGAGTTGATTCGTGGTCTGTGACAGTTGTTTGAAAAACCAACGTGGTAGAAGATCGATTAGTTCGTAATATAATATGGTCCAAGCAACTATTTTCTCTCGTTGGCAAGGTGTGAGCGGGAAGATAACCGTGGAATGCAAGGTTATTCAGATATTCATGAGAACGAGCATTAAGAGATGATGGATTAATGTCTATGTTTATTCCCCTGTAATTATAACCGTAGTGAATTGTGAGAGTTTGGACAAAGTATTATTGAGACTATGAAAAAATTCATTGATATTATTATCATGTGAGGGTGAACGATAAATACACAAGATGACAGTTCATTATTTATTATAATGCTTAAACAAGATGCTGAATTTTGGAAATTGAGTTCTTCTGAGGTGTAGGCAATATTCGATTTTAGATAGACAACTACACCATCACTTTGATTTCGATGTTGTGTGGTACACAACACCGAATAACCCTGCATTAATGGAAGGTTGTGATTGCTGAGACATGGCAACCAGCACTCTGTCAAAAGCAGTACATCACATTCAAAAGGAATGCGATGGATTAAAGTTTGAAAGCCAATGAAGTTACTATTAATTAAACGTATGTTTTGCGAGAGAACTTTCAATGATTTATCCGGATGTGTAATATATGTCTTAGCCTGTTCAGGAATACAGGAATAAGATTCTGAGACCGAGAGTTGGTCAATATTGTCGCTAATATTTTCTATACTGTCATGATTAGCCATTTATATAGATAAAAAAAAAACTAAATAAAAAAGAATGGCAGAAAAGGTTACTAGTGACAAGGGCAAACCGTTTTTGTGCAGGAATCATGTAAACTTTTAAAAAACGTATTAAAATTATAATAGCAATTTTTAAGATGTTGTATTTTAAAAAACCTTGAATCAGATGTACTGAACTGTGTACAGAAATAACTGTTGGAATAGTTAAGTATGATATTATTAAGTTACAGGTGGAATGAAAGTATATTTTATATGTGTTATGATAGTAACAAATATTGTACTTAACTAACAGAATTATGTTTATATAAAAAGATATAAGATACAGATAACAAAAATGTAGTCATGCATTACCACTGCCCTCCAGTCCCTTAAGTTGGGATTCATTACGAACCAAAACATAAGCGGCTTTTTCATGTTGCCTTAGAAATATCCTTCCATTCGTTGTCCAACAGTAAGCGTAGTTATGAGCCTTTGCGAATGTGCGAGAACTATAAAACAATTTCTTCGAGTATGCAGATAGTTTTTCGCCTACGTAAATGTTGGTTTTAGCACAGTCCATACCTAGGTGTGCAGAGTTGAGTTTTGCATTTGAGTTTAATTTATTATATACTTTTGCTTTATTCAAAAAATGACTTTTCTTCAGTGTATTTATGAATTCGACGTTAATTGTAGAAGTTTTGTCCTCCTTGCGTGAGGTCTGGCGGGAAACGTCTCTAATTTCAGAAGTATGGATATCGAATTTTATAAGATCTGCCAGTTTATGTACCAGCATAAACAGGTCATCTTTTGTTTCACGATCCTTCTTGGGTACGTTGCGTATTTCTACACAAGTCTTCACAAGATTACGGTCAAATATTTCCATTTTTTCTTCAATCGAATTGACTTGAGAGGCCATTGAGTGACGTTCTTTCTCTAATCCGGTTAGTTTTGTTTCTAAAGAATCGAATTGTTCAGACATCGACACTAAAGCCTTCTCCATCTCTTTGTTAGTGTCCTTGATTATATTAAATTGAGACTTAACTTAAATTATATGATCCTCTAATTTATCTAATCGTGAATTTTGTGCAGTTACTAAGTCCTTTATCATATCCCGCATTTCGTTTTTAAAAGAAGAAAATTCTTAGACAATCTTGGTTTCGCTGCCCGATCGCCTTCTTTTATTACGTTGGGTGATGTTTAGTTTTAATGATTCTGGCGATAATAGCTCAGTATCACCGTGCTCTGAACTTGACGGCGTGACTTGGGAGGATTTCTTTGGTGATTTAAACATATTGCAACTTCTTGATGTTTAATTATATGTGACAAAAGAATCAATTAACTCACTTTAGGATTAGAATTATATAATGAGATATTTGCCAATCGCGATTTGTTATTATCATAACGGTTAGTTACGTACGTAGCCACGGATCATGCTCGTAGATTTTTTTTTAGAGACGACGTAGTTTTCGTAGCGTTTCGTAACAAACTGTCGTAGCACTGGTCTGGGACGTGTGCAAAAAGGACAGGAGTTATCTGTATTCTTCCCACAATGGTTTGTTTAAATGCAACTGGTTCTCCGCGGCGTTCGGTAGTTATACACTTCACAGAAAACACATCTTTTGCTCACTAGCTTTAGCGACCAGAATTGCGTGATATTAGATTAATTTATCGTACTAAAAAATTACACACGTCTGCTCTCCGCAAGGTCTCGGACGGAAGGGGTATATATAGGGGGATATATAGTCTAAGATCTATCTCACTTAAGTAGCTAACATTAACTTACAAAAACTAAACTAAATTAAGCATGATATTTTATAGTCCTAAAATGACTAATAATAACAAACATTATTAGGTATAACTTTTGTTATGTTTACAGCTATATAATTTTTAATTGTTTGTGTCTATTGCGTTGGGTGTGTGTTAAAGCTACTCGTCATAAATGTTTTTCTTAACTTAATACATAAAAAGCATTAAAAATTGTTGACTCAATTAAGCAGCTTCGCTTCGCCTCATTGTGATTTTTAAAATGTAACAACAACCCTTAACTACTCGTGCATACATCTGTCAACTGGGGATATTCGGACAGCTTCTGTAATTGTCCAGCGGAGTGATAAAAGTTTAATTTAACGGTCGCTGCTTTACATTTCACAACGTCTGTTTTAACATATTTAGTCTATAAAAAATGTGACATTTTAGAACGTTTTTATACACACAAGCTAGTACAAACTGAATAAATGGCGAAGTCTTTCTATCTTTATTTTTATGAAAATACGTAACAATCAGTTAGGTACTCCGTGATCATGGTGCATGCAACTGCGCCGAATATCAGGGACTCAGAACCAACAACTCAAACATGGTCAAAAACTCCCGTATTTTCATAAAAATAATTGTAGTGACCATGAAAGTTTAAAATGTTCTTTCTACCTATACCCATTAATGATTTAGATAATTAAAATTTGATCAACGTCAAAAGTTTCCTTAAAAACTTACTGATATAAATAAACGTCTTTCTAGCATCTGAAAACAATAATAATAATGTATCTGTTAATACTTTAAAGTTCGAGACAGTTAGTCATACAACTAAACTCTGTGGCTGCGGAGGCCACTGCACAAAGCCAGTACAATCTGAATAAATTGCAATGTCCTTATGTCTACTCATCAGTGCGGGGACATTTGGTCAGCGGTCTAGTAATTGTCCCGCTCATTCTGACCAGCACTAACAGGTTAATTTAACGCTCACAGATGACACGCTGAATAGCAAGATTCAGCGCAAACTTAGTTTGAGTAATTATTAACAGGGTTGTTAATCAAAATTATTTTTGTTGTCTTTGAGTATAAGATGTTTCGAGACAACGGCATGTGCTTTTTTACCGAATATCGTTTTAATATACACATACATCATGACCATTTCACGGAGGGGTAAGGAAAGACCACCGCTTACCTTCACTAACTCTCATAACGTTTTTGATAGGTACTTATAATCAAACTTCATAATTGTTTTTAAATGTTTTAAGCCCGCAACTTTATTCGCGTGTAAACCCGGCATTTTGTTTCACAGCTTCATTCGACGCGATTTACTGTTTACGTGGTGTAGGAGCGCTCCCAAGCATCAGCCTTGCACGTATTTTTAGAGTTTTTTTTTTTTTTGGTTGGCAGTATGGCTGGCTGTAAGGCTGTTTATTCACGAACCATTACAACTGTCACTGTCATTCTGCTAGCGGGTCCGGCGTAATTTCAAATCATTCTGTGTTTCCGTGCTCAAGCCTTCGCACGTCTCCTGAACAACAAGCAAGTAGTGACCCGGATATTACGTATTTCTTTAAAAATGGGAAAGAAAAGGAAGCACAACTATAGCGAAGTGGAGATTCGCCGAAAAATAAAAAAGCTTACGGATAAGTTACCTAAGCCAGCGAATATAATCGAAGATGAAATAATATTTTCTGCTGACGAACAATCGTTAAACAGTAAGTTTTAAAATTTAACGCCTAGCTTCATAATCAAGAAGTAATGCGTACTGCAGGAAATTTGGCTAATATTTTCACAACAACAATATTGACCTACATTAGTGATGCGAGGATACTGTACCTGGGTTACCTCTGTCACATAAAAAGTGATGCGTACTGCTAAAATTGGGCTGATACTGTCACATAATCTTGTTAAACAATTTTTTAAAAGAAATGTTTGTCTACAGATTTCCTGCTAGAGTCGCCCTATGGCCAGCCATTTTACAACGAGTCTCTGTTATTGGACACCGTTCAATGTGAGCCCGGTTTGAGCCCGGCCTTGCCTCAACAGACTGCTCCGCAAGTAGATCAACCGCTGCAACTAGCTTCACCACTGCCACCAGCGCCATCTTCACCACTGCCGCTGCCGCCGCCATCGCCAAAACCTGGTCCATTAGTAGACAAGGAACAACCTTGTACAGAGGAGTTGGAACTAGGTGAAGACATTCTTCAATTGCTTGGTGATGCTCCTAAAGAGGAAACTCCCCTAGGCCCTAGCATACATAAAGATGTCGCTCGCCGATGGCAAGACATTCTTGCTAAAGGTTTGTCAAAAGACGTAAAAGAAGCTCTCCTAAAAGACTATTTAGTCCCTAATAACTGCGATCTTTTAGTAGCTCCTGCTCTCAATCAGGAAGTTAAAGCAGCATTACCAGAAGCTTTAGTAAAAAGAGATTCTTCATTAGCATACAAACAAAAACACCTTGGTACTGCACTATCTGCCTTAGCCACTGTTACACAGATGATCATTTCTAATGAAACTTCAAAACAAAAACTTTTAAAGCCGCTTAGTGACGCTTGTCGCATACTTTGCGACAGTCACCACGCAGAAACAAAAGTTCGTAGAGGTTTCGTAATAAGCTCAATCAACGCAAATATGAAAGATGCTTTGGCTGAATCTAGCAGAGGTAAACTTTTATTCGGCGAAAATATTTCCGAAAAACTAAAAGCCGTAAAGGTAATTCAGCAGTCTGGCAATGCTTTGAAAAATATCCCAAACCTAAGACTTCAGCGACCAAATGTACCACCAGCATCTACAAGCAAGGGTCGTTTAAACTACATGCCTCAGCATCGCAAGATGGACAACAAGCTGAACGGCGACCGTCGGCGAGCGCCGATTCCAGGGCAACGGCTGCCGCAGAGCAGCAGTGTGCGACGGCCAACCGATCGCCCGTTACCAGCGAAACCGCAAGCCGCGAACCGGCGGTAGTTGAACATCAGGTACGATATGCTGGAAGGCTACAGTATTTTATCCAAAATTGGAAACTTATTACTAACGATGAACATATTTTGTCGTGGATAGACGTGGATAGGTTACCTCATTCCATTCAAGTCAGTTCCATGCCGGCCTGATAAGCCTAGTGTCTATCCTAAAACCGAACAAGAAGGAAAAGATTTTGATAAAGCTATAAAACATCTGTTAGATATTAATGCAATTTCCTTATGTGTTCATGAGCCTGATGAATTTTTATCTTCGGTATTTTTAGTGCCAAAGCCAAACGGGGACAAGAGGTTTATCCTTAATTTAAAATGTCTCAATAAATTTGTTGATGTTAAGCATTTTAAGATGGAAGACTATCGTACAGCTTCTAAACTTATAACTGAAAACTGTTTTATGGTTTCAATGGACCTCAAAGATGCTTATTTTTTAATTTCTATAAATAAGGCACACAGAAAATACCTTCGGTTTAAATATGACAATGTTCTCTATGAATTTAACTGTCTCCCGTTTGGCTTATGCACAGCACCATTTGTTTTCACTAAACTGCTCAAACCAGTGATGGAATACCTCCGAAAAAGGCTCATCTCAGTTTTATATCTCGATGACGCAATCCTTATTATTTCGAGATACAATTTTAATGTTCTTAAAAACAAAACGTTGTAAGTTGCGAGAACTTGCTCGTTTTCTAGGCCTTTTAATCTCAGCTTGTCCTTCTATTCAATACTCATGGCTATATACAAAATATTTTGAACAATTTAAGTTTAATTGTTTACTTAATAACCCCAGCTATGAGCAAAAAGTACAAATTCAAGATAAATTAAAATCCGACATGATTTGGTGGTTAAATCATATCAATAATGGTACTTATCCCTTAGGTCAAAATAATTATGATTTAGAAATATTCTCTGATGCATCTACCAGTGGCTGGGGTGCCTATTGCAACCAGATTGAATGTTTTGGGTATTGGAAGAAAAATGAGTCATCTTTGCATATCAATAAACTAGAACTAAAAGCAGCTTACCTCGCACTGAAGTGTTTCGCAAGAGACATAAATAATTTAAAAATTCTGTTGCGTATTGATAATGTAACAGCCATTTCATGTATAAACCGTATGGGCAGTGTTCAGTATGAACATCTTAACGCTATTGCGAGAAATATATGGCAATGGTGTGAAAGGCGAAAAATAACTGTTTTTGCATCTTACATAAATACCAAAGATAACTTTGAAGCTGATCAATTATCAAGAATGAAATTTCAAGACACTGAATGGGAGTTAAATAGCTACGCTTACGTTCAAATAAAGCATCATTTCGGTTCCCCCGAAATAGACTTGTTTGCAAGTAGATGCAACGCTAAATGTCCTGTTTATGTAACATGGCAAAATGATCCTGAAGCATGGGCGATTGACGCATTTACCATTTCATGGCAAGATAAGTTGTTTTACGCCTTTCCGCCATTTGCTCTTATTGCAAAAGTTTTGCAAAAAATTATTCAAGAAAAAGCAGATGGTATAGTTGTTGTGCCATATTGGCCAACACAACCGTGGTTTCCTTTATTTGAGAAAATAGTTGCCTCTGAACCGTTATATTTTGGACCTGATATTAATTTACTAACATCTCCTTTTAGGTTGAGGCACAACCTACACCAAACATTGAGACTAGTTGCCGCGAAACTTTCAGGCATCTTCATCTTTATTGAAGAAATGCCTGTCTCCCGGTACTATAGAAATTATGTTATCATCGTTATCTGATTCTACATACAGACAATATGATGGTTGTGTAAAAGCATGGTTTAGTTATTGCAGCATTCACAATTATGATTACACTAAAGCTTCAGTTCCAATTGTTCTACATTTTCTTACTGATATTTTTAACAAAGGTGCTAAATATGGCACATTCAACTCATACAAGTCTGCTTTAACTTTGTTTTTAGATAATTTAGATGATAATAGTATAAAACGTTTTATGAAAGGAGTTTTAAAATTGAGACCAACCAAACCAAAATATAATTTAACTTGGGATCCAAGCATAGTTCTTGATTATTTGGCTCAAAAATACCCAAATGGAGATCTAGATTTAGAAACTCTTTCAAAAAAGTTTGTTACTTTGTTGGCTTTGGTGACTGCACATAGAGTACAATCTCTTTCATTAATCAAACTTAATAATATTAAAATACAATCTCCAATTGATATAATCATTAAAATACCAGAGTTAATAAAAACTTCAAGACCTGATTCTGTACAACCAGTTTTAAGATTACCTTACTTTAATAGACGTCCTGAAATTTGTCCTGCCCGATGTTTAGAAACATATGTAAATAAAACACAAACACTTCGTAAAAATGATTCTTTAATTATTAGTTACAAGAAACCACACTTAAAAGTATCTTCACAGACATTAAGTAAATGGATAAAAGATACACTTAACAGTAGCGGAATAGATACCTCCATTTTTAGTGCCCACAGTACTCGCCATGCAGCTACATCCACAGCCAACAGATTAGGAGTCAACATCGACCTCATTCGCAAAACTGCAGGATGGAATGAGTCTTCTTCAGTTTTTGCAAAATTTTATAATAGGCAAATCGTTGTCGATCCTAATAACTTTGCAACAACAATTCTGTCGTCAAGTTGTAGTCAATTGCGATAAAAGTACAAATTTATTAATTAACTGTATATTAAATAAGAGTAAGTACCTCAAGATGCACCTATTAATTTGGTAAAATAAAAGAAAATGATTATAGGTACCTACATAACTATTCGTTTCTTTCTATTTATCATTTAAACATACTCTGAACATCTACACCACGTTAACAGTAAATCGCGTCGAATGAAGCTGTGAAACATAATTGAAAATCAAACGAACTTACCAAGTGAAGTTCGATGTCAATTATGTGAACACTTCATTCGACGCGATTTACGCAAACCCACCCTGAAATTTTAGCTATCTTTTTATGAAATAATAGCAAAAAATCTACCCAACCCAATAACAATAAAGTAAGGTAGCTCCACAGACGTATAAATAAGGTAGCTCTAAACAAATGATTTGAAATTACGCCGGACCCGCTAGCAGAATGACAGTGACAGTTGTAATGGTTCGTGAATAAACAGCCTTACAGCCAGCCATACTGCCTACCAAAAAAAAAAAAACTCTAAAAATACGTGCAAGGCTGATGCTTGGGAGCGCTCCTTTACCACGTAAACAGTAAATCGCGTCGAATGAAGCTGTTCACATAATTGACATCGAACTTCACTTGGTAAGTTCGTTTGATTTTCAATTATTCTTTGGTTACCTACCATGTATATTAGAAATTTTAATTTCAGCTTTCTTTGTCCAAATGTTTGGACAGACCATTTATGAGTCAGTCAGTGAGAGTGAGTCAGAACTTTTCTTTATATTAAAGATACTATGTACTATCGCGAACTCTGTCGCTTTACCAGTCTAAAGGTCAAAATCCCTTGCACACCGCGTCGTCTATTTGGCACGGGCACGTTTCCGGGCGGTCGGTGCGCTTCATACGAAAATCGCTGCAAAGTGGTGAAGCGACGGTGACTCCGACCGTACCACTACCTACATTATTATTTAAGATCTATATGATAATTATCAAAGCTATACTGATTCTTACACCTACACTTTGTCTTATTTTAAACAATCATTTTAACGGGGCTTATCACAAACTACTTAAACTTAAATTTAGATTAATATTGTCCTAGGCGTAAGCATATCTTTTTATTCCCTATGTTTCGACCGACTTGCACCGAACGTGCTCACAGGCAGACGGACTATATACTGGTCCTTAGTTTCAATGTAAACAATATTTTTTTCTAATGTGAGTCCGTCTGCACATCATTGACATCCATCTGGGGACCTTCGGTCAGCGTTGATGGGATTGCCCTGCTTATTCCGAGTACTGAGGGTTAATTTAACGCTCTACGATTACGCGTCTATTCAGCTCGGCTGTAGAATTTTCACGACTTAAACTTAAATGTTATTTCTTTGCCATAATAGTTAATTTACAGTTTAACCAGCTGCAAGAATGTTTGAAGGGTTACGTTGTGAAGAATGAACCTTAATAGATTAGTCATTCGCATCAACTCTTTTTTTTATTTATTAAGAAATCTTTTTATAATCTTGTCTGTCTTTCTGTCTGCTCTTGGCCTTTATCTTATTTGATGGTAAGACCTATTTAGTACGGACAATATTCCTGATCTTTTTACGACTAAAGAACTGGCATATCACCTGTAATAATTATTGGACCACAACAATGTTACTTAATTTTTTTAAAGCGACAGTCTTTGATAAAGTTAATGTATATGACGGCTATTTTACTCGCAGACTTATCAGTGTTTGCTTTCGATATGATTATATTCCATGAAATACAAAGAAAAATGTTAGCAGGTACTAATGTAGCAATGTGCCAATAAATCATTCGCCACACTAAAATACTAATTGCAAGTCTTCTATGCCAAATAAGTCTATAGAACGTCTGGAATCCGATTAAATTGACTAGAGTCACTTTAGCAGTTCGCCATTAATGCTGAATTCACAAAGATATTACAAATGTTAGACGGTGAATTCCACTGGATTTTCGACAACTGAAATTCTAATTATAATTTGCGTTTAACAGATTACACAGTTTTGCGCGATGCGGTGTTGATTTGAGGGCGTCAGACAGTTTTGTTAGGGCTGTGTGCTCAAACTAGAGTGAATATGTTAATCCGTTCTTAAGTGCTTTGGATTATAGTGATACAAAAACATTGTGAACAAGTCGTGCAAATGCTACAACTAAAGTCTTAAGGGTCTTAAGGCGGTGAAAACAGAAAAATTGGCTGTTTTCTATTAGCTGTTATTCAAAATATATTAGATATTTCGCACTGAAATTTTCAATATGTCTTACAGAACGTATGTGTGATGGGATGACTGTTTGCAAAACACGATTGGAAACACTTTGCTCGATAGAAAAAAAACCTGAATTTACCTCTAAAGTTTCATATAAATTCACATTACGACCGTATTTTACAATTGTTATGTATTTAGCTTTTCGATTTTTATACTGAGTTGGACCAAAAAAAAAATATTTTTTTGATAATGTAAATGTAAATGGCGCTTACGTATTACCGCGGCTCCCGCACCGCGCAACTATCGCGAGGGCCCGGAACTTTTGCTGACCACCTAACCACCCTTATCTTTTCACAAACGCAATTTATTAACCTACCAATCCGCGTTGGGCCATCGTTGAGGGTTTGACCCAATCCCCCCCCTGTTGTCCATGTCGCCTGTGCCCAACAGTGGGACGGTTATAGGCTGATGATAATGACGACTAAAGGGAATCATGACCACCAAAATTAGGAGTCTGGATCCAAGAATTTGTCTGGTAGCAGGATTCTGCCCAGAATTGGTACGGTTACATACATAAAATGACGAATATTATCCTCGAAGGGTTAAGGGCCCCACTCACGATCAGGTCGCCTGCAGGTATCGGCCTGTTAGTTAGTAGTACAACGCAAGGGCGGCGGCGGAGGCGGAACTGACAGGCTGATACCTGCAGGCGAACTGAACGTGTGGGGCCCGCCGGCAGGTATCAGCCAACTGACAGGCCGATACCTGCCGGTGTGCTGGCGAACCGATCGTGTGTGGGGCCTGCCGGCAGGTATCAACCTGTTAGTTAGTACTAGCCGCCCGCCGCCGCCGCCTCCCGTGCGTTGTACACTAACTGACAGGCCGATACCTGCCGGCGACTTGATCGTCTGTGGGGCCCTTTAGACAGATACTAGGCATGTGCCGCCACCTCATAGCCCGGGTTTTGACCCTATTACCAATTTCAGCCGACAAGCTGCATTGTTTTCAATTGCTCTGTTCAAATATGAAGAATCCATACATCATGGATTCATGACGCCCGCTTCCCAGAGGAGAAGAGACCACATATTTCCATTTACTACGATCCTGACACACATCCTTTGCTTCACTTCATACAAAGAATCCAGTCCAGTGAAATCACAGAGCATAGAAGCATAATAACAGAAGCAGGTACCCTGTATGTTACTAGCGTTTATGAGAGCTCATATTAAGAATCCATTCCAGTGAAATCACATAGCATAGAAGCATAATAACAGAAGCAGGTACCCTGTATGTTACTAGCATTTATGAGAGCTCATATTAAGAATCCAGTCCAGTGAAATCACAGAGCATAGAAGCATAATAACAGAAGCAGGTACCCTGTATGTTACTAGCGTTTATGAGAGCTCATATTAAGAATCCAGTCCAGTGAAATCACAGAGCATAGAAGCATAATAACAGAAGCAGGTACCCTGTATGTTACTAGCGTTTATGAGAGCTCATATTAAGAATCCAGTCCAGTGAAATCACAGAGCATAGAAGCATAATAACAGAAGCAGGTACCCTGAATGTTACTAGCGTTTATGAGAGCTCATATTAAGAATCCAGTCCAGTGAAATTACAGGGCATAGAAGCATAAGAATAGAATCCGGTACACTGAATGTTACAAGCGTTTATGGGAGCTTTGATGGCTTTCAGCAAAGAGTGCGTCCATCGGATATCATTTTTCATCATCTTTTCCCTAAACATATCTGAGGAAGTCCTGGTTATAGTCGAGAGATGGCAGGCGTCGAACCCTGTACGTACTTACCAATTACTACAAACGAAAGAGCATTAATATGTCGTCTCCCTCTATTCCTTCTTGAGCTGCACTTTCCTTTATGTGCCACCAGAATGAGTAAGGACCGCCATAACCAATCATCGGAGTACTTCCCTACTTAACCTAACAGACTAACCAACGATGCCTCTTCAGATATGATTAGTCGATTAGTTAAAACTATTTGTCTTAAAAAAAAAGTGCTACTTCCTCTCAAATCTACACAGAAGAACCAAAATTATACGAAAAGTGGATCATTAAGCGCCGCGTTGTTCGTCTGTAATTTTCCCCGTTCCGAAGATTTCGCGAATGACACCCTCCGACGTCATTAAGCCGGCTCGCCTGTCAGCCGTCCGTTGACAGGTTGAGCCGTCCGTCGCCGGGGAGAGGCACGGGGACTTTTATTTCGATATTATCGGATGATTCAGTTTGTTCGGTTGGCAATTATAAATTTAATAATAAGCCCTTTCTTTAGGGCTGTTACGAGGTGTGTTTGCTGCAGAAATTGGTTTAGCAGTTCCTCCCTAAGCCTCTTGTCTGAATGTAGGACCACTATTAATGTAAAAAATGGTCCTTTTAACACCCTTTTTGGATTTTTTTTGGCAAGGTAGGTAATTAAGCCAGTTCACATCAACTGTTTATCGAGTGAAAAATTATAGGAGAGCAAATTAAGCAAAATAAGTCAGGATAGTAAATGAAAAGCTGTGATCTGTAAAATCTACATACATACAGATATATAATCACGGCTATTATCTCCGAAGAGTTAGTCAGAGACTAGGCAATGAGGACAGCACAAGCCGTCCTCTACCATAGTCTACTTTTCACCAAATAGTGACTGTACATTTGCTTAGCGTGACAGGTGGTGAGCCCATCGTCGCCCTATGCCGTTGGAATTATGTGCAGTCTTTAGTCCGTTCGTCGCCTTTTACGACACCCAAGGAAAGAAAGGGGATGGTACCAAGTATTCTTTCACTGCTACACGGTTCTGCTGTAAAATCTATAAGTTAGTATTTCTGTTAACTAAATGTCAGTATATTTATTGAGCTAAGCAGTGTAACGATTGGGCGTAAACTGGAAGATCATTATATAAAAATACGATAAATAAAATAAACACACGTATGTAATCTCATCACAAGACCAAACGTCCAAGACACGTCTGTTAATAATAAACGCTGCCATTTTCCTCCTGTAAGCGTGGGATCAATGCGTCAGAACTCATTGACAGCCGCGCGAGCCGTAAAAGATGTCAACTTATTTGGGAAACTGCGTAACGAGGGGGAAAACAATAATCGGACGCGATGTCCCCAAATGACAGTGACAACGTTATACCAATTGATTAGGGGAATTAGGTGTATCGTAACAGGAATGTGTGTTTATTTTTTTTCTGCGGGAATTAAGACTAAAAGACTCAAGTCTTAGGTCCGTAGGATGTGTGGTATAGCGGCTCACCAAAAGAATACAAGCGACTCATCTGGTTCCATTGGGTGTCCTAAAAGGTGACTAGAACTGCACATACATTCAGCAGCATGTAACAAGGCAGCTAAAGCCTTGTTGGTTTTCTGACCTCTTTTCCGAATAACTGCGTAGAGACATTGCTTCTCTCAGTGTCTTCTACCGAAATTACTACGGAGAGTGTTCTGAAGAACTTTTTGATCTAATCCCGCCCTCTCCTTTCCTCTCCCGGACTACACGTGCTGGTCTTAGGAACCACCATCATACTGTGCAGAATATCGGCACTCGTACCAAAAAATTTGGCAAGTCGTTCCTCTGTAAGACCATTCGGCTTTGGAATTCTCTGCCGGCGCATGTGTTTCCCAGTTCATATAATCCCGGGTCTTTTAGACGGGGCGTGAAACGGCATTTATGCAGGCCGTCATGAATGGGTGCGCTTGTTACCGTGCTTGTTCCACGGTGGTGAGCGCTCTCATTATTTTGGACTACATCGGCTGCTTACCATCAGGCAGGATGTAGTCACTATGACGTGCCACATTAAAAAAAATACATTAAGTATTTCATGAATACAGAGGCTAGACAGAGAATGTAAGTAATAGGATAAAATGTTTACTAGAAAAAAAATCAACCATTCTCAGGAAGCTCGAATGGGATTCAAACCCTAAATTTTTTCTAGTTAACATTTTATCCTATATCCTAGCATTGTGAATGCAAAATTTCAATAATAAAGATATTTTTTAGCAATTACGTCTTTATCAATTGTTAAATACTTGCAATAGTATTTCTTTCGACTGTAAGTGTAAACTTCACAATGGCGTAATACCGCTGGCTTGCAGCGTAAATCAAACTACTAGAGAAAATTCAACGAGTCTTTTGGGGTCTCGGTAGCTTAGCAGTTAGAGCTGTGGACCGGCAATCCCAAGGTTATTGGTTCGAAACCCATTCGAGCTTCCTGAGACTGGTTGATTTCTTTCTGGTAAACATTTTATTTTAGCATTGTGAATGCAAAATTTCAATAACAAAAATGTTAGTAATAATTGAATGTTACATTTAAAACTAGATATAAAAGAACGTTATTTGGAAAAGAGGTCAGAAAACCAACAAGGCTTTATAGCTGCCTTGTTACAAGCAGCGGCGATGGTCTTACGACCTATCATGCTGTGTAGGTAGTTGTAGCTGTAGGTCGACATGAGCCGGATCCAGGATTTTTTTCTGGGAGGGCACAAGGGGCGGACCGGCAAAAAAATCACCAATAAAGGTACGTGCTTTACGTGCCTTCCGAATCTCTTTCGGTTTTGATTTAGTCACCCATCCAGTGACACGGCATTGCGAAAGTAGCCGCTGCACCATCGAGCTCCTTCTTTTAGTAGTCTCATTTATTTTTATTCTGTCTCCCCATACTATGCCATTTATAATGTAGGTATACTTAAGTTTGTACATACTTACAGAAAAATACAACTAAATGTGGGCTGTGGGCAAAGGTGGACTTTTCTCTCAAAATATCTCTATCAGCCAGTTGTATAGAAGTCAAAGTCAATGTCAAAAGATAATAATTCAATGTAAGATAATTATTCAATAAACTCAATTAATAAGTACTTTGAATCGTCCAAATATTTTTTAACCTACCACCGGTTCCATTTAGGACGTCTTTTTTTAACTGTTCCAAAGAACGGGCGCAAGAAACCACAGCGCACGCGATAGACATGCAACTAAATAAGTATGCTTATTAGCATGCTTATTACAAGCGTATACGTATAGTCCGCGTCATGTAAAAAGAACGCTGGCGGTCAAGCTGCGCATTAGGCGATTTATCGGTCTATTTGGTGGTATGAGGTGCGGCGCGGGGGAGGGGGGGTCACGCACCGCATGCTTGCTAGCGCGCTATTGGTTCGTCAGTCGACCTTTGGTTTCCGCGCTGTGGCTAACGTCACTGTCATTCTCAAAATAACATCGCGCACAAAAGTTTCTAATCACGAAAATAATGGTTTTACATAGAAAAGAGAGAAAAATTATTTATGACGTAAATTGTTTTATGAAGAGAGAGGCTGATAATAATGCAGTTGATAATTTAAAACAATGAATGAAACGGACCGCCGAGGCAACAAAATGTTCCGAGTCTACAGTGAGACGAATTGTAAAAGGTTCAAAAGATTCGGAATTTCTTACTGTCTTTTGAACTCCCGGCAAAAATAAAAGAATAAAAGAAAAACCAATAACAGACATTGACAGCTTTGACCAGGGTGTTATAAAAAGAATCATCCACAATTTCCACGTCACTGAAAAAGAATTGCCTACTATAGGCAAGTTGCGGAGAAAGTTACAGGATGACCTACTATTCCAAAGATCTGCAACAAGTCTAAGGCGAATAATAAAAAAAATGGGTTTTCAGTGGAAAAAAACTGAAACCAATAGACAACTTTTAATTGAGCAGTCACAAATTCGATTTCAAAGAATTGAGTATCTGAGAAAGTTAAAAAAGTATAGAGAGGAAGGAAGACCTATCATTTACACTGATGAATGAAATACATCGATAATTCGCATGCGTCTCACCATTCTTGGACAGACGGTCCCACCAAAGGCATTAAAAAACCTCTATCTAAAGGTAGCCGCTTGGTAATAGTGCACGCGGGTGGTGAAGCAGGATTTGTACCAAATGCTTTGCTGACGTTCAAAGCCGGTACAAAAACCGGCGACTACCACGACAATATGAATTATGAGAACTATGAACGGTGGCTCCTTACTAAACTGGTGCCGAATTTACCGGCTAATTCAGTCGTGGTAGTCGACAATGCATCGTACCACAACAAACAACTCGATGCTGCACCAACGTCCAATATAAAGAAAGCAGACATGCAAAGCTGGCTCTGTCAAAAAGGCATTGAATTTGAAGAATCAATGCTAAAGCCGGAGTTGTACACCCTAGTAAAAAAATACAAAGATCAGTTCAAAAAATTTAATATTGATGCCATATTAAACGAAGCAGGCCATTCTGTATTACGTTTGCCGCCATATCATCCGGACCTGAATCCTATCGAAATGGCCTGGTCCCAAATAAAGGGATATGTCGCCAGCAAAAATGTAAGTTGGAACCTCACACAGATAACTGAACTAATAAATGAAAAAGTTAATTTAATGGGAGCCACAGTATGGGGGAAATTATGTACCAAGGTGAAGGAAATAGAGGCTGATTATTCTAAAAGCGATCATGTGGTTGACATGATGACAGAAACGTTTATTATTCGCGTAGAGGATGATGATGATGATTCTGACTCAAATGATGATGAAATCTCTAGTGACGACAACGACGACGATGAAATGGCGACCTCTAGCACCAACACCGCATCCTCATCTGGTTTCCACGTCATCCACGACGACTTAATGGAAGGAGTTTCAACATTACTTTAATTTTTTATATTATACACTGAAAAAACGTCTGTTTATTGTTATTATTTTTTGCTTTTACTTTTTAAAGATTATTTATTTATTTATTTAATAATACGAAGCCGCGAGCGAAAGGCTAGTCCAAAAATAAAACAATGGGCCTAGTACTTTCGTGCGCGAGTGTACACATGTGCAGACACACCCCCTCCACTTTTTTCCAGCGTTCTTTTTACATGACGCGACCTGTAATAAGCATGCTAATTACTAGCAACGCTTTGACACACATACTACTAACTAACAATTGCTCAATAGTAGCATGCTTTCGTGCTAGTACTGAGCATGTCTTTTACTGTTAGAAATAAACTTGAAGTATCTAATTCATATCTATCATATTATCATACAAGTTTATTTATACAAGTTCAAGTATGTATAGGAAGGTTTATGAGAGTGTCAAAACCATAGATTAATTCAATGTTTAATAAAGACAGATTTTTTTACGTTACCCGCTAAAGATTCTTTTATTCTTACTTTTATTATTTCTTTTATTTCGTTCTGTTATTTTATTCACATATTTTATCAACTCTGATAATTCAATATTGACGTTTCGTTATCTTCGAAAAACTTTATTCTTAGGAAGGAATTTAATCGATTTTTCCTGTTCTTTTCCGATCTTAAAAATCAACGCCACGTGCCACATAGTCGCTTGGAACCAAGGGACTGTCTTAGCCACGTAAGGCACTGCGGCCGGGCTGTCATCCGTTGGGAGTTAAGACAGTTCTAACGCAGTGCAATGTAACAATAAATTGTCTAGTAGCTAGTAGGGATTTCTAAACCTCTTAAAAATACTAAGGACTCAGCATTTAGTTTCAGCACTCAGTAAACTATAAATTTTACACAAGAGATTACAATGGCTGCGAGTGGGAGGCTGTAGGCTCCAATAAGTTAAGTTAAGAAACTATAAATTAAAATAAATTCTAAGTTTAGTCTTAAAAAGTTCCAAATTGCACTCTTCACCTCTTTTTGTTATCAGGATGTGCTGCTTCAGTGTAAGTGCCGCCACGCAACTTAGTTTTACATTGCTGCGTCCGGGTTTGAAGGGCTAGATCCAGTGAAATAACACGGTTAATAGGCGTATGAACTGAAGCTCTGGGTGCGTTCCCTCGGTGTCGCGCACGTCCTCGGTCTGCAGTGACCACTTCCCGTCAAGTCTGCACGGTGTGGTAGGATTCTGAACAGGATCCGACTGGATACAGGCCGCCTACCGCCTAATACCTATTTCTGCTACCAATCAGCATTGTTTTCTATTGTTGCGCCCCTGTTTTTTAAGTCGATACGACATATTCATCCATCACCATTCATTCCTTAGCGGTGAGTATTCCGCTTTGTCTATTCTCTATTCTAGCTAGCTATTTGTTGTAGTCTTTTTCCTATTTATTTTATGTCCCTTATATCTAGGTGCAGCGGGTTTGAAAGGTATTAGTTTCAGTGAAATTACATGGTAAAGAGGCATATGAAGTAATGCTTATGAGTAATGCCCTCGATGTGGCGTGCGTCCTTAGGCTGCAGTGACCACATACCTTTAAGTCTGCACGGTGGTAGGATTCTAAACAGAATCCGACTGGTTATCGACTGCCTAAGACCTATTTCTGCCACCAAGCAGTATTGTTTTATATTGCTGCGTCTCGGTTTGAAGGGTGAAGGGAAAGTGACATTACAGAGTAAAGAGACATATGAGCTGGAGCTTCAGGGTCGGTGTCACGCACGTCCTTGGGCTGCAGTGGCCGCACTCCATTCGACGACCCGTATGTTTCGTTAGCTGGCTCAGGCATACAAAAAAGAAACGTTCGTACGTTCGTCTACCGAGCTGCTAAATCCTTACGTAATAAACCAGCCGGTTTGAACCGGTGCGAACTGCCTCCGGCCAGATGGCGCGTGACAAATAGCGATGCGATCCCGAGACGATTCGGGGCTCGCATAAATCTTGCTGTTTTACCAAAATCTGTGTTATATTTAGCCGGGTAAACAGGTGCCGCCAAAATGTTTAGATTAACGGCCGGTTAAAGAGTTTTTTAACGAGCCTTCAGAAAGGGTTAAGTAGCCCTTTAAATGAAAGAACATTTTTGAGCTATATCTGACCAATAATAATAGCTGTTTCTTATACTCAAAAAGTAAGTGATGTTACTCTGAAACGAGTCGCTAAAACTAAGGCTGACAACTTTCTGAAACAGCGCCTGACTCGCTCTGAATACTTGAGAGACTCCTTCTCAGTTAAGGCTGTTAGCCTATGGGACAAACTCCCATCTGAAGTTCATCACTCGAAGTCACTTGCTTCTTTCAAAGCCAAGCTGCATTCGCATCTTTTCGCTAGGTCCTAGTTTGCAACAACAATTATTATATTTTAAGTATTTTATTATATTACTAGTATAATATATGTGTATATTACTAGTAACTAGTAATGTATATATATTATATATATATAGGTAACTAGGTATCAGTATTGTATGTTTATTTAATTTTATTAAATATTAAGTATTTGAATTCTGTTTTTATTTTTTATTTTTATCTCTTAACTGCTTGTTCTGGTGCACTGCCTGTCGCTCTTTTTCTGTTGTCCTATATCACAAAAGTTTTCTGGAAGAGATCACTTTAAGCGATAAGACCGCCTTTGCCCACATTAGCTCTTTTTAAAATGCTTACTCTTTGTGTATATTTTCTTTATTTTTGTGTGTGCAATAAAGCGTTGTATCTATCTATCTATCTATCTATCTAAAACATCAAACGACGCTTGCCGTTCGTGGTCGCGAGCCATTCTCATGGCATAGAAGGAATGGAACTAGGTTTTATCAGGTACTAGCCACTGGAATATTCTCGAGAATGAACTGTATAGATTTTGGAGAATAACTATTTAAATTACACGATGGCTTTGGTTGAGCTATCCGTCTTGACAACGACCCATAACAGCAAAAAAAACACTTATCTTCGCTCGCTTTTTTATGAGACGCAATCTGAGATTTGTTCTGGAGTTTTTAGTTTTCTTGCACACGCATCGATCATACCTGATCGATATTATAAACAGACAGACTAAAGAAAGAGCTTGAGGGTCGGAAACGCGTGCGTATTCCCTCAGTGTTGCTACTACACATAGAAGGTACGCGGTGTTCACGTTCCATCAGACGGGCCGTATGCTGGAACACTCGTGTGTAGACTCAATAAACTTAAACAAAAAACTTTTGTGATTGAAACCCGATCACGATTCGTGGACAGTTCGAAAGGCACTAAAGCTAGCTTGATCCAGACTCAGCCTTTCCGATACGGTTTTGGTTTTAATCTACAGAAATGTTGTTCGTTTTAATTTTTTTTTGATCGGATGCTAGCTCTGCAGCTGCAAGGGTTGTTTACAACTTCCCTTTGCAAAAAATAAAACAACGGAAAATCTAATTTTACGAGTCACATGGTGATAAAGAAATAAAATGCTTTTCATTTCAATTTCATTTCATATAATCACTCATTTATTCGTTCGTTTATTCATTAATTCTCAAGTTATTATATAATTAATTATACCATTCATTCATTCATTAGTTTTTCAGTAACCCGTCTCTGTGGTCTAGTGGCTATGCCACCGGTTTCAGACCCAGAGGTCCCGGGTTCGATTTCCAGCGGGGGGTACATCTTTGTGTGCTCGGTTTGGTTGGTGGTAGGGCTGTTAAGTCCGCCTGGCTAACTACCACCATCTTATCTAAGTCTGTCGCCATAATAACGATGTTAGCATTGTTGTGTTCCGACAGTTTGCGATAAGATAGCCAGTTTCTCAGTGGTTGAGGATTCCGGGTGAAGCGCGCTTCCACCTTCAGCCTTATCGTCACTTACCATCAGGTGAGATGAAGGCCAAGCGCTTACCCGTTGCAGAATAATAAAAAAAATCGTCGTGAAACAATGGCACTCGTTGCTGTTGCGTTTCGTCCGGTGAGTGAAAGTACTCTGAGGCCCACCTCCCCCCTCCCCCCTCTCCACAATTCCTACTCCTCCCCTAAAGGTCCTACTCATACCCTAAGACCGTCAACGCATCTACGACTCCTCAGCTATGCGATTCTCTACGCGACACATAGACGCTGCGCGCATGACTGTGATCTGCTGTCTCTTTCCAATTCTATGAATATGAAAGAGACAGAGTCATTCCTAAGCGCTGCGGCAGCCGCTGCTACCGAGGCTTTAACTTGAGAATCACACTGCTGGTTTTGCGGGTGTGGTGACCCGCCAGATCGTTTGCCTCTTTTTTGCATATAACATTTATTCGTTCTATCATTCATACGTTCATTCATTTATTGATTATGAATGACGACCTCCTTGGTCGAGTAGTTTGTACACCGGTTTTCATGGTGTCGCCATCTCTGAGGTCCCGGGTTCGATCCCCGGTCGGGTCAATTTAGAAATTATTGTTATTCTAAATTGTCTCGGGTCTGGGTTTCTATGTATAATAAAGTATGTATTTAAGTATTTTAAGTACGTTTAACCGTTGTCTAGTAACCATTTAACGAGTTTCATAACGAAGCTTCTCTTGGGCTAGATAATTGGTGTGAGTGTAGGAAAGTTTATTTATTTAAGTATTTATTTATTGATACATTCATTCTTAAATAAACAAGATAACCCAAAACACACTGGGTTATTATCTTGCTTATCTGAAAACGTCCCAACAAAAAAAAATCACGCAGACAAGTAAATTGTCGCACCCAGATTTCTTGTCAATGGCGCTTATAACTTGTTACGACACGACCTGCGAACAGCTCCCCAACATATGGCGCCTGACAAATAGCGGTGCGGTTTCTCGATGATTTCGGGAGTCCTAATAAATCTTTCTATGCCTCCCAGTTCGTATTAGGTGAGCTACCACTGTACGGAATGAGAAATGTATCGTTGCGAGGTAGAATGGCGATGATTTATATTGACATACTGGACTATTATCCTCGAAGGTAACCCTTGGAAGATAATATTCGTGATTATATGTATGTATGTACTACAAATTGATGAGTATTTTTTATTATATTATAATTATGGCTGGATTACAGAGAGAGAGAGACAGACAGCAGACTAAAGCTAACATCATGGCTTAAGTCTTTGGAGTATGATGAAACTGAAAAACTTTAAAAAAATTATACCTGACACACACCCACACTAACACACACACACGCGCACACACCCCCACACACACACACAGAGACACACGCACAAACACATACACAAATTTTTATTTTACTCACTTTCCGTAGCGTCTTAAAAATGTATTTTATGGAAGAGCGTTAAGCACTTAACCTCTCAGTCTTGGCAACGAAATGTCAAAAAATTTTGACAGCAGGTGCGATTTGGCGGAAATTTAAATTTGCGGTAATGGAAAAAAATAATTTATAAGAAATCAAACGCAGTTCATGTTAAATTTTGCATTTTACATAATCGACCTTGTTCATACTAAAGTTGTCTCTAAGCGTATCAAAACACGGTACAAAGTCTAGTGGAGAGCGCGGCCAGCGCAGCCATATATGGCCGCTTGGGGTCTGACGGAATAGCGAGTTTTTTAGGTGCGGCCAAATGTGGCCGCTTGGGGCTTGAAGGGTAATAGAGGGAGTCGATCACTAGTGTGTTAAGTATTTTGGTGAAATAATAAACTATTTATGATTATGATTATTGCCAAATACGGGTTGGAGAACACAAACACGGACTGAGCATCAAAAATTGTAACCGTGTAATCCACGTTGGGCCCAAGCACGAACTACTTGGCTAATGTGGCGCTTGAAGGTCGAAACTTTAGAACATTACTTTTTTTTGATAACTTTTTTAATTAAATAAAATAATTCGACCATGATTAGTGATTGGTCGAGGGCAAAACAGTATAGGGCAGAAACAGGCATATTGGGCAAAAACTAGTTTACGCCCAAATAAATGCCCGATCACTGGGCAAAAACAAAACAACAACTTTATTCTGTAAAAAAGCTCCTAAGTTTCGATTTTAATTATTATTATATTATGATATCTTTAAAATAAAACTAAATATTGATATTTTGTAACTATAATGTCAGTTTCAATCAAATAACGGTTCATGGTCCATGATCGAAGATAATTGTTTTTTTTAAACTACTTACCGTCCTAAATTCAGTATTGACTGTCCTCCACATTTATTCAGATGGCCATGAAATGGGCGCATTCAATCTCACGGAGAGCGAAGAAAAAGCGGAGATCCCTTTAGTATAATAAAGTGAAAAATTGATGTTTTTAAGAAGCTTTCCTTTAAGCCGCTTTATTAAAATGGGAGAAAAAAACTTGTGCGCCGCCGCGCCGCCTAAAAGGGTGCAAAGTTTGCGATGGACGCCACAGACTTGCGACTACGTTGAGCTTAACAAAATTGCATACAACTTGCAGGGTCTTACAGAAAATATCGTTTGAGGTGAAGCTTTTTCTGTAGATGCATGACAAAAGACGCTCAAAGACATTCTGACGATAACAGATGTTGCTTTAGTGAAAAGGCTTTGTCGCCAGTTGCTTTATTGTGAGGGAAACATTTGTAGATCAAAATTAATGGATTAAGGTGAGAGTATTTTCTTGTAAGACATGGATGAGGGTTTCCGAAGGACATTGTTGATGCTGTTATGCGGATACAGTATTTCAGTGTACATTTTTATAGTGAAGAAAGTTAAAAAATAACTTGGAGAAATCTACTTATCTTAAGTTTATTGCTGTAGATAGTTTTAGCATTCATGTGGTTCTAGTTTTATAAAGCTTTAGACTTAAAAAGCCATCTGAAGTAAATCATCTTAAAGAAGCGCAAAACAAAGGAAATAAAGTAAAATATAAATATTTCAATAAATAAAATACTTAATTGTTAAATAAAGTACATACATAGTTGTCTCTACCTCTTCGGGAAATATTTGTTATGTAATAAAATGCATATAAGATACTGAATCAATAAAAAATAAAACCGTTCCGATCAACACCCTGAAAAGCTATCTAAGATGTAAATACGATTGGAAGTTCAAGTGTTATAACTGGCAGTTTTTTAATCTATTAAAATTTCTGTAATCTGCTTTTATTTGATTGTTACCTGTTGTGTATGCCAATATAATAAAAAAAATAATTAATTAAAATAAAAACTTGGTGGGTTGTACTACAAACATACAAAAAAGCGTTTAAAGTTAACAACGTTTTTAAATTTAATTTATCACTGTTGAACAGCGAACTGAACATCTGTTTTAAACATTGCCTAACTATAGAAGTGGTTTTGTGGTACCTACCTCTTAATATTATTTTCTTTTTTTATTTATTAGGCCTTTGAGAAACTACCGTGCTGGTAGCGGCACAGAACATTACCGGCCCATCTCGTCTCTTAAGTGTCGTAAAAGGCGACTAACGGACTAAAGACTACACAAACATCAAACAGCATAGAGCGGCGATGGGTTCACTATCTGACACTCTGTGCACATGTGCAGCTGTCATTTGGTGAAACGAGGACTATGGCAATAGTCTGCTTTTGCGTTCCTCATTGCCTGGTCTCTGACTAACCCTTCGGGGATAATAGTCGTGAACAAAATACATACTTATTATGTATGTAAGTATGTAGAAAAACATTTTTTTTTGCGCGAAGCTTGACATTTTTTTTTTATTATTTAGGCAGGCAGTTGAGACAATTTAAAAATGCCTGTGGGATACAGGTAATATATTACATAATAATATTATTCCCGTTTACACTGTAAATAGCAATACATTATGCTTTATTTTTGAGATATGTATGTAGATTGATTTGTATTTTTGGCTGTCACTATTTCTTCAGGCAACTTATTCCACACTTTCACCACTCGTTATTTTGCGATTTTCACACGTCTGCCGTAAGCGATATTATTTAATATTATAATTTTGTGTTGCCCATTTTCACGCGCAGAAAGAATGCCGTGAAATTGCGTGTCGTCCGTAACGACTTTATTTTCGCACAACTGACATTCTTTTTGTGATTTTTGTCATTCCTTTCACACACCATTTTGTGTTAATAATTTTCACGTGCAGAATGAATGCCGTAATTAATACGAAGTGTTGCTTAAGAGCTGACTTAATAGCAACATTGACACAAGAATAACTTGGTCACCGACAAATTTTATGGCAGGGGTTAAAAATGCAAGTAAAAAAAGGAAATAGTTTGTTCTTTAAAAAACTTTAGGATGGTACCGAAAGTTACATTAGAGGTAAAAGAGCAAGTATAGTACAGCCTGTATAATTCGTGTGCCACTACATTGTAATGAAGTAATCTCTACAAATTATGGGTACCTACTTGATAAATAAATACATACATATATATAATCACGACTTTTATCGCCGAAGGGTTAGTTAGAGACTAGGCAATGAGGACAGAAGCAGTTCTCTACCATAATAAACTTTTCACCAAATGGCGGCTGCACATTTGCTCAGCATAACAGGTGGTGAGCCCTGCTTTTGGATGTATGTGCAGTCTTTAGTCCGTTAGTCGCCTTTACGACACCCAAGGCAAGAGAGGGGGGGGTAGTATTCTTTCACCGCTACGCGACACAGTTAAATCACCATGCATGCCAAATGCGAAAAACACATTTTGCCACCTTAAAAAATTGAACCCGGGACCTCGTTATATCGAGCCTAGCGCTTGATGACCACTCGAGCACCGAAGGTTATGAGGTGAAAGGTACAACCTAAAAAAGTTTCTAAAAAGCATTTATGTAGCCTTTCCAATAACCGACTTCTAGAAATTCTACAAATAATAGATACAAATGGAGATGAATAAATGAAAATACACGACGCAGGTATTATCGACCTTCGCGAGAATGCGTGAGTAACTTATATTTTCACCAAATACAAATACTTAGTAGAGGAATTCTCATACGTACATATATACATTATAATCATGACTATTAAATACTGTCTTTAACACTGTCGTGGCTGCTTCCGCTAGGTCTCCAGATCCAAGAAACATCCCGGCTTTTTGAGGCAAAGCACGGGAAACCCCAGGCAGTATTGAGTGGCAGGAGGGTTGAGCAGCGCATACCCTTTGCATACCCTTCACCAAGAACACCCACCCCAGTAAGATGCTTAATTCGAAATTTACCCTTTTTTAAAACGCGGAAGAGGATTAGCGAGTTGACAGAAGGCTTGGTTAAGATCTACATGGATGGCAGCAAACTGGAGGGGAAATTCGGAGCCGCCCTGTCCTGTTGGGAGCGGACGGCTGAGACGTATACCCAAAAATGTAGACTGGAGCCATACTGTACGGTCTTCCAAGCCGAACTATATGCTATCTTCCAAGCGGCTGAAACTATTATTGGCAAAAAAATTAAAAAAACGGCTATTCTGAGCGACTCGAGGTCAGCTCTCCAGACGCTGACTGATCCAGACTCTTCGCACTGTCCCTATCTATCGACCTCTATAGATATGATATCGCTGCTGGAATAACGGGTCCGGCTGTGTTTCTCAGGGGTACTACGGGGTTCCGGTTCATGTCCCCCGCTGGTTGTGCCTTGACTGGCGCCTCTGGCGGGATCTGGACGTGGGTTAGACTCGTAGTGGCTTGTGGTTAGCTGTAGAGCTTGGGAATTTTTGTTTGTCCTGGTATTGTGTGCCATAACTTCCAAACTCGCGCATAGCGAGCGGGGCCTAGTAGCGGTCTTTGTGGGTCCAGAAGCGAAAAGTCCTGCGGGGAACGTGAGTTTCCCTAATAGTTGGCAGCTTTGTCCGGTGGTTCTCATTGGACATTGGTGTTGACATCTCCGGTACTAGTCTGGACAACTAGGAGAGGCGGCCCCCTAGATGCCGTAGCTTCCGGTCCAGCCAGCCGCGTAGAACGTGGGAACTGGCTAGGCACCGGGTGGCTTCCGAGAAGTGAGTGTGCTTACTACTCCGCGACCAAGGTGGACACTTGGGAGTCGACTTTAAGAGTCGACGACCCGAGCAGTGGCAACTGCGAGTTGTGTCCTTCGTGCAACGAGAAGTGAGCGAGCTTGACAGTTCCGGTTACCTATCTGGACAATAGGCAGTGAACTACACGTGTTCACGGGGAAACTCTCCCGAGACACTAGTCTTATGAGTACCAAATGAAGAGCGCGCTCCGGCGAGCACTGATTTGGCGTCAAGACCTAACGCAGATGGTCTCCTGCGCGAGTGTTTTACTGGCGTAGGGACGTCTGGCACTTCTTGCATAACCTAACGGTTGGTCTCGAGGTGCCAATACAAATAAAACTTAGTGAATAAGGAGAGGGGATGTCCTCGCACCCAAACACGAAGGTGATACAGGGAAACCTAGAATTCCTCAGAGACAACCACAAACTAGTGTCTCTATTGAATACGGGCTCACGTCGGAGTGAGAGGGAATGAGAGAGTGGATGAGTTAGCGAAGGAAGACGCCCTCAAACTGAAGACCAGAACAGGCTATGACTGCATCCCCATCTCGTTCGTCAAACGTCATTTTCATGCGGAAACGATCGAGCAGTGGGACTGCAGGTATAGGATGTAAGCCACAGCCGCGACCATCATGGTCTTTTTTCCTAATGGGGTGGACGCATATAACACAGTGAGGAAGGTGTCCATCCACCGGATTTCGTCGCAGGTCTTGACAGGCCACGGGGAATTCTGTGCAACCCTGCACAATTTTAAACGCAGGGACAGCCCCTCGTGTGCCTGCGACCCGATGATGGACGAGGACATCTTCCACATACTTCTCGAGTGCCCAATACATATACAAGATAGGTAAACTTGCAGCAAAAACTTGACACAAAACTAAAAAAAAAATACCCTTAAAGAGATTCTAACAATAAAAAAGGAAAGAAATCTTTTTATGGAATTTGCCAAAAAAGTTGTAATCCTAGGTAAGAGAAGAATTAAGTACAACTAAAATAAAGTAAGGACAATTAGAAATAGGAACTAAGAGAGACCACAATGTGGCATCAATGTAATTGGAAAAGGAAGAAATATAAGCACTTTACAAAGTAATAAGCACAATATGTAAAATAGAAATAGTTAATACATACATGTATCAAGAGAAGGAAGGAAATAAGTGGGTAAATAAACTTAAAATGTAATAATACGAGTGTAAATATAGTTAAGAAATGTAAACTCAATTAGAAGTTTAAGATAAAAGAGAAGAAATGTGTTAGTAAGTAAGAAAGAATGTATTAAGTATGTAAGAAGGAATTGTCATATATTAGCAAAGAAAAGTAATAGAATTAGGAAATGTATGAAAATAAAAAATAAAAGATAAAAAAAGAAAAAAAGTCGGTATACGGGCGAAAGTTTTACGTGACAACGTTTTATGTCTGTCTCTCTCGCTCTTAGGCGGGCTAACCATGCCCGAGTGGAAGGGACGCGTGCCTCTCACTCGCTCTCATTGTGAGCGCATAACGTGAGCGGAGCGTAACGCAGTTTCTTGAAGTGTCACCCGGCAAACCAATTTATAAGACGTTGTCACGTCAAAAACAAAAACAAACAAAAGATAAAAGAAAAGAAATAAAGATGAAATGTAGAGCTCATAAATAAAACAAAGTAAAGAAATAAAGATGAAATGTAGAGCTCATAAAGCTCAAGCTTATTAATCCAATAAAAAAGAAAACAAAACAAAAAACAGAAAAACAAAAACCTGCCAAAAAGCGAGAGCAGTCACCTAAAAAAAAATCACGACTATTATCCTCGAAGGGTTAGTCAGAGACTAGGCAATGAGGACAGCGAAATCAGTAGTCCACTTTTCACCAAATAACGACTGCATATGAGGTGCAAAGCGTGACAGGTGATAAGCCCATCGCCGCTCTATGCTGTTGGATGTATGTGCAGTCTTTAGTCCTTTATTCGCCTTTTACGACGCCTAAGGGAAGACAGGGAGTAGTAGTATTCTTTCACCGCTACGCGACTCGGTTATTTATTATTTTTCACTTCTCTTGCTCAAAAAGACCGTCATTGTAGCGTTCTAGAGCGGGGCTAAAATAGCTTTTCTTGCCCTAGGGGATAAAGTAATTTTTTTTTAAATTTTTGTCTCTCACATGACAATGAGCCTACAAAAACGAAAAAGTATTTTGTCATAAGTAGAATAATCCTAAATGAAGACTGGACTTATTACTGTTTACTTAGATCAACAACATTTTTGAGATAGTTATTATTAAAGTTATGGTAAAATTAGTAATCATTTGAATCTATGGACAACACAGACCACGCTTCAGCAACACAGTCTGCACATGTGCTTAGGTGGCGAGCCTTTAGCCCGTTAGTCGCTTTTACGACACCCAAGGGAAGAGAGGGGTTAGTAGTATTATTTTGATGAGCCCATTGCCGCTCTATGCTGTTGAATGTATGTGCAGTCTTTAGTCCATTAGTCGCCTTTTACGAGACCCAAGGGAAGGGAGGGGTTGGTAGTATTATTTTGATGAGCCCATCGCCGCTCTTTGCTGTTGGATGTATGTGCAGTCTTTAGTCCGTTAGTCCCTTTTACGACATCGAAGCAAAGTGAATGGTTGGTAATAATATTTTGATGAGCCCATCGCCGCTCTATGCCGTTGGATGTATGTGCAGTCTTTAGTCCGTTAGTCGCCTTTTACGACATCCAAGGGAAGAAAGGGATTGGTAGTATGATTTTGATTAACCCATCGCCGCTCTATGCTGTTGGATGTATGCGCAGTATTTAGTCCGTTAGTCACCTTTTACAATACCGAAGGGAAGAGAGGGGTTGGTAGTAATATATTGATGAGCCCATCGCTGCCCTATGCTGTAGGATGTATGTGCAGTCATTAGTCCGTCAGTCGCCTTTTACGACACCCAAGGGAAGAGATGGAAAGACTGCACATACCTACTATCCAACAGCATAGACCGGCGATGGGCTCATCAAAATAATACTACCAACCATTCTCTTCCCTTGTGTGTCGTTAAAGCAACTAACGGGTTAATTTTTAATAAAATAAACCAATTTGGATTGTTTTCTTTTTTCGCATTCGTAGTGAAAAGCAGAGTGTAACACACGGTGCTAAAAACCCATTAAAACTCGGTTTCTATTTACTTCCTCGCTAAAGCTCGGGAGTAAAACTACCTCGTATATAATGGGTCATTTTAGCCCCTTGTATAACAATCTACTATTAAAATAATGCCTGTGTTAAACTATAACATTAAATATTGCAGAAGCCAAAGCAAAAACCAATCTTAGCTCAGCTAACAGCTGATAACTGCTTTAAGAGAAAGACCAAAGAATCCATGATGGAATGACGTGTGAGTGTGATGGATAGAAATAGCTCTGCAAGGCTAGTTTTTCCAGACTTCGAGCGGTCTGAGTTAGTATTTGCGCTAATGTATTATCTGTACAAGTTGTATTTGTATATACATACTGTACTTTAACACTACAAAATATCAAATCTTTCAGTTATTTGGTTTTCGAAGTACAACGACCACGGAACAGGTAAGTAAGGTTCTGCACGACAAATTTACGTATTTTTAAGAAACTTGTATTAGGCGTTGAATTAGTTAAATACATTAAAAGAACTTATGTAAGTTAGCCTGATCAATGCACAAGGTCATGGCTTTGTTGAAATTTGAAACCAATTCTTTAAACAATAACAAAAAATACATTAACGTAATTACTCCTAAAAATATTTCTGTTTGACAACTTTCTTAATTTTACGCATGAAACAATAATTCTTACATGAAAATATTTGTATTGATATTCTGCAGTAAAAGTAAATTTAATTTTTTAACACAAGCGCGTGATGGTTTTGCACATTTTGCAAAATAAAAATATTGATCTTATTATATTACTAGGTCTGAAACTTCAAATTACTGTTCTAATTATAAATATCAATGCGATTGATTTTGCTTTGAAGTTCATTAAGAGACATAGGTATGTCAGTTTTTGCGATCGCGCGGCACCCCGTTAGCATACCAAATACAATTTTTTGTATTGACCATGTTTTGGTAATTACTTTCTTACCTATGTAGGAAGTAATTACCAAAACTAAATATTTTGAAAATATTCAGAATGAACCTTCAGGTTGCTTCAAGTTGGACCTAGACTGTATTGTAATAACGACGGCAGGCTGAATTTAACGCAGGCGAAATCGCGGGCAGAATCTAGTATTATAAAAACAATATATTATCCCTTCCCGATAACAGCGTATACTAGTTATCACAACGGCGACCCTTATGTTTTTGTCATAAACTCGTTTGAATGACAATAGGGTCGCGGAAGTGACGTAGGACCTTTACCTATGAAAGGTTGGCCATTTTGTCAATAAATAATTCATCGGGTGTGACATGTTAACAATAAGGCTGTATTCAGATGAGTGAGTTGAGTATACAATGTTGGTTATAATGAATTGCTTGTGTGTTTTGGATTTATGGATAATAGAGTCGCTCGCACATTACCAAAACTTGTGAAGTTGCACATCATAACCTTAAAACTGTTATGTATAGAATAGAATAGAATGTTCATTTATTCAAGTGACCATGGAGTCAGTATCTTAGAATTGATTATTCTATGTTAGTAACATGAATTATATTTTTAATTTATTTTAATTGTTTATTAAGCCGCAAATCATTGTTGCGTCATCGTTGCGTAAAAGCAGTTAACTTGCATTTCTGTGAACATCCCTGACGCGCTACAATTAGCGAGGCAATACCAAGATCACCCTGAATGCATTATTATAATGAACACGGAGGGCACTGTAAGATTTTTGTGTGTATCTAGCTCATAGGCTACACGTGTAGAATGAGGTGCAATATGCTTTGAATTAAGTAATTTTGACATTACTTGAGCAGCGTGCAAACCTACGGGCCAGCATGTTTGCTCTAACAAACACTCCGCTCTCGTTCAATGTCAGCGTCACGTTTGAGGTCCGGAGTCAATACATGACTAAGATATTAATTTTGTGACAAATCCTGATCTTGTACCTCCTCAAACCACTAACGCTGCGTTATGGTTACATTATTAGAGTTATTAAAAGAAATGCCCTTGCTGAGTTTCTTGGCGGTTCTTCTCTGGCCTTACGAATGGACTTATAGTCTAAAATCCGAGTATAAAACGACCTTCACCGGGAAGGTTAATGGATGAAAAGTATTTTATATCAAATTTAATATGTTAAATAATAAATCGCGAGTGGGTTTGCTGAAAAATTTCAGTTAATGATTAATTTAATATTAAAAAAAATTTTTTTACATTGCACTGGTTTGGTGAGTGTGTGTTTGTAATGAGCTTATCTTTATGTGAACATAAATTTTATTTATTTAACCAGACGGTTGCAAATTACAAATATTGACTTGCCTGTTTACACCTGCCTACCCTATGTTATGACAGGAAAAAAATAGTCAACCTAACGTTTGCATATTCTATCATATTCATACTTTCGATTGGTACCTATGTTATTTTTTTATTATCGAAACAAATGCAATGTTTAAAAAAAAATTAAATATTTAATTAATCATATACTGGACTGAAATTTTTCAGCCAACCCACTCGCAATATATTTTTAACACATTAAATTTAATATAAAATAACTTTCATCCATTAACCGGCTCGGTGAAGGTCGTTGTATACTCGGATACTCTACTATTACGAACTTACGAACCAATCGAAGCCTTCGAACCTATGGGGTGTGACATTCGTAACGTAAGTACCCAATTTTCGTAGCCTACTGTATCTGTTAATGAGAATTAACTGAATTGAATTAATATTATAATACTTATAACTATTACGTGGACACTCACTTTCACCGTGCTCTAACGTAACTTCACAATGCATTGTCTCATCATGACAGTATTAAAAGAACATTCCCCGTCCACCAGAAAACATAGTGAGCAATATGGCCTCCACGAGCTCGGTTAATAAATAATGTATGTTGTATGTGACATGTAGGAACATATAACACGCCAGCCAACGACTGATTCATGCCCCTGCTTGTAGGTCTGACGATTTGTTAGGCTCGCAACAGTCTAGCTAGGACAAATTCGTCTCGGTTGCTTGGCGAAAATATGGATGCAATAAATTACTTGTTGCAACAGTCGGTGGACTGTGGTCGTCTTTTGTTATAATTCTTGAAACTAAATAATTATAATTAGCACACCTCGTTTATTTACCAGGTCGGGTAAAGTGTGTAACCTGCGAAATATCAATACAAATATTGTCATGTAAGAGATATTGTTTTATGCCTAAAATCAAGACAGTTGTCGAAGAAAAATGTTTTTAGGAGTCCTTAGAAATATGTTTGTTTGTCATTGTTTAAAGAATTTGTTTAAAATTTCAACAAGGCCACGACCTTGTGCAATGATCAAGCTAACTTGCGTAAGTTCTTTTAATGTATTTAACTAATTCACCGCGTAGTACAAGTAACTTAAAAATACGTAAATTTTCACAATTTCATTTGCCCTGCAGTCGGACAGTATAAAGGTTGTACATACATACAGGATCTAACAAAATCAATAAGCAAACGTTTAAGGGCGGTATCTATACATCATACTTAAAACAGTGTAAAACAATTGGCTCCAGTTTTATAGTGATTTTTCAAAGTTATGTTTTCTAACAAACTAAATCAATTAAAATAATGCACATCATGAAACATGCTGTATATTTACTAACACGCACGCAAGCGTCAATAAAAAGATAGCTCAGTGTGCTCCGAGTTTAGTGTGCATGTTCGGCTATCTTTGTATGCGTGTAGTACAGCTGTACGGGTCTGGAAAGGGTGATTTTTTTTGGTGAAATGTTTTGTTGATTATCTCGGTAACAAGGTTGTAGTTTTGGACCAAATTTGGTGAGCATGCTCAGTGTGATATATAGATGCTCCCCTTAAACGTTTGTTTATTGATACTGTTATACCCTAAATAACCACGACTTATCCCCGAAGGGTTAGTCAGAGACTAGTCAATGAGGACAGCAAAAGCAGTCCTCTACCATAGCCTACTTTTCTAAAATAGCGACTGCACATGTGCTCAGCGTGACAGCTGTTGGATGTATGTGCAGTCTTTAGTCCCTTAGTCGCCTTTTACGACACCCAAGGGAAGAGAGGGTGTGGTAGTATTCTTTCACCGCTACGCGACCCGATTATGGTGTTTTTTTATGTGAAGTTAATCAATTAACAATGGTTTAGTACGCAATATCCGCTTAGGATATTGCGTTTAATATGTTAAAGATTCTACTCAATCTGTGGCCATATAAATCAATGCTATAGTACGTTAGGTAGGTGTTCCGTCAGTTAAATAACACACAACTACGAAGCACTTCTCCTACGTCTCCTGGTAATAAAAACCAATACAATTAATGAGGCATGCAATACCGAAAACCATAAAAAATTTGACAACAATACTAAAAGACTCAGCAAATATCTAACTCATCAATGATCGATCTTCTCTAGCGTGTGCGTATACTAAAACAGACTTTAGTACGTAGGGAGACGGTATGAAATGCTTTATGGAAAGAAAAGTCTTCGGATTCATGGGTAGCGATTTCGGTGGGCAATTTAACTGAGCAGGCGATTTAAATTTCAAATACCGAGTTATCCAGATCGAGGTTAGCAATGAATGGAGGCATTAGCCACCCCAATTCATCCCTCCTGCCTATATCTCCCATAGACTAGGAGACTGAGGGAATATATTAAAGTATTTGGGGTTTTAGTGATGGGCAATGTTTCACAAACTGTGTGTCGAGACTTACACTCAAATCTCTGTTTAACAGAAACCAAACTTACACTCAAATCTCTGTTTGAGCATAGTTAGTAAGGGATAGTGCTATTCATCACATATATTGCCATCCCTTTCTAACTGTATTCAAGCATGGATTAGATTTTGAGTTTGGTTTTAGAATACGAGCCTTAGTCATCATTCGGTACGGTCTTGAAGCAACGCTTTCTTTACTGATAAACTCTGTCTTCTTATTTGTTATCGTTAACGTGATCGCATGGTAAATGAATTATCTGGAAAATAACTGCTTATGTGTCATTCTGCACCCTGTAAAAAGCTATTTTTATTGAAGACGCATAAAAAATTAAAGAATTATATATTTTCAGACATTACGAATCAGAATTTCAGAATTTCAGAATTTATTAAAATAACACATTTGTAAAAAAAAAAAATGAAGTTCGTTGGTTCTAAGTTATATCTCTACTTCAGCCAGCCACATTGAAATAATGAAACTTTTAGTGTCTCTACTGGTTGTTTCTGACTAAGGAGTTATAAGTTATCATTTAACAATATCATGCCATTGTTCAATTCTTACTAACAATTCCGACTATGACTACTTTGTTATACTAGTAACAATAACATTTTTAAAGTACCTAAATAAATGGTTTCAGTCTCCTAGTCTATATCCTTCAACAACCTTTATTTTAATTGCAGACAATTATTGTTTTAAATTAAACAAGCCTCTGTAATAGTACACGTTTCTAAGTTTCAGGTCTTAATTGTAAAGAAACTGTTCCCACTTAAGTCTAAGAGAATATTAAATGTTGCCTTGAATTTTACATTACAAAGATGTTGTAGCTGTTCTAAAGACTAAAGACAACAAATTCTTACTTTTGTGGGTTCGAGACAATTTGAAATAGCAAATGAAACAGTTGGTCTATGAACTATTTTTTCACCATATTGCATGAGGTGAGATCTAGGCCAAGTTTACAAAAGTTAAAGGGTTAAAGGTTAAGTCGACCTATATCCTTTAAAGGGATGTAGTTTCCATCATTTCTGACTGACTTGACTACTGAACACCGTAACCCAAACTTAATCGTTCTCAAGTTATAAGTACTTTGAAGTTTTTGTTTTAAAAATTGCCGTTTTTTTGTCTGTTGTCCTCTTTTTTTGTGTTTCGTGCCTCTAACTAATTTAGTTTTGGTATTTTTGTGTAGAAGATTAGTTGCTTAATTATTCTGAACACTAAAATTGCAAGTAGTTGTACCAACTGAGTCGTAGTAGACGATGAACAGTATAAAAAAAAATTAAATTCGTAAAATGAAATTATATCTTTCTTCTACATTAAAAAAGTCTATGACAGTTGTGCTACAGATAATCGTAATAATATCTACGGTTCCTTAGCATTCTATTAAGGTATAACAATTAAATTATCAGGATTCTCGGAAAAAACTTTGATGAAAGATTCCAAGGTAGTAATCAAAATAACGGTTGTAATGTCATATTTTAGTTCGACATTACATCTTCATTTTTTCTTTTCCAGAACGTATTAACGTTAGGCTGTTTGGGCGATTGCCTTTGTCTTTGCTTTAAAAACATTCTTGCGGTGGTGTCAATGTGACAGTTTCCGGATTTCGGTTCTTTTTGCACCGCGTCGCTAGTATGGCGTTCGCATAATTTTGTCCCAGGTGAAAATCTAGTGGAATCTGGTTTTGATGATGATTTGAATCCTTAAAAAAGGGCTTAAATGCCTTAATTGTTTTTTATTTTGGTAAGTCAGAGCGTATTTTTTGGAATTTCGTCTTTTCTAAATTACATGTTAAAATTGTGACTCATGGTGAAACGTTTGTTTTCAGCATTTTGTTTGCAACTGTTTTGGCGAAAGCTACATTATTCACTATGAATATTTAGCTTCATTTTATGGAAGACGGTGAGTTTTTTTTGTTGAAAGCCCTTGTGGTCAATGCTACTAAGCACATAGACTTGTGCTAACGAGTGTTTTTGTTTTCAGCCCTCGTGCGTCTTCCATGGTCTTCCATCGTCTTTCGGATAGCTTTTATCTAACTTCCAGAGCTTCTAGATATCTTCTAGATGTCTCTTAATTTTGTCGTCGACAATGCGGGCACTCGCATTGTTTCGCCGGAACGCTTATACGGTACCTAATGTATAAAAGCCAAGGTTAGTAATTTAATATCCTATTGGTTTAAAATGGTGCTATATTCACAAAAATATTAGTTATGTTCACAACATATTGTTAGAGTCACGATACAGTGTTTTTGGTTAATTTAATTTATAGGCCTAGTTCCTATGTATCAAGACAATTAGTCTATTTGATCTTCTTTGTATTGAATACATTTAAAATACATAACATGTAACTTTGGAATGCTATCTTGCGGATAACCTTATATCCACAAGAATAAACTTCGTTTGTTAGTATTAACTTAAGCGGTAAAAGTTAGCAAGGGATTTTAAAATAAAACAATGGTTCGGAGTAATTAGTTTTATTTTTTAGCCACCTCCCTGCAGATTAAAAGTCAATCTTTCCGATGACATTCCGAGGTAAAATTGGTTTTCTATATATTTAATTTGATAGTGATACTACTGTCTGGCGCCCGAGGTTAATTTAAGGGTAATTCCCTTTTAATATTTTGCATTTGCAAATTTTCTTATTTAACATTAAAATCCTTATTTTACATGACACAGTATTACGTTAAGTTACTCCCTGCGCCTATTGTCCTTTATGGAATTTGTACGGTGTTTTGGGGTACGGTGTTTCATAGTCAAATCAGTCAGAAGTGATGGAAACTAATTCCCTTAAAGGACTTAACTTTTAACCCTGTATATTGCAAAATATTGCATATCGCATAACTTTTTCATATATTGCACTAATTGTTCTGACGTTTCGCACCCTTTACAACCGGGCCCGTAGTCACAGAGAAACCAAAAAATTGGTCAAATTAATAAGAAAATTATCCGTTCTCTGTGGTCTAATATAAATTCTAAATCCGCCTGGCTAGCTACCACTATCTAGTGTAAAGTCTGGGGCTTTAACAACAATGTTAATGACATTGTTGTGTTCCGGACATTTAGAAATTAAATAGCCAGTTCCTCAGTGGTTTAGAATTCCGGGTGTAGAGCTTCCAGAGCTTCAGCTTCGGCTTTATCGTCACTTACTATGAGGGGAGATAATTAAGGACAATTGCTTAAAATAAAAATAAAGGTCGCGTGTAGCTTCTGTTTACAAGCTGCACAAGATCGGTCCTTGTTAATATCTTTGGGGGAGAACTTTGCCCAATATTATTACTAGGGGTTAAAGTTACTCGCGTCCATAGGTTTACCCTTGAGACCCTACACGTGACCCCTGGTTGGGCTAAATGAGTGACACTGACTGAGTGGTAGAGCCACGCTGTGTTGCAGCACTCATTGGGCCGGCTCGCCCAGTGTAATACCACCCTCTCACGAATATCCGGCGTGAAGTAATGGCTTGATGCTGTTGTATTTCGTCCGGCCAGTGAGAGTTCCGGAGGCCCCTTCCCTACCCCCCCCCCCCCTCACAATTCCTATTCCTTTCTTAAAGGTCAGCAACGCACCTGCGACTCCTCTGGTTTTGCGGGTGTCCATGGGCGGCGGTGATTGCTTTCCATCGGGTGACCCGCCTGCTCGTTTGCCTTTTTTTTCATATAAAAAAAAAAAATTAATTCTTTTCTCTGATGATAATAACACTAACAATTATTAACTTCGTTTGCTTTTCGTTGTACGCAAAAACGAGCTAACATACTGCAAACATACTTTAGCATTGTAGTGTGATGTTACCTAAGCAAGTCTAAAGTATATTGTTGGCTCACACAAAGGCTCTAGTTCTTTTCACACCTCGTAAACTTGACGCAGGCAGTTCATTATCGCGAAAAACTACCTCGGTCGCATTGCAATTCTCTCTTAACGGCGCGCTCTACTTCCAGACAGACTTGTCTGCTGGTTTGTGAGATTATTTCACCACCTCACGGTAAGTACAGTAAAGCTAGCTAGCTGCGAGACGCAAAGGCAAGGTAAATTTAAACGTCTTGAATTTCAAAACGGAATAGTGGGGGCGTTAGGTTTGCTGACTACTTTGACGCTCTCTAAACAGTTAACAATTTTTTGAAAGTAAGAATTTACATACATATATAATATAATCACGAGTATTATCCCCTAAGGGTTAGTCATTGACTAGGCAATGAAGACAACAGCAGTCCTCTACCATAGTCCACTTTTCACCAAATAGCGACTGCACATGTACTCAGCGTAACAGGACCAGGTAGTGAGCTCATCGCCGCTATAATTATGCTGTTGGATGTAGGTGCAGTCTTTAGTCCGTCAGTAGCCTTTTACGACACCAAAGGTAAGAGAGGGGGTGGTAGTATTCTTTCACCGCCACGCGACACGGATTTGTAAGATTTTGGCTGATGAATTTATTAATACTGCTAACTGTATGTATGTCTTATATATTTTGTATGTATGTATGTTTATAAATATAAATATGTATTAATTTACTGTCCATCCATTATACTTTATTATCTATTTATTAAACTTGCGCACTTCCTCTATCTCCTTCTCAGGTTCCGCTAACCAAAGGTTGTCTGGAAGAGATCGCTATCAGCGATAAGACCGCCTTTGTACATACTAGTTTTAAGTTTATGTCACGTGTAACTGTTCCTTGTGTATGTGCAATAAAGTGTTTTTCTATCTATCTATCTATCTGTATTCAGTACGACTGCAACTTCAGCCTGTAAACTTCCCACTGTTGGGTCCTGGGGGAGTTAAATTTGCGGGTAGGTGGGGTATTTATTTACGAATAGGATAATTTAATAGGATTAACCGTGTCGCGTGGGTGAAAGAATACTACCACCCCCTCTCTTCCATTGAGTGTCGTAAAATGCCACTAACGGACTAAAGACTGCACATACAACCGGCAGCATAGAGCGGCGATGGGCTCACCACCTGTCATGCTGAGCAGTCGCTATTTGGTGAATAGTGGACCATGGCAGAGGATTGCTTTTGCTGTCCTCATTGCCTAGTCTCTGACTAACCCTTATGGGATAATAGTCGTGTTTATATGTGTGTATGTATGTTTTCGATAGGCGAACGCCATTGCATGTAAATTACTTACCCCACTGCTGGGTCCAGGACGGGGGGTTGTTAAATTTTCCGGATTGGAGGGCGAGCCATGTTGTATTCTGAGCGCCATTCCAAAATTTTTGAAACGTTTCTTTAATAATTACTTGCGTTTATTATTATAAATGTCGCATAGCATTTGGGATAAAGCGATTTCATATTTAAATTAGGGATTTGAGCAATGAGCAATGGAGGATTGCCTGATCTTTAGAATAATTGTCGGTGATATACATTATGAGCCAATAAGCGTCCCAGTGCTGGATGTAGGAACATTCACAACAGCACGAGGTAATATATAATTATGTTTTATATAAATCTATGGTTAGGTGATGACAGCGTTATTTGCACTCCTTACTGTCTTTTGGGAAGATAATTGATTTTAGAGAGCGGCGAACTAGATATAATTAACTATACTATCCTAATATTATTATAAACGTAAAAGTTTGTAAGTATGGATAGATGTTTGTTACTCTTTCACGTAGAAACTACTGAATGGATTTGAATAAAATTCGGCATACAGATAGTTTATAACATGGATTAACACATTGGATACTTTTTATCCAGATTTTCCGACGGGAACGGGAACCACACGGGTGAAACCGCAAGCGGCCGCTAGTCTACAATAAAATTACACAAAATAAAATAAATATATGTACTAGTTAATAAATAGTATAGTACTTGTTAATAAATGGAATTTGTATTATATACAATTAGGAAAATTAAGCATTCGGAAAATTAAGAATCAATAAAATTAAGAGTTTTCCAAAGAAGAATTATTGGTCCCAATAATAATAATTTGCAAAATTTCTTGTTTGGAAAAATAAGTATTAGAAATTGATCGCCGACAGGCATTTTGATACCATTTTGTTAGTTCAATGCTTAAAAAACGTTAATTTGGTGCTTAGCGGCTTAGTAAGTTTTTAGTCCAATTTCCTTTTAGTCCAAAAAAAATAAAACGTAAGGTAGTGTGTTTGGAATTGGACATCGCTACTATGCGAGTCGCATTTTGAAATTTTAAACTAAAAATAGTTAACTTTTTGTCACCATTGCTTATAAACTCCACATCTGTAAAATATTGTAGATTTCATAATGTCTGCTGTTATTAATTTAGCCACCCATCCACTGACATGGTTTTGCAAAAGTTGCTTAACTGGCAAAATAGTAAACCAAATGCCTTAATAGCGCCATCTCTTCTACTATTTACTTCTAAACTAATATAGGATTAACTCGATCGAAAAGTGAAAAAGAAAAAATATATTCCATAACATTTCCGCCGTCAATTAACTGGCACGCGAGCAGATTTTTTCTTTTCATCTCTAGTCAATAAAATAGCTGGAGAGCTAGCCGTTTTGAAGTTTGACCGACGGCCGATGTCTAACGCAGCCTTCACGTTTCATAGCTCTACAAAAATGAAACATGAAATTTCGTAGAATTATTTGCAGGCTAAAGTTCATAGCTTTCCCGAAGGGAATAGTGACCATGAGTTTTGTGTTAGAACTATTTTTTAAGTTTTCGACCTATCGGTGGGCCTTTTTACAGCAGACAAAAAGGTGCGAGAAGAAAAGTGATATGAAGTAAAAGAGGTATCTGTCGTGCAATTGGACAAATAGGCAGATAACAAAAATAATAAGAGACAGACACCACAATAATACACGATATGAAATCATGATTTTTTTATATACTTACCCGGACAAAAAAGGTCTACCGTTAATACCTATCGAATTGTAAGGAAGTTCATGCAATTAAAAAAATTAAATAACGACACACCAAATACAGACCATACACAACACTCTGTAATTACTTAGTTTATATACGTAATTACATAGGAAACCAGCTGGATACCGATATAGACAGACAAGACATAAACAATAATAATTACGTCACGACATAATAGAGCCGAAATGAGGACTTTTAAGATAGGGCTGGGCTGGTTCACAAATTTAAAGTCGTTCAGCGATCTATGGAAAGGGAAAGTCTCAAAGTTTCTGTGAAGGATCAGCTACTCTATCGGCTAAAAAATATAAGTATGGACATGGGCTTCATTTCACATTTGAAGCCCATAATATGCCCATATATGGACATAACATGGGCTTTAAATGTCAAATGAAGTCCATCGGCTGTCCCAAATATTAACACAGTAAGGGACAAAATACCTTTTTTACAGTAGAGCCAAAAAACATATTTTTGACCAGCCGTACGTTATTACGTAATATTGCACCGAAGTAACTATTGTATGTCATAGAGAAGATTATTGCCTATGTTTATGCGTATAAATAATTCAATTTAATGAACGTGTGTATGTTTTATGCGACTTATTAAATTTCAAATGGTTATTTTGACCAAAAAGTTATATAAACCAAAATACCAAATAAAAACACAGCATGAGACCTTACTAACTTGTGTTATATATACTAAATAACGGATAATCATGCTTATATATATTTTTTTTATACCTATACTTAATTAACACAGCAAACTTACACCCAGACCAAGACAAATAGACACGTTCATGCACTGAAACATTAATTTGTCTTTACGGGAATCGAACCCGGGATCTCTGCGCAGAAGACAATTAGTATCCTAACCACTCCGCCAAACAGGTCAATTAAGATAACACTGACAATATTGGAAATCAAAAGCTATATTTATTATGTAGTACTTACATAATAAAAAAGGGACAATTTGAAGGTGGCAGAAGAATTATATTTTCAACCCCGCCCGAAGTAAGTACTTATGTCTTACGCCCGTTGTAAGTACTTAGGTACTACTTATCAAATATCGCGTTTGAGTCTCGTTATTACCAATATATTATGTATAATATAACAGAAACGAAAGTTTAAAATCTAATTTTACTATGAATTGGTTAACGTGTAACAAATAACCCAAAGATTAAATAAAAATAATTATAGGTATGTACTATCTGCATTTCGGTCAACTCCACCCAAGGCATTTTCTAAAATCTTTTTACTTCAACTCATAATTAAAAAAAGATAAAAACAATCTATGAGTCCGCTTCACAACAGTATTCGGTTCACACCACAGGTTTGAACGCGCTCTTACGCCGATGTGATGACCGGCAGACGCTTGCTATTTGTCCCTCGACGCCCCGCACCCTTCTCCAATAAACGGCGCGCACTCTGCAGTTTCCCGCCAAATACGAAACACTAAATCTCATGTTGAATGACGATGCGCGTGTGCCTTGCCGTGAAAAACGTGGTTGTAATGTTCTTTTGTCAATTATAATCCCCAAATAAAAAACCCAGTAAGTCATGCGACTTACTGTGTTTCATATTGGTAGCGGTCCCTAACTGTGATTTCGTTATGGGAATCTTGTGTCAGTCCGTGCCCTTACTGTGTTTTGTCATTTTGTAATTCCGAAACTACGGCCTCCTTTTGAACAAGGATCTTTGCATATTGTAGGGAATTACTGTGTTAGTAGCATAGTGTCAAAATCTTGATTTTGAGTACTATGTCCCTTACTGTGTTTATTTTGGGGACAGCCGCCATGTCCATATCCATATTTTTTAGCCGATAGACCCCCTGATCCGACACGAGGTAATGCAACAGAGAACCAAAGTAACTGACATAGCCCGCCGGATTAACAGGCTGTTTTACCAGTGTGCCAGTGAGCCGCCATATCAGTCGCAGAACCGAAGACCGTTGGAGTAGACGAGTTCTGGAGGGGAGACCGCGTATCGACAAACGTAGCTTAGAACGCCCTTGAGACTAGGTGGAGCGATAATATTTGCAAGGTGGCTGGCAAGAGCTGTTCCTTGCCGATCTCATCCAGGTGCTGTCAGTGACCCTGACGATGTCATCAACCCAGCGTGCCCTCGGACGTCCTCGATTTCTTTAGTCAAATTTTGGCCATCACTCCTTCAAAGTTTTGCTCCATCGGTCATCACCTTGAGATCTGCACGGAACAGAAGGGACTGGCATAAATTAAGGGAGGCCTATACCCAACAGTGGGTGGTTGCGGGCTGATTGATTGATTGGCAAGAGCTAGATGAGAGTAACTCAACCAAATTCGTTTTTTGACGGCAAATAAATGAATAGGTACCGGTAGAACGGGGTTATTTGGTAACCGTATGGCTTTTTGGAAAGAAATAATATTTTTGAACGAACTCAAACAAATTAAAAATAATAAACGTGAACGCAACCTTTTTTTTTCTCTAACAGCTGGTAACTCCGTTATCTGTCAATCTCGACCAATCAGAGAGAAGAACACCGCGCGTGTGATGTTATGAACTACATTTAGCGAGAGTCTGTCAGTGGTAATAAAACTTTCGTGTTGAAACTTTCGGTTGGAATAATTATTTGCAAACATATTTTTAAGACTGTGATAAGTTTTATTGTTTATTTAACTATTTAAATAAAGGATTAAAATAAAGTTTATTAAGTTATTTCTTTTTTTTTATTTTTTTTATTGGGGCTTTTTGGAAGCTGATATGGGGTTATTTGGAAATTTTAACCAGCCCCATATCCAAATTGCCTTGCTCCTGGGGTATGTATGATTCCATCTGGGCCGAAGAGGTCGTCGCCGCCTTGGATAATCAGTTTTGGGCCCGGCACGATAGGCTCCGTTCTGGTCCGGTGTCCTGTGGGGGCCGCTAAGGGTATTATGGAGTCAGGCCGGCTCCTGGTTGGTCCCTGGCAAAGTGGAGCCCGTGTCGTGATTTTGGAACCGCTGGCAATGAGGTGCTTTAAGTGCATGAACCTGGGGCACATTCGGCAGCGGTGCCCAGTCGAAGTTGACCGCACTGACACGTGCTACAATTGCTGTCCAAATAGCCACAAAGTGTCGCGGACATGAGGTGCGTAGTCTGCGCCGCTGCTAAATTGCCCTCTGGGCATATCATGGGGGGAAGGATCTGCTTCACCAGCAGTTCCTTGTACAAGGGCTACTTCAAGGGCACCATGGCATTTGCCCAAGGAGGTTGAGTTGCAAGAAACTTAATGTTAAGTACGGCCCATCTCAACTTCCTCTAGACTAATTTTAACCACTCCGGAGCTTCACAAGACCTCTTAGTGCAGCACATTATGGAGTAAGGTTTGCACGCTATGGTTGCCGCTGTGTCATCCAGTCCAATTTGGGCTGTGGACACGACCAATACAGTGGCCATTGCAACCCCTACGGGCGCTGTCCACTCCCCTTCCCTCTCAATTAATAAGAGGGGTTCAGGATTTGTGGCGTGCGCCTGGGGGAAATAGCCCTCGCAGGGGTATATTTCTCACCAAACGGGGGGTTATCAGACCTGAAGGACTTTCTCCGGAACCTGTGCGTGGACGTAAGACACTTGGCGCTGACCCAGGTCTGGACATGCATAGGGGACCTGAACTCCAAATTCACGACATGGCGTTGCCCTTTTTTTTTCTAAATTAATTTTTAAGTAAAAATGTTAACTATTTAGTGTTGACTTTTGCATTATTTGTAAATTTTTAAATGTATGTTACCAAATATCGCCATCCATGTTTATTTTGAAATAAAAACGGTTTATAAAGATATTTTCTATGCCACTTTTTATTTATACCTTTATACCTTTTACCCCTTTATACCTTCTTTTTTAAATTAAACCTTACTGTTGGTTCATTCTGTGTTTTTATTTTTGTATTTTTATAGAGTTATATCTATATTAAGCAACACATACTTCTTTGTCTGTTAAAAATTAAAGGAAAAATAAAAATTCAAATTTTATCGATACTTTTTTACCAAGTAGCCCCGTTCTAAATAGTATTTCTCCCGCTTATTGTAATTCACGTGCCGGCCGCCATTTTAGTTAGTTGATGCGTTTTTTTATAAAAGGTGAAAATAAAGGATTATTTGAGTACCTACTTATGATTTTAAAGATTTGAGAGCGCCGTTCACTGCTTATTACAAGCAACTCTATGAGAAGAGTGTGATCACTCTTTCCAACGATGACACATTTTCATGCGCCTTATGTATGGCAAGTACGCATAATTATAACTATTGAAATCTATGCTTAGTATAATATTATTTATGTATTAGTCCCATATTGATGTCAAGGCTTGCTGTTGTGAGGCTACGCTGCTAATATTGACGATGAATGTATTCTACGGAAAAGGGCAGTCCGCGCCTTTAAGAACCTAAAGTCTAGAGACTTACTCAAATAGGTGTTTAACAATATCGATATTTTATTAACTATTGCATCACAATAAAATTAATTTTTGAAAACATTTTGTATGTCAAGAAGCATTGTATCAAAACACATTTGTTAAAAATTGAGATCTTCATAACTTAAACACACGTAGGAAAAATAAGCTTGCCGTCCCTAATTTTAGTCTTCATAAAACAGGTGGCGCTCTTTTTTGGGTAAATGTGTAACATTTTAAAACAAACTTCCATTAACTATTACTGAAATGCCTTTACATACATTTACAGCACATGTTAAAATACAATCATGAGTAAAGGTTATTATAAAGTGGAAGATTATGTAAATTACATTTTATTGAACGACTACAGACAAAGACAAAAGGTTACCTATATTAAAACAATGAATACATGATTTGATGGAGGCACTCTTTTCGTATTCAACAAAGTATTAGTTAACGCAGTCTTATAAATGTAAAAAATATAATACACAATAACACGCCAAGTGCCGCGCGTGTGGCATGTAAAAAGCTTGTCTAATCACCCCATTTGTCAGTTTCAAATGAATGTTTATGCAATTAATTCTGTAAAATATTGGTTTTGATTGATATGCTTCAATACTACATAAGTTAAGTAAACATATAAGTTCTAATTTAATTTAGTGTGTTGTATATTATAATTACGAGCATAACCTAATTATTAATATATTTTTTTAATGTATTTTGTATGACTTGGCGACGACATTATAACTTTTGTTACTTAGAGGGAGAAAAAAATAAGGCCTCCGGAGTTTCTTGCTAGCTTCTTCTCAGTCGAAGGCTCTCCCAAAATCCGAACTGGCGGTAGATTAGTTAGGCAGATAGATTAAATAGGTAGGTACTTATTGAAGTTAGTTGATAAGATTTAACTATTTAACTAACAGTAGGTTAGTTAACTTTAATTATATACATATTTTTGATGTAATAACAATAAGTAACTGTGAAAGTTTTTATTGATTCTTACATCACAATATGTCCTCAAACTACCGAAAGCAAGGTAGCCCTACATTTCCCGTCACTATGTCGACGTCAAAGGGTTCTCTTTATTTTTTCCGCAGTTTTTACGGGGTTTTGTGAGGCGTATTTTTTTATTTAAATTTAAGCAGATTCATATCTTGTGAATACATTGCTGTTACGCCACCTTATTGTGTGGCACGTCAAACGTCACGCGATGTGACGTTTAGAGGAAATGTCATGTGACGTATGTATTTTTTTATATTTTGAATATCTATGCGAAAACAAAAAAATGACGACAAACCTTAAAAAAATGACATGTCTTTTGTTTGTTAATCATTGTTTTACTGACTTCGTAATACACAATATTATCAAAAAAAAATAGAAACAAAATTTTAATAAAACACCATAAAGCAATTATTTTAGTACTTATGTGCTTAGGCGATTTTCCTTTTCCACGACCCTGTCATCCCAATTTATTCTGTAAACAAGTGCATGGGTTAAAGCATAGATGTGAACACTCAACCGCCTCTGTGGTATAGTGGCTAAGCCACCGGTTTCAGACCCAGAGGTCCCGGGTTCGATTCCCAGCGGGGGGCACATTATTTGTGTGCTCGGTTTAGTTGGTGGTAGGGCTGTTAAGTCCGCCTGGCTAGCTACCACCATCTTATCTAAGTCTCCATCCATCATTAAAATAATACTACCAACCCCTCTCTTCTCTTCGGTGTCGTAAAAGGCGACTAATGGACTAAAGACTGCACATACATCCAACAGCAAAGAGCGGCGATGGGCTCATCAAAATAATACTACCAACCCCTCCCTTCCATTGGGTCTCGTAAAAGGCGACTAATGAACTAAAGACTGCACATACATACAACAGCATAGAGCGGCGATGGGCTCATCAAAATAATACTACCAACCCCTCTCTTCCCTTTGGTGTCGTAAAAGCGACTAACGGGCTAAGGCTCACCACCTAAGCACATGTGCAGACTGTGCAGTTGTTTCTTGCTGAAGCGTTGACTGTGTGGGCGTGGTCTGTGTTGTCCATAGATTCAAATGATTAACTACTTTTACCATAAACTTTAATAATAACTACCTCAAAAAAGTTGTTGATCTAAGGTAATAAGTCGAGTCTTTATTCATGATTATTCTACATATGACTAAATACTTTTTAGGTTTTGTAGGCTCATTGTCATGTGACAGACAAAAATGAAAAAAAAAAAACTTTTTCCCTAAGGCAAGAAACGCTATTTTAGCTTCGCTTTACAATGACGGTCTTTTTGAGCAAGAGGAGTAAAAACATTATTTCAAACATTGTCTATGATTTTTTTCAAAACGAATACTTCCGTGATTTGCCGGTGGCGGCACTAACACTGAGAGCATTATTACTGACAAGTGGGGATGCGTTCCTATAGAATGTATGAAAAACACTGTGCCGGTACTGTGTCGGAACTGTGGCTTCACTGATATGTGTGAAGCAACCTTTAACCTATAATATTACCCGAATCATAAGCTATACACCAGTTCTCAGTTTCATTAAAATCCGTCCAGCGGTTTTTGTGTGATGCGCGTCAAACAAACAGACAGACAAAAATTACAAAAATGATTCTAATGTTCACGTATCCTTCATCCCCTAGATTATGTTTTTCGCAAATATTTTCAATGTAAGTACAGACACGAAAAGTTTACATTTCAGGAACATAGGTCAAAATGAAAAAAAAATAGCTTTTCCATATCAGCTGATTGCGCATTTTGTATAGGGAAAAATAATAAATTTTTGACCCATGTTCCTTAGAAAGTTGTTCAGTTTCATCGGTAGAATCCCCTTGATATAGTGTCAGCTAACATTTTTACATCTTATTATAGATCACAAATATAAGTAAACATGAAGTAACATAGAACTAGGTTAATTATATAATAACTTAAGTAAAATTTTAAACACTGAAAAAAAGACGACAACCTCAGGCGGGAATCGAACCACGCACCTTCCGCATTCCGGGCGGCTGCCTTAACCACTTGGCTACCGAGGTCTGGCTTTCAACCGTCGAAATTTGTCAGTGCTTGATGCTTATGTTTTTAGTCAACATTGCTTCAACAAATCTTAGAAGTTTTCACCTCTGACAGCAGGGCAGCTGGGCAGCCGCCCGGAATACGGAAGGTGCGTGGTTCGATTCCCGCATGAGGTGTCGTCTTTTTTCAGTGTTTAAAATTTTACTTAAGTATATTTCGGCGTTAATAAAATGCTAAAATATAAAACATTTATATATAGTAACTTTGTAAAACAAATGAAATAGGTTACCTATACATTGTGTCTGGTCATGGACTAGCGATATTCTAAGGATTGTTAGAACAACTATTCTAATACACAAAGACACTACATAGTTAAGTCTAAACTACTTATCAACTATGTGGCAGCCAATTTGTTTTTTCTTGAAAAAATCTCTACGTGGACTCAATAAAAATCATATCTCCCAAAGTGTAGGCGTTAATGGTATAAAAATAAGCTTATTCGAAGCGCAAAACTCTAGTCTATCATATAAAATTTGAAACAGGGAGTTGTTACGTTCATAATTTGAAAAAAAAATTGAATTTCATGTAAAATATAAAAAAATAATAAAAATAAACTAATTATTGTAATTAAAATAATTTTTTGTTTGGACATAACTATGTGGTGTATTTGTGTATTACAATAGTTGTTCTAACAATCCTTAGAATATCGCTAGTCCATGACCAGACAGACTGTATAATAAAATACAATAACCATAAATTCACATAATAAAATCTCAACCACGGAGACTTTATTCTTGTATAAGCGGTAACACTGAATGGCGTTTATTGTTTATATTATTTTATGATGAAATTTCGAAATTATACGATACTTACTGATGGTATGTGATCCCAGTGTCCTTCTTATTTTTATAAGTATTATTTTTACACAGTTTTACTACGCAAACTGGCATTTTAGTTTGAATTAAGCCCAAAATTGAATAAAACATTCGGTACGTACACGTCACCCACAGCTGTCAGTGTGACTGGCTCGGGTACGCCGATTTCGTCGTAGTATTTGTTGCCGCATTTGACAAGTACAACGGAGGTATCTAGTCGAGCGCAGTGAGACCAATCATTAATCTAAGGTCACACTTTTAAATTGACGACCTCCATGGTCGAGTGGTTAGCATGCCAGGTCTGGCGTCGCGCCATCTCTGAGGTCCCAGGTTCAACTGCCGGCCGAAACACTCTTTTTTTAAATTGATTTCGGGGTCTGGGTGATTTTTTCAATGTTAATGTATATTTATTCGTTATCTAACAAGGTATATTAACGAGTTTCAAAAAGAATACTGATCTCGGGCTGGATAATTGGTGTGAGCGTTAACAAATTTAATTAATTGATTAATGCTGGGTTACTAATTTAGTCATCCAGTATTGAAAAGTTGCCTAACCTTGACTTTCGCAAACCTAACGCCTAAACTAAGCTCGATCGAGCTCTGATCTCTGCCTACCCCTCCGGGAAACAGGCGTGCCCAAGAGAAGCTTCGTATGAAACTCGTTAAATGGTTACTAGACAACGGATAAACATACTTAAAATACTTAAATACATACTTATTATACATAGAAAACACCCAGACCCAAGACAATTTAGAAAATCATTAATTTCTAAATTGACCCGACCGGGGATCAAACCCGGGACCTCAGAGATGGCGACACCATGAAAACCGGTGTACAAACCACTCGACTAAGGAAGTCGTCAATTTAAAAGTGTGACCAAATAAAAATAAAAACTCTTACTTCTTCGTACTTCAAAAGGCACCTAATGTTGGTTCCGGCTGTTGTCGTAGGATGGGAGTCAGTAAAACCTAACAACCCTCATTAAAATAACAATAACATTTTAAACTTTCATAGTCACTATTATTATTTTTATGAAAAAACGGGGTTTTTACCATGTTTGTTTAGATACATAATAGTACAAGTACCGAAGATTCACTCCGCTAAGTCATATAAATAAATAGCGACTCTTGCCAAGACACATTAAAGTGCAATTGAGGTCGCACACCGCTCCCATACCTACATCCCCTCTCCTTACTTTACTAAGTTTTATTTGTACTGGCACCTCGAGACCAACCGTTAGGTTATACAAGAAGTGTTAGACGTCCCTGCGCCAGTAAACCAAGTCGCGCAGGAGACCATCTGCGTTAGGTGTTGACGCCGAATCAGTGCCCGCCGAAGCGCGCTCTTCATTCGGTACTCATAAGACTGTGTCTCGGGAGAGTTTCCCCGTGAACACGTGTGGTTCACTGCCTATTCTCCAGATAGGTAACCGGAGCTGTCAAGCTCGCTCATTCTCGTTTTTTGTAGTTGCCACTGCTCTGGTCGTAACTCTAAAGTCAACTCCCAAGTGTCCACCTTGGTCACGAAGGACTAAGCACACTCACTTCTCGGAACCCATCCGGGAGCCTAGCCTGTTCCTACGTCCTGCGCAGCTGGCTGGACCGGAGGATACGGCATCTAGGGGGCCGCCTCTACTAGTTCTCCAAACTAGTACCGGAGATTTTCATGTAAGTACCATAAAAACTGAAATAACTGATCGTCCCCCCAAATATGAGGAAAACCCGTCGTCCTATTCCCACGTCAACCCTGGCCGTCCTCGTTGTCAAGTGGACTGGAACGCGATAATGGGGTAATTTATGTCATTAGCGGAGCACTGACTACGTAACCTAGCGACCGGTCGTAGTAGCGAAAGCAATTACCAGCAGAACCAATTGGAAATATGTAACAAAATACTAAACAATTGGGTGACCTATAAATGACATGAATGTAATGACTACATAACTAGTTCTAAATAGCTAAAGTCTATAATATGCATTACTAAAATTAATTTAGTGTAGTTACTTTAGTGTAGATGCCGACAGCAATGTCCAATGAGAACCACCGTACAAAGCTGCCGACTTAAAAGGAAGCTCACGTTCCCTGCAGAACTTTTCGCTTCTGGCAACACAGAGATCGCTACTAAGCCCCGCTCGCTGTGCACGAGTTGGGAAGCCCTGGCACACAATACCAGGACAAACAAACATTCCCAAGCTTTACAGCTAACCACAAGCCACTAGTTATGGCACAACCAGCGGGGGACATGGAACCGGAACCTCATGCAGCCGGACCCTTAGTTCCAGCTGGGAAATCTATTGGGGTCAGTAGATAGGGCTCTTATACCTACAGTTAAATTCACCTAGAAGTAGCCTCTCTTTCTATCGCGTAGCTCTTATCTCTTCTAACGACTGCAAGATGTTCGCGGGCGTCCGTCCGGTCGGCTACTTGTAGCTTCATACCTAAAGCGCGGAGTACGCAAGGCCTGGTATGGTGAGTGACATAATCAATGATACGTTATTACGGTTGGTACAAGCATTTGCACAATCTCCAAACGTCAATCTGTCGTGTTTAATTTGAAACTTTGTCATAATTGCCAATGTTACTCGTCTCATCACATAAGCTATTGTTGTCTAATCGGCAATAACGCTACACCAACTTATTTATTACACAATGAATAACTTAAGATCAACACAAATCAAATGTCTAATTAGGCAAGCTGGTTGTTATATGCCGCGTATTGTCTAAACGCTGTCTCACATACGTAATGTCAGTGGGATTGACGTGACACAGTAACAAGAAACAACGATTAACGGAACATATGCAAACGACTGCAACGGGCGTAGTTCGCGAACTGAGATTAGTCTAGGTATGTTATTGTATTGAGAATAGGGGAAGCTACGGAGTAGATAGGTACCTATTAAAATATTTTTTTTAGAACTTAATAGTTTTTGAGATTTGTACTTTTTATGAGCCAACTAATTTGTTAAGCTACGGAGTGGTTTTATAATTTTTTATTAAGTCCGCCTCGCAACCACCATCATAACTAAGTATGTCGCCATAACAACGATCAAAAGTCAAAAGTCAAATTCATTTATTCATTTTAGACCACAATAATTTAGCAGTTATGAATGACACTATGCCATCGATTCTTAAGTCCTAACCATGGGGCGGGAGCCTTGTACTGAGAAGAACCGGCAAGAAACTCAGCAAGAGCATTTCTTTTCTACCTTCCTTTTACAGCGTCAATACAAATTGGAAAATGCCCTCCCTATCATAGGACATTTTCCATTACAACATGAAAATAACGTTGACGACAGTTTGAGATATGATAGCCAGTTCCTCAGTGGTTGAGGATTCCGGGCGAAGCGCACTTCCACCTTCGGCCTTATTGTCACTTACCATCAAGTGAGATGAAAGCCAAGCGCAAACCTGTTCTAGAATAAAAAAAATTAAAAAAAGATATAGTGAGTACCTATTCGCCAAGTATCGTCAACTTGTCTACCAATTTACTATCGACAACGCTAACCGTTAGCGTTTAAAACGATAGAATCTGCAACTGCACATGTGTTTGGCGTGATAGGTAGTGAGCCCATCGCCGCTTTATGCTGTTGGATGTCTGTGAAGTCTTTAGTCCGTTAGTCACCTTTTACGACACCCAATGGAAGGGAGGGGTTGGTAGTACTATTTTATTAATTCGCTATACCACACCTCTCGCGGTCTCACTGTAGACAGGTTCAATTTTAACAGAAGCCACGTAACAAAACCATAGACATTACAGCTCAGCGCCAGAGGGGAGTACCTACGCTCTGTCGCGGAGTCGAAACTATGAAATTAATCACGACGATATTCACTAGATTAGTAAATGTTATGATGTCACAGTGTGCGCAGTGAGTAGATAATCTATAGAGAATCAACGTTAATTACAATTGTTTAAATTTTATAATCACGACTATTTTCCCCGAAGGGGTTAGTCAGACTAGGCAATGAGAACAGCAAAAGCAGTCCTCTACCATAGTCCACTTTTCACCAAATAGCAACTGCACATGTTTTTAGCGTGACAGTTGATGAGTCCATTGCCGCTCTGCTGTTGGATGTATGTGCAGTCTTTAGTCCGTTAGTCGCCTTTTACGGCACCCAAGGTAAGATAAGGGGGGGGGGGGGGGAAGTATTATTTTACCGCTACGCGACACAGTTATAAGTATAAAAGATGTCATTGCAGTTATAATGACTATTTATTATGGCAAATAAACAAAGAATAAGGTCAGAATAGTTATTCCGTATTTATCTCTTTAATTTGAAATTACGTTTACAAGACGGGAACTAAACACGGAGTAACTATTCGTAGCTTACTCTTTGTTTATTTGTGGGGCAGTAAGTGGAGATGCATGTCTATAACTAGGTATATGGCTTACACACACTACACTTATTTATATTTAGGGGTGAAACGCGGTGCTAGCTGTTCGTGGTCCCGAGCCATCACCGTGACACAGAAGGGATGTAGGCCTCCCCTTTGCCCGTCGAGATTTTCTAACTGACTAAGGGTGGATTCGACCAAACTGGAAGAAGGTCTTGTATCTAGATTAAACGCCGAATTTGTATAGTCTATTATCGGAGTAAGTCTTATTCCAGTTTGGTCGAATCCAGCCTTAAAGTAAGATTTTTTGATTAATTACGAACTAAAACTGTTAAATATAATGTTAAGATAATGAACTTAAAATATTATAATGAAAGACACTGACGGCATTTTAATAAGTTAGTTTATAAGATAGTACTTTTCTATTAATTATTTATACTTTTATTGTTTTTTTGCCAGATTTATTATAATTTGCGTACCTATATGCAGAAAATAATATGACAGTCCTTTAAACTTCCTAGCCAACATAGTGATTAACACCTAAAAAACTCGCTATTCCGTCAGACTCAAGCGGCCATATATGGCCGCGCCGGCCGCGCTCTCCACTTGACTTTGTACCGTGTTCTGATACACTTAGAGACTACTTTAGTATAAACAAGTCCGATTATTTCGGTTCTGTGGTACATTTTATGCATCTTGAATGCAAAATTTTACATGAACTGCGTTCGATTTTATTTTTATATTTTTTTTTCCATTTCCGCAATTTTAAATTCCCGCCAAATTTTTTTGACATTTCGTTGCCAAGACTGAGAGGTATCCATTAATTTTAGCGATGCTTTGATCTTAATGATGCTTTGGCCAGCAGTAGGACAATAAATAGGCTTTACCTTCAATGATATTATATAAAACAAGAAGCAGATATGTTATAAATGCGCGCTAAGTGAAGACTCAAATACGTCCCAATTAGAACGTCTCGTAACTCTATTCACAAGAAACAATTGAAGTGCAATCATTACAATTATAGCTATCTCTTTCATTTGCGTGCTATTTCGTATCTTTTGTTTTACTTATCAGTGAAACTTGTCAATGTGTGCAGCTCGGAACACATTTAACCCCTCAAACCCCAAGCGGTCGCATGAGACCGCACCTACAAAAACACACTTGACTTTGTACCGTGTTTTCATAGACTTACAGACTACTTTAGTATGAACAAGTTTGGTTATTTCGGTTCTGTGGTTCATCTTATGTATTGTTATCGCACAATATCGCATAGTCTATGCTCCATTCTGTCTAATTTGACGTTGACAGTTACTGTCAAAAAATTGTCAAAAAAAATCCAAGAGTGAGTGGTAACGCAAATTACTATGAACTTAACATATCTATAGTTTATAATATCATTGCTTTACCTTACTAATTTTACATAGCGACAATCTGTTATCGGTGTAGGTTTAGTTTGACGGTGTCGCGTAGCGGTGAAAGAATACTACCATTTTCGGAAATTCTGTGGGTAAAAATCTAGTATTTAAGTACCAAAAAAGACGCATAAGAGCAATAAATAGCCTTACACCAACTGATACCTGTAAACCGTTTACATAAAATTGAAAGTATTGACTCTACCTTCGATATACATTTATGAAGTGATGACGCATTCAAAAAGAAAGTCCACATGCTCCTGTTTGATAAAACCATGGCAGAATCATCTCAGTAACGTCCTATGTATTATATATTATGTAGTTTATGTAGGTATATTTATATATTTGTATAATTATTTATTTATTTGTGAATTTGTATATGTATGTTTATTTTTAGTATGTTATTTAATAGTTAAAAATTACTTTCACGCTCTCTTCCACTTTTTGTTACCTTAAGTAAATGCACCTACCATGTTATCTCTGCACCACCCTAAGGTTGACTGGTAGAAAATGCCTCAGGCATTAAGTCCGCCATGTAATATTATAATGTTGCAAAAGTTTAAATAAAATAAAAAAAATAAAAAAATAAAATAAAGTGACAGTATTCGTCATGTGTAACGACTCCCTTTACACTACATTCTCAGAAAGGAATCCAATTAGCCACTCACTCTTGGATTTTTTTTGACACTTTTTTGACAGTAACTGTCAACGTCAAATTAGACAGAATGGAGCATAGATTATGCGATATTGTGCGATAACAATACATAAGATGAATCACAGAACCGAAATAACCAAACTATTTCATACTAAAGTAGTCTGTAAGTCTATGAAAACACGGTACAAAGTCAAGTGTGTTTTTGTAGGTGCGGTCTCATGCGACCGCTTGGGGTTTGAGGGATCGAAGGGTCGGGGAGGGTTAGATGTCAATGTCATGGAAATAGGATATGCGCACCAAAACACAGAACAGCACACGTTAGTAGTAGCTTCTTTGGAATGGCCCACAAGATCTTTAATAAGATTCCTATAACTCTTATGACCTTGCCTATCAATATTTTTAAAAAATGGTAGCGTTACTTATTAATAAAAGTTTTTACTCAGTACAGGAATTTTTAGCTGACAAATCCTTGAAATAATTTAGACATGCTTTTCTTATTTTATTTTTCTTACTTAATTTTTTTGTAGTTATTTAATATTGATAATATTGACATTTTGCTTAATTTTGACATTTATGATAATAATGACATTTTGCTTAATTTTGACATTTATTATTACTAATATTTTTAGACTACAATACATTGTTTTAGGCTGTAGTTTTTTAAACTTGTATTTGTATACCTTAACTAAGGTGGAAATGTAGTGCGACTTATTCATTGTAATACCTATGGTTCACAAATAAATATTCTCATTCTCATTCTCATTCTCACCCCCCCCTCTTCCCTTAGGTGTCGTAAAAGGCGACTAACGGACTAAAGATTGCACCATACATCCAACAGCTTAGAGCAGCAATGGGCTCACCACCTGTCATGCTGAGCATAAGTGCAGCTACTATTTAGTAAAAAGTGGACTTTAGCAGGGGACTGCTTTTGCGGTCCTCATTGTCTATTCTCTGACTAAGTCTTCAGGGATAATAGTCGTGATTATATGTATTATGAATGCAACAGCAAACTTGTATGAAGTTGTTCCTCTGTACATCTATTTGCCTTCTGTCATGCGTCAGCGAGTTTGTAATTACGCGCGAAACTTTACTTCGGATATGAATGCGACTGTTGAGTTGCTGTTCTAAAGTGTGATTCTATAAAGGCTCGATTTAAAATTCGATCCTGATTCCGCAGTGAGATATTAAATCTATTCATTCTCAAAATTCGACTCAACACAAACGTAACACGAATCACTTCTGAGGGATTACTCTTGAATGCAAACTCAATTTCAATACAATTCCAATGCGATTAAAATGTATCGATATTGGGATAAGTAAAGATAAATCCGGAACGCCATCTCAATAAAAATTTGTTCAATCAAATTCCACGCAATTTAATTGCAATGTGGCGCTAAATGTGGCTTACAAAAGTGCAATTTGACATGTTTTAGATTTGTGATTAGAAATTGATTAATGCAATTGTGTTTCATGAGTAAGCCTACTGATCGGAACGTGAGGGTCGAAGTGGAAGGCGAATTTACGATCGAGCTTTAGAAATCTGATATGCTGTGAGGAGCTCAATGATACAGTAGCAAAGGAAATTTTACTTAACAAATAAAAAAAACATTTCAAGCTTCGCGCTTCGGAAGGCAGGTAGGTTAATGAATAAATACCTAATACAGAGCCAATATTGTTTACTTAGCTTAGGTATTATATAAACATATTATGGTATAAATTAATCTTAATCACTTAACATAAGTCTTATGTATCTAGCATAAATTTGATATTTTATGCAATAATATATCTTAGCTTATCGTATCTAAAGGACCATTAGATTCTAGAGCCTGAAGGTAAGAAAGCAAACAGCGTTGACCCACTACTGAGCTGAAGCTGCGATGTTAAATTGTCCTTTATAAAGTTGCAAATTTAATTCTTATAGGAATGTGGTTGAGCTGTTAAATTGCTAGCTAGCTGCTAGCACTTACAAACAGTTCAGAAGTTAAATGTGTGAAAGCCAAGTTTAGTTTTACGTAAGCCGCTTATTACTCTTCTCTTGTGACAATTTTTTTTTGAAAACGTTTTGTATGCGCATTTAAACAATAATTTCAATATTTACATACATAATATAATCACGACTATTATCCCCGAAGAGTTAATCAGAGACTAGGCAATGAGGACAGGCAAAACAGTCCTCTACCATAGTCCACTTTTCACCAAATAGCTACTGCACAAGTGCTCAGCGTGACAGGTGATGAGCCCATTGCCGCTCTATGCTGTTAGATGTTTGTACAGTCTTTAGTCCGTTAGTCGCCTTTTACGACACCCGAGAAAAGACAGGGGATGGTAGTATTCTTTCTCCGCTACGCAACACGGTTACTAAATACGCATCCAAAATATATATATATAAGCATAAATATATAAGCATAAATATATAAATAGGAATACCTACGTATCTAAGGAATGTTTTAATAATAAAATTTATCACTGGCATAATGTAATGTACATTATAGTAATAGGTAAGTAGATTAATGTTTTATATTTTAGCGTTTTATTAACGCTTAAATATACATAAGTAAAATTTTAAACACTGAAAAAAGACGACAACCTCAGGCGGGAATCGAACCACGCACCTTCCGCATTCCGGGCGGCTGCCTTAACCACTTGGCTACCGAGGTCTGGCTTTCAACCGTCGAAATTTGTCAGTGCTTGATGCTTATGTTTTTAGTCAACATTGCTTCATCAAATCTTAGAAGTTTTCACCTCTGAGATCCGAAAGAAATATTTTTACAAATATTTGAACATTCGGTTAAGATGAAGCTGCGTTTATAGATTAATGTTTTATATTTTAGCGTATTGAAGCAACTATTTATATGGGGACAACTTATGATAGCGAAAAAACACACGCACGCGCATTGATTTATTAATTTAAATATAGTCACACAACACGTCTTGTCGTTTTGTCCAAAACAGAACATAGATGAAATTAGGATAAAATGTTTACAAGAAAAAAAAACAAAAAAAAATAGTTTCAGCAAAAGTATCCCATTCGAGCTTTCCTGAGACTGGTTGATTTTTCTAGTAAACATTTTATCCTATATCTGTATAGTATTGTGAATGCAAAAAGTTCAATAATAAAGATATTAGATGAAAATATAAAATATATTAAAACAGTGTAAATGCGCCGTGTGGTGTCAGCTTATTTCATTACAATAAAAACCAATTATTTTTCTCTACAATCATAAAATTCATTGAGAGACTGGTGCCTGAAACGGGCGGTTACCTGTATCACATTACACCAGTACTCTCCTCTTTATTACGTGGTTATCCAAAGTATCTCGATCGATCGATCGATTTCGAAAGAATACTACCAATCTTTTCTATTTTGAGTATACTAGTAGTAAAAGGTGACTAACTGACTGAAGCGTAGCTGGGTGGATCCTACAACATTCGATATCAACAATCACCGTTGATTATTTATAGAATTTCAGTTTTTCTAAATTAATTTTAGCTGCAAATAATGAGTACACGATTATACTAACTAGGTAAGAAACAATTACATGTGTTTTATCACTCTTTAAAAAAATAAGCTTAAAAAACTATGCAAAATGTCATTCAGACGCTTGAAGCCAACTGGGCTCCTCAGAATAACATAATTATAAAAATAAAACTACTACTAGGACCAAAAAATAAAAAAATTGCTGTGATTTGATGAATGTCCCATTAAGTTAAGGGAACTAATTTTTTGAGCTTTTATTTAAATATTCGAGATGTTATTATGATCAGTTGAAAAACATATTGAGTAGTTATTTAATTTAATGGCGGTTGTTAATTATTGCGACAGTAAAACATTGATAGTAATAAAAAATCAATTAGTCGGTTATTTTATCATTTAATGTCAATTCTAAAAATAATTGAGCAGTCCAATAACTGAATGAGCGGTAAAATGATGGAATGAGCGGTTCGATAAATAGTTCGGCAGATTATAGCGAGCGGTGACACCCGAAGTACGCCTTACCTCCAGTTGAAGCTAAAAACATTCCACTTGGACAAAAAAGGAAAAGAGGCAGACCGTCGAGAGCCAAACCTGCTCTTAATATACAATAAGTTTATTTTAGCTGCTACTAAGCAAATTCTATGTCATTTTAACATAGAATTTGTTTAGTTTTTACTTAAGTATGTTTCGAATTACGAATAAAAGTTCCTATTATTATTATACAATTTGTTTTATTTAATTCTTTCAGTCAAAGCAAAAGTAATTTAATTTTTCATTACTATTTAAGTACTGTTTTTAGGGTTCCGTAGCAAAAAGGTAAAAAGGAACCCTTATGGTGCGACTTCGTCCGTCCGTCACACCGCTGCTATAATATCTCGAAAACTAGTTTACCACCTCATTGTATAAAGAATTGCTTAGAATGAGATTTCTTACCGACAAATTCCGATTTATCACTGCCCCCACGTAACCGCTCGTTCAATAATTTTTACCGCCCATTTAATTATTTTCCTGCTCAATTATATATTCACTGATCCATTTCATTATTTTTTATTACTCATTTTTGTTTACTTTACTGCTTAGTTTTAACTGCTGAACTAGTTATTAAACGTGCCATTTATAATTTTTAACTTACCAAAACCGCTATTTACAACTGCCTCTTTAAATCAGTGCCATAAGTTAATAGATATAATAATTAAAAATAATTAATTTTTTTGAAAATAATTCAATTCAAAGTTTTGTCACCGTAAATCCGTCATTCAGTTCACGATGACAATTCGACTTTTGAAAATTTTTAAATTCGTGTTTGGTTGTGCCTTGACCTGCCGAAACCTCACTAAACACCCGCCCACCGGCCTGCCTTCATTCGTCGACCGTGATCACTGGGAGAAAGACGTTTGATATTGATATTTTTATAACCAACTTTCGTTCGCAGCACTTTGTCACTACTTTATGTCATTCCGTTTGAATTTTTTAGACTCTGGTGCCCAACGATAAATGTGTGGCGTTTTACCTATTAACTTCTTATTTAGCAAAAATTATAATTTAACATTGCTCGTCTTGTCACTGCGCTCTTAGTCATTACGTTCAAAAGTCAAAGAAATAAAAAGCCTACTATTAAGTTTAAGATTATTCTTGTATTTTATAATCACATTACGAACTTAAAGTACTTAGGTGTTTTTGAAACTAAGTAATTCGTAAAGACGAATTAAAAATTCTCTTGATCTCGAAGATGCTACGGATTTTGGAATATTTTTTATTGGGTAAATGTAAATCAAAGTTGTAATTTATGTCCCTAATTAGCACCTAATTAGTCCTTGCTTTTTTATATTGCAGTTAATACATAATTGTTACCTAATTTATCTAAGAGATAAAGTATTGTTACTGTTCTGTTACTATAAAAAATCCTCTTTTACATGTATTCGTACTTTATAATCTACGACACCAATAAAGTACGCTAAAATACTCTATTTACGTAAAAGACAAATATTTGTTAACTGTCGCAAAGAGCAACAAAAGTACGTTTTTAAGGACAAATAAATGAACACTTACTCTTTTATGCTATGTACTTTATTTTTGTTGTAACAAAATAAAAAATCATATTTTATTCGTCCTATAAAAAGGTGGCAAACCTCATACATCCAACAGCATAAAGCGGTGATGGGCTCACCACATATCAAGCTGAGCACGTTTGGAGTAGTTTTTTGGTGATACGTGAACGGTGTCAGTGCTTTAGCAGTCTTCGTTGCCTAGTCTCTGACTAACCTTTTAAGGATAAAAGTCCAAAGAGTATAACATGTATGTATCTATAGTCTAAGATCCGAGTAGAGATCCGAGAGAACGACCTTCACCGGGAAGGTTAATGGATGAAAAGTATTTTATATCAAATTTAATATGTTATAATATCGCGAGAGGGTTGGCTGAAAAATTTCAGTCCAGTACCTTTAATGATTAATTTTATATTCTTTTTTTTTTACATAGCATTGGTTTGGTGTGTTTGTGTTTGTAATGAGCTTATCTTTACATAAACATAAATTTTATTTATTTAACCAGACGGTTGCAAATTACTAATATTGACTTGCCTGTTTACACCTGCCTACCCAATGTTATGACAGGAAAAAAATAGTCAACCTAACGTTTGCATATTCTATAGGCTTCATACTTTCGATTGGTACCTATGTAATGTATCTATTATCAAAACAAGTGCAGTATTAAAAAAAAAACATTTTTAAATATTTAATTAATCATATACTGTACTGAAATTTTTCAGCCAACCCACTCACAATATATTTTTTAACACATTAAATTTGACATAAAATACTTTTCATCAATTAAGCGGCTTGGTGAAGGTCGTTGAATACTCGGATCCTCTACTGGTCTATCTATCACCATGATTAGCGAGTCACGCATCAAAATTTAATGACAGTTGATATCTTAACACCACAGATCATCTATGATTATCCTGTAATACTGTTCGGTAATCACTACGGGGAGCGCGGTCGTTGCAAATTATTGTCATCAAATTAATTATAATAATACATTCTCGTTGTATACAGTGCGGCGAATTGGTTCTCGATAATTATACCACGAATACTACTATCCTATACTAGGTATTTAACTAAATGAATTTAAAAAAAATACATATTAACAGTACCTATTTCTCTTGTTCGTGTGGAAAGGCTTGTGTCCAGACGTTTACAGGCTGACTATCAAAAACAATGTTTTTGATAGTCAGTCAGCTAAGACACGTTTGAAAAAGTTTTTAATAACAGAATCCAGACACGGATCAAGTCGAAAAAAATATTTAATACTTAGAAGTCTTTACAAGCTTTGACTTGTTGACGTCAAACCCATTTAACTCTCATAATAATAAAATGTATGTTAATGTAAACTATTAAATGTACCACCAGTTCAGACTTTGGGAGAGTCGTCAAACGAGAAGACTTGCAAGTCAACACGAGGCTTAATTTTTCTCCATCTGATAAAATTACAAGTATTATTTTTAATACGAATGGTAAATTTAACTTTTATGCAGCATTTTTAATCTGCCCACTTTAACCGTTCAAAAAGTCTCAACGGCAATATTGTAAGGCTTTCTAATTATAATAAGAAAAACAGTGCCACCCTCTTTAAGGCTCCTTTCGCCTTTATCCTTAAACGGAAGAGATTCAATAAAAACTCTTTGTAATCGTCCAGGGGTTAATTGCACCACGCCGCTGCGCGCGACGTCTAAGGAGGTCGGGATTATGTTAAACTTTGCGGCGCCGGATAACTCTTTGTGTGCAAAAGAGCTGGCTGGTATACTCGAACATACATTTTTTTCTTTTTGATAACACACTAAGGAGCTATATGGCGCTGCGACTAAGGCGGTTTGCGATCTTGCCAGTTAAGCGACTTTTACAATGGCGGGTCATTGGAACCAACTAAAAACGGATGATAGATACTTAGACGCTTAATCGTTTCTCCAGGCGGCAGGTACGCTGTTATTAGAAAGAAATGTAATTTCTGTCTAATAACAGAGTACGTTGTAATTCATTATATTCACGGAAATCATCTTTCTTACAAGGTAAGCACAGGAATTAATTACCAAACTTTCACCGAAAACCTGAAAATCCGTTTTAAGTAAAAAGGTACTTATATTTCCAACGGCTAATTTGTAACAACACCTAACGTTGTTGATCTTTCAATTCACGAAATTAATTATCCTCTCTAACTTCTTGTACAGGAATACACCCAACTCTTACCGACAGCTATGTTACATTATCAGTTTCCGATTAAGCCTATTTCTTACTTTACTTACCTACCTAAGAAACATAAAGATACATTAGCATAGCATCCACCGGAACCCTGAAAATCAGTATTAAAAGTTACATTCTAAAAAGGTACTCAAATTTCCACTTCACTTGCCCACTGAAACCCGTCGAGCGGCCAAGTGTTTCGGTGTGGAACATAAAAAAAAAGTTGCACCAGCCGGAACAATAAGCGAAGACAAAAGCGGTGGAGTGGCGGTAGGCAAGGGCCCTCTCTGGAGGGAGGGGACCGGAAAAGTGGCTCTATTGCGAAGGTGTTAGAATTAACAATTGAAGAGCTGCGGCAGTTTAAGCGGAACAACTTTTTTAAACGTTTAATCGGTAATCTGCGCTGCAGTTTGGGATGGTAATAGTTTTTAATGAATAACGGCCCTGGAATGAACTGATTCAAAAGTACCTGGTGATAAAAAACGATAAGATCGAATGTGAAAGCTCACTTATCCCGGATCCCTCAACCAATGAAGAACTGGCTATCTTACCTCTTTCGAAAGATAATTTTACAAACATTTCTGGCATCGCGGCAGACTTATATTATGTTAAGACAAGCTTGCCACTACTAATAGCAATTATCTTTATAATTGAAATTTTTGCATTCCCAATGCTTTATAGACATAGGATAAAATGTTTACTAGAAAAAATTCGCTGGCTTGCAGCGTAAATCATACTACTAGAAAAAATTCAACGAGTCTTCTGGGGTCTCGGTAGCTTAGCGGTTAGAGCAGTGGACCGGCAATAATAATAATAATAATAAGCGCCAAGTAATATTGGTTGATATCACCATACCTCATGACGAGAACCTCGTGAAAGCCGAGAAGGACAAGCTCAGTAAGTACCTTGACTTGGCTCACGAGGTTACCGCCATGTGGGATGTGGATTCAACCATTATTGTACCGATAGTCGTTTCGGCATACGGCCTTATAGCGAAGAGCCTCGATCAACACCTAGAGAGGCTCTCGCTGAAAGGTTGGGTCAAGGGTCAGATGCAAAAGGCAGTACTCCTTGACACGGCACGTATTGTCAGGAGGTTCCTCACTCTGCAGCCCTAACCACCGATAGCTTGGGTCTATCCCCGCTGCCGGTGGCAACCTAGGTTAAGTTTTTTATAATATTTTATATTGTAAATAGGTTTTTATATAAAATATTGTAAAAAATTAAACTTAAGAATTATGTTGAATAAAGAGGATAATAATAATGGAAGAGCAAGGAGCTGCACGGCCGTTTCTATCGGGCCTAACAGGGCCCGATGTGGACCTGCTCGCGTCGGTAAACTGGCTACGATTCGGGAACCTCTTTGGGTAAACCGAAGGTTTTGTCTGTGCAATTGCGGACGAAGTTATCAAGATGAACAACTACCGGAAATATATCATGAAGGAGCAACTTGCTCTTCAATACGGTCTTGTTGAGTACAAGGTGCCGTAGTATAAGTACACACCTGAGCCAGTTCTCGAAAATGGTTGTGCTTTGCTCTATCGGGACCGATCGGTTATCATGGACACGACTATTGTTGCCAATAAGCCTGACATCGTGATAGTTGATCGGTCCCAATGGCGGGCAGTGCTAGTCGACATCACCGTCCCACATGATGAGAACCTCGTGAAGGCTGAGAAGGACAAGCTGAGCAAGTACCTTGACTTGGCTTACGATGTTACCGCCATGTGGGATGTTGACTCGACAATAATTGTCCCGATAGTCGTATCTGCAAACGGCCTATTAACGAAGAGTCTCGACCTACATCTCAAGAGACTCTCACTAGACGACTGGATCAAGGGCCAGATACATAAGGCGGTACTTCTTGACACGGCACGCATCGTCAGGAGGTTCCTCTCTTTGCAGCCCTAACCACCGGTAGTATGGGCCCTGCCCCGCTGCCGGCGGCACCCTTTTTTATAAAGTTTTATGTTTTATAGTGGTTTAGGTTTTTTATAAAGTTTTATGTTTTATAGTAGTTTTGTTTATTATTTTTATATGGAATATTGTAAAAAACCTAGACTTAAGAAAAGGAATAAATGTGAGAATAATAATAATATTGATTAATATCACCGTACCTCATGATGAGAACCTCGTGAAAGCCGAGAAGGACAAGCTCAGTAAGTACCTTGACTTGGCTCACGAGGTTACCGCCATGTGGGATTTGGATTCAACCATTATTGTACCGATAGTCGTTTCGGCAAACGGTATTTTAGCTAAGAGCCTCGATCAACAACTAGAGAGGCTCTCGCTAAAAGGTTGGGTAAAGGGTCAGATACAGAAGACTCCTTGACACCGCACTTATTGTCAGAAGGTTCCTCACTCTGCAGCCCTAACCACCGATAGGTTGGGTCTATCCCCGCTGCCAGTGGCAATCTAGGTTAAGTTTTTCTAAATATTTTATATTACAAAAAATTGTAATAAAATTTACAAGTTATATTTTAAATAAAGAGAATAATATTAATAATATTTATTTTTGTAAGTTAGCCTTTTAATTTACTGTCCCACTCCTGAGCAAAGAGCAAGGGCCTCCATTATCAAAATCAAGTGTTCACTACATTTGACCGAAACGTGGTCGCTCACTATGGGCCTAATTAGCAGGCTCAAAGTCACACAAAGAGCAATGGAAAGGGCTATGCTCGGGGTTTCTCTACGTGATCGAATCAGAAATGAGGAGATTCGTAGACGAACTAAAGTAACCGAAATAGCCCAAAGAATCGCCAAGCTCAAGTGGCAATGGGCAGGGCACATCGCCCGTAGAACCGATGGCCGTTGGGGCAGAACGGTTCTCGAGTGGCGACCGCGCACAGGAAGTCGCAGTGTGGGCAGGCCCCCAACAAGGTGGTCCGACGATCTGGTGAAGGTTGCGGGTAGCCGCTGGATGCAAGCAGCACAAGACCGGTCGTGGTGGAGATCCTTGGCGGAGGCCTTTGTCCAGCAGTGGACGTCTTCTGGCTGATGATGATGATGATGATGACTACATTTGATAGGTATTGGTTTAATCAGCACACTTGCCAAATGTGGGTTAGTGATCACAAACCATTGCTATGCAAAATCCGAAACACTGCCCGCCCTGGTAATTGAACCCTGGACCTCCGGTCAACGGACTCAGCACTTAACCACTCGACCACCAAGCTTAACTTTCCACAAATATCTGGTGACGTCAGGCCTGGCGCATGGAGATGGGTTATTATCCCGATTGTTTGGATTATTAGCGATTATAATCCATTAATAGCCATTATTAGCCATCCATTGGCTAATAACCCCGCTATTAATAGTTTCATACAATTTGATTGATTGAACCCTTAGATTAAAAGATTGAACCTTGAAATTTTAGAATTTTTTCAGGACCTTGCTCTCCAAACTTAGAAGTTGAAGAAATCACCTGAGACAGTGATGAACATGAACAACTAAATACACAGGATAAGAATCTGACGGACCCATTACAGTCCGATCAAATGTCACTATAATAACGAACCTTAGAAATGATGATTCTAGTGAATCTAGCAGTAATTAGAATGATTTTTTTTGACACCACTAATAATGCATAATAGTTATTTTATGCTGTGTGTATACCTACCTAATTGTCATTACAATGTTTGTAAGTTTATTTTTGCTACGGGCCGCCGGTATGTAATAATAGTGTAATTTATTATATTTATAAAAAATCTGTAACAATTTTTATACGAATTTAACATTATTGTTACTTATAAAAACTTTAATACAAGCTCCGCATAATATAATGTTATACATATTTGTATTAAATATATTTCATCATCATCAGCCTATAAACGTCCCACTGCTGGGTACAGGCTGCCCACGTGAACAATAGCACATGGGGATATTGGTTCATAACCCACCACGCTGGTCCAATGCGGGTTGGTGGGTTTTAACGACTGCCACCTTACGACAACAACCGGGAACAACGGCTTAACGTGCCTTCCGAAGCACGGAGGAGCTCGAGATGTTTTTAATGATCACCGATCCGCCCGGCATTGCGAAAGTCGCTTAGCGGGCAAGATCGCAAGCCGAACGCCGCTGCGCCATCGAGCTCGTCCTTAAATAATTTAATCATATACTATTTACATAATGATGGCGACTAAAGAGTAACTTCCTACGTGATTGGCCGATATACAATCATGTGATAAATAAGGCAAATGTAAATTAATGACAACAACCCGGTTGTTGTCATAAGGCCCACCAACTCGCAGTGGGCCATCACGGTAGGTTATAGCCCAATCTCTGTGTTGTTGTGCATGCAGGTATTTGCCCATCAGTGGGACGATTTCATGATGATGACGATGAAGTAATAAAATACAATGACGTTAATGAATAATTAAATTATTTAAGTTCATCAATTAGTATGTGTATTAAAACTAAGTTACACTCCCTACAAAAAGATAATAATATTAAAAAAGATCTCTTTTATTCCAAAGGTAATTTCGTTCTAAATAGACACAAATTGCGAGCAGAAATAAGAATCGCAAGAGTGAGACAATGGAGTACATTTTTTATCAGTTTCATCTTTCATTCTGCAGTACTTCCTTTAACTGGCACCTTTAAAAAACTAACCGAATCGGTGAGCAGAAGAAGGGGGAGAGAGGGTAACGAGGGGTGGAGAGGAGTGGAGGGGAGTGGAGGAAGTCGAATCCAGAGCGATATCTGCAGACGGCTCGCACGGTCTAATTTGCCAATCGTCGGAAAAATTCACTTGGATTCACCCGGTATTGAAAGGGAACCAAGAAGTTTAATCACACTAATTATTATAAAGGCGAAAGTTTGTGAGTGTGTATGTTTGTTACTATTTCACGGAAAAACTACTAAATGGATTTGGATAAAATTCGGCATACAGATAGTGTTTGATCCAGGGGGGTCAATCGATTAACCTACGCTCTGCCAATTAAAAATTGTATGTTACAGAGAGGTCATTCGCTGAACCCTCCTGCAGCATACACTACCTTAAAACTAACCCATATTCGTCTTAGGGCAGATTCTAGTTTGGACAGATTCTGGTTACGACAGATTCTTGTTACGGCAGATAATTAATATAAAAGAACTTACATCTACTGTTCCATGAAAAACGCCGACCCTTCGGCCGTGTGGTATTGGTGACTCACCGCTCAGCCGGCTGCCGCTGTGGTAGACTGCGCCCTTGGCTGCCGTCTTCTGGTGGCTGGTGCTGATAAGGCCCTAACCACCCTAAGCTTCCAACCTCACTCGTCAGTACTGACAAACCCCAGACGAATATATGTGATCAGAACTGCGTCCGTCACACCATGCCACGTGTTGAACTTCAACCAAATAACTAGCTTACAACTAGCCCGCCCTGTTCCAAATTAAACTAATGTTCTAAACACATTAAGCGACCGCCGCTCCTAACTCCAAAATAACGTGCCTTTCACATAACCAAATTACAAATTCAACCTCTTCATGTGGCCGCACATTAACCAAAAATGTGATCAAAGTGTCCCACACGTCACACTGACAGCCGATCTGTCACGGATATTTAAAATCACAGTGGATGCGTTCGGATATTTTAGTTTTATACGAAACAGATAGTTTATAACCTGAATTAACACATAGGATATTTTTTATCCTGATATTCCCACGGGAACGGGAACCACGCGGGTGAAACCGCGAGCGACCGTCAGTGTATATTATATTAATATTTAATTTAATCATTATTTAATTAATGGAATCAGGCGTTACTTTGCGGAAATTCATGACTTACAAAAATGGAATAAAAACATGTAGTGTTAATTCCGCCTATTTCATATTATTATTATATTTCTTAACAGTTGTTTGTATTTTACTTTTTACGTGAAACCAAAATAATACACACGTACACCCACACGACACTTATATAGTGTGATAAATTCAATCTTGCATTTATAATTTAATTATTTATTATTTGGACAGTCAACAAAAACATAAACTAACAAAAACAATGACTGTTAGAAACAAAAACTTATTTAAGCACAGTTTTCAATTACAGACAGCCACGGCTTGCTTTTTGAACTTGTTAAATCATCAATAAGTGTTACTCAATAAATTAATAAGTTGTGAGGTGACAGGTGACAGCTCATTAAAATAGTCTATCAACCATCTCTTCTCTTGGGTGTCATAAAAGGCGGCTATTGGACTAAAACTGCACATACATAGAGCGGCGATGGGCTCGCCACATATCACGCTGAGCAATGTGCAGCCGTGCGATTCTCTAAGCTAAAGCCTTGATAGCTGCGGCTGCCGCAGCGCTGAGAAATGATTCTGTCTCTTTCATATTCATACAATTGGAAAGAGACAGCAGATCACAGCCATGCGCGCAGCGTCTATGTGTTGCTTAGAGAATCGCATAGCAGTTGTCATTTGGTGAAACGTGGATTATGGCAGAGGACTGATCTTGCGGTCCACATTACCCACCTTTGGCTAACCCTTAGAGGATAACAGTCATGAGAGTATGGTATGTATGTATGTAAAATTTGAGTGATATTAGAGTGGCTCCGTTGTGTGCATTATATACCTATCACTAAACAAAACAAAAAAAAATAACAAAAAAACTTGGTTCACGACACAAAACTTTCTATTAAATTGTTATCTTTATCGATTCCCGTCACATCTTGCATACCGCCGTCCAGCGTCTACGTGCCTGCAATATACACTGGTCCAGTCGACCGATTCTACTAACTTTTGACTGTACCTGTCGAATTGTAATGAACCTAAATATATCCCGGGATCTATAATGCCGTAGCGGATATATCCCAACTGCAGTTTCAGTCAAACGGTAATGCGATGTCCCTGTGCCGATATTATGCGAACGAATCGTTTGCTATATGTATGATTACGTAAGTTTGTGTCCTTATCGTGGAAAAGGGTTCCTTTAAATGGAGCATATTTTTGCCTATACAAATAGATAAAAATCAATTGTTTGGCTAATTATTTTTTTGTGTATTATGAATTCTTGGGACAAGGTTTAATTAAGGTAAGTAATTATTATTAAGTATACCTACATATTGCATACTCGTATCTAAATATATTATTGAGTTTGAGTTTTGAGTATGAAAGGAAATTTTTAGAAATTCGTTACAGGATATACGGGGGGCGTTTACGTGAGCCGAGCCGCGGGCGGGCCGTATATGAGAGGTGACTGCTAGAAACCGCAAGAAACTTCAAGGGCTGGTCAGGTCAAGTGTTTCAAGCATGACAAAAAAGACAAAAAAGGAATTCGAGTTTTTTTTTCATTTTTAATTAAATAATTCATTTTGTTAATTTTAATTGGATAGTCTTTGAGTAAGTATCTAATTTATTTTAAAGCAATAATATAAGAAAAGTAAAAAGGAAACAATTAAAAGTAACGATTATTTACAACGCGAGGGCAACGGCCGGCAGTCTGTTGACCCGTAGGTAAACGTAGGTCTACGTAGGTGCTAATCGCCCAGCTGACGCGGAAAAAATACGAATTCCTTTTTTGTCACTTTTATCATGTTTAAAACACTTAACCTGACCAGCCCTTGAAGTTTCTTACGGTTTCTAGCAGTCACGTTATATGTTTATATTAAATAATATATCTAAACAATCATGACAACCTATTATTTATATGCATAGCCATATTTTGGTTAACACGCCATTATAATAAATGAAATCTCTTTCGTTTCCTACAATTTTGAAATATTGTTTCGATTTTGACACACTTCTTTTCCTTTATTTTTTAATTATATTATGTTCTTTGTGTTATACATATATATAATATATATGTATAACACAAAGAATATGTATATAAATGAGAAATAGAAAAATAAATAATATTAAAAGGTCGTTATAATGTTGGCATACAGAAACAGGTAAGTCACAATTTTCCAGATGTGAAAAATACGTATAGCCTCTGTGAACTGTCGTTTGAAAATTTTAATATTAACAACCGATGCGTCTGTAGAAGTTTTCCATGAAAGAACCCTTTGAAAACGTGCACAACATTCAGTAAAATCTTTTAAGTGAAGTGTAACTTATTTATATTTTATCAACCTATTTTCCGGTGAAGTTGAGGTAGTCGTTATTTCCAACGTTTCACTATCTTGAAGTATATACATACATACATAATCTACATATTACTTTTTTACATACATAATCAAAAAAGTATATACATTTATACATTGAAAGATTTTAATTGATTTTTAATTTATATTTTGATTTTAAATTTTGAGTTAATTTTAATTATGATTTTATTTTCTTCTGATTTTTATTTTATTTTAATCTTGTGATATTTTATTGTAATTTTTATGGGTGTAAATTACCTGAAAAAATAAATGAATTATTACTACTATTATCCCCGAAGGGTCAGACATTAGGCAATGAGGACCGCAAAAGCAGTCATCTGCCATAGTCCACTTTTCGCCAAACAGCGACTGCACATGTGCTCAGAGTGACAGGTGGTGAGTCCATCGCCGCTCTATGCTGTTGGATGTATGTGCAGTCTTTAGTCCGTCAGTTGCCTTTGGGGTGGTGGTATTCTTTCACCGCTATGCTACACGGTTTCTTAGACCAAACGTTAGTAATATAATATAACATTTTACTTAAAGTTAAAATTATTTATGGGTATATTTCTTTCACCGCTATGCTACACGGTTTCTTAGACCAAACGTTAGTAATATAATATAACATTTTACTTAAAGTTAAAATTATTTATGGGTATATGGGTATGGGTATATATTTATATGTATTTACTTATTTATTATTTATTTATTTGTATGTATATATTTATGGACACACAGTTCAAAGCACAGTGATAAATAGACTAATTATTTAATAGTTACATTACACACACTACATTGTGTTTAACATTTCTTAGTTCTAGCGTTAACATTAAAATTGTACTTCAAATAAAATATTATGTTCTATAACTTGAGTCCCCCATTTATAATAGTTTTACACATAAAATTTAACCATTGCAGTTGAGTTTACGATAAGTAATAAATTGTACTATTTGTTAAGTTAGCTTAAGCTATATTGTAAACTTTTTTGTGGTTCTATAAATAAATTTAAAAAAAAAATGCTAGATACAGTGTTTTGTTGTTTGAGTCCAAAGAAGAACTCCCTGTTATTAATAAACGTTGATTAAAGTTACCTGGTCCAGTTTAATGCCAGAAAACCCCAGGTTTGTGCATTCTCGTCCAAGATAACTCCCTTCCTTACTCCTCCCTCTCTTCAGAACTCTCCTTTACCCATTTTAGTGGACCTCATCATTCTTAGCATGGACATCGGCCAGTAACTGTATCCAAAATGCTACATCGCGAGTGTTATTTTAACTGCCTCCCGTAAGTTGGGTATTCTCAATAAGGTGAGGCGGTTTTTTACTCCCGAGCAGCGCTATTTGCTGTACAAGACTCAGGTGCGATCGAGTATGGAGTATTGTTCCCATCTATGTGACGGCTCCGCTAAATACCTCCTCGATGCACTTGATAGACTGCAAAGGCGAGCGGTACGCATTATTGGAGATACTGAGGTTACAGCCTCTCTTGAGGACCTCCTGCTGCGTAGAGACATTGTTTCTCTCAGTGTCTTCTACCGAAATTACTACAGAGAGTATACTGAAGAATTTTTTGATCTAATCCCGCCCTCTCCTTTCCTGTCCCGGACTACACGTGCTGGTCTTAGAAACCACCATACTGTGCAGAATACCCGCACTCGTACCATAAAATTTGGTAAGTCGTTCCTCTGTAAGACCATTTGGCTTTGGAATTCTCTGCCGGCACATATGTTTCCCAGCTCCTATAGTCTCGGGCCTTTTAAATGGGGCGTGAAACGGCATTTATGCAGGCCGCCATGAATGGGTGCGCTTGTTTTTTTTTTAAATTTATTTATTGAATAAAGAATACAATATATCTTAAACTACTTGGTGCCTTAAAACCTGAGTGGTTTGTCTAGGCGTTGCACATTCATACAGAAAAAAAAAGAACAAACAATGTAAATACACTTTTCTTTTTTTTAGAAGGTAAGTCTACAAATTTAGAGTAACAATTTGTAAGATGCGGTGTGAAATTATTTTAACTGCACACCGAATACAGCGCCGAACATAACTACAATGCAATGAGTTGTGCTGCCGTTGTGAGTGTGTGTCTTGTGGAGCTCACCCGTAGCATAACAGGTTCTATTTGGCATTCTTGTTACCGTGCTTGTTCCACGGTGAGGAGCGCTCTCATTATTTTGGACTGCATCGGCTGCTTCGTCAGGCAGGATCTAGTCACTATGACGTGTCATATAAAAAAAAAATAGGATCAAATTGACGATGTCTCTATCTGTCTTCTTTAACAAAAACGAGGCAGCATCACTTTAAACCGAGGTGTAACATTAGGCTATTTGTATTATTATTCGAATATACTATATTATAACATAAAATATACTTCAAGCCGAGTCGCGTAGCGGCTAATTAAAAAAAATACTTATATGTACTTATTCTAATATGGCAGACGAATAAATTTTATAAAGCAGTTATTTACTCACAACAAAACACGCATGATAAAAATTTACAGTAGGTATACTTATAAACACTTTTAAATTAAAAAGGATCAACTCAGATCAACTCCGACGAAATCCATTCGATAACTAGATTCGATAACTATAATGTTTGCTGTCGTCGTCAATTGGAAATCTTTAAATATTAATTAATAATAATAAAAAACTATATTGTTAAAATACATATTTATTTTTAAACTAAAAACAAATATTCTGTTCCATAAAAATAAAAAAATCCTTAAACAAACATATTGCAGGTTAGGTATTCTGATTTGTAGACGAAATAACATTTAGGCAATTACAATCTCTAGGCATTCAAGGTTAGGCACGGGTTTGTTAATATTTAAAGATTTCCAATTGACTTTTGACAGCAAACATTATAGTCACGATACATTGTAGGCAATCTAGTCAATTAGCGTTTTAGGTATTACAGCAGGCAGTGGCATCTTGCATTTTAGGCAATCTGCTTCTTAGTCAATTAGCGTTTTAGGTATTATAGCAGCAGTGGCATCTTGCATTTTAGGCAAACTGCTTTTTAGTCAATTAGCGTTTTAGATATATAGCAGCAGTGGCATCTTGCATTTTAGGCAATCTGCTTTTTAGTCAATTAGCGTTTTAGGTATTATAGCAGCAGTGGCATCTTGCATTTTAGGCAATCTGCTTCTTAGTCAATTAGCGTTTTAGGTATTATAGCAGCAGTAGCATCTTGCATTTTAGGCAATCTGCTTCTTAGTCAATTAGCGTTTTAGGCATTATAGCACCAGTGGCATCTTGCATTTTAGGCAATCTACTTCTTAGTCAATTAGCGTTTTAGGTATTACAGCAGGCAGTGGCATCTTGCATGTTAGGCAATCTGCTTCTTAGTCAATTAGCGTTTTAGGTATTATAGCAGCAGTGGCATCTTGCATTTTAGGCAATCTGCTTCTTAGTCAATTAGCGTTTTAGGCATTATAGCACCAGTGGCATCTTGCATTTTAGGCAATCTGCTTCTTAGTCAATTAGCGTTTTAGGTATTACAGCAGGCAGTGGCATCTTGCATTTTAGGCAATCTGCTTCTTAGTCAATTAGCGTTTTAGGTATTATAGCAGCAGTGGCATCTTGCATTTTACGCACTGTGCTCATAACAGGACAAGTGATCCCACGGTTAGTAAAACAATTGACAAACAATATTACCTTCTTTGTGTGACTTTGAATTCTGTGAGAGCTTTACCACATGAGTAAAGAAATTCTTTACTCATGTGTCTTTACCCAGCAGTGACAGAGTGGGAGTCTGTCACTTACTGACATCACTAGGCTATCTTTTCTCATACCTGTCGTAACACAACAAAGCTACCGACATTGATGTTATTGCGACAGACTTAGAAAATGTTATTTAATATGAACACCCCGCTGGGAATCAAACCCGTGGGTGGTCTAATTTAGACGACGAAGACTATAACATTATAATAATACTGCAATTGGGGGCAATATTTTGCAGCAAAATATTGCCATTGACGACGACAGCAAACATTATAGTTATCGAATCTAGTTATCGAATGGATTTCGTCGGAGTTGATCTGAGTTGATCCTTTTTAATTTAAAAGTGTTTATAAGTATACCTACTGTAAATTTTTATCATGCGTGTTTTGTTGTGAGTAAATAACTGCTTTATAAAATTTATTCGTCTGCCATATTAGAATAAGTACATATAAGTATTTTTTTTGATTAGCCGCTACGCGACACGGTTTGAAGTATATTATATGTTATAATATAGTATATTCGATAATATCATTAAACTCAAACCTTCATAATAATACAAATAGCCTAATGTTACACCTCGGTTTAAAGTGATGCTGTCTCGTTTTTGTTAAAGAAGACAGATAGAGACATCGTCAATTTGATCCTATTTTTTTTTTAATATGACACGTCATAGTGACCAGATCCTGCCTGATGAAGCAGCCGATGCAGTCCAAAATAATGAGAGCGCTCCTCACCGTGGAACAAGAACGGTAACAAGAATGCCAAATAGAACCTGTTATGCTACGGGTGAGCTCCACAAGACACACACTCACAACGGCAGCACAACTCATTGCATTGTATTGTTATGTTCGGCGCTGTATTCGGTGTGCAGTTAAAATAATTTCACACCGCATCTTACAAATTGTTACTCTAAATTTGTAGACTTACCTTCTAAAAAAAAGAAAAGTGTATTTACATTGTTTGTTCTTTTTTTTTCTGTATGAATGTGCAACGCCTAGACAAACCACTCAGGTTTTAAGGCGCCAAGTAGTTTAAGATATATTGCATTCTTTATTCAATAAATAAATTTAAAAAAAAAAACAAGCGCACCCATTCATGACGGCCTGCATAAATGCCGTTTCACGCCCCGTTTAAAAGGCCCGGGACTATAGGAGCTGGGAAACATATGTGCCTGCAGAGAATTCTAAAGCCAAATGGTCTTACAGAGGAACGACTTACCAAATTTTTTGGTACGAGTGCGGATATTCTGCACAGTATGGTGGTTTCTAAGACCAGCACGTGTAGTCCGGGACAGGAAAGGAGAGGGCGGGATTAGATCAAAAAATTCTTCAGAATACTCTCTGTAGTAATTTCGGTAGAAGACACTGAGAGAAACAATGTCTCTACGCAGCAGGAGGTCCCCAAGAGAGGCTGTAACCTCAGTATCTCCAATAATGCGTACCGCTCGCCTTTGCAGTCTATCAAGTGCATCGAGGAGGTATTTAGCGGAGCCGTCACATAGATGGGAACAATACTCCATACTCGATCGCACCTGAGTCTTGTACAGCAAATAGCGCTGCTCGGGAGTAAAAAACCGCCTCACCTTATTGAGAATACCCAACTTACGGGAGGCAGTTAAAATAACAATCGCGATGTAGCATTTTGGATACAGTTACTGGCCGATGTCCATGCCAAGAATGATGAGGTCCACTAAAATGGGTAAAGGAGAGTTCTGAAGAGAGGGAGGAGTAAGGAAGGGAGTTATCTTGGACGAGAATGCACAAACCTGGGTTTTTCTGGCATTAAACTCGACCAGGTAACTTTAATCAACGTTTATTAATAACAGGGAGTTCTTCTTTGGACTCAAGCAACAAAACACAGTACCTAACATTTTATTACTAACGTTTGGTCTAAGAAACCGTGTAGCGCAGCGGTGAAAGAATACCACCACCCCAAAGGCAACTGACGGACTAAAGACTGCACATACATCCAACAGCATATGCGTGGGTGGTCTAATTTAGACGACGAAGACTATAACATTATAATAATACTGCAATTGGGGGCAATATTTTGCAGCAAAATATTGAGATAGAGCTTCGGCAAACTTTTTGCATAAGCTCTATACAGGGTTATTTTGGACTCCCCGCCAAATTTTTTACGAGATCCTATAGCAGCAGTTAAAAACAAAAAACATATTTTTTACATTTTTTGGCGGGGGGTCCAAAATTAGCCCAGTATAAAATTTTATATATGTATACATAATACAATTTATAGCAATAATAGAATACTACGCTATACATACATTAACGACAATTATCCCAAAGTCAGAGACTAAACGATAAGGACCTCAAAAGTAGTCCACTGCCAGTCTAATGTTTCACCAAATAACAACTGCCTGAGTCCAGTATTTAGTCCGTTAGTCTCTTTTTACGACACACCTATTCCTCCCTTAAAGACCTGCAACGCGTCTGCGATTCCTCTGGTTTTGCGGGTGTCCATGAGCGGCGGTGATTACTCTCCATCAGGTAACCCGCTTGCACGTTTGCCTCCCTCTTTTATAAAAAAAATCGCAAGGGAAGAGAGGGGGCGGTAGTATTCCTTCATCGCTATGCGACATAGTCTACGTTTATTTGGGGTTTCACGATTATTAAGTTGGTTTCTAAAACCCTATCCACAAGCCAACTTCTGCTTTGGACTTTGACTGACGTCCACGTCACCGGGGGGACTATTAAAACACACCCATTTCCTCAAAAACGGCACCGTTTACGGTGTATGAGCGTTCGCAATTTCCTATCTGTCACGGGTTGGTTCATTAAGTGAATAATTTATGATTCTGCTAATACACCCCTTCGTTCAAGATCGATAGGGCAACGCGTGCGAGTTACGATCGTAAATGTTAAGTAAGTTACTCGTAAGCTGGTTCACTGGCTCGGTAATCGGATGGGTGATCCCATTGAATAGGCTGTGTTTAGGTTAGCATAGCAAGCATCTGAAAGCCTAATCTGTACTTAATTTCAAGTGAGATATGGTGTTTAAATGCTTACCTATTTAATAAAAACTTTAAATAAGCCAAAATGTCCCACGACGAATAATGGCTTAAAAACAAGTATCTAATTATCCTCCTGTAATTAAATTATGGAATTTGGTTGAGGAGCTCGATGGCGCAGCGGCTAGCGCGTTCGGTTAGCAATCTAAGTGCTAAGCAACTTTCGCAATGCCGAGGCACTGGATTAAAAATCAAATTAAAAACATCTCACCAAACAGTAGGATGTAACGTACATCTTAACCGTCGCGTAGCGGTGAAAGAATACTACCACCCCCTCACTTCCCTTTGGTGTCTTAAAAGACGACTAACGGACCAAAGACTGCTCATACTTCCAACAGCAAAGAGCGGCGATGGGCTCACCACCTGCCACGCTGGGCACATGGAGCAGTCGCTATCTGGTGTGGTGAAAAGTGGACTATGGCAGAGGACTGCTTCTGCGGTTCTCATTGCCTAGTATCTTAACCCTTCGGGGATAACAGTCGTGATTATTATGTATTGTATGTTTGTTAAGAACATCTCGAGCTCTGCCGTGCTTCGAAAGGCACGTAACCGCCTCCGTGGTCTAGTGGCTAAGTCACCGGTTTCAGACCCAGAGGTCCCGGGTTCGATTCCCAGCGGGGAGTACATCTTTGTGTGCTCGGTTTGGTTGGTGGTAGGGCTATTAAGCCCACCTGGCTAGCTACCACCATCTTATCTAAGTCTGTCGCCATAACGACGATGTTTATAGCATTGTTGTTTTCCGACAGTTTGAGATAAGATAGCCAGTTCCTTAGTGGTTGAGGATTCCAGGTGAGGCGCGCTTCCACCTTCGGCCTTATTATCACTTACCATCAGGTGAGATGAAGGCCAAGCGCTTACCCGTTGCAGAATAATAAAAAAAGTAAAGGCATTGGTTGTCGTCGTAAGATGGCAGTCGTTTTATCCACAAACCCATATTGGGCCAGAGTGGTGAGTTATGGCCCAATATCCTCATGTGAACAGACCCATGTGCTCAGCATTAGGATGTTTCTAATAACAAACTGCCTATTACAATATACTAATAAGCCCTGTGGCGAAAACCCAAAAAAATATCTTTATTTCCCTACTTCCAAACGACAGATACAGATTTTCGGTTGGAAACGAGTTTTGCCCGTTTGATGTCGACTACAAAATATGATAAGGGTACAGTAGCGGTGCCGCGTTTTATTTGGCTTCATTAAAAAGCAGGTGTGGTAAACATTTTCTACGCGGCAAACATAATAATTAGCCTCCACGCTTGCTTTGTAAACACAATAATTAATGTGGAAGTACCTATAATTTCGTGTTGTTGTTTTAAATAGATTGTGGGTAATAAGGTCAAAAGTACGGATATAGATTTACATAGAATATAAGTATCACGGTTTGTATTGAAACCAATATATACATGTACAATACTTATATACAATTGTCTCAGGAAGGGAGTAGCGGAAATAGCAGCTTTGCGGCGGGATAAGGTTAGAAGGAGAGGTAGTATGTTTTTCACGAGCTCTTTAAAAGTGTTCACAGACTGCGCACACCTGAATCAGGCCTGAGCAGTATATGAACAGTCATAAAAGGTGGTGCCATGAGGAGGGGTTTAAGAGGAAACACTACGTCGACGTGGCATGCAAAATTCTCATACAAAACACAGAAAAACGAGGTTTCGTAGTCCCCTGTTTCCTCCTTAAGAACTGGACTAATTTTTATTACTTTTTCAGCGTCAGTTAAAGAAAGAGATTTTTTATGTCTGTAAGGCTCAGGTTTTCCGATGATCGCAATAAGCGCGAATTGGATGCGTGGAGGAAGTTAAAATGTTCTTTAAAAGGTAGCAAGGATAGGTGGGATTAAACATTCATCATCATCATCAGTCTATAAACGTCCCACTGCTGAGCACAGGCCTCCCACGTGAACAATAGCACGTGGGGATATTGGGCCATAACCCACCACGCTGGCCCAATGTGGGTTGATGGGTTTTAACGACTGCCATCTTATGACAACAACTGGGACCAACGGCTTAACGTGCCTTCCGTAGCACGGAGGAGCTCGATGTTTTTAATGGTCACCCATCCAGCGACCCGGCATTGCGAAAGCTGCTTAGCGAGCAAGATCGCTAGCCAAACGCGCTAGCCGCTGCGGCATCGGGCTACTCACGGGATTAAACAGTATGGTGTGAAGAAGGGCGAGAATGTGAGTAGTACTCAACTACCTACTTAAGTCACTTACCTACTTAAGTAAAGAAGTATATATACTATGTACCAACTGTCCCACCCTTTTATGTCTCCAGGCGGAGTTATCACGATTCAATATGGCCAATTGTACCTACAGTAATTTAATTTATTAGTACAAAACAAAACAGAAAGGAGTTCCATAAATTTTAAAACAGTGACATCGCCTAATTCACCTATTAAAACGATCGTCCATAATTATTTGGTCGCCATACCTCTCCCGATAAATTCCCGGTCGCACTCAGTTAACCCATATAAGCCAATAGATATGCCCATTAGTAACACCGAAATTGCTTGTGCTACTGACAAATTATAGTTTAGTTACTTTAAAGGCCATTTAATTGGGCCGTACGCATTATTAGCGTGAAATGAATTGTTTAGGTCACAGCTTTAATGGAGTATAGGTATTTAGGGGAATCATCTTTACGAAAATAATAAAAAAGAAGAATGGGCGTTTTTGTTTGAAACCCGTCCCACCCCTTGTAAGTTCCCACATGGTTAGTTTCGAAATAAATAGTGTATTTTGTTCTAAGGACAGCAAATATGAACAAGCGAATGAATCAATAGAATATAAAGAAAAAAAAGGGATAATTAAAAGAAAAAATGAAAAATAGGCCTCATTTTTAATTTTTTTTTTCATTTTATACGACTCATATAAATCAAAACAATCTGCGAGGGAGGAGTTTAAATTCAAGAATAAATCTTGACTTCAATTTTATATTATCATATATTATATTAATTTTCTTCTTCTCAATAACTTTTTTTCCCATACCTGACAGATTTGCTGTCATACAATAAAATGCTTCATTTTTCAAGTACTTTTATTAGATGCATAGATGTAAGTGTTACAAGGAGGGGGGACGTTTTGCCCATTCTTCTTTAAGGAGGATGCAATAAAATAAAATGTGACGTTCAGGTAATATTAAGCGGACGCAATTAAATGAAAAAAGATAAATGCGAATGGGTAAGGTTATCAATTTTTAATAAACGTGCCGGTTTAAGCGGTGAAAGAATACTACCACCCCCTCTTCCCTAGGGTGTCGTAAAAGGCGACAAACGGACTAAAGACTGAAGAAGAAGTAGAAGAAGAACTAGAAGTATCTAACAGCAATAGAGCGGCGATGGGCTGTCTCGCTAAGTACATGTGCATTCGCAATTTGGTGAAAAGTGGACTATGGTAGAGGACTGTCTTTGCTGTTCTCATTGCCTAGTATCTGACTAACCCTTCGGGGATTATAGTCGTGATTATATGTATGTATGTATAAATTTTTAATATGGTTATAACAGTAGGTGTAACTAAATAAAGTACCTAATAAATATAAATATTGTTACCTACAATTTACAATTCAGAATAAGAATATAATAGAACTTTTTTTTATAGAACTCTAGCGGCCCGTCCGCGACTTCGTCCGCGTTTTTTAAGATTTTTTTTCCAATTCTTGTCCTACAAATGACAAACAGCTTTATTATTATTATGACATAATTATTGTATTGCATAAATATTTATTTTTAATGAAAATAGGAGACAAATGAGCAGGCGGGTCACCTGCAGATGGAGAATAATCACCGCCGCCCATGGACACCCGCAAAACCAGAGGCGAATCGCAGATGCGTTGCCGTCCTTTTAACACTCTGAAATAAACGCTTGTATGGCTTAAGGATAGAAAAGCGTTGAAATAATTGTCTACCCCAGGCGGGAATCGAACCCGCGTCTTCCGCAATCCGGGCGCGGCGCGGCGTGGTGCGGCCGATAGATCAGACAGGCGACGGCACGCCACGGCAGGCTTCATCGGATGCGTTGATTCCCACGGCCTGTTGGCGCGGTCGGGCGCGCTCTGGCCTGCCAAAAATCAGGCCGTGGGAACGTGGCTTTAGAGAGTCTTATTATTTTTTCTGCGTTTTGTTGTCCTTGAGTTTATTTGAGGTTTTTTTAACTCACATAAATGAATATGACGAACTTGTATAACTTTTTAAAAATAAACTACGGATAGGTAGGTAGGTACATCAAATTTTCTCACACTAACACACAATTAATTCTCTCTCAGGTGTGATAATCGGATTGTTATTGGCTAACACACAAACACAACACACTACTACTAACCTAAATAAAAGCATGATACTCGCCAAGAACAGCCACTAAAATAAGTTATTTAGATCTAAATTAGGGGGGCTAAAACTCAGTAATTCAGGTTCGCTTAGCACTGGTTTCGCTCCTTCACCATGGCAATTTTAATTAAGCATTAACATATTTTTATTTTTCTTGTTTGGTTTGTTGAGACGCTTAAAATTGTTAAAGCCATTGTGATGGAAATAAATGATTAAATTATTTATTTTATTATCTGTAAGAGAAGGAATAAGCTCGACTCTTGAAGACTTAAAGAGCTCTCTGCTCAAAAACTAAAGAAATACACATATAAGTAGCGACTTGCCCTCGCCTTCGTACGCGTAACTGCTTTTAGCGTTAAAATAAACAGTACACAATATGTTTTTTTTTAATTCTACCGCCGACAAATGTCGCCGACGCCTGTGTTAGCTAATTCTCATTCGTGCCAGTTCTCTCATTTTATCATCTCGCACTTTCATTCTACATACCACACATTCATCCATCATCTTTCATTCCATAGCGGTGGATGTTTCGCTATTTGTCGAGGCCCTGGGCTGTCTATTCTTAAGTTCTTTTGCCTTTATTTCATCTCTATTTCAAATCTTATATCGCACCCTCAGTGGATAAAAGGCATAAGTCGAAAATGTTGGTTATTCAGTAGAGCAAAAAATCTGATTATTTGGCAAAATATACTTTATTTATAATCGTAGAAGATTTAATCAAACATCAAAAAATAAGGAAAAAAATTGACATTGCGTGGTGGTTTTAAATTTGTACTAATGTGTCCAGTTTAATAAGAATTGTAAAAATAAACTATTATGCTGCTTTTCATAATGTACTTTTAATATAGGATTCTAGTAAACATTATGTTAGTATCGCATGTTAAAAATGTAGTTGCTTCTTTGGCTTATAAAGTAAGAGTTTATGGGGTTCACTTAATTTGCATAGGTCGGATATAGCAACGGTATAACTCAATTTATAGGGGCCTAATCCACTCAATGGTGTGGGCTTAAATCCTGTTCGAAGAAATTATTTAATTTGTGGTTAAGGCTATTAATAACATCTTAAAAAAAAAGAAATAATATTCATAAAATACATACTTACATTCAACAGTACAGAGCGGCGGTTTTCGCACCATCTGTCACGCTGAGCACATGTGCAGTCACTATTTAGTGAAAAGTGGACTATGGCAGGGGACTGCTTTTGCGGTTCTCATTGCCTAGTCTCTGACTAACCCTTCGGGGATAATAGTCGTGATTATTATGTATGTGTGTATTTATAATAAAAATCATTAAGTAGTAACAGACACACATAACTACATGATATACAAAAAATAATACTAAGGCAGACAGTATAAACAGGGCAGAAGAGCAAAAGAGTACTTTAAATAGGAAAACCGAATTGGCTCTATCTCAGCATAAGTTTCTGTGTCATGGACGAATGACACAGAAGATTCACAAAAATGCTGTTACCTAACGAATAAATTGTATCAATTGATTTCATTTCACCGTGACGTGTAGCGTTGAAAGAATGCTACCTAAGGCTGGTTTCAGAGTCACGCTGACCGCCCGCGCGTCTCGTTAGCGCGCTGATGAACCGCGTGCAACTCTGAAACGAGTTTAGTTAAGACGCGGTTCATCGTCTCGGACAGTCGCGATGACACCTTTCCTAGTAAATATTTAGTTGTTAATTATCTATGGAAAAAAGGCAACGACGCGGCGTACATGTATACAAACACATCCCTATAATTCTACTAGATTACTGAGAGGTCATAAGGTTATAAGGTCGAAAAACGAACTGCAAGTGTAAAGATTTACAAGCAACTTGACTGTACATACAAGAATAATAAAAAAAATATATCAATAAAGTGTTATGAAAGCGTACCTGTGTCTTTTATATGTAATTGTCTTCAAGTAATGCTTCGCCAACTTCTTCTGATGCTTTGTTAATTGCGTCTTTGTTTTTACGAAGTTCATTGGACGAGTCCCATATACATTGGCGACAGCGAACTTCATCAATCAATCGTCCCGTATTAATAAATAATTTATTCATGTTGACAATATGTTTTTATTGCGCGATAGTACGTGCCGGCGCGTGGGATCAGCGTGACTGTGTAACGCACACTGGACACAGAGATTCCTTGACAGCGCGCGGTACATGACGCTTCACTTTCCCGCCAAGAAGTCTGAAATATATCTGTTTAATAGTGTTGCCAGCACAAAGTCGTTAATCTGTTAATATTGTTTTGTGTGTTTACGCTTGCTTACTCCGAGACTAATAGATCTTACTGTGTCGTGCCAAACATATTGACACCACAATAATGATTCACAATTCTAGAAACAAACTCTTCTCTATTTTATTTAACCTTCATAAGGCAATGAAAAATAATTTCTTAACAAAAACTATAACGTAGATAAAATTATAGGATCGTAATTTAGTGCTCCCCGCAGTGAGACGCATCGACTAACCGCGTTTGCATTGTCATCAGCGCGGGTGGTAAGCGCGGGTAGTTTTTACTATGAAACGGTACAAGGCAACATCTAGCTCGTGGCCCGCGTCGCTTACACCCGCGCGTGCGGTCAGCGTGACTCTGAAACCAGCCTAACACCCCTCTGCCCTTGGGTGTCGTAAATGGCGACTAACGGACAAGACGGCACTGACTTCCAACAGCATAGAGCGGCGACGGGTTCACCACTTGTCACGTTGAGCACATGTGCAGTCGCTATTCGTCTGACGTGACGAGTGGATTATCAGTCATATACCTACCCCCGCGCCTGCCCGCCGCCACCGCCGCGCCGCGCTACCAGCCGCCCGCGTCCCGCATAAACAAACACGTACGTTAGCGAATTATTTTATTCGTGATTTAAACAAAATGCACTGTATGTATGTTTCTAATTTTTTATGTGGTATAAAATAGTATTACAAAAGCCATGTATGAGCGATTCTGTCAATTTTAATTTATTATTGCCTGTGTTACGAAAGAAAAATGAAATTATCAAAGAAGCACACCACTTAACTTTCTAAACTTTGTTCAACATGTATACCACTAACCACTGAAAGTCTTAAATATTATTTCATAAATTTTAAAATTTTATTCAAAGACAAAAAGAGTGATTTTGTGATTTTTATAGTTCCACATATATTATGTTTCTAAACTTTTTACAATACAAAGATAAGATAGTTCTTATTATGAAACACTCAACATTTCAAACTTTAATATTATATACATTACGTTACACGAAATATAATGAAATACCTAAACCATACCTAAAGCACAGTCATAAAACTTCTAACTTTTTAAAAGTAGCTCACAATCCTCATAATCTATACACTCAGCAAAAACGAAAAGTTTTAGAATTATCAAAACTTCTTTATGGAATTTAATGTCCCACGACCGGACTATAGTCTCTGACTAACCCTTCGGGGAAAATAGTCGTATTTTATGTATGTATGATTTGATTTCAATGATGAATTCTTTGTTCTGCAGTGGGGCATAGCATAGGCAATAAGTACTATATATTTTCCATTTTTTTTATTTATTCAATAATTATTATGATACCGTTAAATATATTCCAAACACGACCTCTGCTTTCAGATTCACGACCAAATATCTCCATCCCTCTTATTTGCTTACATAACGAAGGTGACAGAAAATTAAATCTCCGTTTCAATTTGTGTACAACTATTAATGAGGGGTCGCCCGACCTAAACCTTCCATACCTTACGATAATTGGTCACACAGAGATATAGCACCCACGAATAGGACAACCAACATAAAAATTTAAATTTAAAATACTATAAATAAATATATTTCATATGATTTTAACACAAATTTTGTTGCGAACCAATTACAAAAGAAAATTGAAAATGTTGAAAAAAATTCCACGAACTGGGCTCGTACCTGCAGCCTCTTCTGACAATCCGCGTCAGGTGCTCTTCCAATGAGGCTACCGTGGCCATATCCAGCCCGCAGAAATTTATAATTTTTTTTCAACCTTGTTTAATTTGTAATATAATTCCTGTTCATGTATCTACAATTTTAATGATAATAATATAGCATTTTGCGGAGCTATGTTGTCTCTTTCTGATTCTGATCCAAACTAAATTAGAAAAGTCTTATACTTAGAGCTACTAACGAGTTCAAAGACCAGCGATTTGAGCTTTGGGTTGCAACATAACCATGTATCCTCAAAAGTACGTCATCCAATGTCATGACACGGCATTGGATATTTTCGAGCGCTTCTCTCTCGCTCTCTCGACGGTACGATGGTACGGGACTGGGGTAACAGCGAAGCGGTGCAATTAGGTGCGTTTTTTTTAAGGTTTTGACGGAATTTTTGTCTATATAGACTTTATAGGATTTAATGAATTAGCAGGTTCTTTGTAGTACTTCTATATTAGTAAATATTTACATGTAAAAACTATCTAGAAATTAAAAAAAAATCATCCGTTTTAGACTTTTATTTTGGCCTGTTTTCGGGATTTTTTATTATCGAGTAAAAAACGTCTAATCACGTAACAAATTAGCACATTTTTTAGGCAATATCCTTTAGTGTATTACATATTTTTATGAGAGCGTTATTTAATAGTAAATACATAAACCATTTGATGTAGCAAACAGTTTTGCCGGCATATTTTCGGTGACTCGCCTTAACTTGCAATATCGCAACTCAAACTTTTAGGAGCTCCAAAGCTCTCACAAAAAAAAGTATAAAGAAAATAAAGTGCATGTAAAATAAAACATATTCCCACATCCAACACATTATGAAGTAACCGAACGTGCAAAATAATAAATCCATGTCGTTTCTAGATATTTATAAGTCGGGGAGTAGTAGGCGTGTAAGGATAGTGTGCATAAAATCGGCACGTGCTTTGATAACTAATACAGTGACGTAATACAGTGCCTTGTGTGGTGGCGGACAATTTAAAAGTACAGTGTAGCTTAACGCCTATAAACTACGATAATTGTGAATTACTGTGTAAACTTGTAGACTTTCTAATACTTAATGACTTAAAACAATTTAATTATGTAACTAACCAAAGCAAAAAAATCTTGGATCTAATTTTGTGCAACAAGGAGTTCTCGAACGTCAAGGAGTGTCTACAACCTATAAGAAATATAGATAAATACCATCCCGCACTCAAAATTTAACTGAAATTGAAAATGGAAATATTAAAAAGATCGGTTCCAGTAATGCGCAATAATTTTAACAAGGGTGACTACTTGGCAATAAACGATTATCTTAAATCAGTCACGTGGACGAAAGAGCTGGGTTCCTGTAGAGATGTAAATGAGATGATGACTCAGTTCTACAAGATAATAAATGAGACCATTGCTAACCATGTACCCATGACCAAACCTCGCCAAGGATCTTATCCTATCTGGTATTCACCACAGTTGATACGTCTATTAAAGTATAAGTATAAATACCATAAAAAGTATAAATAATTTAGTAATCCATTGGATAAGTTAGAATTTGTTATTTGAGAGATGATTGCAATAATATGATTAAAGAATGCTATAATAAATATATATACACAATAGAATCAGAAATAAAGAAAAATCCGAAATACTTCTGGACTCATGTTAAAAATTTGAGAAGGAGTTGTTCTTCATATCCAAATACTCCTTAAACAGCAATGTGACTTCTGACACGTATCGAATCTCTGATATATTTGCGACCCATTTTGCTTCAGTAGATGAGCTTGACGTCAATGATATCAACAACTATGTTCATCCCCCAGAGTCAAGCACAGATGTTCTCAATACTATTTGTCCTATTGAATTGGATCCAGATGAAATTATAATGAAATTGAAACAACTTGATATAACAAAAGGAGTTGGTCCAGATAATATTCACCCAATTTTTCTAGTAAACTGTGCAAGCACACTAGCCCTACCATTATCTATACTTTTCAAACAATCTTTACAAACGGGCATATTCCCAGATGCATGGAAACTAGCAAGGGTAGTACCCATACACAAAAGTGGTAAAAGGGACTGCATTATTAATTATCGACCCATATCCATCCTCTCACTGCGTCGAAGGTCTTTGAATCAATTGTTTATTCGATAATCTACGGGCATGTACAAAGGCACATCATCGTCGAACAGTACGGTTTTATGGCAAAGCGGTCTACAAACACGAACTTGGTGCTTTTTACATCTGAGTTGATGGCGGCAGTTGATGAGGGGTCACAAGTAGATGCGATCTACACGGATTTATCGAAGGCGTTCGACAAGGTGAACCACATAATACTGTTGGACAAACTTTACACGTTTGGTGTAACCGACAGCATGCTGAATTGGTGTCGCTCTTACCTTACAAACCGTCCGTTAAAAGTCCGTGGATGGTGAACAATCTGAACCCTTTATAGCGCTATCCGGTGTTCCCCAGGGATCTGTTCTGGGGCCCCTCTTCTTCAACATATTCATCAACGATATAGCAAGAATAATTAAATACTGCAAAATTTATCTTTTCGCTGATGATTTGAAGCTGACCAGGACCGTCTTATGTGTGGAAGACTCTACTTGCTTGCAGGAAGATATTAACAACCTTCAAGAATGGTGCAGCAAAAATAAAATGTTCCTGAATGCTTCTAAATGTCACCATATCAAGTTTACCAAAAAACGCAATAAGCTTCTCACCGAGTATTCAATTGCTGGTGAGAAACTAAAGAAGTAACTGCTATCAGAGATCTCGGAGTGATAATTGATACTCAATTGCGTTTTTCAGAGCACATTGATAATGTCATTAGGGAGGCAAATAAATCACTAGGATTTATTCTTAGAAGTACGAGAGACTTTAAGAAACCTTCATCAGTCATTCTGCTTTATAACAGTTACGTAAGAAGTAAGCTTGAATACTGCAGCACAGTTTGGTGTCCGGCCTACAAGGTACACATAAACAGAATAGAGAGGGTACAGAAAAAAATAATTCGCAGCCTATCATACCGTTTCAAGGCTCCCAGAACCTTATGAGCCTATACTGACAAGGTGAAACATTTTCGTTTGGACACACTTGCTGTGCGTCGTAACTATCTGGATATGTCTTACTTGCATAAATTAATTAACAACTGCATTGATAGTCCTGAACTGCTCAATCATTTAGCTTACAACGTTTCGTCTAGAGTACCAAGATACCCTTGTAAGTTGTTTAAAAACAAGTTCTGCAGAACAAAGATGGGTCGCAGTTTACCAGTTGTACGTCTGGCTCGTCTGTACAAAGATCTGACTAAAGAGTTACCAAAGCTTGACATCCATATTCAGAGCCTTTCCACGTTTCTGAAACTCCTTAAAAGTAGTGATGCACTTCAGATTGCATGTAGTCAGGATAATATATCTGTTTTGTTTTTTTTACACATAGTTTTTATAGTTTAATTTGCTGTACTTATGTTAATTCTTGTTGATTTTATTTTTTAAGCATGCTGTGGTTACCCCTAATTGTAAGAACAGTTAGCTAAAAGCAACCTTAATTTTAAGAATGTAGAATTTAAATGCTGTTACTTATGTCAGTGATCCAAAATATATAAATATGGAAATAAATAAATAAATTTAAAAAATATACCATGTAATATTATGAAAAAATGGTTTAAGAATGTAGTTTAGTCAAACCATTCAACCATTATTATAATAAAATTATGTTCATCGTGAAAAGAGAAAATCGGCTACCTATACAGCGTGTTATTTAACACGAAGGACATATTTAATCCTATGGTAGTCTATGCCTGGGTAAACATAAACAAATAAAAATATACTACTACAAACATATAAAATAATTCAGGAACTCGATGTCAAAATTTCATAAAACTTTCCGTAATGTTTGGGCACCCTAGTGCTTTCGACTCATTTACGCGTATGGTATTGAATAAGCAGCTGTCGTGGTTGGTGTGACCCGTTTTTCCTTCATACTTGATCATATTTGATCTTTTCCCGCGCTTAGTGTATTACGGTAACATTTTAAAGTAGAATAATGCAAAAAATTAGGATTTTTTTTAATGAATCTGATCGGGTATCGACTACCTAATGTCCTCCCATATGTCCCTCGGTTTAAATAACGCGCTGTATAACTGTGTCGCGTAGCGGTGAAAGAATCCTACCACCCCCCTTCCCTTGGGTGTCGTAAAAGGAGACTAACGGACTAAAGACTGCACATACTTCCAACAGCATACAGCGGCGATGGGCTCACCACCTGTCACGCTGAGTACATGTGCAGTCGCTATTTAGTGAAAAGTGGACTATGGCAGAGGACTGCTTCTGCGGTCCTCATTGCCTAGTCTCTGACTAACCCTTCGGTGATAATAGTCGTGATTTTATGTATGTATGTATTAAATTACTTTATTAATAACTAGAGGCCCGCCCGCGACTTCTTCTGCGTGAACAAGTCACAATAATTGTAATGTGTTGTGTTGTACTGAATAAATTGTTTTTATCTTTTTATTTCATCTATCTTAACAATCCGTAATCCGTGATGAACTTCACAACAAAAGTCTTGACAATTTCAAATACCTACACACAAGAAAAAAATAATTAGCCAAATAGGTGCAGCCATTCTGAAGTGAAGCGCGTAAGTAAATTTTAATTTTTATTAATTTTTTTTTACCTTTTGTGTCTCACTGCTGGGAAAAGGTCTCATTTGCAGCGTAGCGTATTTTTGTTAAAGTATGTTTTTTGGTTAAAAATTATTTTCTTTTACCAACTTCTTTTTAGTGTAATAGCAGTATTTTACAATAGATTGTAGATAAATATGGTCACAAAATACTCTTTACAGGTGAAAAATAATCTGTTTAAGCAAGCAATGAAAGGACAATGATTATTAGGTATACACAGCGGAAAGTCATTCGACTCTTCCTTTATAACCATAATTTTTTTAGCAGAAAATAAATAATAAAACGGTATTTGGAAATTATTTAAGGCATCCAGTGTAAGCCGTAATAAAGCAATAGCTTGGGCTGTCGTTATATATGAAATACTGATAGAAACAATCCTAGTGTTAATAGAATTTCCACCCTCAGGCGTTAATAGTGCAGGTGTGTATAAAAAAATACATTGGCTGTTTTGATACAGGTGGAAAAATGAGGAAGATTGAAGTTTTGATAATATTACGATACTTTTTCATGTTTTTTTTTTCAAATTAGGGGACACAATTTTTTTCCTCTTATTTATGTATCGACGTGGCATGCAAAATTCTTATACAAATCACAGAAAAACGACGTTTCGTAGTCCCCGCTGTTTCCTCCTTCAGAACTCAACCAAGTTTTATTACTTTTACAGCATCGGTTAAAGAAAGAGATTCTATATGTCTGTATGTTTGATTTTTTTGCATTATGTCATTTATTTAATAACTAGGAGCCTTCAAATTAAGCGAAATCACTCTGTTTTAAGGCGTCTTCAGAAACATTAAGTGGCTGGTTTAACAAAAAAAACAAACATAAAGACATAGAAAATCTCTTTCTTTAACCGATTCTGAAAAAAGTAATAAAAATTGGTTCAGTTCTGAAGGAGGAAACAGGGGACTACGAAACGTCGTTTTTCTGTGTTTTGTATGAGAATTTTGCATGCCACTTCGACGTAGTGTTTGTGTTTCTTCTAACAATCATTTTTCGTCGTTATGTTAGGGAAATAAAATGTTTGAGTGGGGGCTCATTACAATAATACAACCAAACCATCTCTTCCCTTGGGTGTCGTAAACGGCGACTAACGGACTAAAGACTACACATACAAGTAAAGAGCTCATGTACAGTTGTAATTTTGTGAAACGTGGAATGTGGTAGTGGACTGCTCTAGCGGTTCTCGTTGCTTATTCTCGGACTAACCCTTCGGCGATAATAGTGAGTGTTTATGGATTTTTAGGCCAATAGTTTGTATACCAATGATGAATAGACTAAAGCCGCGGTCCCACGGCCTGATTTTTGGCAGGCCAGAGCGCGCCCTACCGCGCCAACAGGCCGTGGGAAGCAACGCATCCGATGATGCCTGCCGTAGCGTGCCGTCGCCTGTCCGATTCATCGGCCGCATCACGCCGTGGCACTCCGCTTCAAGCCGCGACAGGCATTGCCGGTCCCACGGCCCGTTTGCGGACGGGCCGCGCCGGGCATTGCAACTAGCGTTCCCACGGCGCGGCGCGGCGTGGCGCGACGCGGCTTGTCTTCAAACAGACCGTGGGACCCCGCCATCAGGCAGCCAACTTTATAATAAGTCAAAGCGGGACACCCACTCTAATCCACAACAAGACTGAGGATTTGTTGGTGGTGTACATACTTAAGTTTGACGACCTCCGTGGTCGAGTGGTTAGCACGCCAGATCGGGCGTTGCGCCATCTCTGAGGTCCCGGGTTCAAGTCCCGGGCGGCTCAATATAGAGACAAACTGTTTTTCTAAATAGATTTCGGGTCTAGGTGTTTTTACCATGTTTATGTATATAAATAAGGTGACTTCTAGAAACCGCAAGAAACTTCAAGGGAACCGAACCAAAAAGTATAGATTCAAACGATATCTAACTATTCACGGTCGACTTTAAAAGACAATGATAAAAGGTTACCGAACAGATTTGCATCAAAAACAAAATTAATTCCAAAATATAAAAGCAAAATCGTTTGTGCAAGCAAACAAAAGGCGAAAACTTTTGGGAGTTGGTTCGCGTTCAAATTGAAATATCTAAAGGCTATTTAACTTAAATGGAATCGTGTTTAACTTGCTCTAGGCTTATTTGTCTGCAATGAAGGTGTAATCTTGACAAGTCAAACTGTGGAACTGCCAATTGGAATCGTGGATTTTTGTTTACGCAGGAAAGTAATGTTATGATACTAACAAAAATACATTGAGGTAAATAAACTAGAGAAGACGTCCCATACAATAAATGTGCACAGCTAGATGACAGCGGGCATCTAGTGCGTGGTGCGTTGCGGGCACGACACAATGATACTTGTACTGTGGTGCGGGGCTTAGTTGTCATCTTCTGCACAAAACAGAAATATTGTTACTCTATGCATTTTACCGAAACATGGCCGCCGCTTCATGTCTCGGCGATTTGATAAAATAATTAGTGAAATGCATGTTATATCGATAATTTAGTACGTTTTTTCAGGTGAAAAGGGATTCCTTTGGTTTTATTTGTAATTCCTGAGTGGTTTAAACAGTACCTTAGCACATATAAAGGCATATTTTAATAAAATAGAACACAGAATGCACACATATTGTTGCCTCTAGCGCCTGCCACAGACTAATATAGTTGGAGCGAGCTGGCTCTAACGCGTGTTACAAACAATCTGGTTGAGACGTCTTCTCTAGTACGTAGTACATTATAACTCAATGCAAAAATAAGATCAATTTATTTACTTACATCTCAGCTGTTGTTTTACTAGATAATAGAATTTCAATAGTTAGCAACCTCTAGGAGTCTTTGTCACCGACAAGGTGATAATAAAGAAAAGAACACAACAACTAAACTAAAGTCAATGATATTCACACACAAGAGGTCATTGACAAAAGTATGTAAAATTACCTCATCATCAGCCTACGCGAACAATAGCACGTGGGGATATTGGGCCATAACCCACCGCGCAGGCCCAATGCGGGTTGGTGGGTTATAACGACTGCCATCTTACGACAACAACCGGGACCAACGGCTTAACGTGCCATCCGAAGCACGGAGGAGCTCGAGATGTTTTTAATTTGGTCACCCATCCAGCGACCCGGCATTGCGAAAGTTGCTTAGCGGGCAAGATCGCAAGTCGAACGCGATAGCCGCTGCGCCATCAAGCTCCTCATTTTTATAATATTATAATAATTCTTAATATTTGATTATTTTTGCGTTAATAATGCTTCAAGATTGTAAAACTTTAAAAATAGTTACCTCAGGTGGAATCGAACACACGTCATCCGCAATCCGGGCGTTGACCACTCCGCCGCCGAGGCACTGGATAGGCTTCATTATTACTTTTTTTTTTCTAGGTTGTTATTTTTGTATGATTGTTTTTTTTCCTTGCATGATACATGCATGCATATAGTCAAGACTATTATCCCCGAAGGGTTAGTTAGAGACTAGGCAATAAGGATCGCAAAAGCAGTCCTCTGTCAAAGTCAACTTTCACCAAAGAGCGACTGCACATGTGCTTAGCGTGACAGGTAGTGTGCCCATCGCCACTATTAGCTGTTGGATTTATGTGCAGTCTTTAGTCCGTTAGTCGCCTTTTACGACACCCAAGGGAAGAGAGGGGGTGGTAGTATTCTTTCACGGCTTCGCGACATGGTTTTTTCCTTTAAGAAGCCAAACCAATTATTTACTTACTTATTTACACACGTCACGCCAGTTCCTTAAGTCCTAGACAGCACTTTGTGCTAGTCAGAGAGAACAGCTTTCCGTCCATTTACATCTTGACACACTTGGTTTGCTCCATTACGCTCATAACAAAAGACAAACGCTGTTTAAATTCGAAAATGGAAAACAGGGACGCCATCTTGGGACGCAACACGGTAATTATGGCGGGAGGCAAAGGAAGCGAGCAAGAAAGCCATCTCCGGAGTCTGTTGTGACTTGTGCAACAACTCCTTAACGATAGACTCTTTGGTTATTGCCGCTCGCTGGTGGGTTTATTTAAAAAGTTTTATGATGAATAACGCAAAATGTTACATTTAGATATATTTTTTTGTTTTATTTAATTTTTCTGTGTCTGTGCTTAGCAGTAGGGCGTTAAAAAGCTGATAATTATCATCCTTTTTGAGTAGGTACCCCACTACGGGTGAGTTCCACTACGGGTGAGTTGAACTGTTAAGGTCAAGGTGAAGGTGACTGGCATTCTGGGCACAACACGAACAAATTTTGAGTTTTAATACTGAGTTGGCAAACGAGGTTTTGGCCCTTGTGATGGTGCGCGGCCACCGCAGCCCATGGACGCGTTTCACACCGAAGGTATCACGCGCTCAACGCACACAGAAACTACAGTTCTTATGCCTCTACGCCCAGTAATTTTACTGAATCTAGCACTCATCTAGAGATGTGTATGGGTAGATTAGATAGGTTTTGGAGTAGTCAGCCATCCAGCTGGGCATTCTGAGCAGAATACGTCCATAAATGGTGATAAGGCTGAATATGGAAATGCACTTTACCCTAACACATTCACAGTCCCACGAGCCACATATGAATATCGTAACAATTGAAATTATATTGTTTATATTAATCCACCTTTCATTCCATAAAACGATAAATTACCTATAAATTTTAGCCGTTTGTGTCGTTAGGGGAGACACTTGCCCGCCATTTTTGTCTCGTACCAGGATACATTGGTTTACACAGAATTCTATCGCCACGGTTTATATTTCGGTTCGACGCGATTCTGTTTCGGTGTGCAGTGGTACTGGGGGTAGCGATGCGCGTTTGTCTGGCACAGACTATAGCTATAGTCAGATTAGTTGTTAAGTCTTAACTACAAGTTAGTTAACTGTTTTTTTTAATTATTATTAGTATTGACGTCAATAAGTGCCTGTAAAGGTTTACATTGAATAAATAATTTGACTTTGACTTTGACTTTGAATGGACTAGAAATGTGTAACTACTGAATAACTGTCTTCTTCATCTTTAACTGTTGCAATTCTACTTTTATGGCGTTCCTATGGCGACTAACTTAGCTAAGCTATAAACCTCGATAAATAAACAAACCAAAGTTTCCCTTGGTAGCGGTGGAAAATGTCGTCAGTTGGTACTTAAAAACTCTACTTATTCCGCCCCTGCTTATTAAACATCAGTTTTAAAACTCTGATGATAGAAACAGCGAATATTTTCCACCGACGCCAACTCGAGACGTAAGAAAACACCACCTCCTTTAGGAACATTTAAAATGGCGTCTATAAATATACGCGGGAAGGCACCGGAAGCAGCGTAAAGAAAGGTAGGAAGTCATTCGCAGAGCTGTTGTGTCGACGTGTCGCGGCTGATGGAATTATTAGCCTTTGTCTGGTACAAAGATATTATAACTAGAGGCAAGTTGTTGCACACAGTGTTGCGGCTCATAAGATGCAAACGGTTAAACTTTTGAATCGAGTCGCCTGAATTAGGGGTGGGGAGGAGAGGGAGGGCATAGGGGGAGGGGTGAGGAGTACCGCCCAACTTACCCCCCCTGCCGCAAACAAGTAGTTTTTAAGTTATGTTAATTTTTATTTTTAGATGGTATGTATCGTGGTAAAACTTTTGAATCGAGTCGCCTGAATTGGGGGGGAAGGGGAGAGGGAGGAGGGAGGACTACCCCCTAATCACCCCTCCTGCCGCAGCCAAGTACTTTTTAAGTTATATATATTTTTTTTAAACATGTAAATTTACAAAAACGTCGTTTCTGGCGCTTTGCCGGCCGCTCCACGGCCCGCTCGCTTCGCTCGCTCGACGCGCGCGTTTTTGGTCAACATACTAAGGTAGGTACTACCGGGTAACAAAGCCCACTTTTTTACAAATTGAAATAAAACCTAGGTATATTTTATCATTTAGAAGAAAAAGAGTGATTACAATGAAAGCTATGATTATTTGAAAATCCAAATAAAAGTAATTATTGAAGCTACAACGATAATAAGTTAGGTTTTTAAACATTTTTAAAAACCCTTATTTTGGGCTTTACTAAACATGGAAAGCCCACTAAGGCCCGTGCCATTTTTAAGTCTTTTGGAGCTAAAGTAAGCATTAAAGACAAATTGTAACATTCATAAACTTCGATAAAAGCAATCGGATACTAAAATGATCAATTTTGTAACAAAAAAATACTTTTCCACTGTGTAGTAAAACAGCCGAGGTATCGAATTTTTAAGTGTTTATTGTGTTAATATTAGATTTTACTTATAAATTATTGTGATTTTTGCTAAAATTAAGTAATTATTGTTTATATTCTTATTAAGGCCCAAGCAAATACTTTGTTGGGCCTTCTTAACCGTTGTGGGTTTTACAACACAAATTGAATATTTACAAAATAAAAGCTATAAAATCGCACATGTTTATGTAAATATCAAAAGAGTAATGATCAAATAAACACACTAAACTAAAATCTACTAACAAATCATAGTATAAACTGACGTTTTTAGGAGCCAAAATTAGTAAAATAAGCGGCTGCGACCGATGTCGGCGAACAACCGGGTGTCACTGACAAGATGGTGACCGCTCGCTGTCTGCTGCTGAGTTTCGGCGTGTATATTGATGTGTTTCATATCTAACCTAACCTAATTAACTCTTTAGACTTTTTTCATGGCGGGAGGTTTCCTCCCCAGTGCCCCTCCGTCCCCCTGCTTCGGTTCTGATACTATGGTACTATATAACCTAAAAACGTGTCATTTTTCGAGTTTATACCCGATGTTAACAAAACTTTCAAGTGGTTTTGACGTGACAACGTCTTATAAATTGGTTTGCCGGGTGACACTTCAAGAAACTGCGTTACGCTCCGCTCACGTTATGCGCTCACAATGAGAGCGAGTGAGAGGCACGCGTCCCTTCCACTCGGGCATGGTTAGCCCGCCTAAGAGCGAGAGAGACAGACATAAAAAGTAAAAGGCACGCGTCCCTTCCACTCGAGCACAGTTAGCCCGCCTAAGAGCGAGAGAGACAGAGCATTAAATTATTTTACCACTCAAAGTCGTTGTCACGTAAAACTTTCGCCCGTATACCGACTTTACAGCCAACCAATTTTTTTAATAATTTAACGCAACTGCGGCAACTAAAATGTTAATAAACCTTATTTAAGAACCCCTTAGACGCCCCCCACAGTGTTAGTTTCATCAAATTAAGGCGACTTGATTCAAAAGTCAACCCCGCAATTTTAGTGACGCCAACAATACCGTGCTCATTCATGCAATTACGCGCTTTCACGCAAACAGATGCAACAACCCATGCTCATTTTGTTTAGTATTTCCTTTTTATGTTGGTTTGAGCTCGTACTAAACAAAATGAGCATGGTTGTGTTGCATCTGTGTGCGTGAAAGCGCGTATTTTACATGCATGAGCTCGGTATTGTTGGCTTCACTAACATTGCGTACAATGCTCCGTCTTTCTTTTTTTCTTGGTCTGAGAGTACAGCCTCTATACTGTCCCGAAGCAGGGCAAAGGCATGGAGGCATCCTTGAAATAAAGTCATTGCTACAATTTATGGGTGTTGGCTTAATCATCACGCTTGCCAATCGAGGGATGATGATCAAAAACGCGGGCTATGCATCGGAAAAATCACACTTTGTCCGTCTTGGGATTTTTTTTTTAATTCGGTAACGGGTAAGCGTTTGGCCTTTATCTCACCTGATGGTAAGTGACGATAAGGCCGAAGGAATCCTCAACCACTGAGGAAATGGCTGTCTCATCTCAAACTGTCGTAACACAACAATGCTATATACATCGTAGATAAGACGTTGGTAGCTAGCCAGGCGGACTTAACAGTCCTACCACCAACCAAACCGAGTACACAAAGATGTACCCCCCCCCCCTCCCCCGCTGGGAATCGAACCCGGGACCTCTGAAAAAAATTAAACCCGGTGGCTTAGCCACTAGACCACAGAGGTGGTATTGAACCTTAGACCTCCGGTTATCCAATTGTGGCGGCGCCACGTACCGCATACACCGCACATTATTCGACACGAAGCCAAACACCTTCTCAACTGTGTCAACAGATGGCGCCACAAACGCATACCAACGACGTCGCCATACTACGACGATAAAAGTGTATGGGAAGCCTGCATCGCGGATGCGAAGTTTTACTATCTCCTTCGCTAAATATAGCACGTCCAACTAACGTCCGTTGAACTTCGGTCCCCGAGCTATACCACACAGCTCGAAGGAAGATCTTTCCTTTGGCCTTCCTACAACGTGGAATCCACTCTTACCTACCATACGCTTCCTTACAGTGGTGACCCCGACGTGATACCACTGATAACTACCATGCGCTTCCCTCCATTCTGACAACTGACCATCCTGAGTTTAATTTCTCTCCAAGCTTCGCTACAACCTCACTCGCTAAAGTGGTGACCCCGACGTTCGCTATACATGGTCTAACTAAATCAATAAGCGAACGCTTAATCTATACATCATTCTGAATACAATGACAAAAAATGGGTTCCAGTTTTATAGTAATTTTTAAAGTTATGTTTTCTAACAAACTAAATCAATTAAAATAATGCACATCATGAAACATTCTGTATCTTTACTAACACGCACGCAAGCGTCAATAGAAAGATAGCTCCGTGTGCTCCGTGTTTAGTCTGCATGTTCGGCTATCTTTGTGTGTGCGTGTAGTACAGCTACGAGTTTGGAAAGAGTGTAATTTTTTGTAAATTATGATAATGTTTTGTGGATTATCTTGGTAACGAGCCTGTGGTTTTGGAAAAAATTTGGTAAGCATGCTCAGTGTGATGTATAGATGCTCCCCTTAAACGTTCTCTTATTGATATTGTTAGACCCTATATACCATGCACAGCCGAGCGCTCAGCCACTGAGTAATCCACTTGTGGACGTTGCAGCCGCAAGTCAGTACGGAAAAATTTGCTTCGTGATGTCGACTCTAGTTGTAACATCTCAATGGTCTGTCAGGGAAATGAAAGCCTCTTATCTATGTATTGCGCTGTTGTATTTATTACTCACATTTGTTGGGTGGTAGACACACTTGAAATAACGAAACTGCGCAGTGTATCTGGGTTTGTAGGTGACGGGATCTTAGTTTGCCTTTACCAATCACTCGTGGCACTTTTCTTACAAGAAAATTGGCGCAACTGTCAACGTCAAATTTAACAGAATCGAGCATAGACTATGCGATATTTTGCGATCACGATACATAAGATGTACCACAGAACCGAAATAATTCAACTTGTTCATACTAAAGTAGTCTGTAAGCCTATGAAAACACGGTACAAAGTCATGTGTGTTTTTGTAGGTGCGGTCTCATGCGACTGCTTGGGGCCTGAGGGGTTAAATACATACGTAGATTCACCGACTATTATCCCCAAAGGGTTAGTCAAAGACTGTAGGCAATGAGCACTGCAGAAATAGTCCACTGCAACAGTCCACGTTTCATCAAACTACAACAGCACATGTGCTCAGCGTGATAGGTGGTGAGCCCATCACCGCTCTATGCTGTTGGATGTATGTGCAGTATTTAGTCCGTTAGTTGGCTTTTACGACATCCAAGGGGTGGTAGTATTCTTTCGCGATACGGTTATATTATTTATGTTATGTCATGTTATCGTAAGATATCAGTTCGTTAAAACCCACCAACCTGCATAACGCCAGCGTGGTTAAGTCCCAAGCTCTCCATGTGTTGTTTTTCATGTGGAAAGGCCTAATCCCAGCAGTGGGGCGTTAATAATCTACGATTAAGATGTTATCTAAAACACTAAGCATACTATTACAAAATAAAAATTTAATTTACCAAACAGTTTTCGTTTAATCCTGTTATACATTTAAATTCTCAGAGGTAATTACAGTCTGAAGCTAAAGAAGATCAAATGGATTCATGTATCTTGCCCTCCTTAACATACGCAAGTCAGACTTGAACATTAACAAACAAGATCAAGAACTAAATTCTGTCATGTCAGCACGCCATGGAAAGAAGTATCCTGAAACTAAGAAGAATAGATAAAATACGAAATATAGACATACACAAAAAAACAAAACTCAAGGATGCACTACAACACGCCATGACACTGAAATGGAAGTGGGCAGGCCACCTAGCCAGATACCAGGTTAACAGATGGACACTACAAACAACAAAGTGGCTCGGTCCCACTGAGAAGAAACAAAAAGGACGGCAAAGGAACGATATTTTAAAAATAACCGGAAATAACTGGACAAGGACAAGACAGACAAATATGGACAAATATGGAGGAGGCTTTCTACCCTACAGGGGCCATACAGTAAACTATATATACACTTACTATACTATCTTATAAATGTACTTCACTTAAATGTATGGAAAAATAAAGCTATAACATAATATACATTTAAATCATGGAATTCAAAAGTGAAAAAACCGTATCGCGTAGCGGTGACAGAAGGCCCCCCTCTCTTCCCTTGGGTGCCGTAAAAGGCGACTAACGGACTAAATACTGCACATACATGCAACAGCATGGAGAGGCGACGGGCTCAACTCCTGTCACGCTGGGAACATTCATGGTGCAGTTGGTATGTGGTGGAAAGTTTACCATGGAGGACTGCTTTTGCTGTCTCATTGCCTAATAGTCTCTGACTAACCATTTAAGAATAATAGTCGTGATTGTATGTATGTATAAATGTTATTCAAAAGTTTAAAAGAGTAAATTAAAAAATCTTTTGATTTTAGGTATGTCGCAAAAGGCCAAAAGACGAAGCACCCTTCACCCGTAATCCTTAAGAAGTGGTTGACTACTAAAGAACGGGCTCTCTTATCTTATCTTATCTTGTATTAATTGGCAAAGGTCATGTGCTTGTGTAACGCTTTCTATTACCTATCGATTAAGTCATTTTGAAGTGGCCGGTTTATAAGTGGGTTAATTAAAATATATCTTGGAGTCACGACGATCACGTCGCATGTAGATTATTTCGACTATCTAGTGTCATCTTAAGATAACCGTCGAGACCAACGGCTTAACGTGCCTTTTACAGTACGGAAGATATGACAAGGTCACTGTTACCTGTCGCTATAGGACCGACCGTAATATTTCTAAGTATGTCGATGCAGTTAATGGAGAAACAATTTTTTTTTTAATTTATTGTTCTTACCCTCAGTTCAAGATCTTATTGAGCGTTACAAATATTAATAATATAATGTAATGTAATGCTACATATATGTATGGATAGATATCCCTAAAAGAAGTGAGGGGTTGGTAGCATTATTATGTAAGCCGCTATACCTTAAGGCTCTAATCTAAATGCGAGCCTCTTTACTATGCATCTTACGATAAAATTTTCATTAAAGTTAGGTTCGTAAAGTTACGTGTATGGAATGAACACACGCAAGTTCTTCCTACTACCGTAACTGCAAAAACCGGCTGCCTAATTTTAGAAGTCTTCGCTGAATAAGATTAGAAGATTTTAACTAAGAGTCTTTGTTTTTTTTAATGGGTAATTTAGACCCCACAAAAAGGTTGCATTTCATCCAGGATATAGTGAGATTTTTTGATGAACGAGGAAAATGAAAGTGAAAAAATCTGATTAAAATCAATTATCACCGCCACCACCACAGACACCAAAGGAATATCACAGGTATCGCAAATGCCAGCTGGCCTTACCCTGAGTTAAATGTATGGGAGAGCCTTCATAATATAACCATACTGCCCATCTGGTATCATAATGAGGATATTGAAAAAACAACAAAAGACTCTTATTCAGTCAATTAATCGACAAAGTCAAACTACCAGGCGAAACTGTTGTCAATATTTAAAGTTTTGGAGTTTAAAGTTACTCGCGTCCGTAGATTTACCGTTGAGACCCTACAGATTCAGATTCAGATTCAGATTCTTTATTTGCATAATATGAGTACATAATAGTTGGTGATAAATAAGTAACGTTCTTTCACATTTTACCGTCTTTGGGTGTGCAAATATTAATTGTAAATTATAGAAAATAATATCAAAAATCAAAAAAATAAAATAAAACATAAACATAAGTACTAAAAATTGAATTAAAACACGTAGATATAAGAATTACATTACATAACATTACAATCCATAAACATACAAAATTTACATCTAGAATATTATTATGTATAATTTAATTAAAGGATATAAAATAAGTAAATGTCAATTATTATGTGATTAAATGTCATGTCAATTAAATTAATTTAAATGTCAATTAAATGTCAGTCATATAAAAATCAAAGGCAAATTAAAATTAAAATGGAACAATGTCAAAAAATAAAAACAGAATACAAAAAATAATTTCATTGCAAGTCGTCCTTTAAGAAATCTTGTGTGGAGTAATAACATTTATTTACTAGCAGTTCTGTAACTTTTTTCTTGAACTGCGGTTTGTTAAGCAGCTTTATATTGTCTGGCACTTTATTGTAAATGAGAGGTGCTAAGTGAAGTACACTTTTCTGAAAAAGAGCTGTTTTGCCTGAAGGTACAACTAATTTGTTCTCATATTGAGCTCGCGTAGGGTTTCTGTGGTTGTCCGACCATTTATTGAAAAGAGGTATATTTTCATTGACAAAAATAGCCATCTCCAAAATATATATGCAAGGTAATGTCAGGAGTTTTAATGTTTTAAAAAGGGGTACACAGCTGTCTCTATATCCGAGTCCACCTATTGCCCTAATACATCGTTTTTGGGCTCTAAATATCTGCTCACGATCACTACAGTTACCCCAAAAAATAATTCCGTATCTTAACACTTGACGACCTCCTTGGTCGAGTGGTTTGTACACCGGTTTTCATGGTGTCGCCATCTCTGAGGTTCCGGGTTCGATCCCCGGTCGGGTCAATTTAGAAATTATTGTTTTTCTAATTTGTCTCGGGTCTGGGTGTTTTCTATGTATAATAAGTATGTATTTAAGTATTTTAAGTATGTTTATCCGTTGTCTAGTAACCATTTTACGAGTTTCTTCGAAGCTTCTCTTGGGCTAGATAATTGGTGTGAGTGTAGGAAAGTTTATTTATTATTAGTTTATTATAACACTGACCCTACTAGCCCATGATATGCTGACAAAACTGCTTCACGATTTACTTTTCTAGATAGGGTATGCAGAGCAAAGGCTGATTTATTTATTTTTTTGCATAATTCTTCTGACTGTTTATGCCATGTTAGCTTACTGTCTATGTAAAGGCCTAAGAATTTAGCAACTTGCGTCTCTTCTACACTATTTTTACGATAACTTATACAAATATTACCTTGGTTTTTCGGTCTTTGTGCGAAGTGCATGACTTTCGTTTTATTTAAATTAATTACTATATTATTATTATTCAACCAATTTATTATGTCCTCTAAAGTTTCATTAATGTCATTTACATAATTTTTTAAGTTATCATTTTTTATGATCGTTGTACTGTCATCAGCGAAAAGAATTATACGATTATGCACTTCTTTTGGCAAGTCATTAATATAAATTAAAAATAAAAGTGGCCCTAGTACACTACCTTGTGGTACTCCAAAACTTACAGCTCTCGAATCTGAAATATATTTTACATCATCTCAGTAACCTGTGTACGATTTGAAAGATAGGATTCTATAAGATTAAGTACATTGCCTCTGATACCATAAGCGCTTAATTTGCCTAGCAGGGTTCTATGGTTTACACAATCAAATGCTTTTGTCATATCGGTAAAAATGGCACAAATTGGATTATTTTTATCCATATCACATACAACATTTTCAATTAAATCGTATAAAGCCATATTTATGGTTTTATTTTGACGAAAACCTTTTTGTTCATTGCATAAGATGTTAAATGATTCTAAATATTTGTAAAGTTGTGCATGTATGACTTTCTCAAAAATTTTTGAAAATACTGGTACCAGTGCTATAGGTCGGTAGTTTTTCATATTTTCTTTGTCATCTTTTTTATGCAAAGGTTTTATGACAGATGTTTTTAATGCATTGGGGTATACTCCCTCTGATATGCACATGTTATATATGTACGTTAAGTGAGGGCATATGATTTCCGCTACATATTTTACTACTTTAGTAGATATGTTATCGTATCCTTCACTTGTTGTGTTTTTGAGTGATTTAATTGTTTTTAATAGTTGGTCCGAGGATACTGGGTACATGAACATTGAGTCAGAATTATTATTTATTTTATTTTTATGTGTCATATTAAATTCTTGTATCTGATCTATAAAAAAATTATTGAAACTATTTGCTATTTGTAAAGGGTCGGTAATCGATAAATTATCTATTTTAATTTTGAAAATTGGTTCTTATGGATATAATAACTTTAATGTTTTATATTTTAGCGTTATTTAACGCTTAAATATACTTAAGTAAAATTTTAAACACTGAAAAAAGACGACAACCTCAGGCGGGAATCGAACCACGCACCTTCCGCATTCCGCCCGGAACTTTTTTTGATTGATTATGTCCCAGGTTGCCTTCATTTTATTATTTGCAGTTTTAATTGCATAGTTGTTTTGTGCTTTTTGTGTCAATCTCATAATTTTTTTTAATCTACTTGAGTAATTTTTAAATATTATTTTGTTGTTTATAGATGGTATACGTCTATAACACCACAGTAACTTTCTCCTTTTTTTACAGCATATTTTTATGCCTTTTGAAAGCCATTTACATTTTTTATTCAAACTTATTTTAATTAATTTATAAGGGAAGGAAAGATTATATAACAATTTAAAGTTTTCAAAAAAAGAATCGTATGCAACATTTGGGTCATTGGTTTTATATACTTCAGAAAAATAAAAATTCTGCAAGTGTAATTTAAATTTGATCAAATTTTCTACAGAATAGTCTTGTCGTTTAAATCGCCAACAGGTAATCATACAAGACTTTTTAATTGGAATTTTTAGCATTTGAGCAGTATGATCTGACAAACCAAAATCAAATACCTCGCCTTTACATCCTCGTTTAACATGTGACCCCTGGGTGGTGCTAAATAAATGACACTGACTGAGTGGTAGAGCCACGCTGCGTTGCAGCACGCATTGGGCCGGCTCGCTCGGGGTAATACTACCCTCTCACGAATATCCGGCGTGAAGTAATGACTTGGTGCTGTTGTGTTTCGTCCGGAGAATGAGAGTTCCGGAGGCCCCTTCCTCCCCCCCTCCCCCCTTTCTCACAATTCTATTCCTTCCTTAAGCCTATTCCTTTCTTAAAGGTCGGCAACGCATCTGCGACTCCTCTGGTTTTGCGGGGGTGTCCATGGGCGGCGGTTATTGCTCTCCATCAGGTGACCCGCCTGCCCGTTTGCGTCCTTCTCATATAAAAAAAAATGTTCCAAAAATATTATCCACCCTTTTATACGAAGTTGTGCTGACTATACGAAGTTTGCAGATTAAATTTTCTTCGGCGGTAAGTGACATAGATAAGTCGATGCAGGCTGTCATGCCCACAATATAACGTGTTCAAAACTTGCTTGACACTTTTGAACGCCACTCTAGAACTAATATCCAAGTTTGTTACCTATTCTAGCGGATAGAATCGAATGTAAGGGTGGCCACTAATGGCAATACACAGATGACATTTTCGAATATTAAAAACTGTGACAGATTTACTTTATTTTCTGTGTTTGAAGTAGGACAAAAAATCAAAACAAAATAGTTGTACACAATATTAAAATGACAGAATGTTAATTTTATTTTTTTAAAGAACAGAGGATGTACAGCAGATCTACAAAAACAATTACATACATACATACATATACAGGGTCTAACAAAACCAATAAGCGAACGTTAAAGGGCGGTATCTATACATCATTCTGAATACAATGGCAAAAAATGGGCTCCAGTTTTATAGTGATTTTTCAAAGTTATGTTTTCTATCAAACTTAATCAATTAAAATAATGCACATCATGAAACATGCTGTATCTTTACTAACACGCACGCAGCGTTAATAAAAAGATAGCTCGGTGTGCTCCGTGTTTAGAGTGCATGTTCGGCTATCTTTGTGTGCGTGTTTAGCTGTACGGGTTTGGAAAGGGTGTATTTTTTGGTGAATTATGATAATGTTTTGTTGATTATCCTCGGTAACGAGTCTGTAGTTTTGCACCAAATTTGGTGAGCATGCTCAGTGTGATGTATAGGTGCTCTCCTTAAACGTTCGCTTATTGATATTGTTGGACCCTATATATACATCACGCCTTATTTCCGGAGGGGTAGGCGGCCACATCCTTCCACTTGCTGCGATCCTTACAGACTTCTTTCGCTTCATCTACATTCGTTAATCTCTTCGTACACGCTCGTTGGTTTAAGGTACACTTGACCTGACCTTTCTTTAAATCATCACTGATTTGATCCAGGTACGTGCGTCGAGGCCTTCCCCTTCCAATATTTCCATTCATACTCGCCATATAAATATTTTTAGTCAACCTGCTTTCATTCATCCTGTTAACATGTCCAAACCATTTAAAATAATTACAAAGTTGTAGTAATCAAAGTTAAGATTTATCTGCATTGCATTAATTACTCTTTCAAATTGTTATTTTTTTATTTCACTAGCCAAATAAACTAGTCTACTTAGTAATCCGTAATGCTTTGACTTGGATTTGCAATTACGAATCATATCAGTACGTTCTTGAACAGCGCGCCTTAAGGATAAGTCTGTTGAAGAACTAGGTCACCGTATTGTGTTGTGATTGAAATTTAATGCCCCCATTCGCAGTTTGTTCCTTTGAACTCTCTTTGTGAACGTATGTGGAACTCTCTTTGTGGTGTTATAATAAACTTTTCTACGTGACATTTTGTTTAGCACTCTGGCTTAAAACAGGATGCAGTGATTTTTGTAACATACTTTTCCGATTGTAAATGAAATTGATATAAAACAATGAAACAAAAAGTGCATTAGGGAAGCCATGAGTGCCACAAAATACACAAAGACTACGAGGAAACCGATGTGATGACAAATAATGAGCGGGAAAATCATCATGTGATGAGAAAGTTTATTAGCATTAAGCTTCCGGCTTTCCGGGAAAAACAGAGAAATGAATAAATGTTGAGATGACGGCTGATCAAGGAGAAATTAAAAAAGCTAATTATTGCGCTGATTCAAAATACGCCAACGCTCATACCTTGCAGTCTCGAAATCAAACCTTCATAATCATTAGGGTTTTGAGTAGCAATTAGGGTACACTCGCGACCCTAAACTACCTTCAGGTACGTGACTTTTGATGATGCAGTACCGTGTATGGGGTATGAAGTGATCCGTAGATTTCAAGAGGATCTGGAGCATGCTAAAAGTTGCACTCAAAATATTGAGCAAGTCGATAAATTTGTTGATGCTAAAGAGAAGTTATTAGAGAACGTACAAAATTATAGTAATAATATGACGACTTGATAAATTTCGCTGGACTAGTTACCAACATTAAAATTATTTTAGTTATACCGAAATCAGTATTAGTTTGTGTCAATCAAGTTCCTTAGTAGTTAAAGATTCCGGGGAAAGTGCGTTCTTATATTCGGAATCATCTATCATCACACCTGTCCTTCGAACCTCTCTAATATGCTCCAACTAGACAAGTTGCCTCCGCTCCATATCGATTCGTTAGCGTTTGTCAGTAGTAAATTGGTAGACAAGTTCACAGGTATTCGACGTGTGCTCACTATATTTGATTGCTACCACATAGTATTATGTGAATAAATAAATTAAGAATTATATTCATAAATTAGCTATTTGAAGTTTTTAAATTACCATTATAAAGTAAAATTTTAAACACTGAAAAAAGACGACAACCTCAGGCGGGAATCGAACCACGTACGTTCCGCATTCCGGGCCTTAACCACTTGGCTACCGAGGTCTGGCTTTCAACCGTCGAAATTTGTCAGTGCTTGATGATTATGTTTTTAGTCAACATTGCTTTATCAAATCTTAGAAGTTTTCACCTCTGATATACCATTATAAAGTTTTGTAAATGACGTAAAGTCGCTTTCCATACGTTCATCAAGACATTATATTCTACAAGCATTCATGCCACTTGTCTAGTACCTTTAGAGTAGAGTAATATATTCTCAAGGTCTTCGAGATATTACAAAGTATTTTGCCTTGTTTTGCGGTTAACAACGGAACAAAGCAGCGTCGAGCCCATGCGCGATTATTTATTTATAATTGTACCGTCAGAATGCTGAGTAAATAACTACGCACTACCCACGGATACGAGAGCCCCTTAATTTGAGAGGCAACACGTGCCCAATTAAGGGTGCCGGGGCCAAATTATAGTGTCTCATTGTACGAGTAATACCCCCCTCTCGTGTAAAGTTTTGCAGTTAAATTGATATTTGGAATTACGATTTACTAGATACCTCTTTGGTCGACTAAATCTCAATTCATTTGTTTAACGGTAAATACCTTTTTATAGAGAAACATGATAATAAATTCTCCCCTCCACCTGACGTTAAGCGGATGCGAAGTCCAAACATGAAGATAACTAGTCAAAATTGTATCCATGCACTGACTTATTTTTGGACGACCTCCGTGGTCGAGTGGTTAGCACGCCGGGTCTGGCGTCGCGCCATCTCTGAGGTCCCGGGTTCAATCCCCGGTCTGGTCAATTTCGAGGAAAACTGTTTTTTAGGGATGAATTATATTAGACCGTTCAAATCAGTGCCCGTTTTAAATCAGTGCCCCGTCCGGGCCACGTACACGGGATGCCCCGTGCACGGCCCGGTCTAATATAATTCATCCCTTAAATTGATTTCGGTTCTGGGTGTTTTTTCTATGTTTATGTATATTAATTATCTGTTATTTTAACATATTAACGAGTTTAAAAAGAATATTTATCTTGGTCTAGATAATTGGTGTGAGCGTAAACAATTATTTTTTTTATTTTTTTTTTATACAGGAGATTATGCATTACGCCGACTCCGGGTATTTATTGTGAGCATGTCATGATGTATTATTAGTCTCATAGCACGAGTGTCAAAATGTGCATGATAAATCATTTTAAAACGTCAAGGTGTTAGAACGAACAAACGAAAGAATGTAAGTAGTTATGTGAGAATTCATCAATGTAAATATTGCATGAGTGACAAAATGCATAATTGATATAAAATCTCTCCAGACAAAGTAAAATTTTCCAACTTATCACTGCGCCGGCGCTGAGGGAGACGATGAGAGATGGTTTTGTGGGACCGTCTATGTGTAGGACTCATCTCTCAATGGGGAACATACATATAACATAAATACACAGACGTGTATAGACATAATCCATGAAGGGGGATCAAAACATGCTAACATGACTTTTAGAAAAACATTATTTGTAATTTTATAATAATTACTCTGTTTGACGTAACGTGTCTCATTCAAGACTGCTTATTAGGCAAAAGCTTGTTCAAATAAACAACATAATTTGGAAAGTAACAAACAAATATATGAGCATGTTCACTGCGAAGGTTTCGGGGAACAACGCCTCCTTTGTAACAAGAAGAACTTCTTCATTAATTTCTCAACAACCACCAAACCTCAGGCAATATGCTGAGGTACAGACGACAGTACTTGAACCTATCACAAAATGTAAAATTTTTTCTATACATTTTGAACTTTGTCACTAATATGCTAAGGACCAATACAAATTAGAGAAATTAAACAGTTATGGATTGGTGGATGTGCCGGCGTGTGTACGTATCTTTAAAGACAGCGTAACGTTTCTTTTTCTTCAGGCGTTTCCTTGTACAGGCTCATCTCAAGATTTGAAGAACCGAATCAAACACTCCCAGATCAAACACCTGAGTGTATGGCCCTTCAGAGGAGGGGATGCCGACACGTGACCAATTAGGTGCGAGCTCTCGACGGGAGTAACTGAATGCTTTATCGGATTGTCACAACAAATAGCTTTGTCGGTTAACAATTCTACAACATTTCGTATATTTTTTTATATAAACTTCTTTTTCAAGCGTTACATCCTATTTCCGTCAACAGAAATCGGATGACGTAGTGCGTAAACTAAAACGCAAATATGTAGTTCTATGAGTACTTCGGAACCTACCTAATGATTTTCACGGTTTCAGATCGGACGTAATGCGAAACCACTCCAAAGATAGTAAAAAGGGTCATTGAAACTTTTTGGAAGATTTTAAATTATTATACGACGGCGGAGGCATGCCGGGCATGCCGGGAATTCCGACTAAAACTAATTCACATTTGCCATTATTCATATTATAATCCATTCATCTCGGATTTTTTTAAATAAAAAAGCAGTCGTGGTACTCCCTAAAGTTTGTATATTAATAATTCGTAATTAAGATTAGGCGATGTAGTAATACATGCCGGCGTTGAGTTGTGTTGCGTGAAGTTCTGTGCACTTCGACTCCCGTATAAATGTGTCGAGTTCGCTGTTTTGCCCTGTTTTGCCCACTGACGATGACGTTTTGCGTAACCATAGAGTACAGCCACAGACAACACACACAGAGGAAGGAGAGGCTTCGTAGCAAGTAATTATTTATAAACTCAAATATATCGATGGCGGAGGACGCGGGTTCAATTCCCGCCTGAGGTAGAAGTTTTTTCAACGTTTCGTTATCTTTTTTTTTCTCTTTATTGGGGTCAACAAACAGTTTTACAATAATTCTAAATTAAAGATTTACAATAACTTAATTTATTAATCGTAAAACCAACACCGTTAACCACGAATTAATCATAAATATTACAAATGAGAGTGTTAATAATTATGTTTGAATTTTTGATTTTAATACATAATAGTTCTTTAGATATTATTAACTTACTAGTAGTTTAACGTATGTTGTTAATTTCATGTAACTTATTTGTAACAGATACTCTTTAAGCGTTGGCTTTCACCGAAAATATGTCTATATCTGTGAAGTACCTACTTGTTGTAAATGTCCGTCACGACGACGCGCTAGCGGTGGGCGTTTACCTGCGTTGGTACGGGATCTGGTTGTGGTGAAAAGCTTAAATTTTCTAGTCTGACGGGCACCTGATAACAGAGAGCTGAGTGTAAGTTTGTAAATGTGCAAACGTTACTATTGCGTTTGAGTTAAGTTTTGACAGATAGATTTTAACGCTAAGTAAATAAGATCGAGAATCAAAACTCTTAACTCAAACGCGATAGTAACGTTTGCACATTTTCAACTTACACTCGGCGTTCTGATATTGTTAACTATCCATATCCATATCAGATCCATACAGTCATACTTGTTGTGGCAAAAATCATACAGCAACATTACTTGTAGTTTTATTCTTCTAGATTTAAGATCAAGCAGTTGATACATTTGCAGCAATTTTTAATGTGATAGTCGACTACGGAATCATTTAAAGAACTTACATGCAACGAAGAAATTTCCTTTGCACTCTCTCAAGATCATCAAAATATTTATTATAAAACGGGTCCCATAGCAACGGCATATTCCAATTGTGAGCGAACTAATGATTTGTATAGATGGATATATGTAGTCGGTCGTTTGAAATCGTTACTGGCATGGATGACAAAACCATACATTTTATGAGCCTTGTTGCAAATGGTTTCAAGATGCTTATTAGGCGTTAACTTCGTAACTAAAATAACACCAAGGTCCCGAATACTGTGTACCCTGTCAAGGTTCATGTCTGACAATAAATAATTAAAATGACTAATCCTTTTTTTTCTAGTAAAACATATACTTTTACATTTTTCCAAACTTACTTCTAGTTTATTACACCTGCAATACTCCGCTAATTGGTTCAAGTCTTCTTTGAGCAAAATATGGTCATTAGGGTTTTCAATGATACGGTATATTTTAAGGTCGTCCGCGTATAATAAAAAGTTGCAATTCATAAAACAGTTGTTAATATCGTTAATAAAGATAAAAAAGAGCAATGGACCTTGGAAAAATGGAATATCTTTAAGTTTATTTAAGCGTTTTTAACGCAAATAATCAAATCCATACATACATAATACATAATGCAATGATGACAGCAAAAGCAGTCCTCTAACATCCACTTTTCACCAAAAAGCGATTGCAATGTGCTCATGTGCTCAGCGTGACTGGTCGTGAGCCCATCGCCGCTCTATGCTGTTAGATGTATGTGCAGTCTTTAGTCCGTTAGTCGCCTTTTACGACACCCAAGGGAAGAGAGGGGGTGGTAGGATTCTTTCACCGCTACACGACATGGTTGTTGTTACATATAAACAAATATTACGAAAGTAATCATATTCCAAGTTTGTATACAACATTGGTAAACAAAGCGTTACCGCGATTTAGAAACATGAACTAACTAGAACTAAGCATAATATATATTTGACATTGAACAGACCCCGAATAAAAGCGTCATATAAGCTGATCCCCTATCAATTCTGCAGTGTCGGACCAATATTTGTAAAACATAAGCCATAACACCGACGAGTGACAAGCAATCAAATAAAACACACTGGTTGACCTTGCGAGATTGCTTGGAATCCTTTTTTGGTGGCGTTTGTGGTACAAGATGTGGACTGGGGCGGAATAGTCAATTAGGGATGGGAGACTTTATAGGTACTAAGAAGAATCGGCGGTAAACTTAATAAAGGTATTCCTTTTCTTTTCTTTCTTTACAGCCACAAATATAAATTAAAAATTACCTTCCTCATGACAACATCCATTATAAACAACTTATCTTAAATTACGAATTTACTTACTTCCGCGAACCATGACACTTGCAATGATTCTCTGAAACACCTTTACCTTCAATAATTCGATTAAATTGTATTACATACTTTTATTCTGCGCTGCATCTCCCATAGCGTGCCTCGAGCTGTGCAAACCCCATGTGTTTCGTCATATGCAGTAGATCCAAACTTCGACAAAGAGTGAATCACCGCGCGGCTGCTCTTATCGCGGCAAGCTGATACCCGCCGAAACGTCTCCACTTGATCCGCAAGATGTACCCTCAACCTGAGGCTGCTTCTAAAAGAGATACGGATAAAAAATGTCCGTAACAGATATGCTTAGACAGAGAGCTCTCCCGGACAAGAAATTATGGAAAAGAAATATGGTAACAGACATAACCCGAGGCTCAATTGGTTATGGACATTGCACATCGCTCGCAGAATTTTGACGACCATTGGGGCAGAACGGTTCTTGAGTGGCGACCGCACACCGGATGCACAGAATAAATAATAGTACTCCGGAAGACACAGTGTAAGCAGACGTTGGAATGATGATTTGGTAAAGGTTGAGGGTATCCGCTGAAAGAAGCAAGCAGCAATAGACGTGATGGTGATGTGGATCTTTGGTTAAAAGCTTTGTCCAATAAGATCGATGATGATGGCAAATCTTATTTTGTAATGGTTGCGGAGGTAGTGAAGATCCTTGGTGGAAGTCTTTTTATAACATAGGACGTCCTTCGGCTGATGATGACGATGATCAAGCTTATCTATAGCCCGCTCCGATTCCGTAACTTAAGCAGTACCTAAAATAAATGGCGCCCATATTTTTCTGTTGAAACTTTGGCGACCAACACTTCTATCAATCGCTTCAGATATATTCGTTAGATTTAGATGTAGATTTGACGGTCAGCCGTAATGGGCCTGCTATGGGCTGGGACTCAACAAAATGGGATGCCGATTAATCCATAAAAAGGGTTCGGTGCTTTCGGTAGTCGTTTTTCAATGTTTGCCGACTAGATGGCACGAGATATGGCCTTTTTGTTCGTTTCAGAATAGCTCTATTAAAGGTCAGTTGAAAGGTTGGGTGTGATAGCAGTATGGATCACCGGGCGTGATTGGGAAGGGGGGGGGGGGGAGTCATTACGCATTTAAGAGCATTTACACATTTCGATATATAAACACACACAGACAATAAAAAATAAAAGTAACAAATAAAATATACCTCTAATCAAAAGACAAAGCAGTCAGAGTACAAACATGTACCCCACGCTGGGAATCGAAACCGGGATCTCTGGGTCTGCGACTGGTGCAGCTCAATTAAAAGATTTTAAAGACGAGCTCATCTTAATTGCGAAAGACCGTGTGTGACAATAAAATAAAAGACTTACCAAGATTCTTTGTAGCAAATGTAACTTGGAACAGACTATCAGTTCCGCATCAAACCTTAAACGTCTACCGTCTCGCCTCTGAGATTTATATCACAATACAATACATTACCTACTGGCACGTACATCATTAAAATCTTCTAATCGTCGATGCAGTTAGTGGATATAAGATCAGTCAATCAACATGCATACGGGTGATCAGCCCGGGCATTAAAAAATGACGAAACACATTTTGTCCGACCTGGAGTTTGAACTCATATCCATTAAATAACGGACTTCGGGCACTAATTCTTACATTTCTAACATGAGTACGGTACCTCATTGGGTCAATAATAAAATAGCGATCGTACATAGTAGGTCGTAACTAAAATAAATATAAAAACGTTGCCACACAAATAAAAGAAAGGAAAAGACCGTTCAAAAACATTTCAATTTTAAACTGTAATCAAGTGGAAACTCGCGAAAGAAACGTCGAACATCGGTTAAACCGACAAATCTTAGATTCCTTTAGCTGAAACACCTTTTTACAAGAAACCACTCAAATTACTTGTGCATTCCCGGAAGCCTTAGATTCGGTCCCTGGAAAATAAATAGGTGCTCAGGCGTGATCCAGAAGAATGTATACCAATACATCAGTATAGGACGTAGCGCCGATTGGCTCGGGTACGATAAAGACTAGTGGTGTCGACGCGACCGGTTGTCGATAGAATGCAATATATTTTAGCTCGAAGACGTAGCGATGGCTTTTTTTAATCTAATACGGGGAAGAACGTATAATTTATCACACGGTAAGTGACGATAAATACTCAACCACTGAGGAACTGGCTACCTTATCTCTAAACTGTCAGAATACAACAATGCTATTAACATTGTTATTATGTTAATAGCATTATTATGGTGGCAATGGTGGTACCTAGCCATAACCAGGGGGCCAACAAGTCCTACCACCAACCAAAAACGTACTCCCCGCTGGGAATCGAACCCGTGACCACTGTATCTAGGACCGGTAAAAACTTGCGTTCACACGGATTAAAAAATAATAATAAGGTATTTGTTTATATCTTTTAAGGAACACTTTACGAACACTTTTATAAATATACCCTACGACATCGAGCCTTGTTGCAGGAACTTATAAAATTTCAACAATTATTTGTAACTGCGTACTTGTCGCAAAGCAGTTGTAAAAATGTGTTTTAACATTGTTTTCAGTATTCGTCAGTTTTCATCTGTTATGTTTTTTTTAAAGCGGTAAACTAAGTATCGACACAAACATACTTAATTTAAGTCACATCACTAAAGCATCTGGAGCAGAACGGACTAATTTTATTCCTTGGATTTAAGGAGCTACCATAATATACAGATTGGCAAAGCTGCTAGCTTATTTAGAACAAAGAATTTATAGAAAAACAGAACTCGAACCTTTTAACCTACTTTTGGTTTTCTATGTTACTTACCCGGCAAATGAGCATGTTCTCTGCCTGTTGAGAAACGGCCAAGGCAGCATATCGTCGTTTATATTACAACACCGCGCAAGTCGATTTTGTCAACTTTTCAGGAGAGACAAAAAATGTTGGTGTTTATTATTTTTACGTGCAGTTAGGTATTTTAGGGTTTAAATTGTGATATAGATAAGGAATAATATATCATCATCATCACCAATAGCTTATTACCGTCCCACTGCTGGGCACAGGCCCCTGGACAACAGCACATGGGGAGATGGGCGACAATATAGTTAGTTAGTTACATTATTTGTTATGTCTTAACTACAAGTTCGATAACTGTTTTTTTTAAATTATTATTAGTATTGACGTCAATAAGTGCCTGGTTTGACATTGAATAAATAATTTGACTTTGACTTTTTGAATATTTGCTTTCATACGATCTACGCGCACGCTACTGAGGGCCTTATCTCTTTCTCCGAAACGAAACGAAACATTTCGGACGATTGTCGTCTGCTATTTACAGCGGTTTCCATTCCTTCAGAAATTTCATTTATATAAATTATTAATATTATTGCCAAAATAGGCTTGGCAATTCGATTATGAATTTTTAGAAAATTGTTTGAAATTTTAAAAATACTAGAAAGCGCTTTATCAAGCGAAAATTCGCCGAAATTCTCCGAGACGAAATTTCGGCTGATTTTCGTTTGTTATTTATAGCAGTTTCCGTTCCTTCCGAGTTTTCGTTCATACAAATAGGTTTGGCATTTAGATCATCATTTATTAGAAAATTGATTGATATTTTAAAAATAATATTAATAATAATAATCTTTATTTTGGATAATGTGATCCATAGAACAAAAATATAAATAAAATTTAAAATAACAAATAAAATTTCTAAAATCAATTAAAATAACATAAGCTACATTTTAAAATCAAAAATTCAAAATTCAAAAATTAAAATACTAAAACAATAATAAATAAAATGAAGACAAAATAATGGCAAGCGCTTTATATAGCAAACGAAAATCGGCCGAAATTTTTTTCGGAGAAAGAGAGTGAAGGCCTTCGTTTACGTACGCACGCTCGTACTGAAGCGCAAGCGAACATCGCCGAAAAGTGTTCGACCGGGAACTTCCTTTTGATTGATTATTCAAATATCATCTAGTGTAACCTTCGATCAACAATAATACTACTAGATGTCAGGTCGGCGCTAAAAATGTGTCTCGGTAAATAAGAGCGCACTAGAGAAGTGAGCTCTTATTTTCTCGCAAGGCTTTATTTGTTGCCCATTAAGGTTGATTTCATTACTAAATGTTATAGACGTCTTTTCTTTTTTAAAGTGACAGGAGTAATTTATTGCTTTGAAAAAGTATTTATTCACGTGGACAGAATTTAGCTTTGATTTTGTACGTGACGCGTTATCTAGTTGGTATTTTTGATCGAAGAGTGTAACCAATGATATTTTATGTGAGTGTAACTACAGTAACCGTGTCGCATAGCGCTGAAAGAATACTACTTCTAGTAAAGGAACCGAGTATACAACGACCTTCACCGAGCCGGTTAATGGATGAAAAGTATTTTATATCAAAGGAGGTCACTAATAGTCCAACCAACTTTGGCCATGTTTGTACCTTGAGGTACATAGATACCAAAATGTAGAGAAAAATTCGAGGTTTCCGAGAAACGTATTATTTTGCCTTTATATTTAGGTAAAATTAGATATTAAATTAATAAAGTTTTCAATTACTTGTAACACATTTTTATCATGTGGTAACATTGAATGTTCAATTGCGTTTAGTATCAGACTTCTCCAAAATCTGTAGTGTTAAAAAATACTTTATTTGCTGTTAATTATTGCTAATGCATCTACTTGTCGTCCATTTTTATCAACAGATAATTTAATCGGCGTAAAACAATGAAAAATAAATAAATAAAATATTAAAATCAGCAAATAATTGTCTCTCTGCAAGTAACAAAACGCTACAAAATGTCAAAATACAACAAAATGTCTATTAATGTCATTCCGCTCGTTTCGTTTCGGCGGTCGTTTCGTTTCGGGGTGCTTCGTTGTTTTCGTTAGGGATTTGTATTTTTATTTAATCTTGGCTATTCCCTGTGGTATTTCGTTTTCCTTGTGATTTGATTCCTGTTGACACTCTGATCCCGAAAACAGATTATATTCATAATCGTATCACAGATTATTTAACATAGACTGGATCTAAAGAATTATTCCTCGTAGGTACACTTTCCTGGTAGATACACTTTTGAAAAAAGTTCGCCTTTATTCCTTATAGATCCACTTTTTAAAAACCAATGTAGCGTTTCCTAATAGATACACTTTTTGGTACAGTTGTGTAAACAACTGTACCCAAAAAGTTTAATGACCAAATTGACATTGAGCAGTGCCTTAGACGTCTCTCATTAATCCGTTTAAAAACAATGTAGAAATAAGATATTTACTTTCATTATTTAAAGAGATATTTTTTTTCTTGTTTTCTAAATAAACAGAAACATTTTTTTTGTCTTCTTTGAATCCAATTTGTTTTAATGTTACATTATTGAATGAACAATTGTTATTTTATTTTCTTTTTATAATCGAGTGACAAAACTTAACTTGTCATCCCTATCGCTTTGCTGTACAATATGAAAGTGTATCTATAAGGAATAAAGGTGAACTTTTTGCAAAAGTGTATCTACTAGGAAAGTGTACTTACGAGGAATAATTCGATCTAAAATGGCATATTTTTTCAAACCGATATTATTTTTTTTTTGTCTATTTCAATTATCTAACAAAAAATGTAAGACTGCTATATTATTCAGCGTTTCATAGAGTAATTTTTTCCATAAAGTGTACCTCGGTACATTAACTGGCCAGATTTTAGTGACCTCCTTTAATGTGTTAAAAAATATATTGCAAATGGGTTGGATGAAAAATTTCAGTCCAGTATAATATGATTGATTAAATATTTAAAAGTATTTTTTTTAAACATTGCACTTGTTTCGATAATAGATAAATTACATACTCGTAGGTACCAATCGAATGTATGAAGCCTAATATAGAATATGTAAACGTTAGGTTGACTATTTTTTTCCTGTCCTAGCATTGGGTAGGCAGGTGTAAACAGGCGAGTCAATATTAGTAATTTGCAACCGTCTGGTTAAATAACTATTTTTTTTTAATTATTTTTTTATTTGAGAAGGGGGCAAACGAGCAGGCGGGTCACCTGATGGAAAGCAATCACCGCCGCCCATGGACACCCGCAAAACCAGAGGAGTCGCAGATGCGTTGCCGACCTTTAAGAAAGGAATAGGGTTAGGGGAAGAAATAGGAATTGTGAGGAGAGGTGGGAGGGGAAGGGGCCTCCGGAACTCTCACTGGCCGGACGAAACACAACAGCACCAAGTGCCATTATTTCACGCCGGATATTCGTGAGAGGGTGGTATTACGCCGGGCGAGCCGGCCCAATGCGTGCTGCAAGGCAGCGTGGCTCTACCACTCAGTAGATTTTGTTTATATAAAGATAAGCTCATTACAAACACACACACACCAAACCAGTGCAATTTAATTTTTTTTTATATTGAATTAATCATTATACGAGTAGGTAGTATAGGTACTGGATTATTTAACATATTAAATTTGATATAAAATACTTTTCATCCATTAACCTTCCCGGTGAAGGTCGTTCTATACTCGAATCTTAGACTATACCCCCTCTCTTCCCTTGTGTGCCGTAAAAGGCGACTAACGGACAAAATACTGCACACACATCAACAACATAGAGCGACGATGGGCTCACCACCTGTCATGCTGAGCACATGTGCAGTCGCTATTTAGTGAAAAGTGGACTTTTGCAGAGGACTGCTTTTGCGGTCCTCATTGCCTGGTCTCTGACTTACCCTTAGGGGATAATAGTCTTATGTATGCAACTATATAATGTTTCGGCGTATTTAATAGTCTTATATGTATATATGTAACTGCTTATTTCGGCTTATTTTGGTCTAACTATCGTAAAACGTTGCGCTGCTCGGTTAGCCGAGCTATTTGATTAAACGGCTTGACATCATTCAGGCCGTTGGTTAACTGGCGTTATCTAACTGGCTTTATCTAACTGGCAAGGGCATTTAGTTGAGTTTTTAATCCATCCGCGGTCGCTCATGGGACAATTAAGAATTTTAACTAGAGTATCTCTAATAAGAATATCTAAATTTGATAATAAGTTTGGAAAAAGCCAGAGTTGGGAGCATCGGAGTACGTAGGTAAATTTTGGAACGAAGAGACAAAAACGAATAATAAATAGTGCCATGTGTGGATTAATTTGGAATAGACGGTCTGAATTTAAATTGAATTTAGCGATGGCATCATCAATAAAAGCCGGCATGGCAGCATCGAGAAGTGGTGCGCCTAATAAAAACAATGAGTCGTCGCTAACAATTTTGATGTTGGGGGCCAGAAGTCTAAAGTCAGAAATAATTTGAGCTCTACGGTGCGGGGCTACGGTATTCGATATGTATAATTCACACTTCGAGAAATTTAGTTCCAAACCTATGGTGCCAAACTGGTTTATTAAATTCTGTAGGTCCTCGAGAACCAGGTCGGAGTTACCCCCTAAAGTGCCGTCATCGAGGTACCAGACGTTAAATTTGGAATTTAGATTTGAAATCATTTGGTGTGTGGCGGCGCCACCTACCTGCATAACGCCGCACATAGTTCGACACGAAGCAAACACCTTCCCAACCGTATCAACAGATGGCGCCACAAAAACCAACTTAACGACATCTCCATACAGCGACAGTAAAATAGTATGGGAAGCCTGCATCGCGGTAGCGAAGTTTCACCACCTCCTTCACCATATATATCACCTCCAACTAACATCCATATATCACCTCCAACTAACATCCGTTGGACCTCGGTCCCCGAGCTATACCACCCAGCTCGGAGGAAGATCTTCCCTTTGCCTTCCTCAAAGTTGTCATCCTGCCTACCATCCGCTTCCCTACAGTGGTGACCCCTACGGAGCACAGAAGCACCTTCATCATCGTCGCAGCCTCGCAGCACCCATCCGTCACTCCTCATCCATCATCAGGTCTACCTTCGCCAGCAGACACAGCAAGCCAGCAATCAAGCCTCAAGGTTCCACCGCAGCATCTTGGACGACGCTTCCTGGACCTCCGGCACACTCGACGGCATCATCCCGACCTGGTCTCCGCAGCCCACGACCGGTGCATCAATGTCGGCCGCATCACTCCGGCGTGGCAGCTCTGCACACCAGCAGCTCGGACCCACCGTCATCACCTGTCTCGACTTACCGCAGACAGGAGCAGCACACTGCATCACTGGCAACGCGCCTTCACCCCACCTGTCTCGACTCACCGTAGACTGGGGCATCCTGCAGCAGCACTCTCCACTGGCACTTGCAAGCACTGACGCATTGACTGCTGAGCACACTCACTGACATCGACCTCCGGTCTCAGGGGGGGAGTGATGTGGCAGCGCCACCTACCTGTATGACGCCGCACATAGTTCGACACGAAGCAACCACCTTCCCAACCGTGTCAACAGATGGCGCCACAAAAACCAATTCAACGACATCTCCATACCGCGACAGAAAATAGTACGGGAAGCCTGCATCGCGGTAGCGAAGTTACACCACCTCCTTCGCCATATATAGCACCTCCAACTAACATCCGTCGGACCTCGGTCCCCGAGCTATACCACCCAGCTCGGAGGAAGATCTTCCCTTTGCCTTCCTCACAGTTGTCATCCTGCCTACCATCCGCTTCCCTACAGGTGGATAGCCAACGAGAAAATAGCTGGACCCAGAGGATCGCCCTGCTGGCAACCAACGGCAGAATGTAAAAGATTGTTACGGTGAATCAATTTAGTTGGTTCACTGTAACATTGCCATATATAATTAAAAAATATAGGTATTTCCTCTTTTACTTTCGCCAGCAGTGCACCCCTGTCTACGGAGATGAAGGCATTTTTGATGTCCACCTTCAGCAGCACTTCGCCACCGTCATTGAGTAAGAAAGTGCGGGCTGAGTGAACGGCGGCCTCGCAGCCACCCTTCGAGCCGAACCCGAGTTGTATGGGCTGAAATTTTGAAGAAAGGTCAGAAAGGATGTGTTTGACACAAATTTTGGATACAATGCGCCTGATGGTACGCCCTACGGCGATCGGCCTTATACCGCCATCTTTCTTTTTTAAAGCGCAGAGGTTAGCGCCGTAGAGTATACCAGTGATGTCTTGCGGTACTTTACCAGCAAGCATGAGGTTGGATAGTTGTGTAATTTTGGTGAGAATTAATCTGCCGGCGTCTCCAGAGGTACCACAAACCAAATCTTTGAAATGTTGCGGGGAGAGACCGTCGAGGCCACCGGCAGATCTATTTTTGAATGAAAATATAGAATTATGTACTTCGTCTTCGTTGGTCGAAGGCGAAGCATCTGTAGACTCGGGTGGATCAGGGAGGCGAAGTGTTGCTGCAGGAGAAGGATATTTCGAAATTAGTAATGCCACAGTCTCTGGAGAGTCAGGAGCAACGGTATCACTAGAAAAAATCAACTGGGAGGCCCCTTTTAAATCACCTTCATTGATTTTTTCTTCAACCTTGCTTATGTTAAAAGAAGTGGTTTGCGATTTTCTAAATCTAACTACTGAACTATGAAACGGTGGTAACGGATTTGTACAGTTCGATTTGATTTTATGGGTTAGGGTACCACTATTGCCATCCTTGCTTACATGAAGAACGCGATAAGCAAATGACAATAGTAGTTCCCAGCTGTGAGAGGTGTTATCATGGATGATCCTATCGATGGTTTGTGCTAGAGAATGAGCTACTGAGGTGCGAGCTCCTCTCGGAATTCGTTTTATTATTGGTGTATCATTTTTTAATTTTGCAAGTTGTTGCCAAAAGTAAATATTTTGTTGGATCGGTGGGTCAACTGAACGAGAGGGTACACAAGGAGTGGTTTGGGGGGCATTAGAAGGTCTGTGCACCTTACCAATGTGGATGTTTAGACCCCTGGTGCCTCTAAAAAATGTTGGTTGAGTGCAGAGCTCGCACCTCACATAATGGCCATTGCCGGTATCTTGGCCTAAGTTAGTGGAGTGTTGGGACATCTATCAAATTGATCCATTTAAAATTAAATTACTTACAAACAAATAAGCCTAAAAAAAATGTAAACAAATAACTAGAAAACAAGCTGACTAGTCTTATGTACGGCAGCGGGCGCAGGCGCGAAACGTCAGCAGCAAGTCGGCAGCACGAAAAATCTCGGTGTTTATTGGCTCGGAAGTGTGGGCTCAACGCTTATTGGCTAAAACGGAGATGTCGTCAAGACGACAAACAGCAGCGTGTTGTTTACACAATGACAATGGCAATGGCTTGATGGATCACCATAAAACATCGGGTGCTCCACAGTCGCCACAGCGGCGGCGCACGCAGTTGAAATATATGCGCAGGCGTATTACAAGGCGGGCTTACGTAATACACTTAGAGCTTGTCAAAATATGCTTTAAAACTTTATTATATTAATAAGAAAGAGCGAGTGTAAGTGTCACACTCTAGCTTGACAAGAGACGTCTCAAGGTGATTTTGAAACTGAAATTAATTAAAATAAAATTATTTTATTGTTCAATTAAGCCCACCGGAATAATATGTACACCTCCTAAGTACACCTAAAATATACTATTGGATAATTATCGTAAAGTTATAAACTACCATAGCCGACATATTTTATATTTTATTGCCAATTCCTATTCCCTCCTCAATGATCCTTTATAGATGGACATATATGGAGGAGTATACTCCTTCCTCAAGGTCGGCACCAACGCATCTACGACTCCTCTGCTCGTTTGCCTCCTTCATTATAAGGTTGCTTCACACTTGACAGTGAAGCCACAGTTCCGACACAGTACCGGCACAGTGCGAAATATTCTTTCATACATTATTTTTGAACGTTGTCAAAACGAATACGCCTGTGATTTGCCGGTGGCAGCACTGACACTGAGAGCACTAACACTGACAAGTGGGGATGCATAAAAACTCTGTGCCGGTACTGTGTCGGTGAAGCAACCTTTACATTTAAAAAAATCTCTTTGTGGTCGCTGTAGCAATAACATCAATTCATCACTCATAAACACAATATACACACACGCACATAAGCTAACATATACCTACACAACACACACACAAACACACCCCTGTTTGTACAGACGGCCTTTCGAGGACTATGGTTTTATATGACCCATCCGAGGACTCTCTCAAAAACCATGTTAATGACCTTGTATTGTTACTTTAGAACGATAGAAAGAAACAGAAAACACTTTGTTAATGATCAGGTCTATTTGTCTAACGTTATTGCAGCATTTTATTTATTAACTTTTCTTGACCAATGCGTGGACTTATTATACACTGCCAACGCTTGTGGAGACATCTTTCCGAGGACGTCTGTGTGTACCTTTCGAGGACCCAATCGCCTGACTACACATGGCAATCCGGGGACTCATTTTCACACACTTTCTCTTGAATCCAATACAATTCGAGGACCGTGTGTTTGACTGTACAGAAACAATATGAGGACGTTTTTCCGAGTCCCGCATGTACAAAGCGAGGACCAAAATGTGTAAACATAACATGTTTTAAGTACCATTCGAGAACATTTATTTTGTAATTAACACTCGTTGTGGCCCTGATGTACATAACCTATTTACTTGACCGGACCTGATTTATGTTAAGTGATGATAAGGTATGTGAAATCGCGTTATTCCCGGTATCCTTAACCACTAAGGAACTGGCTATCTTAACTCGAACTGCCGATAACATTGTTGTTATGGCGACGCGACATACTAAGATAAGTTGGTGGTAGCTATAGCCAGGCGGACTTGAACAAGGCCTACTGTTCCGTCTGGCGAGTTATAGGAGGTTGTGATGATGGAAGGTTCCATGGTGATGGTTAATAACGACTGCGTCTCTTTATGTGATGTTATATATTTATAGTGACTACATTGTAACTAACTTATTGTCTCTAAAACATACAAGACGATTTATACTACGTAGATGTTGGAGGGAGGATGCCGTCTTATCTTTATCGGATCAAAACGCGTTTAGGAATGCGCTAACAAACTCTATAACTATACGTGAGGATAATAAACGCAGGCCGCCACACCTACCACTAACCAAACCGAGCACAGATAGTACCCCCGCTGGGAATAGAACCCGGGACCTCACGGTTTAAGGTCTTACCGCTAGACCACAGAGGCGGTTAAAATTACTTAAAATGTTGATATTTTTTATGACAGGCTATGACATTTTACCACCAGTTTTACCGCTACCATCTTATCTAAGTATGTCGCCATGACGACTATGTTATCAGCATTGTTGTTTTCTACATTGCGAACTTATGCTTATGCTTTCGTCGTAGTGATTGTTAGTTGACTACGGCTGGGTACCTAACCACCGACGTTGTTATATGTTTTGTACAATAGCCAATTATTTGGTTCCATAAGTTACCATTGAAGTACTTATTGTATTTTGTATCTATATATATATATATGACCTGGTATATGATGAGTATGTATTGTATTTTATGATCTGGTAACGACTTTTTTTGTAAATGTCGTTACTTCTGTGCGCTATGGTTTTTTGCGCCCGTTCTTTGAAACAGTTAAAAAATGATGTCCTGAATCGGTGGTAGGTTTTTAAGATTTATACAATTTATAGTAATTATTAATTGAGTTTATTAAATAAACATATTTTGACTATGACTTTATAATCTTTTGTCCAATGATAGGTACGAAAACTAGCTACTTTTCTTCGTACTTAACATAATAATCATCACAATATGTGTACTGTCGGTCATTGAGGAGTTTCATAGGGTATCTGTGAAGTCTGTGATTCTTTGCTCATTGATAGTTACTTAACTAGCTACTTTTCTTCGTACTCAACATGATAACCAATCACAATATGTGCACTATTGGTCATTGAGGAGTTTCATATGGTATCTGTGAAGTCTGTGATCCTTTGCTCTTTGATAGTTACTTAACCAACTACTTTTCTTCGTACTCAACATAATAATCAATCACAATAAGTGTACTGTCGGTCATTGAGGAGTTCTATATGGTATCTGTAAAGTCTGAGATCTTTTGCTCATTAATAGTTTCCTAACCATTTACTTCTCTTCGTACTTAACATGATTACCCATGACGATATGTGTACTGTTGGTCATTGAGGAGTTCCATATGGTATCATTGAAATCTGGGATCCCTTGGTCATTGAAAGTTACCTAACCAGCTACTTTTCTTCGTATTCAACATAATAACTAATTACAATATCTGTACTGTTGGTCTATGAGGAGTTCCATAGGGTATCTCTGAAGTATGTGATCCTTTGCTCATTAATAGTTACATAAGCAGCTACTTTTCTTCGTATTCAACATAATAATCAATCACAATATATGTACTGTTGGTGATTGAGGAGTTCCATATGGTATCTGTGAAGTCTGGAATATTTTGCTTATTGATAGTTACTTAATTAGCTACTTCTCTTCGAACTTAACATGATAACCAATCACAATATGTGTACTATTGGTGATTGAAGAGTTTCATATGGTATCTGTGAAGTCTGGGATCTTTTGCTTATTGATAGTTACTTAACCACCTCCTTATTTTTGTATCCAACATAATAATAAATCCAAATATGTCTACTGTCGGTCATTGAGGAGTTCCATATGCTATCTCTGATGTCTGGGATCCTTTGCTCGTTGAATGTTACCTAACCAGCTACTTTTCTTTGTATTCAACATAATAATCAATTATAATATGTGTACTGTTGGTCTTTGAGGAGTTCTGTAGGGTATCTCTGAAGTCTGTGATCCTTTGCGCATTGATAGTTACATAAGCAGCTACTTTTCTTCGTACTCAACATAATAATCAATCACAATATGTGTACTATTGGTCATTGAGGAGTTCTATAGGGTATCTCTGAAGTCTGTGATCCTTTGCTCATTGATAGTTACTTAACCAGCTACTTTTCTTTGTATTCAATATTATAATAAATTACAATATGTGTACTGTCGGTCATTGAGGAGTTCTATAGAGTATCTGTGAAGTCTGTGATCCTTTGCTCATTGATAGTTACTTAATTAGCTACTTTTCTTCGTACTCAACATGATAACCAATCACAATATATGTACTGTTGGTGATTGAGGAGTTCCATATGGTATCTGTGAAGTCTGGGATATTTTGCTCATTGATAATTACTTAATTAGCTACTTCTCTTCGAACTTAACATGATAACCAATCACAATATGTGTACTGTTGGTGATTGAGGAGTTCCATATGGTATCTCTGAAGTCTGGGATCTTTTGCTTATTGATAGTTACCTAACCACCTCCTTATTTTTGTATCCAACATAATAATAAATCCAAATATGTCTACTGTCGGTCATTGAGGAGTTCCATATGCTATCTCTGATGTCTGGGATCCTTTGCTCGTTGAATGTTACCTAACCAGATACTTTTCTTTGTATTCAACATAATAACCAATTATAATATGTGTACTGTTGATCTTTGAGGAGTTCTATAGGGTATCTCCGAAGTCTGTGATCCTTTGCGCATTGATAGTTACATAAGCAGCTACTTTTCTTCGTACTCAACATAATAATTAATCACAATATGTGTACTATTGGTCATTGAGGAGTTCGATAGGGTATCTCTGAAGTCTGTGATCCTTTGCTCATTGATAGTTACTTAACCAGCTACTTTTCTTCGTATTCAACATTATAATAAATTACAATATGTGTACTCTGTCGGTCGTTGAGGAGTTCTATAGAGTATCTGTGAAGTCTTTGATCCTTTGCTCATTGATAGTTACTTAATTAGGTACTTTTCTTCGTACTCAACATGATAACCAATCACAATATGTGTACTGTCGGTAATTGAGGAGTTTCATATGGTATCTGTGAAGTCTAAGATCCTTTGCTCATTGATAGTTACCTAACCAGCTACTTCTCCTCGTACTCAACATGATAACCAATCACAATATGTGTACTGTTGGTCATTGAGGAGTTCCATATGGATACTTAGCTCTATTAATACTTAGCTTATTAGGTAATCAGCTACTTTTCTTAGTACTCAACATAATAATCAATCACAATACATGTACTGTCGGTTATTAAGGAGTTCCATAAGGTATCTACGAAGTCTGTGATCCTTTGTCTACTCATAGGTACCAGCTACTTTCTTTGTATTTAATACAATAACCAATCACAACTTGATCATTCGTCATTGAGGAGTTTTGTTGCCTGTCGCCAAGGGTCTTCATCATATCTTCACCATATTTTAAATGTAACGATTAAAACCTATCGATACAAAAAAAATCATCCAAATCAGTGTAACCTGAAAATACATTAAAGAAACATAGTATATACAACCGAATTGATAACCTACTCCTTTCAGAAGTCCGTTAAAAATATTAGACAACATCACATATATTTCTCTGATTCTGTATTAACCCAGCCGGGAATCGAACCTGGGACCTCAGAGATGGCGACATAAGAGTCCGCCGGCGTGCGAGCCACTCGACTAGAGCGGTCGTCAATAATGAAGATTGAACTAAAAGTTATGATCTGAAGTCTATTTAAAAAATAATAGTAAAGAAATTTTTGAAGTTATTATTGAAAATAAAGATTAAGATGATGTTGACAAATTGACAATGTACGAAAAACTAAAAAAGCATTCGGTAGGTCCTAGGTACCAGTCATCACACCACTCTCCTCATCAATCTAGGGCATTCAAGGGCAGTGATCAGACAAAAAAAAATCGTTCACTTGATAGAAATTTCACACGCCCAACGATTTTTTTTTGTCTTTTCAATGCCCTAGATTGATGAGGAGAGTGGTTTGATGACTGGTACCTAGGACATACAGAATTATATTTTAGCTTTTAGAACATTGTCTACATCATTTTAATCTTTATTTTTAATTTTAACTTTGTTACAACGATTTAAAAAGAATGAGAAGTATATCATACTTCTCATTCTTTTTAATTCATTGAACTTGCCCTTTGATTTGATATCCATCACCCATATTGAAACAAATATGAAATCTGGCATTTCCGGCAGCCATCTTAGATTTAAAAATGTATCAAAACTTTAAAACAGTATTCTATTCCTCAAGCCCTTTCATTTAATATCCATATTGAAGGGGTAGTGAAAAAAAAATTTGCCTGCCATTTTGTTGGCGGCCAAATTGGATTTTAATTTTTTTCATAGTGTAATCTATTCTACTAGGCAAGACCTTTTATTTAATACCCATATTGAAGGGGTTGTCATAAGAAAAATGAACCTGCTATTTTTTTTGCGGCCATATTGGATTCTCATTTTATTTCATAGAGAACTCTGTTCTACTAATCAAGCCCTTTCATTTGATACCCCTATTGAGGATGTAGTGATAAAATATGTAATCCGCCATTTTGTAGCGGCGGCTATCTTGGATTTACAATGATACCAAATGAATTAAATTATATTCTTAGTAGAACTAAAAGTGCGTACCAAATTTCAGATCAATCCGTCAACAGGAAGTGGGTCTAATTTTAATTACTAGATTTGACCCAAAGAAATAAACAGGGCAAGCTAAATAAACCGTTTAAAATTAAAGAAAAAATTCTTTAAAAAAATAATAATTTAAACCTGATAAGAAAAATATCATTGTATAAGTACCTACATTGCAATCTTTAACGATAATTAACCATATTCGTCTACGTCACAATAATCCCATATCGTGAGATAGGTACATTACCTATTATTAGTTATTATTAAACTTATACTAGCACAAAAGTACTCGTCAAGACGATTCAAACGAGCCCATACTCGATGGGGTTATGTTGTTTAATTAATGAGTTGCTATGGCCATCTTCCAGCTCTATCATCAGACCCTGGTTACCATCTAGCACAAAAGTACTCGTCAAGACGAATCAAACGAGCCGAGACTCGATGAAGTTGCGTCGTTTCTTTACTGAGTTCCTATGACCATCTTCCAGCTCCATCATCAGATCAGACCCTGGTAACAATCGAAAAACCAAGTACTCATCAAGCCGAATGAAACGAGCCTAAACTCGATGGGGTTGCGTCGTTTCATTACAGAGTTCCTATGACCACCTTCCAGGTCCATCATCAGACCGTGGTTACTATTGAAAGACAAACTACTCGTCAAGGCGATTCAAACGAGCCCAAACTCGATGAGATTCTGTCGTTTCTTTGCAAAGTTCCTATGGCCACCTTCCAGCTCCATTATCAGATCAGCACCATGTCATCATAATATTGCATTGTCACGCGATTTACACATGTATGCAAAATTTCAGCTCTATCGGTAACCGGGAAGTGGATGAAATTTAATTTGCAAACGGACAGGTGAAACTCAATAAAAGCTTGTGAAAATACTTACTTTGCTTACGTTCTTACAAAACAAAGACGGAAAAACAACACTCTTTGATCACGACGTGAAAATGTATCAATATGAGGACCTTAATACACACTGTCAGGTACTGACACCAATACGAGGTCTTGAGTGTAAAATTTACACATAAGTCCTCACACAGTACAACAAACATGAGTCGAATGTAATAGCGAGTGTGTACAAATCGATAGTGGCGCCGCCTAGTGTTCACACTCTGTCGGTGTGTGAACCGAAATTTTCAAGACCAATCCGAGGATTCCTTGACTTTTCCTTATTAAGTATACAGGAAGGTTCACAATCGCACGTAGAGTACAATGCCGTAGTCAAGTCAAACCGAGGACCCACGAAAAAGTCCTCGGATTGAAAACGTCCTCGGATGTGCCTTGTGTATTCAGGCCCACGTCCTCGTATGGTACTTAAAACAAACACACACACACACACACACACACACACCCACACACACACACACACACACACACACACCCCCACCCACACACACACACACACCCCCACCCACACACACACACGCGCGCGCGCGGCACACACACACACACACACACACACACACACACACACACACACACACACACACACACACACACACTACATAATTGTTAAAGTCATAATAATACCTTTGTTCAGGAATACTTACATTAATATTATTATCCTTATTCTGTCTGACAATATTTATTGTAAAAGAATATTTTTTTTCTTTTTTTTTATGTTACATACTGCTGTAAACTGTTTTATATAAGGAGGAGCGGAGTCCTCTACAACAGACATTTTTATGTTTAAAAGGGGACTCCAGATAAATATTGTTATAGTTTAGTTTTAAAAGGTAAATAAAGATTTTGATTTATTATTTTTTTATTTGTAGCCGATGGATGCGAGCAGCACAGGATCGGTCGTTAAGGAGATCCTTAGGGGAGGCCTTTGTACTGCAGTGGACGTCTTTCGACCAGCTTTCGACTGATTATAATGAACTGGTTGGTTTATTGTACGACGAATTGCGTCCAACGCAATTTCAATTATTCCCACTAGGCGAGCAATTTAGTCGAAGTGCGAGGACATTGCTTCGCTATTTAGATATAAGATGGGCAAAGTTTATTTTCATCATCATTATCATCATCAGCCTATAAACGTCCCACTGCTGGGCACAGGCCTCCCACGTGAACAATAGCACGTGGGGATATTGGGCCATAACCCACCACGCTGGCCCAATGCGGGTTGGTGGGTTTTAACGACTGCCATCTTACGACAGCAACCGGGACCAACGGCTTAACGTGCCTTCCGAAGCACGGAGGAGCTTGAAGTTTATTTTAACTATGTTAAACTGAAATCCTTAATTCCATGCTATGGAATGCAGGTAGCTGAAAAACCTTTACTTTTAGTTTGCGACTATTTTTTAATCCATGCTCGTAACGGCATGTCGTATCTTTCTCTTCCACATTATATAGTATATCATGCAAACCGATATGCTAACATATATTAACCGTGTCACGTATAGCGGTGAAAGAATACTATCACCCCCTCTCTTCCCTTGGGTGTCGTAAAAGGAGACTAATGGACTAAACACTGCACATACATCTAACAGCGTTAGAGCGGCGATGGGCTCACCACCTGTCACGTTAAGCACATGTGCTGTCGCTATTTGGTGAAAAGTGGACTATGGTAGAGGACTGCTTTTGCGGTTCTCATTGCCTAGTCTCTGACTAACCCTTCGGGGATAATAGTCGTGATTATATTGTATGGATGTTTGTAATAAATGCCCGGAGCGCTGTAATTTTCACACTCTGCCTATCAAGATACAACATCGCAACTACGCTTAATAACAGCTCGCATCGGATTATTGTCTTTATTTATTATTATTTATTTGCGTACACACGGCACGTAGATAAAATTTATATGAGAACGTGATGCAATTATGTAAATTGGGGACGTGACGGTACCCTCAACGTAATATGGAAGTTTACTGTCACAGCGATTTGAAATAGGTCCACTGTCTGTCAGACGGGTTTCAGGGAATGTGTTAGTGTCTGTAAAAGTCCTCGCGAGAGCAGCTTGTGGACTATCCTCAGGTTACGCGCTCATTATGCACAATATGTATATATTTTTATTACAAAAGAAGGAGGCAAACGAGCAGGCGGGTCACCTGATGCAGAGTAATTACCGCCGCCCATGGACACAGAGTAATCGCAGTCGCGTTGCCGTCCTTTAAGAAAGGAATAGGGTTAAGGAAGGAATAGGAATTGTAAGAGGGGGGGAGATGAGCTTTAGGAGGCCACCCTCACTCCAGAGGCCAGTGAGGGTGGTAGAGCCGTACCACTCAGTCAGTGTCACTCATTTAGCACCACCCAGGGGTGACATGTAGGGATTCAACGGTAAAACTACGGACGTGAGTAACTTTAACCCCCAAAATGAACATGAAAATTAACACTGATCTATAAAAATACTAAAAGAATCAAGAACAAAATAAAGTAAAGTTAAGTACAGCTTTACATACTGTCCCACTGCAGAGCAAAGACTTTAATCATTGAAATCATGTTGTAGGGAAACGGATTGTAGTGCAAATGGATGCCACATTGTAGGAAGACCAAAGAGAATATCTTCCTCCGAGCTGGGTGGTATAGCTCGGGCTCGAGGCCTGACGAATTCCGCGCTTTAGGTATGAAGCTACAAGTAGCCGACCGGACGGACGCCCGCGAACACCCTGCAGTCGTTAGAAGAGATAAGAGCTACGCGATAGTACGCGATAGATAGAGAGGCAACTTCTAGGTGAATTTAACTGTAGGTATGGGAGCGGTGTGCGACCTGAATTGCACTTTATTGTGTCTTAGCAAGAGTCGCAATTTATTTAAATGACTTAGCGGAGTGAATCTTCTGTACTTGTAATACTATGTATTCTATGACCGAAGTCCAACGGATGTTAGTTGGAGGTGCTACATATAGCGAAGGATTTAGTGAATTCTTCGCATCCGCGATGCAGGCTTCCCATACTATTTTATTGTCGTAGTATGGAGATGTCGTTGGTATACGTTTGTGGCGCCATCTGTTGAGACGGTTGAGAAGGTGTTTGCTTGTGTCGAACTATGTGCGGCGTCATGCGGTAGGTGGCGCTGCTACAAAGTTGTCGCTACAATGGATGGGTATTGGCTTAATCACGCTTGCCAAATGCGGGTTGGTGATTACAAACCCGGGCCCGGATCTGGATTTTGAACCTGGGACCTCTGGATTTCGAACCGACCATCGAGGCATATTAGTATCTTATGTATCTTATCTTATCTAGGGGGGCCTGCAGAGGTCTCCCCCTCGCAGCAGTACGTCGACCCATTCGGATCTTTTGTGCAACCCCGTCCTATCATATAAGTATTGTATAAAGGGTTTTGTAACGGCCTTTGGTTGTAGTGTCAATAGGCCACATACCACTTAGGTCTGTGTTGTAGACAGTTTTATTCACGATTCAACAGAACTTCTTGTGCCTCTTCACTCATGAGGGTTGGCAGCTGGCTTAATAAACTCTTCCTGTCCATTGCAAGGCAAAATAATTGGTTTGCCTTATTATTTTTAAATAAATTGATGACCTTAATGTACCACATGCATGACGCAATTAACGCTATCTCTATCTATCTATCTATCTATTAATGGAACAATATAGACCCTGTCGGGCACATCAACATTTTGAGGAGAGGCCAGGATTTTTTGTGGTTTTTTTTTTTTATAAAGCTTTTTAATTCAGTGTTTAACCGTGTCTATAGCACTGAAAAAATACCACCAACATCTTTTTCCCTTGGGTGTCGTAAAAGGCGACTAACAGACTAAATACTGACAAAAATTAAATAGCATAGAGCGGCTATGGGCTCACCACCTGTCGCGCTGAGCACATGTGCAGTCACTATTTAGTGAAAATTGGACTAGGGTAGTAGCCTAGTCTCTGACTACCCCTTCGGGGATAATAGTCGTGACAATATGAAAATACGTTTAATTTCCATAAAAAATAATTTGATCTGAGTAGACATTTTTAATTGCATTTACATTTAAATGTCCACTCGCACCTAAATTTACTTTTGCAGGACGACAATCGCCCGAGATATCTGATACGGGGATATCGTACATTGAAAATGTGCATTAGGGTTGGCAACCAATCATTTTACATAATTAGGTATATGAAAAAAATAAATAGGTACTCAAGCGCTAATTGTGAAGGCCCGAACTCAGACTAATTAGGGGAGTATAGTAATGAATAATATACAAATATTAAAAAAAACACACTTTAATAATAATATAATAATTCATTTATTTATTCAAGTAATTTACACCCATACAAATTACAATAAAATATCACAAGATCAAAATAAAATAAAAATCAGAATAAAGTAAAATCAAAATTAAAATTAACTCAAAATTAAAAAAAACATAATAGAAATTTAAAAATCAATTAAAATCGGTCAATGTATAAAATTCAATAAAATAAGTATTAATCAAATGTCACAGTGACTAAAAATTAAAAATGTATAATGCTTAAAATAATCAGTAAATAACAATTTTAAAATAACAAATCAAATAAAACAAAAATTAATAAAATGACAGAAAATAAAAATAAAAATTGCGACAACAAACAGGTTTGAGCGGCTATCAATACCGTCTCTCCGGCACCGGGACGGCGACATGCCTACCGGAACAATGACGGATGAAAGGGCAGTCCAGCCTTCCCTGGCTGTGTGGGTTAGCGCTCGACCCGATAACCAGAGATCTATTCTGCCGTCAATAGCATAGTTACAGTAAGTGCGCTCTCGACGGTTTCGAGAAAAACGCGGTTAAAGTTTTGGTGCGAAATTCTTCCATATATCCTTTGTTTGTAATCAGATCATGGTGGTTGATACTTTAAATGAAAGAGGACCTCAGCACTTATGTATTACTTATTTGAAAACCAATACTAAGTAATTGAAAGACAAGATAAATTCATTATTTTTGATATACTAAGTATCTCCTAAAACTCTCTAATAGGGACCACTTAGCATAAACACAGGAAGTGTGTTTTTTACTGTATTTATGCTAAGTAACCATATAAATTTAAATCGTTTATAAGTTTTGTTTTATCAGGCTGGCCAATTATTAGCTATTGGTTTTATTAATATAAATGGAAAAAAATATAATCATGTTTTAGAAATTCTGTTAGTTACTACCTAACTGATGTCGAAAATAACCTAGTAATAAAGTTGGACGATCATGATAGGTTTAGGCTGGATTCGACCAAACTGGAAAAGGACTTACTCGGAGATTAGTCTATACAAATTCGGCGTTTAATCTAGGTGTAAGACCTTATTCCACTTTGGTCGAATCCACCATTAGAGAAAGAAACTATCATTTAGTTCAAATTAAAACTTATTTCTTACAATTAAGTCGCACTTATAATCACATAATAAATCACAAAGTTACGTTTCTTACTTTACTTATTTGAATCAGTTTTTTTTAGCTAAAAAGTGGCACAACTAAGAATTTAGTTTTCTTACATTAATCATTCAACTAAAGTTAACTTAATAAGAATTAATCAGTCTTCTTAGAAGTAATAATTCTAGAATATCAGATGCTAATGTAAGGCAAAGTGAATTATCTAATGTAGCTTTACATTTAAATCAAACTAAATAACTTTTCTTCGGTATCAAATCAACATTTTTGATCTATCGAACAAACCTTGGGGATCATATAGATACTTAAGCCGTAAATAACAAAGTTATAACCATTTTGGTAAGAACATAAAACATTCTTCTTTAATAATGTAACATAATTAAAATATTAAATGAATTAATTAATTAGGAATCAACTTTAAGAAAACAATAAGGCGAGAACTAATCGTCAAGGTCCTTCAAAAGATTCAAGGATGCATCGTCAAATTTACTGGCAAGTCAAACCAGAATTGCCTTCGGCTGGGTAATTAAGGGTACGAGATCTTAGAAAATTTTCTCTTTTCGTGAAGAGGCGATATATCCCTTGGCGAACATCTCTGTTCAGCACAAGTAAATTGATTGTTATTGAAAATGTTGGCTTGTAAAAAGTTTATGGTCCTAAATTCTTCATCAGCGTGACATTTTTTGTAAAACAAATAATACTCTCCACGCACAACTATGACCACTATGAAATCCTTGTGTTGATTTGATGCCGAAGTAAGGATATTTACTTTTTTGAAATGTAAAGCTACTTTAGATAATTCACTTTGCCTTAAATTAGCATCTGTGGTGCTAAAATAATTACTACCTAATTTAATTTCAAATTTAAATTAATAAATAAGTTAACTTGAGTTTAGTGATTAATTTAAGAAAACAATTTTTTTAGTAGTGCTATTTTTTAACTGAAAAGACTGATTCAATTATGTAAAATAAGAAACGTAACTTTGTGTGTTATTATGTGATTATAAGAATGACTTAAGAAGCAAGAAAGAAGTTTTTATTTGAACTAAATAATATTTTTTTTCTCTAAACCTAACATGATCTCTGTCCAATTTTATTACTAAGTTAATTTCGGCATCAGCTAGTTATAACTAAGTTAATTTCGGCATTAGTTATAACTAACTGATTCCGAAATTAACTTAGTAATGAAATTGGACAGAGATCATGTTAGGTTTAGAGAAATATAGTACCTAACAGAATATCTGAATCATGATTAAATTTTTTTCAAGTATATTAAAAAACCAATAGCTAATAATGTTTTATTATCACTACCAGCCTGATAAAATAAAACTTATAAACGATTTACTATATCTACTTACTGTAATTATGCTATTGACGGCTGAGTAGTAAGGTACGTAAAGTAGGTACTAACAAAAAATATTAGCATACATGCAGTGTCGCATCTTACTGTCTGTATTTTATGAAAACAGAAGGCGATGATTATGGCAGTGCTGAACAAAATTACAGTATCGCAGCATACTGTTTTTCAGACTAGACCACTCTTTTAGTAAATATTGGTAAACTGCTTAGGATCAAAACAGTATATCGTCTTAGTGTTTATTTGCTCGGGTCATATCCAATTTTTAAGCAGTAAATGACTTAGCATATTAGTGGTATAGATGTCATACTGTAGTTTTGCCGAAAGACTCTGAATAAGAACTTTTGCAGTAAGTGTACGCACTGATGATGACGTGACGTGATTATGCTTGGTAATATAAAAAAATTGCTCGACTTACTGCAAATTTTTAATTGTTAACTTTGGATTAAAAAACGATTTAAATGAATGAGTTAGATGAAAATGTAGATCTCGTTATCGTGATCACGGCTGTATATCTAACTCAGATTTGACAAAAACCCGACTTACTGTAACTATGCTATTGACGGCAGTATTGGGCAAAGCGTGTTTCAGATTTTTTTTATTCGGGAGAAGTGCACTTCCACCTTATTGATGCCTTATTTTTTTTTAACTTAACCTATAGTGTCCCACTATTATAGGTTAACCGTTAATTTATTAACATTAACTTAACCTATAGTGTCCCACTATTATAGGTTAACCGTTAATTTATTAACATTAACTTAACCTATAGTGTCCCACTATTATAGGTTAACCGTTAATTTATTAACATTAACTTAACCTATAGTGTCCCACTATTATAGGTTAACCGTTAATTTATTAACATTAACTTAACCTATAGTGTCCCACTATTATAGGTTAACCGTTAATTTATTAACATTATCTTAACCTATAGTGTCCCACTATTATAGGTTAACCGTTAATTTATTAACATTAACTTAACCTATAGTGTCCCACTATTATAGGTTAACCGTTAATTTATTAACATTAACTTAACCTATAGTGTCCCACTATTATAGGTTAACCGTTAATTTATTAACATTAACCGTGTCGCGTAACGGTGAAAGAATATTACCACCTACTACTACCGGACTAAACTATCTATCTATCGGACTAAAGACTGCCAGTCCATGGAAATTCCATCAGCTTAGAGCGGCGATGGGCTTACCACCTGTCACGCTGATCACATGTGCAGTCGCTATTTGGCGAAAAGTGGGCTATGGCAGAGGACTGCTTTTGCCGTCCTCATTGCCTAGTCTCTCACTAACCCTTTGGGGATAATTGTCGTGATTATATGTATGTATGTATAGTGTCCCACTGCTGGGCAAAGGTCTCCCCCACTTCCTTCCAGTTCTCTCTCTCCTCAGCCAGCTGTAATCAATTTTTTTTCTAATTTTAATTTAAAAAAGAAAAGGATAACGGATAAAATATTGCAAAATAAGTAAGAAAAGAGTATGAGAAAAAGACGTTGACGAAAGATGGCAGTCAAAGCCATTAACCCGCATTGGACAGTGGTGGGTTGTGGTCCGAATGTTTGAGCCAAGTCGTCTATGTGTGCCATCCTCATATTTTAAATAATAGCGAACTTTCGATATTATTTTTTAAATAATTATAATATTTTTTGCAACCCTAGTGCTATATGCGAAGATTAACGGACGGTGCACCTTACGACCAGCCCTGTACATAGACGGATACTTTCTATTTGTCTCACTTCACACGGAACCCGGTGGCTGATACCTTATCCAACGGACTGCATGGTAATGCAATTACAATGTTATTTATGGTAATACTGAAATAACTTGATTAGGATTAATCTTAACTTTTTTGTTTTTTTTTGTAGATATTCTTAAAATGTATAAACACAAACATATTTTGTATAATCTTGTCATGTCACATCTAATTGTGTGTGATTTTTCTCGATACCGTGGCCAACGAAGTGGTCGAGTAGCAAAGACGCTCGAATCGAATTTTACGGCCTCTATGGTCTAGTTGCTGAGCCACCGGTCTTGGACCTAGGTCCCGAGTTCGTTTACCAGCGGTGGTACATCTTTGTGTACTTGGTTTGGTTGGTGGTAGGGCTTACTAAGTCCACCTAGCTAGCTACCACCATCTTATCTAAAGTCATTCTAAACTTAACAACTATGTTAAAAGCATTGTTGTGTTCTGACAAGGAGATAAGATAAGCCAGCTTCTCAGTGGTTGAGGATGCCGGGTGAAGTGCGCTTTACACCTTCGGACTTGTCGTCATTCATCATCAGGTGAGAAAGCCCAAAAGCGTACTCGTAGTGGACAAAAAAGAACCTTCGAGAGTAGTTTTCTATAATTACAAGTTTTTCTAAATAATAAAACAAGTTTTAAAAGAAGCTTAGTTTTGGGTAATATACGAGTACGTACATTAAAAGCGTCTAGGGGTCAAGTACATTTTTAGCTATAAAAAAGTTTTTAATAATATTTGCCTAACCTGGTTTTAAAGAGCATTTATTAGAGCTTTATTTTTGTTAACAATTTTATGTTTTAGTAAACAAATTTTATCCCTATGATGTTGAAACAAATAAGAACAAATGCAATTTTAACAAATTGGGGAATATTAGCTTTGTTAAAGTCGTCACAATTGTCGTCGTCATAATTGGCAAAAAAAGCATGAAAAAGGTTGATTTTTTTTTATTTGTAAAAAAAAAAACTGTATTTCTACCATTCACACAAATCCTACAAGCACAGCGATTTAGCATGCATAAAATCAATTCATCCAAATCACTTTGAGGAATAGCCGCCCACGTTTTTTCTAACAAGTCAAGAAGTTGTTGTATGGATGTCGTGCACGGCATCCATACAATCCATACTCGGCAGAGCTCTTCTTTTTCCACCGATCCAAATACCAGCTCAAACCATGATTGTTCCGTTATTCCGTGTTAAGCGTTCTTGACGTCCAGAGGTCCTCCAAACTCAAGTGGTCTTGTTTCCGGCCTTATACCGAAACGTGCTTCATCAGAGAAGCATACACAGCGCGCCAGTCTTCTTCCTCCCAATTTCGGTGTTCGCGAGCCCATTGTAAACGGGCCATCCGATTGTGGGGCGCTATGGGTGGAACCCTCAGCGGCCTTCGGGATAAGTATCACTTCGCGTAAACTAGTCCGGATGGTTTGGTCGCTTATCAGCAAGCCTGAAGCGCTGTGGAGCCTTGTAGCCAACATCATAGCGGTCATGGTACGATTCCGACGAGCAGTGTTTTGGATATACCGGTCTTGTCTTCGAGTGGTGATACGAGATCTTCCTCCATGTCGCTCGGCCACGCTGCCCGTGATACGATAGCGTGTCCAAAGGCGGCGTATGAAACTCTTTGTAGTACCAATGGCGGCAGCCACAGTACATTGCCTGGAACCAGCTTCCAACATTCTAACGGCTCTCAATACCTTTTCCCTTGTCAAATGACGCAGTAGCTCCATATCGTTGTATTTTTTTTTACTTCCAGTGAGGAAATTGTACTGCTTTTGTAAAATTGCCATTACGCTTTTTTATAGGAATTCAGATTGACAATTGATTTTCCATATCTGAACAATGTAAAAAAAAATTGTTCATTCATATCGTGAAATTAACTAAAAAGAATCAATAACGATCGACGAAAAATTAATTCTTTAACGCAACGATACTTCAATTTGTACTTGGGCCCTTGACATTTTTGATGTGGTGTGAACGAAAGCGCTCTGTATAATTGGCGTGTGACTGAAAAAGATATCTTTATTACTGAAATGTTGCATTCACAATGCTATATAGATATAGGATAAAATGTTTACTAGAAAAAAATCAACCAGTCTCAGGAAGCTCGAGTGGGATTCGAACCCACGACCTTTGGATTGCGGTTTTTAAAGAGCAGTGGACCGGCAATCCAAAGGTTGTGGCTTCGAATCCCATTCGAGCTTCCTGAGACTGGTTGATTTTTTTTCTAGTAAACATTTTATCCTGAAAAAGATAATATTATTATTACGCTCTTTTTAAATTTAATTCTTTACAATATTTAAATACATACTTCTCTATTTAATACTAGCAGACCGCCGGCGACTTCGTTCGCGTGGACCCCGTAGGCCGTACCCCGTGACGATTTTTCAAAATGACTTCCCTCCCAAGAACACTTATTGTGACGTAACTAAAATAGTTAGACATATGCTATCGCGACACTTTTTGTAGATAATAGTGTGTTCTGCAAAGCCATAGTACATTATTTTATTATAACATCAATAGTTTTCTTAGCGCACGCGATTTAAGGAATTTATTTTTATATAATATAGCCTATGTCACCCGGAGATAGTGTAGCTTCCCAACGGTGAAAGAATTTTTTAAATCGGTCTAGTAGTTTCAAAGCCTATTCAATACAAACAAACAAACAAATGTTTCCTCTTTATAATATTAGTGTATTACTAGCGGCCCGCCTGCGCTTTTGCCTATGCTACTAACATAGAAACACCGTCATACTTCAGTTATGTTGTAAAAAATATCAACAAATTATAAACAAAAACCAACCTCAGTTAACGCTCTATATTTTAGTGAAAACCGCATAAGAATCCATTGCGTTGTTTAGAAGTATAGTGCGGTGGTACAGACACAGGAAAACGGCGACTTTAATTTATAATGATGATGATGATAATAATAAAACTAACTACTAACTAACTTAACTTTGTAACCGCGGTGAAATAATATTTTTTTTTATAATAGAAGGTGGCAAACAAGCAGGCGGGTCACCTGGAGTAATCTCCGCCGCCCATGGACACCCACCCGCACCACCAGAGGAATCGCAGATGCGTTGCCAGCATTTAAGAAGGGAATACATATGTTTTAGGACGGAATAGGAATTGTGTGGGGGGAAGGGCCACCGGGACCCTCACTGGCCGGACGAAACACAACAGCACCAAGTGCTATTATTTCACGCCGGATATTAGTGAAAGGGTGGTATTACGCCAGGCGAGCCGGCCCAACGCGTGCTGCAACGCAGCGTGGCTCTACCACTCAGTCAGTGTCACTCATTTAGCACCACCCAGGGGCACGTGTAGAGTTTTAAGGGTAAACCTGCGGACGCGAGTAACTTTAACCCCCAAAACCCTGTCACGCTGAGCACATACTACCACCCGTCTCTTCCTTTGGGTGTCGTAAAAGGCGACTAACGGACTAAAGACTGCACATACAGCATAGAGCGGCGATGAAGTCACCACCTGTCACGCTGAGTACATGACATGTGCAGTCTCTATTTGGTGAAAAGTTGAGTATGGTAGAGGACTGCTTTTGCTGTCCTCATTTGCCTAGTCTCTGACTAACCCAGGTTAAGCAACTGGTAGCGGGGTTAGACCCAAGCTATCGGTGGTTAGGGCTGCAGAGTGAAACCTCCTGACAATACGTGCCGTATCAAGGAGTACTGCCTTGTATCTGACCCTTGCTCGAACGGCATATATATATAAATACCCAACCTTTTTATATTTTGAACAAATAAAATGATAGTACGCAAATTCTTTACTGCTAAGGGTCGCCTCTTGTATTGCGTTGACACAAGACCCAATTTATCCACATTCTGGTATGAGTTACCTATATTTTTCTGTAGTTTGTTAGACTATTGGTATCAGGCTCAGAAGCGAGGGATACATGGTATTTTGTATTGTTAATCTTTGTTTTAGTTTATAGAAACACATTTATTTTTGTTTGTAATGTAGTAACTATTCATTATTAGTTATACTTAGCTCGTGTCTTTTTACCTCTTTTTTCAAATTTTATCGAAGTCTTTTGTTAAAATAAATAAAAAAGTGTCCACCACCATATTAATAAACATATGTAAATAGCAAAAAGACAACAGCAACAACATGTAAAAGAACATGTCTAATAAAAATAATCATAAACTTAACAAATAACAAAAAAAGTTTACAGTATCGTTAAACAAGTACATTTTATATTATTAAAATCTTTAAATCTGTACAAAGGAGCTCGCACAACGAAATTAATACGTCGTCCGAGTCCCGAAAAGTATCCTTACAACGTAAAAAGAACATCTATTATAAAAAAAATCAGAAACTTATCAATTAAAAAAAAGTTTTCAGTATTGTTAAGTACATTTTATTTTAGTAAAATCCTTAAATCTGTACAAAGGAGCTCGCACAAGCGAAATTAATACGTCGTCCGAGACTCCGAGTCCCGAAAAGTATCCTTACAACGTAACTATAGATATAGTGGGTGTTGAATATTTCATCGGCGTCCGTCCCGGTGGGTCAGAAAGGTCAACTGTTGTCCTCATCCTATTTTGGAAGGTCGTTTGTCAAACGTCAAGCTCGAGGAGCTACGAAAAGTTTCCAATGCGAAAGTGAGGGTAAATTAGTAAGGAAATATAGAGTAACTACCGTCTGAATATTTAAAGTTACTGCTATTATATTATTTATTATATTATTCACGAATCAAGAATCAATGTCATTTAGTCAGTTTTGGCTACAGTAATACCAGCAGGTATGAATGTCTTTACGCCGTCGTCGGTTCGTAAGTCTGAGTAGACCTTGTACTGAGAAGAATCGATATGAAACTCATTAAGGGTATTTCGTTTCTCCTTCTCTTTTACAGCAACAAACAAAATTGAAAAATTGAAGAGCAGGCCAAATATTTATGCTGATCTATATATCTACTTTTTGATCTGTGTGGTGACAGCTCATTAATATGTCACAGCATCACTTCTAGGCTGTAGTATTATTCTTCCAACTTATCACGCCATCTATTGAGCTATGTCAGATTTAATTACACGGAAACGGCAAGTGTCTATTAGACACTTGGGTAAGGTTGATCTCAGAACATTAAGCTTTAGTTATTGTTCTGAGAGGTCGATACAGCGGCGGTGACATTGAAAGTTGTCTCTGGCTGTCAAGTGACAGTGACTGATGAGTGGGGGTTGTCAATTCGAGATGACATTAGTGCGACGGAGACCGCCGTCATTCTTGTAACGGGTGTACTCACGAACGGTTGTTAGTTTGGGTCTGCGTCGCTGTATCTAACTTGCCGCGTTTCCTAAAAGTAATCTCTCTCTATCTGCTGAATCCTTAACTATTTTGTACCAAATTGTGTTGCATTGTGAAAATAGACGCCTGTACTCTTTCGAGAGTCTATTATTTTAAATCTAACGCCCCCTCCGACAAATATAATACTAGCAACTAATCTCTTTTTTTAAGGTTATCGTAAAAGGCCTACAGCACAGAGTGGCGATAGGCTCGCCACTTACCACGTACGGTTGATATTTGAACGGACACAAGTGTATAAAGACGGACATGCCCATCTAAAGCTAGACACGTGGCAAACATGTACGTATACCTTATATACCCGACGTTTCAACCGAGTCGCAACAGTCGTGATCACGGGCTGACTGCTCAAAGCATTTATTCGTAGCACATTTTCAATTCAATTGTTTGACGTGCACTATTGACCTTCATTGTTATTGAAAAACAATACAAGCGCAGGTTGCAAAATAAGCCAATTCGTGTTTTTATAAAAATAAAGTTATTGATTTTAAAGCTTCAGTTTTTTTTATTATTTAATAATTAGCACGGCAGGTGACTCCAATCCACGTGATGTTAAGTATAAATGGAGCCTAGGCGCGCAGACAACTGGTGCAGGGTTATCAAGACGAAGTAACAGTCGCCCTCACCTCGCCGGCCCACAAAGTACCTCTTCACGCCTCGTTTGAAGGACCAAAATTCTTATGCCTCTCTGCCCTGGATCACTGGATATATGTAGTACCCTTCAAACCAGAACGCAGCAAAGTAAAATATTGCTGCATAACGACTGAAAAGGTATAAGGTGGTCGGTTAGTACCACTATTCACTAAAAGATTAAACTTACATGTAAATTGCAAAGCTAAGGTCCAATTTAGCTAATAAATTAGGTACAACATGAGGTTTGACCAACGACCTTTCAATAAACGGGCGATTGCTTTTCAATTAAACTGTACAGACTACGTAAGTACTGAATTTCGTTCTGATAGACAACTATACAAAGCAGTGGTAAAACCACATCTGATCTATGTATTTTATTGTTTATGAAACTAATTATATTAAAAAATATCATTGATTATATTAGTGCAATGAGTGATTTACATTAGCTTGCCATCTGTCACTAATGTATCAAAAATAAAGTCTTTGGATAGAGTGCCACAACCGGTATTATTTTATTTTATTTATTAGGACAACCAACAAGGCATACACTACAAAAGACTTATGTAAGTGAACTGTATCTCATTCTAAGTGCTGACTTAATTAAAGGTTACCACGGCATGCAAACGTGAACTCAGTATTTTATTTAATAACCTAAAACTTGGCTAAGATGTAACGTAAAAGGTGGATAAACATTAAAAACACAAGAAGGAAAATGGATATAATAGCTAACTAAACAGACCCGGGCGAAAAAGAAGTAAGTATGTTACGTTTAAATTTTTACAGATTATCTATGAATATATCAATAGATTCGCTTTTAAGTGCGTTGTATTGTCGCTGAAGTCTATTCATGGTGGCGTGGCGACCAAGATTAGTTTGAGAACCACGTATTAAATTTCTAACCTATCACGTGACCTACTGGAGTAGGGCAGCTAGTATTTCAGTTAGCTCCATGACAGGTGGAGAGCCCATCGCCGCTTTATGCTATTTGTGTATCCTTTAGTAGTCTTTTACGACACCCAAGGGAAGAGAGAGGTGGTAGTATTCTTTCACCGCTACGCGACGCGGTTTCTAATGTATCGATAAATTGAAACAAAGGATAAAAGTAAAGTACTTACGGCTTATAAGAATATGCTATCCCACTGCTTGACATTGGTTTATTCACCGCGCTTAAATTGGCTTAAGCCCGGGCAATGCATAGAAAAATATGCAAATCATTAACCCAGGGAATTGAACTTCCGAATATCGGACCAAGCGCTTTACCACTCCACCACTTTAGATAGATAGATAGACAAAACGTTATATTGCACACACAACAAAAACAGTAAACGTAAATTAAGCATATTAAAACTAATGTGGGCAAAGGCCGTCTTACCACTCGGCCACCGAAGCGCAAAATTTACAAAAAGCGACGCCGCTACATACTATTCCAATTATGACAAATCTACACTATTCAATAAGTTAAAATTGTTAATGTACTTTTGTTTCTGAAATCCATAACGCCAAAATTGGCCATTTTACGCAAAAATCACAGTCGAGATGTAATAGGCCTCTTTAAAGCATTTAACACAGTACGATCATACATTTATTGTAGGTATATATGGTTATTTGTGTCGCGTGGCGGTGAAAGAATACTACCACCCCCTCACTTCCCTTTGGTGTCTTAATTCGACAAATGGAAACGGAAAAAGACTGCACATACATCCAACATCACAGAGAGGCGATGGGCTCACCACCTGTCGCGCTGAGCACATGCGTGCAGTCGCTATTTGGTGAAAAGTGGACAATGGTAGAGCACCGCTTTTGATGTCCTCATTGCCTAGTCTCTGACTAACCCTACGGGGATAATAGTCGGATGTCCAGTCCGCTTCAATCCAGAACCGGGGAGTCGCAGGATGAGCCTTTGCCTTGATGATGGAGTAAGATCGTTGAGGGAGGAGTCAGAATTTTATGGGGGTGGGAGAGATGGGTTTCCGGTTCTTTCACTCACTGGACGAAACACAACATCAACACGAGTTCCATTGTTTCACTCCGATATTTCGTTCGAGGGTAGTATTACGCCGGGCGAGCCGGCCCAATTCGTGCCGCAACGCAGCGTGGCTCTACCATTCAGAGATATAGTATGGAACGGACAGCTGTGTATTTTCGTATTTTCAGAGGTCGTCTTATACAAACAGCTGTTGTTATTTGCTGTTCATAGGATAGCTCAGTTACATCAGGATTATATACCTATTACATAACACAAATTTGGCTTGCTCCAGAAAAACGTGAAGATTGATACATAAGAACCTATTTACAACATCATTATGAAAGATGACTTGTGCCTCAATCGCTTGAAATATTAGTGATTGCGTTTTGTATGGAACGGACAGCTGTGTATTTTCGTATTTTCAGAGGTCGTCTTATTCAAACAGCTGTTGTTATTTGCTGTTCATAGGATAGCTCAGTTACATCAGGATTATATACCTATTACATAACACAAATTTGGCTTGCTCCAGAAAAACGTGAAGATTGATACATAAGAACCTATTTACAACATCATTATGAAAGATGACTTGTGCCTCAATCGCTTGAAATATTAGTGATTGCGTTTTTTATTTATTTACACCGTATTGTAACAATGTTGCTTAAACAATCAAAACGTACTTTATTACTGTTTGCATAAAAAATCCTAGGAAACGATGTTTAACTAGAGGATGCTGGTCATATTAGCCGCAGGACTAACAACCGCTGTGGTAGACGTGTTCTAGGGTGGAGACCGCGACTCTGCAAATGTAGTGTAAGGCGCAGCAGTTGGATCAGAAGAGCCGAAGAACGGGCTCAGTGGCATGCATGGCATGCATGCATTGACATGCCTATGTCCAGCAGTGGACTAACACGGGCTGATTATGAGGTAGGTATTATATTTGTTGCTTGTTTGAATGTATGTATGTAAGCTTGTTTGTATAATCCCCAGAGTCACAGAATCAATTCGTTAAACATTTCAATACCTAATAGAAAGCTCAATTAATTATCCCAGTGTTATTTTAGAACAAGAATAATTACCTTAAACTTGCAGACTTGCCGATTTAAATTATAAGTAAATAGTCCAGTTACTAAAATCATCATCAGCATCATCATCAGCCAGAAGACGTCCACTGCTGGACAAAGGCCTCCCCCAAGGATCTACACCACGACCGGTCCTGTGCTGCTTGCATCCAGCGGCTACCCGCGACCTTCACCAGATCGTCGGACCACCTTGTTGGAGGCCTACCCACACTGCGTCTTCCGGTGCGCGGTCGCCACTCGAGAACCGTTCTGCCCCAACGGCCATCGGTTCTACGGGCGATGTGCCCTGCCCATTGCCACTTGAGCTTGGCGACTCTTTGGGCTATGTCGGTTACTTTAGTTCGTCTACGAATCTCCTCATTTCTGATTCGATCACGTAGAGAAACCCCGAGCATAGCCCTCTCCATTGCTCTTTGCGTGACTTTCAGCCTGCTAATAAGGCCCATAGTGAGCGACCACGTTTCGGTACCGTATGTCATCACTGGCAACACACACTGGTCGAAGACTTTCGTCTTGAGACACTGCGGTATTTTGGACGAGAAGATATTACGTAGCTTACCGAACGCTGCCCAGCCGAGTTGGATTCAACGATTGACCTCTTTCTTAAAGTTAGACCTACCTAGTTGGGCTGTTTGTCCCAGGTATACATATTCGTCAACAACTTCAAGAGCAGAGTCTCCAACCTTCAGAGGAGTGGGTACGACACGTGAGTTAGACATGATTTTCGTCTTCTCCATGTTCATTTTAAGGCCCACTTGTTGAGAGACTCTGTTCAGATCACCGAGCATTGTGCCGAGTTCCTCCAAGGTCTCAGCCATGACTACTATATCGTCAGCAAATCGAAGGTTACTGATGTACACGCCGTTAATATTGATGCCGAGTCCTCTCCAGTCCAGAAGCTTAAACACGTCCTCCAGTGCAGCAGTGTATGTATGTGGTCTATGGTGCTAAAGCCTTTTCGGAATCCGGCTTGTTCGATAGGCTGGAAGTCATCAAACCTGCGTGCGAGACGATTAGTTATAACTTCGAGTTACTAAAATATTAATAGCCAAAACAAGATACACAAGATTAATTTTGTTAATTAATAGTGTTTACATGGTCACGATTTATTAGAATTAATTACCAATTATTATTTGAAGGCGCAGGGACCAACAGCTTTACGTGCCTTTGGAAGAAATTAATTTAAATAAATAAACTAAGCCCGATCTCTGTACGGTGTGACCGTCATCCACTGACACGACCGATGAAAAATCGTCCGAAAAAACGCTTTCATTAGCCACGTCATGGGAGCAGGTGAAAAATGGCGCGCTGTCAAAAATCAAAATGAAAATAGAATAACGATCTATCGCACTTACATCGCTGAGTTTACTTCGGTCGCTTAAGCGGTGACTGTTACGAAGAACGGCTTGTATGTCGACGTTAGCATGTTTTACTACAATTTGGTCGGTTAATAGTGAGTGTTTAGGTGAAAAATGAGTACTGGCTGTCGATGCCACGCACTGCGGATTAAAGGTGACGTGCGCTCAACGCGCGAATATTAAAAAGTATAACATATTGAAGTTAAGACGTCATCACTCTTAAGGGCGAAGCTCTAACGACTTGGAACACGAACCAACTTTTTTAAGTAGGCTGATAATTTATTACAATTCGACAGTCGTCGCATGGAATCTTTTATTTTTAAGATGTATTTTTTATTCACTCCATAAGTAATGTTCCATAGCTAAGCCCAGGGCAGAAAAAAGAAGATTCTTCCTCTGATTCTTCTTCTCAGCATGATAAAATGTAGTGAGCACATCGCCGCTCTATGCTGTTTTATGTATGTGTAGTCTTTAATATGTCAGTCTCCTTTTACAACACCCAAGAGAAAAGCTGGGTTGGTAGTTTCGATCAGAGTTTAACCTCTCAGTCTTGGCATTGAAATGTCCAAAATTTTTGACAGCAGGTGCGATTTGGCGGGAATTTAAGATTGCAGAAATGGAAAAAAATATTTTAAAAAAATCGAACACAGTTCATGTTAAATTTTGCGTTCACGATGCATAAAACGTACCACAGAACCGAAATAATTGACCTTGTTCATACTAAAGTAGTCTCTAAGTGCTGAAAAACACGGTACAACGTCAAGTGGAGAGCGCGGCCAGCGCGGCCATATATGGCCACTTGGGGTCAGAAGGAATAGCGAGTTTTTAGGTGCGGCCAAATATGGCCCCTTGGGGCTTGAGGGGTTAAATGAAAGTTGATAGTATTCTTTTAAAAAAACTACTACAGATCCACCAACTAACTCGCAAACAACAATACCAATCGCCACCCGAAACACTCACGAAATCACGAGCGTACGCCGTAACCGTTTCCAAACCGGAATATTCGCATCGCAGACCATTGACAAACAGCCGGGCGTAAATCTCCAATCGCATTTGCCATCGCAAACACGGCGATTCGCATCAGCAATACGCGAACCATTTGGTTAGTATGACTAGAGACGCCATAATGCGATTTTTGAGCACTTATTTGCGGCCGTGTATGTTGCGGCGCACTACAAAAAAACTACCAACACCTCTCTTCCCTCAGGTGTCGTAATAGACGACGGAATAAAGACTGCGCGATACATCCATAGAGCGGTGATGGACCACCTATCACATGAGCACATGTGCAGTTATATGATATTTTAACATTTACATACCTAATTGTTTTTATTCGTCCTCATTTATGTGAATAATTACCTAACCTAACCTAAAACCCTTAGCTAGATTGTTACACTTTCATAATTTTTATAAACAAAGTGTATTTTGATAACCCTTTCGAACCTGAGTCACATGATCGTGAGTTACATTTTCAAAAAATTCAAAATCCGCGCGCAATTAGTTTCTAAGCACCAAACCGAAATGATATCATCGTGTGTTCGTCAAGCAACCAATAGGAACTCGTTTTCGCGGCAAAGTCTAGTAGTCGTCACGTGCAGGCTGGCAAGATGGCTGCGTTCATTGACTCCCGGACAAGACATCGTAAGTTTTACCTATTTTTTTTAAATTTTAAGTGTTTTATATCATTTTTGCAGCTTGAAAGTGAAGACTTGGCACCAAACGAAGTACCTTGTGTAGCTGACCCGACCGAGCAAGGGAGGAAAAAAGGAAGACTCTCACTATTGGTGCTCAAGATAACGAAGAGGGTGGACCATCAGCTTCCAAAAAACGTAAGAATCTGATTAAAGTGAAAGTTTCACAGCGTCCACGTATTTGGAAAAAAACTAGTTTTATCGATAAGCCACACGATTACTCTGGCCGCCCAGAACCGGTTGTATTCTATCATGGAACGCCAGTGCCTATCTTTCGGCTTCATCATCAGACCTTGAAACCTTATCGTGGTCAAAGTTTATTACAAGACTTTTCTAAGAAATCCAAAACAGCTACGATACGATTTTTCATCATGAAGTTCCAGTTCATATCTTCCGGCTCCATCATCAGATCAGTTCGACAGTACCATAATATTGTATTGTCATCAGAACTACATACAGCTGCCAATTTTCATTACGCTACGACCCTTGGAAGATTGTTAAATTAGCTTAGATTTCATTACATATTTAGTTACATGCAGGTCGACCTAATAAAAGCGTGTTAAAATGGAAGAACGACAACGACTATGGCACTTGTATCAAAACAAGTTGGCTTCCACCCACCCCCACCAAACCCGTCACAGATGCAGTAGAGCGAAGTTCATTTCCAATTAAATAAAACAAAATAAACATCGAAATGCGACCGAATTTATAGATTTAAATTGAGCCTAATGAAGTATTGTACCTTCTTCTTCTTCTTCTTTTTCTTCTTCTTACGCAGTGGCGAAACGCCACTCCGTAAAAAGATTTTTTTGACCTTTGGATTACGCCAATATCCAGTTAAGTATTGTTCCTTTCTAATGTGCCAATTCAATAACTTTTCAAATTTTTTAACTTCAATATAATCGTCATTATACTCAAGAAAAATAAGTGAAGACTAACAAATCAATTAATACAGCTACAATCATAAATACAAAATGAAAGTTAACGGTTGGTAATTGAATATCAATTGAACTTCAATTGATTTACTATCCCAACACAAGTATTTTTTTGTATTGGAATGACCATGTGAAGGGGTACGTTTCTTTATTGTAAATGTTTAAAAATTGTGATAAGTGAGTTAATTGGGATAAAACCTAAGATAACGTATAATAAATAATACAAAAAGTAATTGTAGTATAATTAAGTGATGGATTATACAAAATAATATTATTTAAATGTAGTCAAATATATTCATACGCTTTTACAAAGTCACGTCGTTGTTTTTGATGACATCTGTCACAGGTATCAAGCTATATTGAACAGACTATAGTCACTGACTTACCCTTTGGGGATAACAGTCGTAAATCTATGTTTGTATGTTTAATTTGCGGTCGCAATGTCCACCATCGCTTGGATCACTCACAAATCACAAATTCACAATCACTGAGGCGTTTGCAGCTCATGGACCGCAACCCGGTGCGCAAATACTTGCTTCGCGATGTCATCTCTAGTTGTAGTACCTCAATGACGCGAACGCTGTTTAATCAAATTATAATGGATCTTCGGTGGAGTTTGTATGATTACGCGGCCGCGTTAAAATTGATTTTAATCATTGGGCCCGACTCGCTTTGCTGCTGTGTTGACGATTTATATAATGAATTGTTTTAAAACTGTCTTTTGTTCCGCCGTTCGGGGTGACTGTCATTTTATTTATTTATATTCAGTTCTCGAAATTCGATTGGGCGACTGTCATTTGTTAATTTATAATGGCGGCCGGCAGTGCAGTCGATGTTTTTTTGTTTTACTGACAGTATTTTGTTCTACAAATTGTCATCGGACGGTGTTGCTTGCCATGCACGGTTTAAACTTTTTGCTTTCCACGTTCCTTAGAAATATGTTGAATGGGAGTTAACATACATATATATTATACTCGTACACACCAGCATTAAGATGTGACTAACGACGGCCTGCAAAAATATCTGATTATTAGTGGAAGATATATATATATGCCTATATATAAGACGACTGCTAGAAACTGCAAGAAACTTCAAGGGCTGATCAGGTAAAGTGTTTTAGACATGACAAAAATGACAAAAAAGAAATTCGTGCTTTTTTATTTTTCATGAAATAATTCATTTTATGTATTTTAATTTAATATTCTTTGAGTGTCTAATTTACTTTAAAGCAATAACATAAGAAATATATAATGAATAAATAAACTATTAAATAACGATTATTTCAAAGGCGCGGGCAGCGGCCGGCCGTTGACCCGTCCGCGTCAGCTGGGCGATTAGTACCTACGTTAGTATGCAATCTTTTTTGTCATTTCTGTCATGTTTAAAACACTTGACTTGACCAGCCCTTGAAGTTTCTTGCAGTTTCTAGCAGTCACCTTATATATAAGCCTTCCACCAATGATCATCATCATCATCATCACGCCTGTTTCCCAGAGGGGTAGGCAGGGACCCCGTCTTTCCCTGTGCAACGATCCTGATCCACGATCCTTTACAACGGGGTTAAACGCAAACTACTATTATATTTTAACCGCGTCGCGTAGCGGTAAATGAATACTACCACCCCCTCTCTTCCCTTGGGTGTCGTAAAAGGCGACTAACGGACTAAAGACAGCACATACATCCAACAGCATAGAGCAGCGATAGGCTCACTACCTACCATGCTGAGCACATGTGCAGTCGCTATTTGGTAAAAGTGTACTATGGTTGAGGATTTTTTGTTGTTCTCTTTGCCTAGTCTCTGACTTATGTATGTATTTACTTATCTTATTTTTGCATTTTCAAAGTTGTTACCATACAAATATTTGTTCTTTACACTTAATAGAATGGTTGCGGGATTATATACAGCGGTTTCTAGCGGTTTTACCCGCGTGGTACCCGTTTCCGGAATATCGGGATAAAATATAGCATATGTCACTTGGGATGAATGTAGCTTTCTAATGGTCAAAGAATTTTCTAAATCGGTCCTGTAGTGTCGGAGCCTATTCAATTCAAACAAACAAACAAATCTTTCCTCTTTATAATATTAGTACAGATCACAAATAGCCTGTAAGTATACTACAGTACTGTCGTTCCAATTCCCAAGATATAATTTCAACTAACCGCAGCTCTATTTTGAGTTCAACCCTTCAACGTCGAGAATAGTGCCGCAAAATTTGCCCAATCCCCAGAATATTCCCAACACTTTGAGGAGCCTGAATTATTGAGCTGAGCTCGCGCCGCGCTGCCTCGTAAATAACGGCGGTGATAACAGCATTCGATTGTTGTATGTATCGATTGCTGTATCGATGATTCGAGTTGGGTGAATCAGCATGTCGATTCCGAAATCAAGAACGACGGCACTTAGTTTTAAGTCCATATTTTCAACCACATAATTATTATTGCTTGTGTGTTTGCCTTGTTGCTTGTCTTAAATATCACTTTATCGAAATCGAATATTTGTCTCACGTTATTGTTAGCGAAACTAAAGAGACAATTAAAGTTTTATGGCGCACCGACTACACAACAGCAACGAGTACAGTTTCACGACGATTTCCAGTGAGAAGGTGCTGCAACGCAGCGTGGCTATAACACTCAGTAAATAAAAAAAAGTAAAGTATAAACATGAACTAACTTACAAAATTAATTGAGTAAGGTTCCGTTAAAATAGTTTTAATGCAATGCAACGCGATATTTGAAAGTCCTAAGAGGGTTTACGTTGAAATTTTAGTCAATTTTAATGATACTTGGCATAATAAAGTAAAATATAGAGATCTAAATAGTTTGTTGAAAACATTTTTGAAAAACGTTTATTTATTTGAGTTATTGCGATTTTAAACTTTCTATAGTGTACTTTAACGCAATAACTCAGCTAAATAAACGTTTTTAAAAATATTTCAACAAACTATTTAGATCCCTGTTTTGTTTAGCATGCAAAGTTTCATTAAAATTGGCTTATTGGTTTTTATAAATTTCGACATGGAAGTTTGTATGGGAACCGAAATGCGTAAACCCTCTTAAGTAAAGTATAACTAATATACTGGCCCACTGTTGGACATAGGCCTCCATCATTGGAATGAAAGCACCGCTACAACTCAGTGATATAGGCCTAATCACTGCGCTTGCCAAATGCGGCTTGGTGATCTTAACCCCCATTTTTTTTGACACTTTTTTGACAGTAACTGTCAACGTCAAATTTGACAGAATCGAGCATAGACTATACGTTATTAAGCGATAAAAATACATAAGATGAACCACAGAACCGAAATAACCAAACTTGTTCATACTAAAGTAGTCTGTAAGTCTGTGAAGACACGGTACAAAGTCAAGTGTGTTTTTGTAGGTGCGGTCTCATGCGACCGCTTGGGGTTTGAGGGCCTAATCCTGGGCTATGCATCTAAACATCCTAAACTCTTTGCTCGACCTAGGAATAGAATGCAGGCCTTCGTAAAACTGGCCGAGCGTTGAGGATATAAGTAAATTACCATCATCATCATCAGCCTATAAACGTCCACTGCTGGGCACAGGCCTCCCACGTGGGGATATTGCGCCATAATCCACCACGCTGGCCCAATGCGTGTTGATAGGTTTTAACGACTGCCATCTTACGACAACAACCGGGACCGATCGCTTAACGTGCCTTTCGAAGCACGGAGGAGCTTTAGATGTTTTTGAATTTGGTCACCCATCCAACGACCCGGCATTGCGAAAATCTTGCTTGTCACAAGATCGCAAGCCGAACGCGCTAGCCGCTGCGCCATCGAGCTCCTAAAAACTACCAAGTAAATTAAATTAAAATCAATTAACTAGGTAGGTACCTACTTCAAATGCATAGTTTTACTCGTACACAGTACAATTTCGAAAATATTTTTTAACATAATTAAAGATATTTCGTTAGTTTTTGCATGTTTCGTTTCTATGTAATCCTTCAATATTCGCAGCCTTAACTTAAGGTTGCATGGGAGAGATTCTATTAAGACATTAGATCGCTGACTTGTACTCTCTTCTCTGTGATTTGTCCTGATTGTTTATTCGTTCTCTTTCTTGAGTCCAATAAAGTGTTGATAAAATAATATTAAAATTAAATAAACTTTAGTACCTAACGACCTTCGATATTATCTCATAATTTAATTATGCCACTGACAGCCACTAGATTTACTCTGCAAGTTAATAATTCCTAAAGCCGTCACTTGTTATTATTCAAAGGCAAATAACATAATTGACTCCATTGGGTTATTATTATACATTGGGTTATTTAAATATTGAAGACTTTATTAACCCTAATCCAACGTTAGACATCTGGTTGGTATTAAAACTCAATGCGCCAGATTTTCTATTAATCTGTAATTTGAAACGTTAGGGGTGTCAACGGGCTAAGGCGTCTAAACGACTCCAAAGTCATATCGTACAAATAAACCCCCAGCGATCGTAATCGGGACCTATTGGGTCTGAGACCAGTGGTCTAGCTACTAGACCAAAGAAAAAATAATAGTAATTTATGACATTTTTAGAAATCGCTTGTTATATTAAAGCTAAGTGTATAATCACGAGTTTATTCATAAAGTTGTATAAAAACGAAAAAAAAATTAACCTAAAACGAACCAATTTGATTCAGCCCTCCATCAATTTAAAACGTAGACAAATAAAATTGTATCGCCGGATTAATTGCCATATACATATTTGTATCGCACACTTAAAAGCGTATCCGTTTAATATAAAGGCGGCCATTTGCAAATTCGAAATTGAAAATCACCCACTCACCGACACTCTAAACAATTATCGCGTGCCGGCTTAAACGCGATACAGTCGAAATTCGTCTGCGTCAAAACTAATTGTTTTATCTGATATAACATAGCGACTGCTCTCAGAATTCATGCGAAATAACGCTTTATGGCGCATAAGCTTGTCCATTACCACATTTTATAAGGGTATGCACCGCGCGGAGAGTATAATGCAAATTAATGCCCCGTGTGAGACGCCCCGTTGGCTCCTAGGGTTGGCACCTGTCAAATTTGATACTTCACTACCTACAAGAATAATCTTTGATATATTCCTCTTATTTAAAGTCAGCTTAGAGACGTCCTCAATAGGAAAAAAAATTGGACGATTCGAAAGTAAGTAGGTACTTATTTATTAAAACTTGAATAAATTTTTATTTTAACTTTTACCTTTACCATATACTCTATGGTATAAATAGAATATTATAAATGTTTTCTCATCCTTAAATTGAAGTTAAAATTAAAAAAAAAATTATTCAGATGGCGGCAAAAGTAGAGCTATTTGAATGTCACTTTATACGCCATCTATTTACAAGTCAACGGGTTGGGAGGCATTGTACTTAAAATAACCGAAACAGAATTTTATTATTTTTAATAGGTACTTACTTACATTGCATGTTTCTACAGCTATTCAAGAAACGACATGTACCTACTTGATATCCGGACCTAGGCAATAAATATTCCAAAGGTCAATCTAAAATAAAACAGATAGGTATATATTGTTACCTACTAAACACTTTTTTTTCTCTTTAATAATGGCTTCGTGCGGTCAGCACATTTAGCCAGTGTCAAGTAACATAACGAACGTTTAATGGCAAATGATATTCCCCCAAACCCCTTGAGATTCAATAAAGCTGTGGGACTTTATTCAGATCTCACACGGACATCTTGAGAGAATTTTAAAAGTGATGTTGCACTGTTTTGTTTTATTTTTAACACTCATGCACGTTCACGAAAACTTAACAGTAAATAATCCACCAATATTTCACATTCATATTCGATAAAACACAAACTATAGAAAATAAAAAGAAACTGCAGACATGACGCTTCGCTTTCCCGCTAAGAAGTCATATATATATATATTGTTGTTACCTATTAAACACTTTTTCCGTATAAAACATTTTTTTTTAAATCTAATCTAAATCTTAAATCTAAAATCTGGTGAATACCAACCCTAGCAAGCACGCAGTACGGAGCGGGATATAAGCTCTGTAGCCCCTCGGTGTATTACTACCCTTATACGCGATCCAATTAAGCCTAGCCCAGACTAGACTGTGCAAATTCTATCGCACTATCTCCCGAGAGACATTCAGACGTTATTTTGCTAAATAATAATATTCGCTCTGACGCAAAGGCTGAGCGTAGTGTACCCGTTTATCAACGGTTAACGTCGACTTCAGTAGAAGATAGTGTCTCCTTGACGTTTATTATGTCCTAGTACTTTTTCGCTGTCCACAAACATGTTCGCTCATATTTTTCTTCGCAACACATACTTACGTTGATTCAGGACTATTATCCCCGAAGGGTTAGTCAGAGACTTTTCAATGAGGACCGCAGAAGCAGTGCAATGCCACAGTCCACGTTTCATCAAAATACAATTGCACATATGCTCAGCGTGATAAGTGGTGAGCCCATCGCCGCTCTAATGCTGTTGGATATTTGTGCAGTCTTTAGTTCTTTAGTCGCCTTTTACGATACATGGAAGATATGGTATAGTATTCTTTTAATAAGTCGCCACAACCAGCCGTTAAAATAAAAAATATTAAATCAATTACTGTTGTCGTTATAATACGATAACAAAACAAACATTGAAAGGTGGTAAAACAATTCTCAATAACATTTCTATTTCAAAGCTCAATTCGAAAGTTGGTCGCAAACTATGATTAAACAAAAATCGTTGCGAAACTTTTCGTACTAATGCCGATGTGTAAATTATTGCAAAGCCGCCAAATTGAAAACTATGCGGGGATTTTACGGCCAGTGAAATTTTCATTGGCGCTTTATATGGAAATAACCGGTTTAACGAATTGTTTTCAAATAGATATGCGTACATCTATTGCGATGTTACAAACAATGGATCAGAATTATACTCGTATCAGTGTGTATTCAATGAACGGTGATAAAATGTCAAAATGAGAAGAATATTGTGGCCGTAGAAGAACTACGGTAACCAAAGGCAAACATGAGTATTGATTGCATCGGTGATTATACGTGGTCAATAATAGGGTCAATTTTGGGAACCCCCCCCCCCCCCCCCCCCCCACCCCGACCGACCGACGGCGCGCCGTCATTGGTGCAAGGGGTAAATAATAGCGGTCGCACATTCTATGCTTTTTTTTTTAAATTCTACAACAGGAAAGCGCTTGGCCTTCATCTCACCTGATGGTAAGTGACGATAAGGCCGAAGGTAGAAGTGCGCTTCACCCGGAATCCTCAACCACTGAGGAACTGGCTATCTTATCTCAAACTGTCGGAACACAACAATGCTATCTGTGGGGTAATTCCGTGGATGTCGCTAAATCAGTAATTATGACAATAGCTCCAGTTTTAGCTTGCATATTTAACGAATGCATTGACTGTGGTGTTTTTCCTGACCTAATGAAACATAGCAAATTAATTCCATTGTGTAAATCAGGTAGCACTTCTGCCCCTCTAATTTTAGACCTATTCCTGTGCTACCCACATTTAGTAAAATTTTTGAAAAGTTGATGCTAGACCAAATTCAAATTCATTTTCATAGAAATAAACTTTTACATTGTAAACAGTATGGTTTTACTAGGGGTCGCTCAACAACTGACGCCGGTGTTGAGCTTTTAATCCAAATATTTGATACCTGGGAGGAATCACAGGATGCCCTAGGGGTATTTTGTGATCTATCCAAGGCTTTCGATTGTGTTTTACATGAAACTTTGGTCAGGAAGCTTAACCACTATGGAATTAGGGATGCTTCTTTGAGCCTTCTAATCTCATACTTGAGTAACAGGATTCAGAAGGTCGACATTAACGGTAAAAGATCTCCGGGATCAGTGGTTACAATGGGAGTTCCGCAGGGTTCAATACTAGGTCCATTCTTGTTTTTGGTTTATATTAATGACTTACCTTATTTTCTAAAAGACAGTCATGAGATAGTATTGTTTGCTGATGATACTTCACTTTTATTCAAAGTGAAACGACGACACCCAAATTATAACGATGTGAATAATGCGATCTCAAAGATTGTTCACTGGTTTAGTGTAAATAACTTGCTATTAAACGAGGGAAAAACCAAATGTGTAAGATTTGTATTGCCTAATGTTAAGCAAGTAACAACTAGTGTACAAATTAAAGATAAGAATGTGAATCCTGTGGACACCACTGTGTTTCTAGGCATCACGTTAGATGCCAAGCTTCAGTGGGGCCCACATATAGCTAAATTGTCGAATAGACTTAGCTCTGCGGCTTATGCAGTAATGAAGATCCGTCAGTTAACTGACGTTGATACATCCAGATTAGTTTATTTCAGTTACTTTCATAGTGTAATGTCGTACGGCATTTTACTGTGGGGAAATGCTGCCGACATTCAAACTATCTTTGTGCTTCAGAAGAGGGCTATTCGAGCAATATATAAACTAAAGGCTGGCGACTCTCTCAGAGAGAGATTTAAGAATATAAATATAATGACAGTTGCATCACAATACATTTATGAAAATTTAATTTATGTTCATAAAAATACTGGAATGTTTTCAAAAGACAGTGATATTCACAATGTAAACACTAGAAGTAAGAATAAATTAGTAGTACCTTATACTAGGCTCCATAAAATAAATAATTCTTTTAGGGATCTGTGTGTAAGATTTTACAACAAAGTACCAAATGATATTCAGAAATTAGATCTTAATAAATTTAAAATCAAAATCAAAGAAAAGCTTTATAAAAAAGCTTATTATAAACTGTCAGATTACACAGAAGACAAAACAGCTTGGATCTGAAATGCTCCAAGCACTCCAACAGCTATTTCTAATTGTCTTTATTTAATTGATACTACATTGTATGTATTGTAATTTTGTATTGCATCATTTTTTTTTATTTATAAAAATTCATATTTTGTATTGACCTGGTAACGACATACTCTTTTTTTTGTTTGTAAATGTCGTTGCTTTTGTGCGCTGTGGTTTCTTGCGCCCATTCTTTGCTACAGTTAAAAAATTATGTCCTGAATGGGTGGTAGGTTAAAAAAGATTTGGACGATTCAAAGTACTTATTAATTGAGTTTATTGAATAAATATATTTTGACTTGACTTGACTTGACTATAAACATAATTGTTAAGGCGACAGACTTAGATAAGATGGTGGTAGCTAGCCAGAAGGACTTAACAGCCCTACCATCAACCAAACCGAGTACACAAAGATGTACCCCCGCTGGGAATCGAACCCGGGACCTCTGGGCCTGAAACCGGTGGCTTAGCCACTAGATCACAGAAGCGATAAAATTTTTGATGTATGTGCAATCTTTAGTCCGTTAGTCGCCTTTTACGACACCCAAGGTAAGAGAGGAGGTGGTAGTAATGAGCAGCTACGCGACACTGCTCACGGCTTACTTTGATATTAGGAATTTAAAAGACTAGAGAAATTTTTCTCTTATCTGTAGTACAAAACGGAAAATCCAATTAAGTACCTAATTTCTTAAAAGTCTTAATATTGATGTCCAAATGTCAAAGCGCAGATATAAATTACTTTGCGATATAATAAAACAACCTTTAGTGAGGGGCTTTGATAAAGTTCTATTACCGTAATCCTCAAAAGCATGTCCCCGTACAATAATATCAAGTGAAAATTCTATAACAGACCGAAGCGATTCGTCTCCTTAGACGATAAACATTCTAGAGCCCTTATAATTAATGAACGAGCAATCCTTTCTACATTGGACCTTAATGAAGTCTCTATTTTGGAGACATAGAGACGTGGAGTTAAGATGATTTTTAGGGATTATGCGGAGTTAAGGTGTGGAACCACAAAAGAGCTAGATTAGAGCACACTGTGTGAGATCTATTGAAGATCTTAACAAAATGATAAGGATCATTTTGTCGTGGCTAAGATTGATATGAGCTAAGTTGGGCTTAATTTTTAGTTTTAATTGATGATATTGTACATAACTAATCAATGTAACAGTAATCACTGGTAGTCACGAGAAGTGTTTTAACTTTTTAAATCAGTATTAGCTTGAAGTATAGTTTGTTTAACTATAAAGAACCCGATCAGTTAAGTAATAGTATTTTAAAGCTGGGTTTAGAAGATGCTTGCGATGCGATGTCGTCAGTGTGGACACCCATATCCAGTGATGATAATATACCACCTTATATGTATTATTATAATGATGATAGGTATCAACATGATCATCATTAGAGTAGACTTGTTTGTTGGAATTTGAATGGAATGTTTTATTAGGTTGACACGCTAGACTTCAAAATTATTTAGGTGAGATAACATCGTTTTCCATTATATTTGTTATGTTTCTAGTTCTGCATCATACCTTTTTAAATAAAGAAGAACCTGTACTTGTCCATATAAAGGTTCTTATTTTTGGGTTTTAAAATAAATACTATTGCTCTGAAATCTGAGTTTTACTGGCCGTATAAGGCCACAGACTCAAGCCTAAAGAAAGATTTGGCTTTAACCTACCACGCAGGCCAATTGCAGATACGGCAACCAGGACAAACGGTTTTACGTGCCTTTACTGCCTTCCGAAACTCAGAGAATCTCGATTAGTTTTTAATTCGGTCACCCATCTAGTTACCCGCCATGCGAAACATACGATCGACCCAAAGTTGGCACAACAATTTACTTAAGTTCCATCGCAGACGGATGAATGGTATCGAAATTAGAACCTTATACGGAATAAGCAAAGTGACACATTCGTGTGTGTGTGTAACGCCTTGGTAGTCAAGTAGATAAGTTCGGGCCTATAGCCGGAGGTCCAGGGTTCAATCCCCGGTCGGGCAAAATGTGTTTTGGATTTTTAGATGCATAGCCCAGATTTGTGGTCGCCTACCCGCATTTGAGATGTAATAGATATAAACATAAAATAAGGACTATTGATATAAAATAAATGTAAGATAAAACTCATTAACCCCAATACATAGATATAAGAAACAAGATAGAAATACAACAGCACAATAGATAGATATATTGCATAGGGACTCTACAAAATGGAACACCCACCGTTAAAGAATGAATGGTGATGGATGAGAGCGTGGGATGGTATGGAAGTACGGGAAAGAAACTTGCGAGAACTGGAATGAAAGAGAACTAGAAATACAAATAAGGCTCCGATCTTGTTGGAGGAAGTAGAAAAAAAAACAGAATTTGGCAAGCGTGATGAATAAGCCTATACCCATTGTAGCGATGACTAGATTTCAATAATGGAGGACTTTGCCAAGCAGTGGAACAGCCTATGCAGGCAGTTCTTTTTTTACTTTTCACATCTCCTGTTTGTGATTCCGACGGTCCGTGTGTCCAACGCAATAGATTCCGCCACTCCATCTGGATTGATTTACGCAGCCTTCTAATTATCGAGCGCCGAGATTGAATGTAATTTAGTGAAACATCTCGTTCTCCGTCGCGAACGGTGCCAACGGACGAGTGAATGAGTTTTTTTCATTCGTTTCTACAGGTTGTTTTATTTGTCGTTTTGTCTTTTTATATTTTTCACAGGAATTTCTTGGAAAGGTGGTTGGTGTCTGTGAAAATAAGATGTTTGTTAATTTATTTTGTTGTGCAGGTATCGTTTTTTCTTGTTTAAAAGAATGTTATGATAAAATAACTGAAATGAGAGAGTAAATTACCTACTCGAAACTTGTATTAGTGGATTTCATTTTATAACCGAATTTTAAAAACGGTTCTCTATTCGTCGGAAGCTTATTCTTTATGTGTGTTCCCTCTTAACTCAAACATGGGTGAACCGATTTAGATAAGGTATTTTTTTTTTGTTAGAGAGGATGTTTGTAAGTACTTTCTAGTTGGTCCCATTTTCATCAAGTCAGGATCTGAAGACGGGATTCTAGAGAACTAGCATGCTGGTCACAGTCCTTCCTATATGAAAAACAGCACCACGAAGAATCGAGAAGTCGCTATTTGTTGAAAAGTGGACTATGGTAGAGGACTGCTTGCTGTCCTCATTGCGTAGTCTCTGACTAACCCTTCGGGGATAATAGTCGTGATTATATGTATATTATTTCTATATAAATAGAAAAAAACGGTCTCGTCTGTGTTCCCGAGTTTATATTATTATAGCTCCACGATCTTTAAAGCTCGATTGAATAGGCTGCTTCTGGGCAAGCTGGCTTCATGGTAGGTCTCATCTTAATCCTAGAGATAAGAAATGTTACCAAGTGCAAGCCTATTAATTACTTTAAAAAAAACTGGTTTTTGGGTTAAGTTTCTAGAACCTGGCGGTTCTAAGCGCGACTCTTATCATACCGGCTAAAATATAATAACTAAAATTGATACGAATCTCGTACCATTTTTAGACCATTATTCAAATGAGAAATTGTCGGTCATTATTGTCACACTTTTGAAAAATTACGTCGTCTTACAAAGTATTATAATGAATTGAATAGGGAATTGTAGCGGAAATGATGGATTACGTGCCATTATTATGATTAAGTTCTGATTCGGCAAAGATCTTTGTTCGGAGTCAAAGTGTTTTAGGTGAAAATGCGTGTCTAAGTATTATTATCTGCTTGTATTTTTTTCAGCCGGATCACAGAGACGTGAGTTATAGCGGGTCAATAAAAGAATGTTACTAACCCCACTATTCCCCAGGGTGGTGTGGTATAGCGGGTCACTTAAATAATGTTACTATCCCCACTATTCCCTAGGGTGTCATAAAAGGCGACTAACGGACTAAATACTTTACATACATCCAACAGTATAAAGCAGTGATGGGCTTACTACCTATGACGCTGTTGTAATTTTAATTTGGTTTTTTTAATTTTGTGAAACGTGGAATACGGTGTGAGTAAGTCCGCCTTATGATGTAATTGGCTACTAGACAGTTCTCGGAAAAATATTAAACAAATTACAAAATCTTGCTGTATTTTTTTTCTCTGAAAAGAAAAAAAACATAATTTTTTCTTCATTAATTTCAAAAAACGGTTAAACGCTTATTATATACCTCTTACTTTATTTTTTTTTCGAAAAAGCTTCATTTAATAATTATTTTTTTCATTCATTTCAAATTTCAAGTTAAACGCTTATTACATACCTCTTACTTTATTTTTTTTCTCGAAAAAGCTTAATTTAATAATTATTTCTTCATTCATTTCAAATTTCGCGCGAAAACGGTTGGTCACGTGACAATAATAGCCGCCCGTGTTTCGGGTCTTATAAAAATGGCAAATTTATTTTGTAAAAATGGAACATTTACGAATATCCGGTGTGAAATAATGGCACTTGGTGGTGTTGTGTTACGTCCGGCCAGTGAGAGTTCCGGAGGCCCTTCCCCCCCCCCCCCCACCCCTCCCTCACAATTCCTATTCCTTCCTTAACCCTATTCCTTTCTTAAATTTCGGCAACGCAGATGCGTTTCTTCTGCGATTCCTCTGGTTTTGCGGGGTGTCCATGGGCGGCGGTGATTGCTCTCCATTAGGTGACGGGCCTGCTCGTTTGCCTCGTTCTTACATTAAAAAAAATTATTATCTTTATAAAAAAACTATTGGATTGTTATTGTTGAGTTATTAACTACCACATCCGTCATATTTCATATTTTATTGTTACAACTGTCAAATAGCCAATTGCAATAGGTAAATCCTACTAATATTATAAACGCGAAAGTTTGTAAGTATGGATGGATGTTTGTCACTTTTTCACGTAAAAACTACTGAATGGATTTGAATGAAATTCGGCATACAGATAGTTTATGACCTGGATTAACATATAGGATACTTTTTATCTCGATATTTCCAACGGGAACTGGAACCACGCGGGTGAAACCGCGAGCGGCCGCTAGTAAGAAATAAATCAATAAATAAATTGGTCCACAACATAACTGGTATCCTGACGATAATGATGAAATGAAGAAACGACTTGGTGAAATGCTGTTACCTGGATAGACAACGTCTGAATAGCATCTAGTATAAAAATTCAAGTGAAAATCGTCCCGTGCCGAGTTGATCTCGCTATAAATATGGTCGGAATCCTTTTAGAAATACAGCTGGTATTCAATACGTCTTTGTAGGATCCGTTTGCCATAGTGATGCTACCAGTTTAGTGTAAAAGTCGCGGGTAGCCGTTGGATGCGAGCAGCACAGGACCAGTCGTTGTAGAGATTCATGGGGGAGGCCATTGTCCGGTAGTGAACGCTTTTGGCTGATGATGATGATGGTGAAGAATTAGTTTGTTATTTTGATACGGCAAGGTACTAGAAAATATCTCAATGCAGTGAAATATACTTTTGTGATGTTGCCTAGCTCATACTCACTGGTTCTTATCAACAACAACAACAATAACAACAGACTTTAAAATTTCCACATTTAGATAAATGCCACCCCACATGGACAATACTGTAAGTGCAATGAAAAACATTATTTTGATCCGCTCATTCTTGTTTTTTATTTTATTTTGAATTGTCAAAATAATCTTAAGCTACGGAAACCGCTGGTAATTTTTATTATAGTATGTACTTATTACCTTGGTGGACGAGTAGTGAAGCGCTCTTCCCAAAATTAGTAACCGTAACTACCACCCCCTTACTTCCCTTGGGTGTCGTAACATGCGACTAACAGACTAAAGACTGCACATACATCCAACAGCTTAGAGCAGCGATGAGCTCACCACCTGTCACGCTAAGCACACTGTGCTATTTGGTGAAAAGTGGAGTATGGTAGTGGACTGCTTTTACTGTCCTCGTTGCCTAGTCTCTGACTAACCCTTCGGGGATAATAGTCGTGATTATATGTTAGTACTAACAGCCGCTCGCGGTTTCACCCGCGTGGTTCCAGTTCCCGTGGGAATATCGGGATAAAAAGTATCCTTTGTGTTAATCCAGGTTATAAACTATCTGTATGCCGAATTCCATCCAAATCCATTCAGTAGTTTTTACGTGAAAGAGTAACAAACATCCATCCATACTTACAAACTTTCACGTTTATAATATTAGTAGGATGTATGTATGTCAATGCATAGCTCAAGTTTGTTGTCACAAGCCCACATTTGGCAAGGGTAGTGTTTAAGACAAAACAATCAATTGTAGCTGTGACTTGATTTCCATGACGGAAGCTTTTGCTCAGCAGTTGGACAGTTACATTAATGCTGTCTTACCTTCTTTAGGAAAATGTAAAACAATGTTTTTAGAAAATAAGTTTTAGTAAATAAGAAAAATGTTAAAGCATATATAAGGCGACTGCTAGAAACCGCGAGAAACTTCAAGTAATGGTCAGGTCAAGTGTTTTAAACATGATAAAAATAAAAATAAAAAATTCGTGCTTTTTTCAATTTTAATTAAATAATTCATTTTGTGAATTTAAATTAGATAGTTTTAAGTATCTAATTTATTTTAAGTAAATATAAAATGAAAAACAATTAAAAATAACGATTATTTACAACGCGCGGGCAACGGCCGGCCGTTGACCTACCCGTCTGTTGACCCGTCCGCGTCAGCTGGGCCATAAGTACTACGTTAGTCTGCAATGATTCTTGTAATGTTTGTCATGTTTAAAACACTTGACCTGACCAGCCCTTGAAGTTTCTTGTGGTTTCTAGCAGTCGCCTTATATAAAATGCTGAAAATCAATAAAATGTATAAAAAAGAACATAGAATAAGTAGCGAATAAGTATAAACTGTAGTAGAATAAGATGTGGAAGAAAGAAAATAGTATGAAAGTAGTATTGTAGATAAATGTAAGATAACAACACTTATTTACTCCGAACATTTAGAAATGAGAAACAATAAAATAAAAGGATAGGATAGTTTGTTAGCATAGGGTCAGTAATAAGCGTAACACCCACCGCTATAGAATGAATGGTGATAAATAAATGTGTCGCAAGCAGAATATAAGTACGAAAGGGATAAATGCGAGAACTTGTATTACGGAGAATGACCAATAACAATAAGGCTCCGATTTCTTGTTGGAGGAAGACAAAAATAAAAAACTACCTTCTTTAGAAACTTATTCTTAAGTACGCGGTAGCGATGTAGTAGTAAGTAGAGAAGAGAGGGGGTGGTAGTATTCTTTCACCGCTACGCAAAACGGCTATATAGTTAGTTAGGTAGTTAGTATTTTTTCAGATATACACGTTTAAACTTTCATGTTTCTATTAAACACTCATAATTTTATTTTTTTAAATATGAGTGCAGATCTTTGCGAATTCGTATCTTTGTGGCGCTCCGCATATCCCTAACCACTGGCCGGAGGTTAGTGTTTTAACCCATTTTCAATTCCCTCACGTTGGTTCCTACTTCCGTTTCATAATAAAAGATGGCGCAGTAAATATTAAGGACCGTATCGATTTTTAATAACGTGTTTACAACACGGGTGGTAGGGGATCGTGATATTGGACCATAAATGTGAAAATGTATGGATTTTACAAGATTGACCGTAAACATCTATCTATATAAATTACCGTAAGTACTGTGCATCACTTCAGAATGGCTAGCTTATCCTATTTTGTTGTTTGTATTTATTTGTCAGAACATGGTTTGTAAATAATTTTAGAAAATCCACGCAAAAGGTCGGAAGTTTAATAACAAGAACATCATCGCTGTCAAAGTCAAAGTCAAAATATATTTATTCACTAAACTCAATTAATAAGTACTTTGAATCGTCCAAATCCTTTTTACTTACCACCCATTCAGGACATCATTTTTTAACTGTGGCAAAGAACGGGCGCAAGAAACCACAGCGCACAGAAGCAACGACATTTACAAAAAAAAATATATAAATGTCGTTACCAGGTCATAAAATACAAATTATGAATTTGAATGTAAATAGTTTAATAAAATATGGTGCTTTATTATTTATAGACAATTAGAAATAGCTGTTGAAGCATTTCAGACCCAAGCTGTTTTGTCTTCTGTGTAATCTGACACTTTATAATAAGCTTTTTTATAAAGCTTTTCTATGATTTTGATTTTAAATTTGGTACTTTGTTGTATAATAGTATAAAAGTTGTTTAATAGCTGGATATAGGTAATAATAATATACTTGTCTTGACAGTGATAAACCGGCTAGTTAGCACGACCGTTATTTTATTCGTTCATTCAATGACCCTGTTGCGAGATTACACACCTTTTACTCTTTTAGCGTATACCCAGTACCAATAGGTACGTTGAAGTATACGAGAACATTATTTTTTAATCATTACAATGGAATGTTACGGTAACGTACAGAGAATTCATGGGCGACTCTGAAATAACTACGTGCTAGTTCCTTTTTATTTCCCTCCTCTACTCACTCCATTGTCTACGTCATTTCCACACATTGCCCCATTTATGTTACCATCAAAGTCCCCTTTTGTACGGTGACCATACATTTTAGTAAGTTAGGATACTGGGTCACAGTGAAAGGTCACACACAATTTTATTGTACTATTAAAATAAATCTATTTAATTATTCTAGGTATCTTTTTTATAAAAGAAGGAGGCAAACGAGCATACGGGTCACATGATGGAGAGCAATCACCGCCGCCCATCCACCCGAAAAACCAGAGGAATCGCAGACGCGTTGCCAGCCGATTTTACTTTAAATAGCAGTCCCCCCCCCCCCCCCCCCCCCATTAACCCTACAGTGGTCGCGCCCCCAAAAGTTACACAACTGGTCGCGCGGATTACATATGTAGTCCGTTTGAGTTTCAGGTTTTATTTATTTATTTTAGTTATTTTCTTTATTAATATTTCGACAAAACTTATCTACTTCTCAATATAAACTGAAAAGAAACTCAAAATCAACATAAATCTTCTAAAAATCAACAAAAATATAAACTTCTTAAACATTGTCTTTAAATAATCGCTCTAGATAATATGAGATAAAAAATGAGTTAGTATTACTTATATTTATTAATTATTTTCTAAACATGAATTGCACACATATCTAGAATGGTCCGGGCAAATGTGTTTGCTGCATATATTGCAGCATCTTCGGGTGCTCTTATTACGTCTCCATTTTTTTTCTACAAAATCACAATAAAAATTACTTCTACTTTTCCATACTCTTAGTCGATATAATATTAATACGTAACAACACAATCAATATTATGCACTACAAATAAAACAACTACCTTCAAATGAAAAAATTTGTTTAAAACAAAAACTCACGTAATAGGTCGCGCGGATTACGTATGTAGACCTTGCGCTTTCACACCCTCTCCTGAAGCAACCACCCGTCGCCAATGCGTCAGCGCAACTTAGCGGGGGCGGGGACTATCGAGCTTAAAGTACATGGAGTCTGAGCTAACAAATTTGAACCGTCTGCGAAATATTCAGTTTTTTACCACCCTGGATTACATATGTCCGCACGACCACTGCTTGCAGGGTTAAGTACTTTTTTTACAATTATTATACATAATTTGAACCGTAATTAAATATGTGACCAAGTTTACCAGACGCAAGTGTACTCTTAATTGTCAATGGCATACAAACCTTAAGCCTTAATTTTTTTAGCACAACTTTATTTTTCGTATATGTGTAGCCTATTTTTACTTCGCGTAACTCTTTATTGCCCTTCGGTTCGCCTAAAAATTTTAGTTCTAATTTCATATGGCCAAACTATGTTGGCCTCAACTTATATCGAACAATAATTGTCTGGCTTAACAGTTGTTTTCGCACTATTATATTTTTACCTAACAATTAAAAACCCTAATTTCAGAATCCGTAATTTTAAATGCACTAAAATGTATCGGTATAACTTTCTTTAGGCATTACGAAGATTATATATGCTGTAGTGTTGAAAGCCCTAATTTATTATTATAATTATTAAATAAGTTCAAACTTTATTTTTTATTAGACAACATAAAAACTAGCTGCCTGTAGGTCACGTGATAGGTTAGAAATTTAAGATAATCGCGAAGCGCAGCAGTACAATTTAGTAATTGTAAAAAGTAGGGATTATGAATGGTTTCGCTTAATGTCGTATTTGGGTAGTTTAAATACGGCGATAAAGAGTAACGCGAAGTAAAAATAGGCTACACATAATAATATACAAAAAATAAAATTGTGCTAAAAAAATTAAGGCTTAAGGTTTGTATGCCATTGACAATTAAGAGTACACAAAATTCGCGATCCAATATAGACCCCACGCAAACTTTCTTAATTCATAAAAAGAAAAAAAAAGTATTTATGTTGTGTACATAACCAACTAATTTACAAGTAAAATCCATAACAACATTTAGCGTTTCTTGGTTACTTATATTTGCACGTTTGTGTCACGATAGTTTATAACTTATTATCGTTACTTTATTTTTAAAAGTTCTATCTATGGTCATTAGTTATACATAACCGTCATTAGCTATATATTTAACCGCCTCTACAGTGACTAAGCCACCGGTTTCAGACCCAGAGGCCCCGGGTTCAATTCCCAGCGGGGGTACATCTATATGTGCTCGGTTTGGTTTGTGGTAGAGCTGTTAAGTGCGCCTAGCTAGCTACCACCATCTTATCTAAGTCTGTTGCCATAACAACGATGTTTATAGCATTGTTGTGTTCCGACAGTTTGAGACAAGACAGCCAGTTCCTCAGTGGTTGAGGATTCCGGGTGAGGCGGGCTTTCACCTTTGGCATTATTGTCACTTACCATCAGGTAGATTTAACCTTTCAGTTTTGGCATCGAAATGTCAACAAAAATTGACAGCAGGTGCGATGTCACTTTTTTGAGCAAGTAGTACGAAAAACATATTTATACGTACTGTTTGAACAGTTACGTTATACTATTTACAAAGCTAATTAATCCTGACACCCGAATTGATAGAAAAAAGAATCGAATGAATTTCATTAATTGCAAAATTTTCAAAAATCCAATTTTTCTCATTATCCCAACACAAAAACGTGTCCATGGCCACCCCACAAGTAGGTTTCCCTTCAACCATCTGCCAAAGTTCAAGCCATACATCTGGGGACCTCTCAAGGGCCTTGCAAAGATATTGACAATGTCCATTTATAATTCAGAACAGGGAAAAGCACTCGCGTTACCCTTAGCTGTTGTTAAATTAATAGTTTTAGGGAAATTAAACGCTATGACACGATTATAAAGCTCTCGGGTGGAATATTATTTGTGGCTTGGCTTTTGTTTTCCATCTTCGATGGTCGAGTGGCAAAGCACTCAGTTCGATACTCTGAGGTCCTAGCCTAGATAAATAATCACTCCATCTGGTGTGACCGTGTCGCGTAGCGGGTCTCTTCCCTTGGGTGTCGTAAAAGGAGACTAACGGACTATAGATTTCACATACATCAAACAGCATAGAGCGGCGATGGGCTCACCACCTGTCACGGTGAGCTGTCTGTTACATGCAGTTGCTATTTGGTGAAAAGTGGACTATGGTAGAGGACTGCTTTTGCTGTCCTCATTGCCTAGTCTATGACTAACCCTTCGGGGATAATAGTCGTGATTATATCTATTATAATTATGTACATTTTGACTACTAGATGTAGAAATTTGACATAATTCGTATAGAGCTTTAGTCTTTCTTACAATATTAAACTAAAAAAAGGGGGTATTCTTCGAAGCGCACCCATGAAGCGCACCCAGACCAAGCGCACCTAAACTATTCCTCCAAGCGCACCCGTTGGGTGCGCTTCAGAATAGATAATTAAAATATTAATTTTTCATTCCTCGAAGCGCACTCACGGAAAAAATTTGAAAGAGATGTAGTAACTATCAGAAAATATCAATAACGAATAACGTACGTTTATTTTTATTGATTGATGGCAACTAACTACTACTACTCGATCATTTCTTTTTCCTGATAGTTAAAGGTAAGTGAGATCGCTAACGCGCCTATCTACCTCTTTTCATTTATGTCTCCCTGGTTCTTTTATATCAAAATGACTGTCATGATTCAATTTATTATTGACGTAGTAAGTTGCTTAAGCACCTAGTCCTAGTCTCCATCGACATCAATATTACGAAGCTTTTAAGCGTTTATTTCTTTTTTCCTGATAGTTAAAGGTAAGTGAGAACGCTAACGCGCTATCTACCTCTTTTCATTTATGTCTCCCTGGTACTTTTAGATCAAAATGACTGTCATGATTTAAGTTATAATTGACGTAGTAAGTTGCATAAGCACCTAGTCCTAGTCACTATCGACATCAATATTACGAATCTTTTAAGCTCCTCTCTATTTTTGTCCGTGGGTGCGCTTCGAGGAATAAAAAATTAATATTTTATTTACCTATTCTGAAGCGCACCCAACGGGTGCGCTTGGAGGAATAGTTTAGGTGCGCTTGGTCTGGGTGCGCTTCATATTGGGTGCGCTTCGAGGAATACGCCAACAAAAGAAATTCTTATTATTTATTTTTAAACGTTATTCATCTAGCAAAAAGGACGTATGTTTCGGATTTTTTATGTAAAGTCCGGGTGAGTGATGACAATATTATGTTGTACCACAATAAATTTATTTTTTCTTGTGCATTTTTTACAAATAGGACATAATCATCAATAATAAATGTTTCTTTATTTTTAAGTCTTTAAAGTTAAACTTAATTATGAAATCAAATTAAAAATGGAAAGTTTCAAATAAGATTATTACTAATCAGGAATATAGGTTATCAATATACACCTTCCATCTGGTAGGTATACTCAAACAGTAAACAAAACAATATAAAAACGTTGCAATCAATTTGAATCGGCAAAACAACGTAGCAAACAGCGAAACCTTCAAACCTGCACCACGAATGAAGTGGATAACACGTAAGGGAATTGCGGAGAGTCTCCCTCCCTCGTTGAAGTGCCCTCGTGGCCAGGGCTCTAAGCATGAGAGCCTATTGTTCTATAACATAATAGAGCCGCCATTTTATGTCGAGCTTTATACCTGCTGTACAGAACATTGAAGGATACATTGTCGACTACACACATTGTTTTGTAAGGGAATTAAACATGGAAATTATTGGGTTGTGTGGTTTAGGCTAATTATAAAACGAATAGATATTACTAATCCATCTCTTCTCTTGGGTATTGTAAAAATCGATGATGCGATTATGAGCATAGTGCCTAAAATGCAAGATGCCCTTGCTTTGGTGAAAAGTGTACTATGGTGGAGGACTGCTTTTACTGTCTGCATTGCCTAGACTCTGACTTACCCTTCAGGGATAAAAGCAGTCCTCTATGGCGGACCATAGTCCTTTTTTCATCTAATAGCGACTGCTCATTATGCTTAGCGTGACAGGTGGAGAGCCCATTGCCGCTCTATGCTATTGGAAGTAAGTGCAGTATGTATAGTCCGTTAGTCGCTTTTTACGACACCCAAGGGAAGTGTAGTATTCTTTCACCGTTTCGCGACACGGTTTTAACATGTTTTAATTTTACGGGTTATTTAGTGTTAAATCATTTTCAGTGACAATTCACACGCTCCTCCCTCCAATAATAAAGTCCCAGGGATATTTATCGAACTCTTAGCAATTTTTCGTCTTATTAAAAGGGGGAATCCTCCAATCTCTCCTCCCTTTGAAATCGAGGGGTGCGATTATGGAAATTGGTTATAACAATGATTTTTGGGATACGAAAAAAATAAAATTTTCGCTATTTCCAATTGCGTAATAATAAGGCAAATGTCACCTAAGTATTCTTTATGATGGAGGAAAACATTTTTTTTGCAGGTAACCGTCAAAAGATATAATGACGTGGTGTTAGACATTATTTTCATTCCTTTTTCAATTGGATGAAATATGTTTTTTTACGTAAATATTGAGGTCAGAGGCGAAGAAGACATTCAGTTCCATCTACATAGTTGTTGATTAGACAACTATGTAGATGGAATTGAAGTAAAGTGATGCTTTAGTAGTTAAGTATATATGGTCCCACTTGTGGGTTAAAAGTTTCCATATTGCAAATCAAGCCTTCGCTACAATTGAAGGAAAAAAACTGTTGTACCTTGCAGTTATTTACCTATTTATACTTATGGGGAGGCCTTCGTCCAACAGTGGACGTATTTCGTTTGATGAGGATGATGATAGTACTTATGACGCGACTAACGGACTAAAGAATGCACATACATCCAACAACATAGAGTGGCAATGAGCTCACCATCTGTTATGCTGAACACATGTGCAGTCGCTATTTGGTGAAAAGTGGACTATAGCAGAGTACCTGCTTTTGCGGTCCTCATTGCCTAGTCTCTGACTAACCCTTCGGGGATAATAGTGGTGATTATATATGTATAGATATGTATGTATGTAAAAATAACTAAACGTACAAAATTAGTAGTAATATCCTTAGGTATGTTGGTATGTTAACTGAAACATTTTCACTATTTCCTATCCCGTTGAAGCCATATATAAACTGTATTTAGCCTTTAACAAAATCATTTGCAACGTGCCAACAGAATTTTATTACACGCATTAATATTAAACATAGCTCATAAATTATTCACGAGTACGAATGTATATTTAAGCGATAAAATATATGACATAGCCTAGTGGAAATTTATTAGTAAAGCCTTGTTTTATCGTTTTATTGTTGAACATAAATGATTAGTTAGATATTCTAATATTTGTACTGGGGGTGGAAAAGATTCCTATCACAGTGTGTTACCGGTACGGTTATACAATATGAATTTTTATGTATTTTCTGGGATTTGTTTAGTGGTAGGAATTTTTTCAGTATCCGAATAGAGACGTCAACAAACTGTCTGCCCTTATAAATATCCTGCTTAGCATTATTGTTTTGTGTTGCTGTAGGTTCTTGAGTTTTTTTTATCCACAACAGGTAAGCGCTTGACCTTCATCTCACCTGATGGTAAGTGAAGATATTCCGCAGGTGGAAGTGCGCTTCACCTGGAATCCTCAACCACTGAGGAACTGGCTATCTTATCTCAAACTGTCGGAACACAACAATGCTATAAACATCGTTGTTATGGCGACCGACTTAGATAAGATGGTGGTAGCTAGCCAGGCGGACTTAACAGCCCTACAACCAACCAAACTAAGCACACAAAGATGTACCCCCCACTGGGAATCGAACCCGGGACCTCAGGGTGTAAAACCGGTGGCTTAGCCACTAGACCACAGAGGCGGTTAGAAAGTTATTTGTTTAGGAACAAATAACTTTCTACGCCAACACCAATTTGTAGCCCAAGATAATACTGTAGAAGCTTATTTAAATAGTTGACTTGATAACGAATAAACATAAACAAACATAGAAAACACCCCTAGCAAAATCACTTTTGAAAAACCGATTTCTCTAAAATGACCCGAAACCCAGAACTCTGAACGCCAGAACAAGCGTGCTAAACACTCAACCAAGGAGTTCTTTAATCCTACTTCACTCTAATACTATAACGGCGAAAGTTTGTAAGTATGGATGGATGTTTGTTACTCTTTCACGTAAAAACTACTGAATGGATTTGGATGAAATTCGGCATACAGATAGTTTATAACCTGGGTTAGCACGTAGAATACTTTTTATCCCAACATTCCTACGGGAACGGGAACCATGCGGGTGAAACCGCGTGCGGCCGCTAGTATCTTAATGTTATTATTATGGTACTAGAGCCAGAAAAGTTACAGAGCATAGAAGCGTAAAGCACTGAAATTTCAAGTTTGACCGCGTATAAAACATACAAAGATTCCGGTATTTTATCCCCAAAAAGCTTTCAGGGTTAGAGACTAGGCAATGAGGACTGCAGAAGCAGTGAACTGCCATAGTCCACTTTTCACGCTTAGCAGTCATGTGCTTAGCGTGATAGGTGGTGAGCACAGCGCCGCTATATGCTGTTGGGTGTATAAGCAGTCATTAGTCCCTTAGTCGTCTTTTTCGACACCCAATAGAGTAGATGGTAGTATTTTTTTTAGAGCTATTATTTCACACGGTTTTAATAAAGTCGTGTAATTAAATTAAAATAGTTTAACACCAAATATCTAGACCAAGATGAGTATTCTTTTAAAACTCGTTAATATGGTAAGATAACGGATAAATATACATAAATATAGAAAAAACTGCCCGACCCGAAATCAATTTAGAAAAACAGTTTTTCTCTAAATTGACCCGACCAGGAATTGAACCCGGGACCTCAAGGTGGCGCGACGCCAGACCCGGCGTGCTAACCAATCGACCACGGAGGTCATCAAAATATTTAATAATAATAATTATGTTAGCCCTTGACGGAATGGTACTTACAACAATGGATTATTTAGCCAAAAAAAAGCAAATTACTAGATCTCTAATAGGAGTATTCAGATCATTACTGGATGTAAACTTCTTATTTTCTCTCTGCCGTCTACGGTCCTAAGCCGCCGCGTTTCACCTCGCCCCATTTCTTATTCACTCAAAGCGAAATTCAATTGTGATCCCAAACAAGAATAATGGATTTAAACAAAAAAAAACGAGAACACAGTACAATAGACCCCAAAAATTACCAGTCTCAAAAGAATACTGTACAAAGTACAACCTTTATCCGTTTATACGGAATACGGATAGGCCAATTATCGAAACGATTTATTATACGAGCACCATTAAAAAGGATGGCGAACGATTGTAAATTTGATCTCGAGCTATTACGCTTTATCTCTACGTTTACCGCTTTTTATGAACGTTTATTTATGAAGATTTTGTTATGTTGAGTAATTAAAAGGCGTTATGGTGCCTCGGTTCTGTGGGTGTGTGTGTGTGTGGTAAATTATTCTGGTACAGAAATAAATAATAATTTTGGTTTATTCTTTTTGTACCTGACCCAGTCTCTAAACAGTGAGTTTATGTTACTAGCAAGCCTCTGATAAAAGGTGAGTGTTGCTACAGAGTCTCTAACTGTAGATGTTATAAAGACGACGAATAAAAGGGTGTAAAACAATGCCATTAAGCTCACATAATTACCCTTTTATCCATCTGCTCCTTCCTCATCAACCTTAGAGTCTATAGACTCTGTGCAATAGTAACGCAGTAAGTACCGAACTAGCAAATGTAACGTCTATTATAGTATAGACGTTACAATGTTAGACTCTGGTGTTCACGTATCACTCTGAAATAAGGCAGTTTAGTAGAATTAAACAGAAACAGGATCGACATGTAGTACAAATTAGGTCGTTTTGGAGATCCTTCGCTACCCTATCAAGTGATCAACCTACGACAAGTTGGTATTATTGTTTTAGTTAAATATAATTTCCTCTTTTCTCTCATGTAGGTACTTATATATTCAAAAAAGTTATACCCACCCACGTTTTTTTTGTGGAGCAACATCATTTGTTAAATTCCCAAGCCTTTTCGGCGTCGAACTTTCTGGAGTCCCGATAAATTACCTCACAAACTTCGCCCCCTCACTTCGGCTGCGAAACTTTGGTAATTGTTGATCCTCGTTCCTCTTTGCCCTTAACGCTAATGTGTAACTTAATTCTGACTTTTTTGTGGAAAAAAGGCCTACATCCTTCGGCCTTTTAACGTTTCGGCCTTTTTCTTTATCTGGCTTTGTTATCGGGATTTAATTATCTATTTAGGCAATTAAAACACGTTAAGAGAAATACTTACTAAGTCTAGATTTAGATTTCATAATTCGTACTAAAATGCAGTAGGAACACGCAGTATTATTCATGGTCCTTCGAGCCGGATACCATCGTTTTAACTGTTTGAAGTGTATTTTTTTAGATAAATAACATACATATAAGCACGACTACCATCCCCGGAGGGTTAGTCAGAGACTAGTCAATGAAGACCGCAAAGGCAGTCCTCTGCTATAGTCCACGTTCCACCAAATAGCAATTTACTGCTCAGCGTGACAGGTGGTGAGCCAATCGCCGTTATATGCTGTTGAATGCATGTGCAGTCCGTTAGTCGCCTTTTACGACACCCAAGGGAAGAAAGGTGGTGGTAGGTAGTATTCTTATAGTGAACCACTACGCGACACAGCTCTATTAAATAAATAAATTTAATTATTAATATAATTTTAATTTTTTTTAAAAATTTAATTTAAATAATTAAATTTTATATATATAATAATTTAATTTAAATTTTAATTTAAATTAAAATAATTTTTAATATAATTAATCGTTACACAAAACGAGTCGCGTAGCGGTGAAAGAATACTACCACCCCCTCTCTTCCCTTGGGGGTGTAAAAGGCGACTAACGGACTAAATACTGCACATACATCCAACAGTATATAGCGGCGATGTGCTCACCACCTGTCACGCTGAGCACATTGTGCAGTCGCTATTTGGTGAAAAGTGGACTATGTTATAGGACGGCTTTTGCTGTCCTCATTGCCTAGTCTCTGACTAACCCTTCGGGGATAATAGTCGTGATTATATGTATGTTTGTATTATAAATATGAGTAGAAAAGCTAGGTACCGCCATTTGCAAACATTGTGCAAAAATAAATTAGCTCTGATTCATTATAATCCAAAACCAATAATATCTGTTCACCAACCAGTAGCAACTAAAATTGACACATCTGTAAATTGAATAAAGCATTCTTGGAATACACAAATAATAATTGATCTTAATTACATTCGTTAAAATGTACGATTATTATTAAAATTACTATGGATATGGGTTATTTCGTAATACGTTTCACAAACCAACCAGTTGGAACTAAAATTGACACATCTGTAAATTGAATAATGCATTCCTGGAATACCCAAATAATATTTGATCTTAATTATATTCGTTAAAATATACAATTATTAAAACTATGGATATGGGTTATTTCGTAATACCTTTTTCAACAATAGACTAATTTTACGGTTTAATTGGCTCAACATTACCAACTAGTGGATATTTTTGAAAACATCGGCAACTAATGGCTATTTTAACTATCCATACTTTGATTTTGGTTGTGCTGTGGGATGTGTGTGCATGGGATGGCCTAGTTGTGGTATTATATACCTATTATTATAGAGTTACATAATGTATTATTATTATTAACCAAAAAAAACATATAATTGTTTTTTGATGAAAAGCGTTCGTCTATGTTGTTCTATGAAGCATGAATTTGCATGAAACCCTGCCAATAATTGTATTGTGTATCAGAAACATGACGCTATTAGCAGCTCCAGCATCTAAATTTAATTACATTAGTTGGAATAAAAAATCCTACGCAAACTCGAAGTGGGTAACAATAACAAAGCTGTTTCCTCAATAAACCTATTATATACAAGGATTTTTTCGCGTAAAAACATCCTTCCGCAGCCTCCCCAATCCCTGTGGATACACAATAATAATACCATTTTAACCTGGCACACTCCACATAGGTACAGTTGACCTCAGAAGTAGATAACAGTTTAGTACAATGTCACTTTAACTCGCCCGGAATGATTGCACTCGTGCAACTATTGTGTATGAACCCTATATCATATATATTAACTAGATGCACAATTAACGCTCTTATGACGTCTGCACAAAAAGAGTATCTAGCCGGATGTTTATGATACCTAATAATAATTATAATAATATAACAACAATATAGTAATACAACAACTTCCTGAAACAGCGCCTGACTCGCTCTGAATACTTTAGAGACTCCTTCTCAGTTAAGGCTGTCAGCCTTTGGATCAAACTTCCATCTGAAGTTCGTTACTTGTATTCACTTGCTTCTTTCAAAGCCAAACTGCATTCGCATCTTGTGGCTAGGTCCTAATTTGCAACAACTATTATTATATTTTACATTACTAGTATAACGGTCCTTGCACACTTCTTTCGCTTCATCCAAATACATCAATCTTTTTCTGTCACTGCGTACACCAGTAACAAAAGCCCTGGCTGGTTTGCGTAAGTTTTTTCTGGGACGCTTTCACGCAATCGTTTATTCCACATTCGCACCGATGTACTCTTTCGTAATTCGACCGCGACGCTCAAGGGGGTTGACGGGCTATCCTGGCGCGACGCGCGAGAGGTTAAGTGACCAAACCACCGGAGAATTCCCCTTTTCAATTCTTATCACTATGGCTTTCAGGCCCCACCTTTCCCGAATCACTTCATTCCTCACCAAATAACACCTGCTCATGTACTAAGCGTGATAGGTGATGAACTTAGTCGCTTGAACTGTTATATGTACTATCAGTCTTCAGTAGTCGCCCGTTAGTCGCCGTTTACGACTCCCAAGAGAAGAGATGGTAGAATTCTTTTAAATAATGAGTCAACACACAGCTTTTAGTCTACTCAGCCGACTGTACCTGTACCTCCTTTTTAATTTCACAAAACAAACATTAATTTTCTTCGGAGCAAACCTCCTTTCTTTTAAAATTAACAAGGGAAGTAACAAATTGGATATTTCCTCACAGTTCCCGTTCAGGGGTGCACAAATCGTTTTATTATCGGGATTTAACGCTTCCATTGAATGGAAGAGGACAAATGTAGCTATAATCAGTACGGCAATTAGCTCATTAATGGGTTTTCCGCTTCTCCGAAGTTGGGGCTTCGATACCGTTATTGCGAATTTAAATCATTATTGTAGTACTAGCATTTGTTCGCGACTTCGTTCGCGAGAACTAAATTGTTAAACCACAGGAATTCCTGACAAGTTGACAATATGTATCACAATTTGGTCATGATCGATTGAGTGGTTAAGGCGTTGACTCTAGGATGACGGGAAAACTTTGTGCCATTCGACAGTAAAAAGTTCTGGGAGACATCCCCGGAATAGTGGAAGTTCAGAACGGATGGACGCGGTATCGTGCGACTACTATTATCTCCGAATGGTTATGTCAGAGACTAGGCAACGACGACAGCAAAAGCAGTCCTCTACCACAGTTCACTTTTCACTAATTAGCGACTGCATGACAGGTGGTGAGCCCGTCGCCGATCTATGCTGTTGGATGTATGGGCAGTCTTTAGTCCGTTAGTCGCCTTTACGACATCCAAGGGAAGAGAGGGGGTGGTAGTATTCTTTCACCGCTACGCGATGCGGATAGGCTATAAAAGTAAAAAAAGTTTAAAAGTTAGTAAAAGAGAATGTCTACATCCTGAATTAGTTAGGATGATGCTCATGCTTAGGGTCGAGTAGATCATTTTGGTATCCACTCAGTTGCTCGCACCCAGCGGGCCCCTTACCCTCACGTGCTTGAGTGGCGCCAAATTTTTGAAGCGGGCCGGCGCCTGCTGACTATTGTTACAAAAACATCGACTGTGAGCTACTGGAGCCGATCTAAGCCAAACCAATTACTGTTTTGAATAGTTAGATGAATAGAGCATCTGTTGAAGCACGTGGGGGCATTTTTGAGATGTAACGATTGTTACATGAAGCGACGGAGTGGGTATACTACCAGGTTGGGTTGCTAAACTGGTAAGATCGCAAACAGAATGCTTTGGATAGATAGATAGATAAAACGCTTTATTGCACACACAAAAATACGGAAAATATAAAATAAGCATTTTAAAACTAATGTAGGCAAAGACGGTCTTATCGCTTAAAGCGATCTCTTTCAGACACACTTTGCGGTATAGGACAAAAAAAAGGATCGACAAGCAGTGCACCAGTAAAAAGAAAATATGAAATTAAAAAAAAAATTCAAGTAGTTACTTGATATAAAAATAAATTTAATAAACTTACAATACAGATACCTGCAAACTAGGACCTAGTCAAGAGATGCGAATGCAGTTTGGCTTTGAAAGAAGCTGGTGACTTTGAGTGACGAACTTCAGATGGGAGTTTGTTCCAAAAGCTGAAAGCTTTAACTGAAAAAGAGTCTCTGATGTATTCAGAACGAGTCAAGCGTTGTTTCAGTAAGGGTGGATTCGACCAAACTGTAATAAGGTCTTATACCTAGATTAAATGCCGAATTTTTATGGACTAATCTCGGAGTAAGTCTTACTCCAGTTTGGTCGAATCCACCCTAGGTTGTCAGCCTTAGACCTGAGTTCACGATTGTGATCCATACCAAGAAATTGGAAACGTTCCTTATGATAAGGAGGGCTGCGAGCGTTTTAGTCGGTGCACTGCGCCATCAAGCTTTTTATTGTAAAGTTTTCTGTTAATTCAATATTTTTATCGGTACACTAGTTGCAGAGATGTTTTTTTTTTAAATACACTTTACATTAAAAAAAATACCTCTTCATAATAATCGGGGTATAAAAACCTAAATATACTAATGCGAAAGTCAGCTTTTTACGCATACTGCTAATACGATTTCATCGTATTTTGGTTCAGAGATAAGTGGAGCTCTAGAGACGGTTATAGGCTTTTTTCTAGCGATATTAGAACTTAAAGACAGAGTAATGGGAGGCGAACTTTGTGTGAAACTTTTAAATAAAACGATAGTAACTTACGTTTATCATACATTCTGACGTCACATCGACTAATTGGGGTAAACGCTTAGAAACGACTTTGACTGTCGCGTAATAACGCTAACCACTGACGGAGCGGCCAATTGCGTGCGTAACGCGGTCTCTAGAGTGGGAAAAATCTGAAGCAATAAGTGGGTTACGGGTTTAACCGTCGATCGGAGGATAATTCACGAGGAAAAAATCCACGAGAGGGGTTTTGAAGCATGATAATGAAGGTCGAGCGTCCTACCAATTAGGTTATAGTGGTAACGTCGCGTTAGCTGAGTTGCAAAGCTCTTATAGTAAAACTTATAAACTTATATGAGCCGCGTATAAAAGAAAACTTACCAACCTCTTACCTTTTACACCCTCAAGGTTGTATAACAAAAAATTAAAATAATAAAACAATACATTGCGTCCTTTTGTGTAATGCCAACACTGTGCACAACTCAGTATAAGCAGGAAGCTTGGCCTGCTGCACTAGTATTACGTACACAGCAGTGATATCACGGTAGGACAAATAAGAAAAAATATTCAAAAACACAAGTTCCTACAAAAATAATATCAAACAGACAAAAACAAAACGCCCATACAAAAAAACAAACATCAATATCGAAACGCAACACGGACCGGAAATTCGGAACAAACAGACTGACAATGACAATGATGCTGACAAACAAATAAACAAAAACGGAAGAGAGGAGAGAGAAAAGAGTAATGGAAGAGTCCCTTGGGTGTCATAAAGGCGACTAACGGACTAAAGACTGCACATTTATCCAACAGCATAGAGTGACGATGGACTCACCACCATTCACGCTGAGTACCATGTACAGTTGTAATTTGATGAAACGTGGACGAGGGCGGTGGACTGCTTCTCCGGTCTTCACTGCCTGGTCTCTAACTATACCTTTGGAAATAGTCGTGAGTCTCTGTATGTATAGTATAATAACTCGGGTTGCGATCTTGTAAGTATCCATCCTAGCTCCTATTGTCCCGGGTCTTTTAAGCGGGGCGTGAAGCGGCATTTATGCGGGCCGTCATGAATGGGTGCGCTTGTTACCGTGCTTGTTTCACGGTGAGGAGCGCTCTCGTTATTTTGAACTGCATCGGCTGCTTACTGATCTTACGGCTGATCAGGCAGGATGTGGTCACTATGACGAGTCATATTAAAAAAAGGGCAGAGTGCAATTTGCAGTGCCGTAACCGATGAATGACCATATTAAAATGTTGCGTTTCAAGCTTAATTAGTTTAACACCTTCCCTGTCCAATTAATCACATATGATACATAACAATTGAAAACCAATTGTTGTAATTCTGTGACAGCGAACCTATTAACCCTTCGAGCGTCATATGTACTTACCGGTGTACAAAATAGTTGAGAGGCATGCGTGTCTCTTGTACTTAACGGTGTACAACAGACTTGGATCAGATTGGTTGTTTTATTTTAGCCGGTCCGAGTCGTAGTATACAAGTTTTAGCTGTCTGTGAATTTTCTATGGTCCATATAGAAGAAATTAACATAGTTAATAGGATTCGGACCGAACAAAACATTATCGAAAAAAATAATTTAAAAAGAGTGTCGGAAGTTATGAACGGACGTCAGCCATATTAGTACAAAGTTATGTTGTTGTGATTTGTTTACATGATGTTTTCTCGACGTAAAATATAAGTTTTCGTATGATTCTTATCTATATTTACTGGAAACTTAATACAGTTTTTGTACAATGCAATAGTTGTAAGATATAGTGGCAATTTAGATTAAATGAAGAGCTAGAAGTATAATTATGATATTTTGATTTTGCTAACAACTACAGCTAACATTGTGTATTATAAAGTGCTGTAATTTTCTTCATATTTTTGATTTTTTTGATATAAGTGATTATAAACATTAATCAATTTGTAGATTATTTCATCAGTAACCATTTTTTATTTACAGTTAGACATATATACTTTTAGGACACTATTTACGCGGGCCGGCCACGTTATGGCGGCGGTTATTGATTTTGGTTCCTAAGTTAAAAAAAAATTGTATTTATTTTTATTTTGGTTCCTAAGTTAAAAAAAAAATTGTGAGTGAAGTTTAGTGCCAAAGTGTTTATGATTCATGTGACCGGTGCATTGTAATGTAAACTAAAAAGTTATTATGTCAATTGTGTTGTGTCGTTTGTTAATTATTATAACAAACAGTAAAACTTTGGTTACCTTTATGAAATATTGAAAATAAAAGAAAATCGTTCCAGTGCCACTACAAGTAAGTCTTTATTGTTCATTCTAAGTAGTTAACTACGTATAAAAACTCATACAGAAAAGAATGACACCTCATTCAAGCGAAAATGTCGTATAGTTATTACGCAATAAATATTTTTCCCTAATCAAACAATAAAAAGAAGATGTATCGCAAAATGCCTGACACGTAAAGCATTTAATGCTTTAGGGTGGCTGGCGCGCCACGGGTTAAAACTAGTCCGGATTTATGTCTCCAAAATAAGGCATCTTATTGAATTGATCACGAATCTGGTAAATCTGGGAAAGCCTTGATGGCCGAATGGTCGAGGTTTCGATTCGGTCCAGGTTTGATTACAAGGTCGGATAAAGTGTGAATTTAAAACAGAGTCATGTTAAAAAAAACGCTCATGAGTAAAGGTTACTATAAAGTGGAAGATTATGTAAATGACAAATATGTATAGATAGTGCATGTACGAGCATAATGTATTTCAATAAATAGGTTATAGTAGTAATTTGTATTAATATATTTCTTTTTAATGTATTTTGTATGACTTGGCTACTACATTAAAACTTTTGTTACTTAGAGGGAGAAAAAAGTAAGGCCTCCTGAGTTTCTTGCCAGCTTCTTTTCAGTCGAAGGCTCTCCCAAAATCCGAACTGGCGGTAGATTAGTTAGGTAGGTAGGTAGTTAGTTAGTTGATAAAATTTAACTACCGTTAGTTAACATTTTTTTATATACATATTTTAAGACGTCAATAAGTACCTGTAAAGGTTTATATTGAATAAAGCATTTGACTTTGTAAAATTTTAAACACTAAAAAAAGACGACAACCTCAGGCGGGAATCGAACCACGCACCTTTCGCATTCCGGGCAGCTGCCTTAACCACTTGGCTACCGAGGTCTAGTTTTTAACCCGTCGAAATTTGTCAGTGCTTGATGCTTATGTTTTTTAGTCAACATTGCTTCATCAAATCTTAGAAGTTTTCACCTCTTGATATACATGAATGACCCATAAACTAGCACTGCGCCAGTTTATCAGCACCTCGTAAAAAACTAAAAATATAAGATAATGTCTATGAATTTGAAGTTGCAAGGGTAAAACACACGTTCAGAAAGTTTTAAATTAAGTATAGTTTGGCATTTATCATGGCGCCGTATTCTTGAAGAGAAGTGAACGTTGTGTGATTTTATGTGATTTTCGGCCATTCTGACACATCAAGGGTAAGATTTTGCTTACGTTTATTAGTCATTCAGTAATGCAATTAAAGCACTATTTATAGATACCGTAGAATGGGGTTACTTTGATATTACGGGGTAACATTGATAACAACTTTCTATCTTCAAAAAATCTTGTATTTATTGGTTTCCGAACGCTTCCGAACGAGGTTGGCAGCACTAATAGTATTAAAAGTAAATGGCGTTCATGACGTTTACAACGTGCAGGTGTTCTTTGTAAAAAATTATTTATTTAAAAAGTGCACTGATGACAAGCAATTTTCGAGGTGAGAAAAACTCATAATGCACATAAAAATCAATAGTTTTTCGATTAATGTTGTTTGTTTTACCTTAAAGTATGCACTTTTGAGAATGTGAAATACGCTTGAACAAGTGCTTTTATTGATTTTGTGCCTATTTTAAAGGTATGCAAATAATCAGGGGTGTCTTTGATCAGAGGTACGGGTTCTCTTTGATCATATGATCAATGTCGACCCGTTGGTCAAAGTTACCCCTCTATTTCTTAAGTTTGTGTAATAATACAGTTTTATTACTTATTTTAATTTTTTTATTCATTTTAAGTTACAGTAAAATGCCTCGCAATTACAAAAAGCCACTAGGAAGTCGTAATTATAAAAATTATGCAGAATCCAAAGAAGAGGCAATACAAGATATTTTTAAATGGCTGAATTACCATTTGTGGGGCTGCAGAAGAGTTTATATTCCAGATAGTAGCTACAGATTAAAATTTAGTTCCTACCAACAATAAGTTAATTTTCAAATTTATATTAATACATTCTATTCAATAATTGATTTTGTATCAATGATCAAAGTTACCCAATATACATTAATAACTTCAGCACAATAACCTGCGCGCCGATTTTTTAAATTTCTTTTTTATTGTAGTTATTCCCTTCCTTACTCATCCCTCTCTTCAGAACTCTCCGTTACCCATTTCGGTGAACCTCAGCATTCTTGGCATGGACATCGGCCAGGAACTGAATCCAAAATACAACATCGAGAGTGCTATTTTAACTGCCTCCAGAAAGTTGGGTATTCTCAATGAGGTGAGGCGGTTTTTCACTCCCGAGCAGCGCTGTTTTCTGTACAAAACTCAGGTGCGATCGAGTATAGAGTATTGTTCCTATCTATGGGACACGGCTCCGCTAAATACCTCCTCGATGCACTTGATAGACTGCAAAGGCAAGTGGTACGCATTATTGGAGATGCTAAGGTTACAGCCTCCCTTGAGGACCTCCAGCTGCGTAGAGACATTGCTTCTCTCAGTGTCTTCTACCGGAACTACTACGGAGAGTGTTCTGAAGAACTTTTTGATCTTATCCCGCCTTCTCCTTTCCTCTCCCGGACTACACGTGCTGGTCTTAGGAACCACCATCATACTGTACAGACTATCAGTACTCGTACGAAAAAGTTTGGCAAGTCGTTCCTCTGTAAGACCATTCGGCTTTGGAATTCTTTGCCGGCGCATATGTTTCCCAGCTCCTACAGTCCCGGGTCTTTTAAGCGGGGCGTGAAACGGCATTTATGCAGGCCGTCATGAATGGGTGCGCTCGTTATCGTGCTTATTCCACGGTAGAGAGCGCTCTCATTATTTTGGACTGCATCGGCTGCTTACCATCAGTCACTTTGACGAGTCAATATAAAAAATAAATAAATTAGAGGGTTACTTTTAAACCCCGTTATGAAATATAGGGTGATTAAAGCAGCCCCGACATCGGCTTAAAGTTGATCACCTTAAATTTTTTTTCTTAGAAACGGATAATCAAAAATATTTTTTTCCTTGCCTTTGAAAAGATAGCAAAAAACCGATACTGGCATTTTCTTCTTTTCTTATTTAATTTTACATTACACAAATAAAACCGTTTTAAATTGAAAATTGATCAAAGTAACCCCATTTTACGGTACTGGTATTTAAACACAGTCTTAATGTTTTTCGCATCCTAAGGTAAATTTAGATCGTGCCATAATTAATAGAAATGTTAAATGACTGATTAACAATAAAAAAATGTACTCATTTCTAAAGGATAATTTGTTTTTCAGCCCTTAAAACGTACAATTCAGTGCTTATAATTGGGTAAGTAGGTGATATTAATTGGTGATGACTGTGAATGGTGATAGGCTTGTTTTTTGATAAATTGTAATTTTGACTCAATAATGAGTACTAATATTGAAAAAATCTTACTTTACACAACAGGTGATTATATTCTCAACATTAATAATGCAACACAAAAGTTATAGAATATCGTAATATATGAAATATTTAGAGTTGAAATTTATGGCCTCTTGAAATGCTCATAATTGGGTCCGTCACCCTATTTGACTTTGTGTTTTCGGATTTTCCGATGCGTAGCCCGGGTTTGTGATCACCAACTCGGACTTTGGCAAGCGTGGTGATTAAGCCAACACCCGTCAATGCTAGTGATGACATGTTCCAATGATGGAGGCCATTGCCCAGCAGAAGGCAGTGTACAGGGTCTTTACTTTGACAGTAAGCTGAATGGATAACAAGGAACCAAACATTCGTGTACCCAAGCGAGGTGAACTATCAAAATGGATCTCTCACCTTCAATTTGTCCTAGTCGATTTTAAGTTTTCCAACGTCCCGGAACACCGTTCCCACAATTAAAGCGGCCCCCAATAACATTATCAAGCTATTTTACTACGCCCAGTACCAACTCACGAACGATAAAAACTTTGTTAGCAACTTATCATACAAACTTTGGCGACTTTTAGCCTTTCCAGGCTTTGTTTCACTGCATGTTGGGTGTGTTACGGAAATTCAAAGGTTGAATTTAGTTGGAAACTTTCAACGGCCTCTGTTGGTCTGGTGGTTAAGCCACCGGTCTTAGATCCAAAGGGCTCTGGTTCGATTCCCAGCGGGGGGGGGGGGACATAACTTTATGTCTTTGTTTGGTTGGTGGTGTTGGTGGTGTAAATTCTACAACGGATAAGCTCTTGGCCTTCATCTCACCTGATGGTAAGTGACGATATTAAAGGTGGAAGCGCGCTTCACCCGGAATCCTCAACCACTGAGGAACTAGCTATCATATCTTTACTGTCGGAACACAACAATGCTATAAACATCGTTGTTATGGCGAAAGACTTAGATAAGATGGTGGTTGCTAGCCAGGCGGACTTAACAGCCTCTACCACCAACCAAATCAAGTACACAAAGATGTACTCCCCGCTGGGAATCAAACCCGGGACCTCTGGGTCTAATTTCTAGACCACAGATGCGATTAATCATACTATTTTGTTGTCGGACGAAAGGCTTTAGCAACACAGTACTTATATTAGACGCGTCGTAATAAAGACACGATATGAAAAATATTAATCCTCACCGACTTACATCACAACGCGAGCAGGTACGATTATTATGGACCGTTTCCCTTCCAATTCAATTATTTTTTACGATCAGGTGGTACAAAATGGCCGACAGATAAAACTCGGAACACTGACAATAAGCTGCGTCACAGTCTGTGTGTGTTCAGATGTGCCGCTTTCGTTACTGAATTCCTTCTTCATAATCAATTTTTAAAAGGTCTTTAAAAGTTTTACATGAAAAATCATAAAAAATAAAATATAAAACTTAATCAATCTTTTAAACGACATAATAAAAAAATTAGGTAGGTACCCTCTTTTTTAGAGCCCGCGTAGTTTTTTAGAGAAGCTCGATGGCGCAACTGCTAGCGTTTGGCTTGCGAACTTTCCCGTTAACCGCTCGAGTGACACAAAACCAGACACAATAGAAATTTCATTGTTTGTCGGACAGATTTGTCCCAAAGATCACTCGAGCCTTTCGCAATGTCGGGTCGCTGGATTGGTGACCAATTTAAAAACATCTCTAGCTCCTCCGTGCTTCAGGAGGCACATCAAGCCGTTGGACCCGGTGGTTGTCATAAGATGGCAGATGTTAAAACCCACAAACCCTCAGTGGGACAGTGGGAAGTTAATAGGCTGTTTTTTTTTTTATTGGCAATGGGTAAGCGCTTGGCCTTCAACTCACCTGATGGTAAGTGACGACAAGGCCGAAGGTGGAAGCGCGCTTTACCCGGAATCATCAACCACTGAGGAACTGACTATCTTATCTCAAACTGCCGGAACACAACAATGATATAAATAAACATCGATGTGATGGCGACAGACTTAGATAAGATGGTGGTAGCTAGCCAGGCGGACTTAACAGCCTTACCACCAACCAAAAACATGATGATGAGGATGATGTTAGTTTTTAATAGGTCAAGTATCATAAGACCGCCGGCGGTCGCGAAACAAATGATTTTCCATTGTGTCTGGTTTTACGGTGCTCAATGGTTGAAAGTATCCCCTTCGATCATCTAAACACTAGATACAGCCTTAGCGCTCTCAAAGTGGCGCCTCCAAGCTCCAAGTCGCTCTAACCAAGAGGGAGCATTGGATTGCTGTCAGTTGTCATTTGACATTGCCATCCAAATTTAATACCTATTTTAGTGACGATAGGGTCGAGTGTCAAAATTAGTTGTGATTATTCGAAACAATATTGTATAGAATAGTTGGAACCACTTTTTCAAACGTATTTTATATGGGACTAACTTCTGCCCGCGACTTCGTCCGCGTGGAATAGTTACTTTGTGCTCCGCTCCTATTCAACGGTCGTTCTCTTGAGCGACAATCGAGGCTGGCCTAGTGCTGGTTTGTGGCTTCTTAGAATACGAATACACAGTATTTTATTCTAAGCTAGCGACCCTAAAAATCTCCTGAGACGATTTTTCAAAAATATTTATATTTGCAAGCCTTGTTTATGATTACAAAAACAACAAAAAAAAAATTAACCAATTAGCTGCAGCCGTTCTAAAGTGACGCATACAATCATTTCGGCAATTGATTTTTTTAATATAGATTTTGATGTTCATCTCTATACCGCTTCACCATATTGTCACCCAGTCTGTGTACTTCAAACGTTGAAGAAGGTTTTCAGAAACGTTCCAGCATTGTTATGAGATTGTCATTATGGTGTCAGAATACGCATAGCTGCTACGTACCAAATGTTTTCCGCCCGTAGTCAATCCAAGAGCGCCAGTGAAGATTTTTCGTAGCACTGAAGCATGTCGTAGCGCAAACTAGGTTATTTAGTTGAAGAGAATTGAATAGCATTTTCGTAGCGTTCATGTTCAGTAGCGCCTTATGCTACGGGCTTTTCCTGTTTATTAAAATGCAGTATTCAATGAGGAACTCGATGGCGCGTAGCGGTGAAAGAATACTACCACCCCCTCTCTTCCTTTGGGTGACTAAAAACTGTACATACATCCAACAGCATAGATCGGCGATGGGCTCACCACCTGTCACGCTGAGCACATGTGCAGGCGCTATTTGATGGAATGTGAACTATGGCAGAGGACTGTTTTTGCGATCCTCGTAGACTCTGACTAACCCTTCGGGGATAATAGTCGTGATTATATGAATGTATGTATTTAACTCGATGGCACAGCTTCTTAGGTGTTCGGTTTTTGATCTTCGTTACATCTCGAGCTCCTCCGTGCTTCGGTAAGCACGTTGGCCGTTGGTCCAGGTTGTTGTCGTAATTTGGCGGTCGTTAAAACCCACCAACCTGCTTTGGGCCAGCGCGGTAGGTAATTGCCCAATATCCCCACGTCCTGGGATGCTCAGATAGACTGACGATGTTGGTGATTCAATGTAGTTCACTATTAGCTTCTTTGTATGAGATGGTTTCAATTTTACGTTTTTGCACATCTTTCTATCTGCTATTTGCCCTTTGAAACATAGATAGTCGAAGTAATAGATGATTGGGCTGAATGCGAAAACTCGTTATTGTTTACCTTCAGCTCGGTTAAAAAACAGAAGACTAGTTAAATCTATTTTACATGACTATTAATAATTGTGTATGGCATTTATATTAAACTTTATTTTACCTGGTACTTAAAAACTGTTTATAACCGATATTCTGGATCTTGTAGTTTCTGGATTGACTAGGTATCTTGCAGCACTAATGGTTAGAAATACAATCTTAACTTGCACGCTTACTCGATTCTATAGTATTCTACCATGAGTTTATCGAGAGCTGTTTGCGCGGTTTAATGCAATTAATATTTGTTTGACGTCGCCCGTGGAATTGTGGACGTTAAGTGAGCACAGCTGTGGAATCGATTTAACTGCCGATGCATATGGATCCGGCTAGCACAACATCGCAAGCAGTGTCATAAAAGGGAATAGGCTTTTACCTACCAGGTAGATAGATAGATAGATAGATAGAACATAAATTGGGGAAAAACGCAATTGGGGAATAACACAGATCCTACTAATATTATAAACGCGAAAGTTTGTAAGTACGGATGGATATTTGTAACTCTTTTACGTAAAAACTACTAAATGGATTTGGATGAAATTTGGCAGACAGATAGCTTATAACCTGGATTAACACATAGAATACTTTCTATCCAGATATTCCCACGGGAACGGGAACCAAGCGGGTGAAACCGCGAGCGGCCGCTAGTACATCCATAATAATCACGACTACTGTCCCCGAAAGGTTTAGTCAGAGATTAGGCAACGAGGATCACAAAAGCAGTCCTCTGCCATAGTCCACTTATTACGAAATATCGACTGCACATGTGCTCAGCGTGTCAAGTGGTGAGCCCATTGCTGCTCTATGCTGTTTCGGATTTATATGCAGTCTTTAAGTCCGTTAGTCGCCTTTATCGACACCCAAGGGAAGAGAGGGGGTGGTAGTATTCATTTACCGCTACGCGATACTGTTAATACTTACAGTTTAAGTAAAAAGTTAAGTTTAAAAGCCTGTTTACAGTCCCACTGCTGGGTCTCTATTATTAAAATATATTTATCAATCAATCAATCAATCCATCAATCAATCAATCTACAATCAAATCAAAATCATTTATGCGACACGGTTAATACTTACATTTTAAGTAAAAAGTTAAGTTTAAAAGCCTGTTTACAGTCCCACTGCTGGGTCTCTATTATTAAAATCAATTTATCAATCAATCATTTAATCAAATCAAAATCATTTTTTTAACATAAACCTTTTCAGGCACTTATTGCCGTCAAAAACAACAGTTAACTAAAGTGTAGTTATATCTTAAAAGCTAATCTTATTAACTAATCCACCTACCTAACTAATCTAGTACCAGTTCGGATTTTGGGAGAGCCTTCGACTGAGAAGAACCTGGCAAGAAACTCAGGAGGTTTCTCTTTTTTTCTTCCTCTAAGTCACATGTAAGTATAAGCTCTTCGAATCATACACAACATGATTTTGAAAAGAAATATACGTATACAATAAGTCACTGACCGGACGAAACACAACAGCACCAAGTGCCATTATTTCACGCCGGATATTCGTAAGAGGGTGGTATTACCCCGGGCGAGCCGGCCCAATGCGTGCTGCAACGCAGCGTGGCTCTACTACTCAGTCAGTGTCACTCATTTAGCACCACTCAGGGGTCACGTGTAGGGTCTCAAGGGTAAACCTACGGACGCGAGTAACTTTAACCCTCGAATTTAACCTCGGAATGCTACTACTATTATTATTTGAATAAATAACTACATTCGTAATCAGCCGAATACTTTAATTGTTTTTTTAAAGTAATAAATTCATAAGTGTAATATTATTGTATGTCATGTCGACTATGTGCTCCAATATTATATAATAATGTTTTGTGTAGGTATATAAATTTAATAATTAAGTATAAAAAGCTGTCCTCGAAGTTGCGATACAAGGTAACTAAGTTTTAAGCACTTCTCTTTTATTGTCACCGTCATGTACATTTAGTTTGCAATAAACTTTTAAATTGATTTTTTATAGAAGCATGCTCTTTTATAAGCAGTCTGCGAGCACCTTTATAGTAATAATCACAACACGAATCATATCACAACAAAGAGCATCGCGGTGCTTCGGCACTTTTTAATTTCGCCAAGTTCAAAAACTTGAGCATCATAAAGTTCTCCGAGCATTTCATTAAACCTCTTTCGGGTGGAGTATAAACATAAAATGGGAAAACTTCGCGGCGACCGAATTACTGAGCGGCGGTGGCCATTGGAAAAACAACGGTGAAGTTATAATTGTCGGTGATTTTGCATTTCTCAGTTCTTAGCATAGCCAATTAGCCGGTTTGTGCCAGATCACCTTTGAAGTGTTAATTATGACGCGAAATGTTTCATGGCGTTCAAAACTAAGTTTGGATATTTTGAACGTTTGTGGTTTGACTTCTTTTGCTCTATCAGAGGTTGAGTGTTCAAAGTCAAAATATATTTATTCAATAAACTCAATTAATAAGTACTTTGAATCGTCCAAATATTTTTAATTTACGTCCCATTCAGGACGTCATTTTTAACTGAGGCAAAGAACGGGCGCAAGAAACCACAGCGCACAAAAGCAACGACATTTACAAAAAAAAAGAATATGTCGTTACCAGGTCATAAAATACAAAATATGAATTTAAAAATAATAAATAATGCAATACAAAACTACAATACAATGTAAGTATCAATTAAATAAAGACAATTATTAGAAATAGCTGTTGGAGTAATTGGAGCATTTCAGATGTTGTTGGGCAAGGTGTAGACAAATAGTATATAGCGCTTGTAGAATAGAATGATGAATGTTATGTGGTAGACAGATATGAGCGAACGATACGGCATTTTGCGAACTTTAAATTGAAACGGGCACGATGTATAAAATTCCCATACAGGTAATGTTCTATAAAAATGCACAGTGAAGTAAGATTTCATTCACGGACCCCTAAAGGGGACAAGGGGACGCTTGAGACAGTTTGGACATCCCCCAAACTCCCTTAAGCATGTCTATCAAATTATGATGATAAAGCAATCATTGATCTATCCATTAAATTCCGATATTACAGCCTAATAGGCTCCGATTCTATTCTACTTTACGATAAATTTTACGACTCGTCCATAGCTTAATTTACGATTTAAGTTTACCGGTTCGTACCGATTTACAATCGCATAATGTGCCGGATTCGGAATTTCGCTCGTCAATGTATCGGTCACAATTTCGGTTGGATAGGTTTTTAATGGTTTTGTTTAAAGCTCGATGCCAAATCCTTTGAAAGTGGTATTTGAATGTATATTTTCAACTGAAAAGGGATTACGTCATCAAAGCATTATGGCCTTTATCATTAGTCGCAATATAATGTAATAACAGAAACAAAAGCGTTTAAAATAGTTATCTTTATATATATTCATACTCATGTAACTGTGCAGTCGCTATTTAGTGAAAAGTGGACTATGGTAGAGAACTGCTTTTGATGTCCTCATTGCCTAGTCTCTGACTAACCCTTAGGGGATAATAGTCGTGATTTGGGTTCTTAATAATGTTATTATTCACTTTAATATTTTCGATTAGTCGAAAACATAACATAACATAACATACATTTTATTTTAACATTATTTTTTTTTAGTCGTGTTTATTATGAATATGAATGAATGAAAAACAGTTTACGCCAATGCGTTCACCATTTATCAAGCTAGCAACTACTACAACCAAAATCAATACATTCATCGTAATTGTTAAATCCCCGCCGGTGTACAATGCACATCCGGTTGACAGGAAGCGGTGGCAAACATCATTTCCGCATTCGGCGCCGCGTTAGCATTTCCGTTTCCCGTCCACGTTTGAATAATAATTACAGCTGAGTACGGCCTCCGAATTTGTCATTAAGGCTTCGATTACATGCTGTAATCAGGTCATTAGACGTCGTCGGCATTGGGTGGTAAGTAGTACTACATTGAATTAATTTGATGTTTTATTCAATATCTTAGTTGAAATCAAAATATCTTTATTCAAGTAAACTTTATTGTTATTAGCAATTTTAAATCGTACAAAATCATTTGTTTTTCTGTTTTTATCATTTGTGACGTTATTTAGCTGTGGAGATGAATTGGCATAAGTGCACACAGCGTTAAATAAAATTGGTTTTAGTAAATTTATTATAAAATCTTAAAGATATAGAAACGAATTTTTACATATAAATTAAATATTTCCTAAAACGACTTCACACATTCATCATCTCATTGTTGTGCGGTGATTCGATATTAGAATCTCAAATCAAGAGTACAAGTTTTAATATGGATAAGAATTGAGGCCACAGCTTTCGAAGCTAAAATACTAATATTTGCTCAGATCATACCGTGTCGCGTGGCGGTGAAAGAATACTAGCACCCCCTCTCTTCCCTTGGGTGTCGTAAAAGTTGACTAACGGACTAAAGACTGCACTTACATCCAACAGCATAGAACGGCGATGGGCTCACCGCCTGTCACGCTAAGCACATGTGCGGTCGCTATTTGGTGAAAAGTGGACTATGGTAGAGGACTGCTTTTGCTGTCCTCCTTGCCTAGTCTCTGTTTAACCCTTCGGGGATAATAGTCGTGATTATATGTATGTGTGTTATCCTTAAATAATTCAGTAGCATTTTGGAAAAACATTTCACTATTTCTACTTTAATTTTCTAATTTAAATAAGCAATTCCTAATTTTATCGAGTTGTAGTAACTCTAAACGCGATCGCCGATCGACGACCGTTTTAATTAAACTCCTACGATAATCCCTGTAGCAATCCAGTAGCGAATGAAAATATTTACTATCGGAAGTAAGTTGCGAATAGCTGGTGGCGCTGGCCTCTGGTATTTTAGTAAAGAAAAGTGTTTTAACTGTTGTATAAATAAAATGCTAGTATTAAATTAAAACTTTATATATTGAATAAAAGTTATGTAAATTAAAATTGGACTATACATGCAGCGGAATAATCTCGGAGAGACAGTGTTGACATAAATAAAAATAAATTTGAACTTAAATTAAGTGTTGTCAGGTTACAAATATAAATAAAATAAAATAATTGAGACAAATGTAACTAATGTACAATATTAATTGAACATAGTTGGGCGGGCCACAGAGTTACACAAATTTGAAATACTAAGATTAAGTAACAATTTTATTCTAGATAAATTTACAAGAGTATACGCTTCAAAAAAGCTTGAAACTATACATAGTATATAATATTTTAAAGTTTTTTTTAAGATCGGTGATATTTGAGAAACATAATGCATTCATATATACATATGACTATTATCCCTTATAATCTTAGGAAAGATGGTAATAGCTGGCCATGTACGGAGAATAATACTGCCGTACTTAAGCTAGAAAAGGGTTAACCCCAAGTAGTCGATATTGAGATATCGTCAAAAAACGTGGGAAATGATGAAAAACTATATTAGATAGAGAAAACGTTCTTCTACACAAAAATAGGTGATATTGTACTCTACCTTAGGGTATTATTCCCATTTTAAAATATTAACAGTAAAATTCCAAAAAATGATGTTTTTTAATTAAGCTAAGTATTTTTTTCTAAAGTTAAAATAATTACGGCACTAAAACAGGGTTAACCATACCGTAACTGACTTTTAGCGTAGTAATTTCGGGTAACTGTCACAATCAATAATTTACTTCAAAGTTATTCAGAAATGCTTAGCTATAAGATAGCTATGCTTCTTAACTGGTTAATAACTAAGCTTTATATATGAAAAACAGCAGCACAATCCTAAATAAGATAATGGCTAAGGTATTGTAACCTATATAACGGGTGATTTTTTACGACCTTTTTTTTTCAAGTTGGCAGCACTGATATGTAATGGCGCCCAAGCGTAATCTGTCAAAGTCAAAATTGTTCATTAAACTATGCCATTTCGTCATGGAAAGACTTACAAACGAACAACGATTGCAAATCGTAGAAATTTATTACCAAAATTCGTGCTCTGTAAAAATGTGTTTCGCTTGTTACGGCCATTTTATGGTCGACATATTCGACCTAGTGAAACCACAATTAGAGGTGTTATTACCAAATTTTGTACCAAATTCACTTTATTGGACATTAAACCATCGACTCGCATGCGTACAGTGCGTACCGAAGAGAATATTGCATCCGTAGCAACCAGTGTCAATGAAGATCGTGAATATCCAGAATTTTTAGTTTTTCTTTAAAGACGACCTTGGACGAAACGTTACCGTCAACGGGGAACGATATCGATCCATGATCCGTAACTTTTTATTGCCCAAATTGGAAGATCTGAACTTGGTTGACATGTGGTTTCAACAAGATGGCGCCACATGCCACACATCACGTGAAACAATAGACATTTTAAGGAATGAATTTGGTGAGCAATTTATCTCTTGTTTTGGTCCTGTAAATTGGCCATCAAGATCATGCGACTTGACGCCTCTGGACTATTTTTTGTGGGGCTACGTGAAATCGTTGGTGTATAAGGACAAGTCCAACACTATTGAGGCCTTAAAAGACAACATAACACGTGTTATTAGTGGAACTCAGGTCGAAATACTGGAAAAAATAATGCAAAATTGGACCTTTCGTATGGACTATTTGAAACGTAGCCGTGGTCAACATTTGCATGAAGTAATTTTTAAAAAGTAAATGGCAAGAACCAGTTTATCGATTTCAATAAAGATTTTGTATATATAACGCATTTTTAGCTGTTTTATTTCAACTTTAAAAAAAGGCTCTTAAAAAATCACCCATTATAACTAAGAAAAGGAAATATTTTAAAAAGTATAGTAAGAATTTACAAGACATTACTTAGCTAAAATAAAGTTATGTATATATTATTCGTGGTTAACCCTGTTATAGTTTAGCAAAGATCTGATAAGTTGAAAAAATAAAACCATTATTTCAAAGAAAAGTGTAATAAAACCATAAAACTTTAAATAAATAAAAGCTCTCTTCAAGCAAATTAAACAACATCATAAAATTTTACCTTATCGTAGTTACATCGTATCTTCCACGTCCTATTTTAAAGTTATTAAAATTCTCGAAAACGTTAACATGAGATCACTAAAGTTTTTAAAAAGCTTAAAATAATTCTGTTTTAAAATTGTTTCAATTATACATTACAAAATTAAAAATCTGTAAGTACTTAGCATAATAATTATCAAAATTAGATCCATAAAATTTCAAGTAATCACACAGCATTACATACTAAATACTTCTGAACATGAAAGCATAAGGCCGTATCTAGAAAAAGTCAGGGTTTCAAGAGAGCCAAAAAAAGTTTTGAGATATTTTTGTCAAATTTTAATACAAAATCAATTATATTTAACAGTTTTTTGAGTCTTACTTATAATAACCATTCTTACCTTTAATATTTTTAAAGACTCATTTAAATCTTTAAATAATAAAAATATTTTTTTTATTTTTTTGCCTCAATCCGACTTTATATCTGAAATAATATAGTTTATGAAGTACTTTGTTTACGTTATATTATTGTACGATTAATGCTGACAATGTATATGACTGCACTGTAATTTTATGTTTCAATGCAGCTTTATGGTTTTAACTTCTTAACGATGGTAAACGTCTCATATAAGTATGTTCTTGGTGACTTAAAAGTAAATTATGCATGAACAATGAGCTTTGAGCATACGACTCCCTACGTCATCAGGTTTCTTTTTGGCCACCGTAGAATGATACGGAGATCCTTGCAATCTCGCTAACTTGCTAGCCTTTCTTTTCCATTTAGCTGGATTCACAACATTCTTTTATACTTTTTGCGACATTTCTGACTCATAGCTGTTATTTGTACCTGTCTCCTGAGTGTTATTGCTGTTTTTTGAATTTCGTAAATTAATTGTCCCATTAAGCCATGATACCATAAGTAGGTATATTTGAATCGCAATTCAAGCTGTCAACTCCCCTCGAATCAACAACATTTTTGGATGAAGCATCAAATATTAGGCACAATTATTTGGTTTATGGACAACTATAGTTTTGCAACATTTTGATTGTTGTGGTAAGATAAAACTTTCTTCGTTATCAGAATCACTGTCAACTGTATAACAGTCTCCAGACATGGCTTCTTTGTAGGAGGTAGAAAGTAATTAGCACTGTCAGATGATTCATTTGTAGGACCTATAAGATCTTCTAATGTTACTAATTCAGTCATTATCTAAATTTACTGGACCTTCGTTCTCAGATAGTGAGGATATGTGACGTTTCACAGGTAATTGCCATTTTTTTTTATCAAGAAGTGTCTGAAGTTTCTCTGTAGAAAATGTGCATCTTTTCACTTGATATACACGATTAGATGTTGTTTGTACCGATAAATTACTTATTTCACTACAGCTTGAATCATAGTTGTCTTCATTAGGTTCATAATTTTTGCCTATAATAGAATCGTCGCTATTGTAGTCAAGATTAACTTCCGATTCATCATTAACAGTCTCATGAAGGGTTTTCTTAAACATATTTTCTAAAGACCAATTAAAAAATTTTTCCATCAAGTCATCTAAAAGAAAAAAAAACGTTTCATGTTTAAGTACATGTAGGTATTTTAGTTATTGTGAAAATCCTTCATTCATGTTATTAATAAAAAGATAAATAAAACTTGTCAAATAACGTATGACTTCTTCAATACTATTATTACTATCCTTGGGATTTTGAGATATTTGTGCACAGCTCCACCCGCGAGAATTTAGTTTTAGATAAATTAGTGTTTTGTTTCATCCTGAAGATGCTATTATGTAGTTGAAAATGTACGTACCTACCTATAAATAGTTTTCTACGCTGTTCGACACAACCTCTGCACGGCTGTAAGCAGCGCGCGGCGTGATAGGGAATCAATTCTTTGACCTTTCTTTTAGGTATACAATTGGTATTCTGTAAATCAAACAGCCTTAACTTTGACCACAGCCGTGATGTGACGGCTGTAACATCTATGTCCACACCCAGGCGCGCAGCGTCTATATGTCGCTTAAAGAATCGCATAGCTGTTTTATATAACTTGTGTGGCAAGCAAGTACATACCTACTAACTTGTATGGCAGCAGCGGTGCAGCGGTCGTGGTCAAGCTATACAAGTAAAATCATTATGTCTATAATAAAAACCTATATTCAAGAAATGACTTACCTTTCCATGTTACGAGACATTGTGTTTTAGCGGGAACGCGACGAAATTCGCTGCTCGTAGGCTCTCCGGCCAAATCACAGATAGAACAATATACTCTTATGGAATTAGATTTGACAATAATTGTCAAATATTGACAATTATACATATACTTAACAAGACATAATACAATAATTGTCAAATATTGACAATTATCGCATCTGCCGTGTGCGTCCGTGGCGCGAGATGCAACTGCAGATAACTGTGTTTTAGCCTATTGATGAGGCTTAACCTTTTTTAAACCAAGGATGACGTGTATAAAATGAATTTATTTTACTTGGCATAAGAAGGGTTAAAGGATCTTAACTGATTTGTAATTAAGTTTTTGTTGTTAACCTTTAAGTATGGACATCTTATCTTTATAACACTACCTTGGACATGTAGCCTCACAGGCTACGATATAAAGATGCGTGGTTTGTTTTCTTAAAGATTCTTAATTGCTGTTAAAATTATAACTAAAGCAAGTATATGGATACTAACAACAAAAAGACGTGAATACATACTACATTTTTTTATTAAAAATCTATAAAAATACAAAAATCAACAGTTTAGGCACTTTTTTTTAGTAATTTTGGCTAGGGTTAGTTTAAAATCTAAAAAAAAAAAATTATCGTACTTTTTAGCGATATTTACTTTTTATTGTAAAGTCTTATATAGAAAGAATGAAAAAAACATAAAATCAACAGCTGAAAATCAAAATTTAAAAAAATCACATCTAACTTTCTTGGACAAACTATTGGCAGTCGTTACATAAAGGTCGTGAACATTGCAGACAAACTGGCTTGCTACAGCCAACACAAACGTGGATCGTCATCCGATGTTTATTTGAGGGTCAGAGTCTACATAATCTTATAGTTCCTGGTATGGCTCTTCCTGCCTGGACATCCACTGCAATCATACCTTTGCCTAAGACTCAAGTCATTGTTGATCTGAGCTCTCTAAGCAAATTTATACTGGTAACACGTCGTTGCATATGGGGTACCACAAGTGAACGAGTTAATTTTTTGAGGAAATCTCCTCTGTCCTTTGATTGACGCATATTATGAAAAATATACGCATTCATACCACTCAAGTAAAGAACACGATAAAATAAGACAATAGGCCATCTCTCTGTTTGGTGGCTACTCGAGTAAATCGAGCATTTCTATCAGATTCATCTACTAGAAGTACTACTCTATCTACTAGTAGAATTGTAATACATTATAATTTCGGGTTTATAAGTCTCTCTGTCAATCACGTTATTATGATGCATAGAAGATACGAGTATCACAGCTCTGTTCTCTTTTGGCACATAAAACATAGGGTTTTGTCTTTCGTAAATCCAAATAACGCAGATTGGACTTCTCGCCGCTTGTCTGGTTGAAATTCATTCGGTAGCTCTCTTTTATTCTTTTTCACTGTCCCGACATATGTCAGTTTCCGCTTCAATAGTTCATCAACAAGCTGGATTGATGAGAACCTTGTTAAAAATTTTGTAAGAAAACTATGGACGTGTAGCCTCACAGGCTCCAGCCACTTTTTAAATAAATATTACTTACGTGCTTTACTTCGAGTGACGCAACCTCCTTCCTAGCTGGTCGTTTTGATACTTAAACTGAAGCTACTGAGCGGCTCAGTCAAAGGGAGCGGGGGGAAACAGGTAAAACAACGAAACCACCATTCTCGTGTAGCCTGTGAGGCTACATGTCCATACTTAAAGGTTAACCTACTTATAGTTTAGTTTTGTATGAACATTAGCTTAAATTGTACTAGCCTTTAGCAGGGTTAAAGTCCCATAACTTAATTTAAGTCTAGCATAAATGAATAACCCTATTAAAGCTAAGCAATTTATACAAAAATATCTAGTCTTCGTTAAGTTATGATACTTTAGCCCCCTTATAGACTAGTTTTGTGGCTTAGCTGATTTTTAATTAAGTAAATCGTAAAAATAGTGTCACTTAACTGTTCACTGACAAGCTGTATCTCTATAACTAATAATGATACAGGTATGGTACCTAGATCAAAATGTAAAGAATTTTGCGCTTTGTTACTTTGCATTATTAACTCAAAATTGATCAAACGAGGGTTAACCCTTTTTTAGCTTAAGTACGGCAGAATATACTACCAACCAACAAGTAGATTGATAGATTGAAAACACAGTAGTATTTTGTTTGAGCTACATGGTGACCCATCTCTTCTCTTGGGTGTCGTAAAAGGCGACTAACGTACTAAAGACTGCACATACATCACGCGATGGGCTCACCACCTGTCACGCTGAGCACATGTGCAGTTGTTAACATGACTGAGAGGACTGATTTTACGGTCCTCATTGCTTATAGTCTCTGACTTACCCTTAAAATAACAATAACTTTATTAACATTGTTGTGCTTCGGTAGTTAGAGATAAGATATCCAAGTTTTTTTTTTTTTTTTTATATGAGAAGGAGGCAAACGAGCAGGCGGGTCACCTGATGGAAAGCAATCACCGCCGCCCATGGACACCCGCAAAACCAGAGGAGTCGCAGATGCGTTGCCGACCTTTAAGAAAAGAATAGGGTTAGGGGAAGGAATAGGAATTGTGAGGAGGGGTGGGAGGGGAAGGGGCCTCCGGAACTCTCACTGGCCGGACGAAACACAACAGCACCAAGTGCCATTATTTCACGCCGAATATTCGTGAGAGGGTGGTATTACCCCGGGCGAGCCGGCCCAATGCGTGCTGCAACGCAGCGTGGCTCTACCACTCAGTCATTGTCACTCATTTAGCACCAACCAGGGGTCACGTGTAGGGTCTCAAGGGTTAACCTACGGACGCGAGTAACTTTAACCCCCAGTTTAGTGGTTGAACATCAATTTCGGGTTAAATGCACATTCAATGTATAATTGTCACTTACCTTCTGGTAAGAGAAGAAGCAGATTCCTACTGAGAATAAACAAAATTTCATTTACTAACTTAATTTTTTTTTTTTTACAGTGTAAATACAATTTTAACCGCCTCTGTGGTCTAGTGGCTAACCCAGGTAACAAAGTTCTCCTGTAGTGCACAGTTTACAGGCTTACAGCACTAGTACCTCTCTTTTAATGGTTCCAGGTTTTACTACCAAGTTTATAACAGGTTACACGGAGTTCGTTTGGGTTTATAGTACAACTGTACTTGTAAGTTGACTTATAGTCGTGTATAGAACGAAATTATAGGCGCAGTAAAGGCTAATATGGCCTATATATGTGTTGCTTAGGTATAAATACACTTGAGAAAATATGCTCCAGTAAGTTGCACTTAATAATCGCCTACAAGAAGTAATTATAAATCCGCTACAAGTGTAATACGCCAGTAATAGTAATTTATAGACATAGAACATTTGCACTTGTTACTTGACCTTAAAGGGGTATATAAGTCAACTTTATGTGCCAATTATAAGTGAATTAGTTCTACAGTAGAGTCTTCTGAGAAAAAGTGTACTTGGTACTATTGTGGACTCTCGAATGCTGTTATAGTCTTAATTTCGGTATAAAGGTTTCTTGATAAACTATTAGTGTCCAAAGATATCTCCGTAAAGTCCATTTAAGAAGAGAATTGCTTTTAATATTTATGGCATCTTCACGGCCATTTTGACTTCTTTTGAGTCATTGGGTTTTTATTAAATTATTACAAAAATGGATATAAACAAATAGAAATATGACCATGATATTTCGATCAAAGTCACAACTAAAACATAAAAATAATTAACTCTTTGTTATTAAAATTAAGCATAAGACATTTGTATGCGGAACCCTAATTCGTCACAATATGGCGCGACAATGCTGTTAGGACTAATATCATTTTTAATTACAACTTAGTAAATACGCCGTGATCAAAAGGCGAACAAAAATTGAGATGTAAAACACAACATACTTCACCGAAAATACTTACGCGTTTGCCGTGCAAACATGTATACACGTATAATATTACGTGCGAAATACTTGTTAATACATTTTATATAAAATAGATGAATTACCTTTTATTTTTTATTTTTTTTTCAATCGCACAACACTACAACAATTCACAAATGTTTGAAGTAGCTTGTAATAGAAGCGCAGAGTACGTTACACGCTTGCTTGGTTCTATTAAATGCTCATAGTGAGCTTCGCGGGAGCAAATGATTCTCCGGAGTCTAACTATAAGTGTATTATGGGCTCAAGTTTTGGTGTCTGGTTCTATTAGATGCTCATAGTTTTTAGCCTAGTTTTTAGCATAGTTTATAGCTTCGCGGGAGCAGGTAGTTCTGCGTAGTCCAACCGCCTCTGTGGTCTAGTGGCTAAGCTACCGGTTTTAGACCCAGAGGTCCCGGGTTCGATTCCCAGCGGGGGGTACATCTTTGTGTGCTCGGTTTGGTTGGTGGTAGGGCTATTAAGTCCGCCTGGCTAGCTACCACCATCTTACCTAAGTCTGTCGCCATAATAACGATGTTTATAGCATTGTTGTGTTCCGGCAGTTTGAGATAAGATAGCCAGTTCCTCAGTAGTTGAGGATTCCGGGTGAGGCGCGCTTCCACCTTCGGCCTTATCGCCACTTACCATCAGGGCCCTTATTCTGTAACGATTCCTTGTTTCGAAACCACGTCTATTCCTTAAAAAGTTACGATATCTTCCCAAAAACGTATGCGTTTGACGTTTGTGCGCGGTAAGGTTTAGGTGTGGAATCTATAGATTGCGATACAGAATCATTGCCCAGGTGAGATGAAAGTCAAGCGCTAACCCGTTGCCGAATAAAAAAACAACAAAAAACACCATTGTTAAGGTAATTTTTTGTAAAATTTATAGTAGAAAAAAAATTATAAAAGAAAAAAATTTCTAGTAATCACTTTATTCTTTATCTATAATAGCATTGAAAATGCAAAAATTTTAATAATAAAAGTATTTTTTTATGTTATGATCAGCAAACGGAGCAGCGAGCCAGAAGAAGACAAGAGATCGAGACCGTAACCTCAATAGCACTTTTAAAGTCTTCTTAAAAAAAAATTCTTGACGTATCTTAAAGTCTATTCTTACCTTAGATTTTGTGGCAATCTTTCTGTCGAATTTCCATTAGAACGCGATGGCGAAGACGCGAAGACGTTGTTCATTATTATTTTCATCTGCATTTTCGGACCAACATCTCAAGCTGGATATATCTTAGCCAGTTATGCAAATTTTATGACTTCAAACAATCCTCGGACCTAATACAAAGCTCAACAATGTCTGTTTTATGAGCCATCATTTTAAAATGCACTTTACGGTGCTGTGCGAAGTGAAAAATGGTATAGTTTAGTACACAAAAGCGTCTCAAGAGCGGCTCGTAAAACTTATTTGCAATTTTATAACGCATTCTTGTGACGCTTAGAATAACACAATTTTTCTGCTTGACTATGTACTGAAAATGTTTTGCATAGGAATCTTAGTTATTTGAAGCTTGAGCTAAGTAGATACTGCACCAAAATAGTAAAATCCAATTCTATTGTATTTTAATTATTCCTAATGAAAAAAGTGTTAACCTCTATTGGTGTTAGAGTTCGTATTTTTCGTTTTTTTTTAATTTGGCAAGCGTGGTGACCCTTAAATGCATAATGTTGCGAAAAGTTTACAATATACTTTGAACTTTAACCAATTGAGATAAAACCAATGAAACATTTTTGGTTAATTCATGCATTAAAGGTTAAGGCTAGGTGTTAGTGAAAAAATAAAATAACACGTTCTTAGAATTCATTTTTGAAGTAGTAAACAGTAAAATTAAAATCTGCGAAAATTATGAAATATTGTTAAGGCTTTATTCTGTAGAATACACCCGATGAAAACACGATTTGATGAAGTTGGCTCAATAGAATAAATTCACAAAGTTACATATTTTTGTGTCATTTTATCTTCTTTTCTAATTTTAATTCTTAAAATAAGTGATTTGATATTATGACTAATTTACCAAAATGAAGTTCATAGATAACTTGTGGTATTGTAACTGATCGTTTTTTTTTTATTACTTCAATCAATTTTTTAAAATATAAAACGCGATTATTTGCGCCGCTTCGCTGTTATACACGTCTCTTACCGTCGCGTCGTACCGTCGAGAGAGCGAGAGAGAAGCGCTCAAAATACCTCCCCTTAAGTCAATAACAAAAAATATAGCGATGACTTGATTTCAATGACGGAGATATTTTCCCTGCAATGGAAAATACTATTACTTTACCTTGTTGACACCGAAAATGATTGAAATCAAAATATTAGAGTCACTGGATGTATCAAAAGAAAAATTGCGAAATTTGCTTAACTGGCAAGATCGCAAACTGAGCATCTAAGCCGTCGAGCTCGTTTTCGTGAATTTACATCGATTCTACTAAGAAACTGTGTTATCTTTAACTTTTCAAACGTATATTAAAGAATCTTATCTTTAACTTTTCAATCGTATCTTATCTCTAACGGAATACAACAATTCTACTAAAACTGGGCGTTTAACTATCTCTGTTTAAGTCTTTTCATTGCAAAGAAAACGAGAATGAAAAAACATATTTTAGTAGCATTTTTTCTTATGTTAATAAAGTTGAAATGAAACACTTTTTACGGATCTAATGTAATTAAATTGTTAAAATTTAGATAGATAGATAGATAGATGAACACTTTATTGCACATACACAAGGAACACACACATTACATAATCTTAGAGCTAGTATGGGCAAAGGATAGAGGAAGTGCGCAAGTACTAATTAATAAATTAATAAACAAATTAACATAAGGTATAAATTAATTAATAAACATACATTTTTATATAATTACTTACACATACTTATATGTAATATAAAATAATATGTCTATAGGTACATATTCAAATAAAATAAACAAAATTTAGTATATTATTTTATATACACTTATTTACCACCTTCACCGCTCTGACTTCAAATCCGCTAACTAGTAAAAATAGTAATCTATTTGTTATATTTGATTACTTGCGTTGATAACGTTTATCTAAAATGAAAGATAAAACGTATCGTTGATAAAAATGTCTTGAGTGGACGTGTCGAATGAGTGAATGAGTTCATTACCTACCTGAGGTAGACGTTTTATTAACGTTTCGATAACTAATAGTAATCCAAATAAATAATGAGTCCTTAAGGTGACGTAACATAACAAACCCCAAGATCTCATCACAGAACACACGACGCAATGCACCATGAGCCTAAGTTCGTTACTGTCGACAATTCCCAATTACCATACATAAATCCGGAATCACGGGACGGGAATCGAAGCAATCTATCGATGTTTACATTTGATGCGAGCGCAAGGCGTTACCGTAAACAATGTTATTGGCCGCTTGGATGGTGTGAATGAATGACGTGGCGTTTCTGGAGTCCAAGCAAATGGAGGAAAGGAATTAAATGTTGCCGATAGATTGGGCTACTCCGACCTATTTTGTGGGGATTGTACAAAGACATTTTACTCAATGATATTATAATTACTATAATATCATTGATTTTACTGTATTAAATCTCTATGGGACTGTATTATGTTTCCTCCACAGTACATTTCGACAAATATTATGATCTTCTGTACTAATGTTTTTTTATATATTTTAGCGTTTTTATTAACGCTTCAATATACTTAAGTAAAATTTTTAACACTGAAAAAAGACGACAACCACGCACCTTCAGCATTCTGGGCGACTGCCTTAACCACTTGGCTACCGAGGTCTGGTTTTTTCACCCGTCGAAATTTGTCAGTGCTTGATGCTTATGTTTTTATATGTTTTTAGTCAACAATGCTTCATCAAATCTTACAAGTTTTCACCTCTTAGATCCGAAAGAAATATTTTTACAAATATTTGAACATTCGGTGAAGATGAAGCTGCGTTAAAGATTAATGTTTTATTTTTATATAAAAAACATTAATCTATAACGCAGCTTCGTTAGCGTTTTTCTCAACGCTTCAATTGACTTAAGTAAAATTTTATTTTGTACTTAATAGAAATTCATTAGTTAGCAACCTCTGGGAGTCTTCATGACAGACGTTCGACAAGGACGGTATTCGTGTCAGAGATTCGCGTTCAGATCGCTAAATCGATTTTCAATCTCTATAAATAGATAAGCAACTGTATTCCGTTAATAAAAAGTTTTAAAAAAAAAGGAAGGTAAGCGGGACCAATACTATTTCTTGTTAAATCTAGACACTCTAAGGGCTGATTTTTCAATCCTCGGATAAAACTTATCCGTCTGATAAAGTATAACAGGATCAAACTAAAATGTCACCAGAAAAGAAAGAAAAGACATGATAATATGACAACACATTTTCAAAATGGTTGTGTAATACTTCAACAGACAAATAAGTTTTTATCCGACAATTGAAAAATCAATTGTTAAATCAATTTACACAACAAAAAAACATGTCGTAATTCTTCCTTTATTAAAAAACGATAAACTGTCACTGAATTCTACAAAAATCTAAATTGTTAATAGGACCAAAGAGTATTATCGTAAACACGATTTATTTAATCCCCATAACGTCTTGCTCAGCGCACAATTTACCTTCCCCATTTTCATCTGACAATTTCCCGATAAGGAAGGAGATACAGTTTACAATCTTTTACAGAGCTTCCCTAATACCTCCATCTTCCGCCACGTCTCTAGCACGCTTGGGCCAGGAAAACAGCGAGACAGGATTTATATTTTTAAACTAAATTTAAAATGAGATTTTTGTAAGTCATCAGGAAACGGGCGTGATGTTTGATGTATGTATGTGTGTATAATGTTTGAAAATACACAGAATGTGAAAAACTCTATTCTTGTTCTATGATTGTAACCTTAACCTTGTTCTGTGATGTCACCGTGTGATGATGATAATAAGTGGGATATTTAAAGAGCCTATAAACGCCCCATAACTGCGTCGCGTAACGGTGAAAGAATACTACCACCCCCTCTCTTCCCTTGGGTGTCATAAAAGATTACTAACGGACTTAAAGGCTGCACATACTTCTAACAGCATAAAATCAAAATCAAAATCCAAATCATTTTTTTTTAATTCGGTAAGTAAGCTTAAAATAAGCATTTTGAATCGTATAAACTTAAATTTACTTCTCTATATGGATGGATGGGCACTACCTATTCAAGACGTCTTTTAGCTGTGGAGAAGAACAGGCGCAAGAAACTCCACAACTTTATATAATTATAGAAGTAACGACATTTATAAAACAATATGTCGTTATTATACAATCAATAATCATAAAACAATTACAAGCCATAGAGCGGCGATGGGTTCACCACCTGTCATGCTAAGCACATGTGCAGTCGCTATTTGGTGAAAAGTGGGCTATGTTAAAGGACTGCTTTTGCTGTCCTCATTGCCTAGTCTCTGACTAACCCTTCGGGGATAATAGTTGATAATAGTTGATAATAGTGCCACTTGGTCACCTAGAAGGTAGGTAAAACATTTGAATAATGAAGTTTTAATCGGGAAGATGGTCACAAACTATTCACAGCGTGGAATTCGGTTTTAGTTCGCAATCGGCTAACTCAAGTCTTGCCTAACTGTGTGTGTTCACGTCATCGTTATCATCTCAGCATAATATGATCACCCTCTAATGGGTATAACCTCCTGTATTTTATACCAGCCTCTGTTCTGTACTGATCTCATCCAGGTGTTATCAGTGATTCTGACGGCATAAGGCATAAGGCATAGTAACAAGCAGTCTTATTGAAAAAATCATTAATAAAAATCTAAAATCATTTTGACATTATCGGCCAATTGACCCGTTATTGCCATGCACCAGCATTCAAAAAAAGAAAACAAATAATAATAATAAGTACGTAGAAATATATTTATCAACACATATCAACAATTCAAAACATGCAAAAGAAAATTAAAAATAATATAAATATGTATAAAAATTATTTTAAATAGCGATGAAATTACAAATTAAAAATTTAAATTAATAAATTAAATTGGGCAGATAATAAAAAAGATAAAATTATAATGATTGATGTTTAAACAATTAATAATTCTGATTAAAAATATCGTAATCAGAACTTAGATTAAGGTATGCATGACACATTCGGTGCATAGGATTATTGTAAGAGACATTATTGTTGGTTAGTAGTATACTAAAAAGCCGTGTGCAGCGAGTGGAGCGAATGTTGATAGTGTGAATAATGAATAGTGATAGTGTGCAGTGCTGGTGGACTCATTAATAGAATACTACCATCCATCTCTATCTTTGGGTGTCGTAAAAGGCGACTAACAGACCGAAGACTGCATGTATATGCAGTCTTTGGTCTGTTAGTCGCCTTTTGTATGTATATCGTGGATGTATATCCAACAGCATAGAGCGGCGATGGACTCACCACCTGTCAAACTGAGCACATGTGCAGTTATAATTTGGTGAAACATGGACTGTGGCAGTGGACTGCTTTCGCCACATTTCCTGGTCTCTGACTAATCCTTCCTGAATCCTGATTGTCGTGAATATTATGTAAAAGTTTATAAATGTTAGCATTCCAACCGCTCGTTCGGTGGCTCCATCTGTAGAGCACTCGTAACCACAAAGCGTGGCGCCGAAGTGTCAGGTGGGTGGCCATTGTTCCCATGTCTGATCTGCGGCGGACACTTCACTGGCTGCGTCTAGTCTGGTTACGTCTTAGTATCAAAGGTGAGGGTTGCTTAGGTTTTTGATTAATTTTGAAAGTCTTACGTCATTTAATTATTCACCTTTTAACGTCCCATTCAATAACTTAAAACAAAATAATACGACTTTCAATATGAACAAATACTAGATTTCTTTGTGATTTTTAAAAATCACCTAATATTCACATAACAACATGAGATAAGCATCACACGCTTATCTTTAAAAAAATCAAAATATAAAAAAATGTATTGTAACACCTATGTACCATACCAACATGATGCAGTAAATGTTTATGACTATGACTATGACTATGAAAATAAAGCTGTGGATAGAGTGCCACAAGCGGCATTCTAGTACGATCGGTTACGATGCCGTAATTACGGCATCCTAGTACAAAGTGTATAGAGTGACACAAGCGGCGTTGTATCTCAATCGGTTCAGGAACCGTAACATATTTTTTATTTGCCGTAATGTTCAGAAGACATAATATTCAAAAGACATTTTTGTACGGAGTTACATTTCTATTGTCTTATAAAAAAAAATTACCTCGAAATTTATGACAATCGCTACGCTGCGCTTCGAGAGTAGGGCAGCTAGTATTTCTGTTGTCTATTAAAAAACTTTACGGCAGAATAAGCGGCGTCACTATTAGACCGCAAAACTTAAAGTTCCCGAACCGATTGAGATACAGTGCCGCTTGTGGCACTGTATGCACTTCTAAAAATAATCAAAGATGTCTAACATCTGTTAGTTCGTTTCGTACTTGCTTTGTTACGTTTAAAGTTTTTTCGATGCGTGGCATTTGTGACCAACAACCCGGATTAGGAAAACGTGGTGATTTAACCAACACCCATAATTTTTAGCTATGACTTATTTCGATGATGGAGGCCTTTGCCCAGAGATAGTATACAGGCTGTACTTTAAGAGGGTTTACTCATTTCGGTTTTCTATACAAACTTCCAGTCAAAATTTTTAAAAACCAATAAGCCAATTTTGATGAAATTTTGCATGCTAAAGTAAAACACAGGGATCTAAATAGTTTGTAGAAAACATGAAAAAAACGTTTTTGTAGCTGAGTTATTGCGATTTAAAGTCCACTATAGAAAGTTAAAAATCGCAATAACTCAGTTAAATAAACTTTTTATTTAATGTTTTCAACAAACAATTTAGATCCCTATGTTTTACTTCAGCATGCAAAGTTTCATGGAAATTGGCTTATTGGTTTTTAAAAAATTCGACTTGGAAGTTTGTATGGGAAAACTAAATGAGTAAACCCTCGTAATATAACCTCTATTTCTGCATACCGATGCTAAGATACCATAAAATAATAACCAAAGCATAAAAGGAGTCCAAATGAGACTCGTATAGTTGTCCTATTTTTCAAATGGGCCATAAACATTGAAAGGAAAGAGAAAAAATAAGTTGACAAAAACGTCAAATGTCCAGCAAAACAAAAACCGGTCACCTTATAGGATGATACCGAATTCAAAAGCAACTTAGACAATTAATGTAATTCGAATGGTGACCAAACGGATGCCCACTCAAATGTCATAGCACTCCTTCTATGCTTTAGTTATCATTCTGAGTGAGATACCGACATGCACAAAGGGTACCTACATAATTCTATTAAAACCTTACACCGCAATCTATGATTGAAAACTTGAGCTAACATAATTCACTCTGCTTCTAGTTTCACGGCTGCGCTTGGAGAGCCCTTGTGTCTACAAAGCCTGGCGCTGGAGTGTCGGACAGTCATTGTTCCTTGTCCGATCTGCTGCAAGTAAGTAAGGCACTCGACAGCCGGCTGCGATGAGCACTTTGTCTATAGAATATTCTGCATTTACCCTCGGAGAATGTAACAACGCCGTTTTCGATTAAAATATTGGCAACTTCTTAGCTCCTTGTCTGACACGAAGACTACTAGAAGTTACTAACAATTAAATTTCTATTAAGTGGTCGGTCGTATGGCCACTGAGCTTTAAAACTACGAGTACATTAAAAACTAGCGGATACTCGCGGTTTTACCCGCGTGATACCCGTTCCCGTTGGAATATCGGTATAAAATATAGCCTATGTCACTTGGGAAGAAAGTAGCTTTCTAATGGTCAAGGAATTTTCTAAATCGGTCCAGTAGTTTTGGAGCCTCTTCAATTCAAACAAACAAATCTTTCCTCTTTATAATAAAAGTACAGAGAAAAAAGTTGTGAAAAAGAGGAGGCTTATATTTATCATACAAACTTACAAACAAGCACGACTATTATCCCTGAAGGGTTAGTCAGAGACTAAATGAGGACAGCAAAAGCAGTCCTCTACCATAGTCCACTTTTCACCAAATAGCGACTGCACATGTGCTCAGCGTGACAGGTGATGAGCCCATCGTCGCTCTATATGTATTTGCTTTTATATGTATGTGCAGTCTTTAGTCCGTTAGTCCCTTTTTACGACACCCACGGGAAGAGAGAGTAGTATACTTTCACCGCTACGTGACACGGTTATATCAAATAAGGGTATATAATATTTAATATAAAGTACCTAATTTGCGTAAAACTACATGTAAAATATAATGTAACGCGAAAGTTTAAAAGTTTATTTTTATCGGGAATTTTATATCTAACAACAAAACTACTATATAGCGTTTGTAACTAGTGGCTTTGTGCGGTTCTTCCATGGAAGTTAAAACTTTCTGAAAAAGCAAAGAGCTAGCCAAATTTCTTGCCAGTTCTTTTGATTAAACTTCTTTGAACCTGCGATAAGTTGCTAGAATCTTTATTATTTACATAAATACATATAATCACGACTATTTATCCCCAAAGGGTTAGATTCAGAGACTACAATAAGGACAGCTAAAAGCAGTCCTCTACCATAGTCCACTTTTCCCCCAGTAGCGACTGCACATGTCCTCAGCGTGACAGGTGGTGAGCCCATCGCCGCTCTATGCTGTTGGATGTAAGTGCAGTCTTTAGTCCGATAGTCGCCTATACCGACACCCAAGGGAAGAGAGGAGATGGTAGTATTCTTTCACCGCTACGCGACACCGATAATAAAATGTGAGCTACCAACAAGTAATAAATACAGCCATTGCCTAGGTAGCCTAGTGTTCTCCCTTCAGCCCCCAAGCGGTCGCATGAGACCGCACCTACAAAACACACTTGACTTTGTACCGTGTTTTCATAGACTAACAGACTACATTAGTATGAACAAGGTTTATTATTTCGGTTCTGTGGTACATTTTATGCATTGTGATCGCAAAATATCGCATAGTCTATGCTCGATTCTGTCAAATTTGACGTTGACAGTTGCGCCAATTTTTGTGTCAGAAAATTGCCACGAGTTAACAATGGGCCCAATGTTCAGAGATTCCAAACTACTGCTAGATATCTTGTGTAACAAGTAGGATTTAAAAATGAAACTTGTAAAATTAAAAAAGGTCTTTATTCACAAATTTATGGCATGAACTTTTCTTACGAAAAAACCTTTCACGTTATAATGAACTGTTACGTCTTAAAAAATCTTTTGAAATTACACACAGCAGCAATACAATACACATATTATTTTGTATATTAATAAAAACAACGCATTTACAAAAGCTCTTTTTTACTTTGGAATGAAATACAAAACAGATAAAATCATTAATTTATTATCTACAAGAAAATATTTTGAAATTCTTTATGTAGGTACATTTTAAAAGTTTCATGTAGCAAAACGTACATTCCATTAACATCCACATTAAGTATATCTAATTACTTTATATTTAAACACAATTTTATTAAATATTTTACTGACCATTTAGTAGGTATAACTTTTTTTTAATATGTTTTTATTAGAAAAATGTAAATAGATTGTCATGTCTATAAACTTGTGCAACTAACTTTTTAAAGAGAAAACATCGTCTAAAAATCATAACTCTTTAAAGAAAAAAATACATTCAAACACTCGCTATCAAGATATACTTACTAAACAAAATACGTCCAACTTGTCATTAGTTTATATAATTAGTTTACTGTAAATTATTGTGTCTGAAGACATGACAAACATTCACACAAAGAAAATTAACAATTTAAATTAGTAGATATGTATTTTATGTCTAAATCCTTAGTAATTTCTAGGAAATTTCAATAAGCGCTCAGTCTTAGGTAGAATCTAAACTAGACATTTGACAACATTTCTATGTTAACTTATCTATAAATACAATATAATTCAATTATTATAATAATAATCCGAAAACCATTAAAAACCAATTAAAGTTACACTTTGTTTTATTGCAATATAAGTCTGTCTGTCTATCTTTTTATTCAGTGATCAAATTAATTAGACTTCTGCCTAATAGTAGTAACTTTATTATAAACTAAAGCACGCATTTTGAAATATAACTAAACTTTTTTGTATCTCTGAACTAGCGTTATCTAATCTAATAAAATATGTACATTCTTAAAATTCTAAGATAATTTTTCTTTGACTTCCATACTTAAAGCTTTTGAATTTTAGGCTGTTTGTGTGTTTCCTAAAGAAATTAAAGCCTTAAAATCTCACAAATAAAACTACATATTTAGTTACCTAGCCGAGAATCCTTTTTACAATAATTAGCAGGTAGTAATTAAACTAATATCGTTAAATAAAAATATATTTATCTGACACTGCAACATTAAAAAGAAATAAACATGTAGGTTAAAGATAATACACTCAAACAAACATTAACATTATGTTGTACATAAGATATTTTCACACGAATGTCATAAGATATTGGGAACAATACCTTTACTGTAGAGATGAAGCATTTGACAATAGCACTTTAAAACATTAGTTTTTTCGTGTGTATCTTTGGCCACCAATACAGAAGACTAATTATGGCTCTTTAAATCGAATACTTTATCATCGATAATTGTTGTCATTTGTTTAAAGAATAATTGATTTATGTGATGATAGCTTTAATTTGTTGTTCATAAGTTTATTTGTAGATGAGAGACGCATAATGTGTCATCCATGGTATTTTGTTATATCTACCATTGTTCAATATTATCTTTTATATCAAACTAGCGGCCGCTCGCGGTTTCACCAGCGCGGTTCTAGTTCCCGTGGGAATATTGGGATAAAAAGTATCCTATGTGTTAATCCAAGTTATAAACTATGCCGAATTTAATCCAAATCCATTCAGTAGTTTTTACGTGAAAGAGTAACAAACATCCATCCATACTTACAAACTTTCGCGTTTATAATATTAGTAGGAAGTAGGATTATTATTAGGTTCTTGTTGTACCTTTTAAATTCTTTTTTCCAAAGTCCCCGTCAAGTTTCTGTCACAAACTTAGTAGGTAGGTAGGTATGTAAAATAGTAAAAAAGGAAATTATCATGACTTAGTACTTTACAGTATAATTTGATTGATTAAAATTATAATAAAAGACAAAAAAGAACATCTAAATTTAATATAGAAACACATCTTAGTATTGCTAAGCAATTATTAATATTAAACATGAGTTCCGGATTTTGCGTTACCTGTAATAAAAAACAATGTCTAATTAAAAAGAGATTTTTAACATGAACGTTTCGACAGAAAATAATAAAAAGTACCTACTAATCCTTGACGGTTTTCACTGCAAAGAAGGAAAACAAAATGTTTCCATGTGGTACCTATATATATATATATATTTAATTTTACAAACGACTATAGTCAGAGACTAGGAAATGAGGACCGCAAAAGCAGTCCTCTGCCATAGTCCACTATTCACCAAATAGCGACTACACATGTGCTCAGCGTGACAGGTGGTGAGCCCATCGCCGCTCTAAGCTGTTGGATGTATGTGCAGTCTTTAGTCCGTTAGTCGACTTTTACGACATCCAAGGGAAGAGAAGGGGTGATAGTATTCTTTCACCGCTACGAGTACGAGACACGGTTAATTTAATTAAGAATTTAGATGTTACTGCTTACCCTTTGACGTAATTTGAGTTGCTTGTGGATTCCCTTGACTGGACGGCGGCAAAACGTACAAAGATCCAGACAACGGAGAAGAAGATTTAGGCACCTGGACAAAACATAGCTCATTAAAAAATACATACATATAATTATCATAATTTATCTCTTTTTAAAAAATAGATGGTGTCATAAAATTACACAACAGACTACACTAGACTATTACATACATAATCACGACTATTATCCCCGAAGGGTTAGTCAGAGACTAGGCAATTAGGACAGAAACATTAAATTCTATACCATATTTCACTTTTCACTAAATGCACTGCACATGTGCTCAACGTGACAGGTGGTGAGCCTATCAATGTTGTTGGATGTATGTGCAGTCTTTAGTCCGTTAGTCGCCTTTCACGACACCCAAGAGAAGAGAGGGTAGGGTGGTAGTATTCTTTCACCGCTACGCGGTTTAACTAGACTATAATTTCTATCAGAATATGTATGAAGAACTTATAGTCTAAGATCCGAGTATAGAACGACCTTCACCGAGAAGGTTAATGGATGAAAAGTATTTCATATCAAATTTAATATGTTAAATAATATATCGCGAGTGAGTTGGCTGAAAAATTTCAGTCCAGAACCATTAATGATTAATTAAATATTAAAAAAAATATATATTTTTTACATTGCACTTGTTTAGTGTGTGTGTGTGTGTGTATGTTTGTAATGAGCTTATCTTTATATAAATATAAATTTTATTTATTTAACCAGACGGTTGCAAATTACTAATATTGACTTTCCTGTTTACACCTGCCTACCCAATGTTATGACAGAAAAAAAATAGTCAACCTAACGTTTGCATATCCTATAGGCATCATACTTTCGATTGGTACCTATATAATTTATCTATTATCGAAACAAGTGCAATATTTAAAAAAAAATATTTTTAAATATTTAATTAATCATATACTGGACTGAAATTTTTCAGCCAACCCACTCGCAATATATTTTTTAACACATTAAATTTGATATAAAATACTTTTCATCCATTAACCGCTCGGTGAAGGTCGTTGTATACTCGGATCCTCTACTATTAGACTCTTTCGAGATATTAATAACGCTTAAATAAACTTGAAAATCATGAAACATTGAAACAAATGAATTCCCATCTGAGGTTGGAATATTTTCAAAGTTTGGTTATTTACAAACATGGGCTCTTTTAAAGTGAACAGTTATAAAACCTTTAATATCTTTAAAACATTTATTGATACAGAAACGTAACACAGTGAATCTGAATGATGATAAATTTTACAGCAAACTCTTTTTTATATTCTGTGGATAACTTATCACCGTATACCACCGCGTCCGTGGATATGCATATGGTTTTGTGGGGTTCTTCCTCTCAGCTATGGGGGTTAAGTTCACTCGCACCCGTAGGTTTACCCTTGAGACCCTACACGTGACCCCTGGGCTAAATGAGTGACTCTTTCTGAGTTCACGCTGCGTTGCAGCACAAATTGGGCTTTCACCCGACGTAATACCACGGTCAAGGCTGGCAACGCTTCTGCATCTTATCTGGTTTTGCAGGTGGCCATGAGCGGCGGTGATTACTTTCCATCAGATGACCCGCCCGGAGGAGCTCGATGGCGCAGCGCCTAGCGCGTACGACTTGCGATCTTGCCGCTAAGTAACTTACGCAATGCCGGGTCGCTGGATGGGTGACCAATTTAACAACATCTCGAGCTCCTTCGTGCTTCGGAAGGCACGTTAAGCCGTTGGTCCCGGTTGTTGTTGTAAGATGGCTGTCGTTAAAACCCACCTACCAGCGGGCCAGCGTGGTGGGTTATGGCCCAATATCCCCACGTGCTACTGTCCACGTGGGAGGCCTGTGCCCAGCAGTGGGACGTTTATAGGCTGATGATGATGATGACATGACCCGCTCGCCCGTTTGCTTCCTCTTACATAAAAGCTCCCGCCTCTCTGTGCAAGCCAGGTGGACTTGGCATAGATTCAGATGGAATGAAACCTTTGCTGCCAAAGTGATCTAAGAGGTTTAGGCGCATTAGGGCCGTTACAGAAAAGTCCTAAGGTACCATTTTCTAAAGTCAGAACTTACTTGTGGCTGCGCACCACTGGTGGTTGACGAAGATGATGCTAGCGGACTGGTCACAGGTCGTGATGATGATGATGAAGATGGCGAGGATCCCGAAGTGGCTAATGATGAAAATGGAGAATCAACGATATGTTACAAACATAAACCATGTCGCGTAGCGGCGAAAGAATAGTATCACCCCCTCTCTTTCCTTGGGTGTTGTAAAAGGCGACTAAGGCACTAAAGACTGCACATACATCCAAACGCATAGAGCGGTGATGGGCTCACCACCTGTCACGCTGAGCACATGTGCAGTCGCTATTTGACTATTATCCCTAAAGGGTTAGTCAGAGACTAGGCAATGAGGACCGCAGAGGCAGTCCACTGCCATAGTCCACGTTTCACCAAATTACAACTGCACACGTGCTCAGCGTGATAGGTGGTGCGCCCATCGCCACTTTATGGTGTTGGATGTGTGTGCAGTCTTTAGTTCTTTAGACGCCTTTTACGACGCCCAAGGGAAGAGAGGGGTTATTTTAGTATGCCGCTATAATACTCCTATTATGCGTGTAAACAGTCATATTTAATTTTGTACTTACTTATTATTAGTATTACGTAAGTAAGTATATTATTTACATTATTACCAGATCAATTTAAATCACCTCATTTTGTCTTAACAAAACGTTTATGCGAAATCTCATTCCGCGAATTACACGCTCTAATTAGCTAGAACACGGGTATGGAATTACAGTTTTTAATCTACTAAATGGTTTCCTCAAAAGCATTTTTTATTATGACTTAAACGATATTATGTTGGTACAGTTTTATGAGACTTTATCTATAATCAATAGTAATTAACTATTTATATCCTTAAGTAGCTGTTGTAATGGGTGAACATAGTTGTCTTAGTACTCGTAATTAAGTCATGTATATGTTCATTGCAAAATCAAAATCGTTTTAAATAAACAAACTAGCGAAGCAATGTTTCGCTACTAGATAAAATTACTAGAACCGGTGTGAACTAGGCTTAACCTCCTACGTAACATCAAAAATAACACCATTCTACATATATATACTATAATGACGACTATCTACCATAGTCCACTTTTCACCAAATAACGACTGCACTGCTCAGCGTGACTGGTGGTGAGCCCATCGCCGCTATAATGCTGTTGAATGTATGTGCAGTCTTTAGTCCGTTTTTAGGACACTCAAAGGAAGAGAGGGGGGGTGGTAGTATTCTTCACCGCTACGCGTCACGGTTAATGAGAAATATTCTCGACATTATATTCGACGACCTTTATGGTCGAGTGGTTAGCACGCCTGTTCTGGCGTCGCGCCATCTCTAAAATCCAGGCTTCGAATCCCTGTCGGGTATTTAGAAAACACTGATTTTCTAAAATGATATCGGGTCTGCGTATTTTCTATGTTCATGTGTGTTTAAACGTTATCTAGTTAACCATTTGAACATGTTTTAAAAGAACCTTAATTAAGGCTAGATATTAGTGTGAGCGTTAAAAAACTTATATCTAAGAAAGCTAAGTGTACACACTAAGGTTTAAGGTTAAGGTACGCAAAGTAAGGTTTATTGTCCAAAACAATATTGATCAATATTGATCCGTTAATATCTTTATTATTGAAACTTTGCATTCACAATGCTGTATAGATTCCTATAGATCCTCACATTCGAAAGAAATACTATTGCAAGTATTTAACAATCGATAAAGACGTAATTGTTTATAAATATCTTCATTATTGAATCTTTGCATTCACAATGCTATATAGAAGAATGTGAGGGTAGACTTCACAGTGACGTAATACCGCTGGCTTGCAGTGTAAATCAAACTACAAGGAAAAATTCAACGAGTCATCTGGGGTCTCCGTAGCTCAGCGGTTAGAGCAGTGGACCGGCAATCCAAAGGTCGTGGGTTCGAATCCCACTCGAGCTTCCTGAGACTGGTTGATTTTTTTCTAGTAAACATTTTATCTTGATCCGTTAATGTTTATAATGTTTAAAATGTAATGTAGAAATTTTATATTTTATAGTATATTGATCTGCTGTCGTCTGTACAATATATTATAACAGTCTTAAGTAAGTACTTAAGATAAAGTCTAGAGCTTCTTCGTACCTGGCAAGTGAAGGGTTGAACTCCGAACGGAGCAGTAGGGCGGGGGTGCCTTCGACGTCTGACTCGACGCAACTTGTTGGACGTAAGCTGAAAATAGCTCTAGATTAATAAATAATAGACAGCTGGTAAGTGAAGGGTTGAACTCTGAACGGAGTAGTAGTAGATGATATTAACAAGAAACTTGTTATTAACTTCACCGGCAGTAACTTTCTAGTAACTACCGTTTCCATCTCATCATCAACGACTAGGCCTTTTTCTCTGATATATCCCCTTGTCTGTCATGATAACTAGAGGTAGGTCACTAATAATAAAATTTCTATTGTTTGTAGTTTTACGGCAGCATGTATTAAAAAAATATACTAATGTATACATGATGTCCGGCACACTGTTGAACATTAGAAAATAGGGTATCCCCTTATGCTCTGCTACACGATCTGCCCTGAAAATTTGACCTAGGTCCCACGGATAATGCGTTGCGAATTTAGGCTTTACGTATTTTTTAAATCTCTTTTGTACTTTGAGGGCTCATAACTTCTTTTCTGGTGATCATCAGAGCCAAAATAACTAAAAAATATTGCCAGTAGTATCAATTAAAAAAAATATTTAAAAAAGTGGGACCGAGGTCTTTTTAGGGCAGAGCATGTAGCAGAGGCCCCACCTATCCCCCATTTTAGTATGTTCAACCATCTGCCGAACATCCTGTATAATACTAATATCGTCACCTACGAACGACCGGACAAACTTCACGATGGCTTCACAAAACCTTTAATTTAGCAACAATTACAAAAAATTAAGAGAACAGTCCGTTTGTATTCAAATGGGATGCCCGTGGATGCAACGCGGCGCTAGCAAATTTCATCTCGGCTGAATTTTAAACTGCACTTACGTATGCAGTTGGTGGGATGAAATTATTTAGTAAAATATAAGTGTTTGCTGCGACCTATTTCGGATATGGTCTCGGAGAATATAACTGCTCAGGATAGCAGTTAAGCTGCATTGTACTATGAAAACAACGATATTATTTATATAGGGTGAGGCCACCAATGAGTGCGCATTACTAAAGAGTACGCGCTACTAATTAATTCAATTATCTATATTGCACGGTAGACTTAATGAGTGTGAAATATGTGATAAAGGTTGATGCAGAGATGACTATGCAATTATATGCGATAACAAAAATTGGAAGTGAGCAGTATAAAATATTTAGACTTATAGGTAATACATATTCAAATACTCATCTATTCTAAAATACATAAATATATTTATAACTATCTAAATATACCTACATAATATAATATATAATAGGATGTAACTGATATGATCCTCCTATAGTTCCATCAAAAAGGAGCATGCGGACTTTCTCATTGATAAGTTATATCGATTATCAACACTTGCCCTTGAATGTCAGTTACTAATGTACGCAAAGAATTCAATGAATTATCAAAGTTGTACAATTAGTATTTAATTGTGCGGTATTGCGAATTCTGTGAATTTGTTTTTGCCAATCCTATACGTAAAAGCATTGTAAATGTTTGTGCTATTATGTTACAATAAAAGTATTATCTATCTACGTAGTATATGGTAGTTCGTAGGTGGTTTTACCCTATATACTCCCAACGCTTTAATAGAACTAAAAAGCTATATGAAATGTTCAATTTTATTGTTCTACCGTGTCTAGACTACCTAAGCGGATAGAAGATAACACAGTGTATAAACATTATTATATTTTAAATAATAATTAGATGTGCAGTTGGTATGTTCTTGTTTCTAAAGATAAGGCGAACACTAGCACTACTGAGCGTTTTTTGTTTATGTTCTTTTACCCCTCAGTCTTGGATTTTTTGACACTTTTTTTGGCGCAACTGTCAACGTCAAATTTGAAAGAATCGAGCATAGACTATGCGATATTTTGCGATAACAATACATAAAATGTACCACAGAACCGAAATAACTTGTTCATGCTAAAGTAGTCTGTAAGTCTATGAAAACACGGTACAAAGTCAAGTGTGTTTTTGTAGGTGCGGTCTCATCACCTCACCCAGCTCCTCACGGGGCATGGGTGTTTCGGCCGCTATCTGCATAGGATTGGCAGGGAGGAGACTCCGGTCTGCCACCATTGCGGACAAGAAGAGGACACTCCTGAGCATATGCTCGAGGAGTGTAGTGCCTTCGCACCACAGAGGCGTACGCTGGAGATGGCCTTGGGAGGGAGAGGCACTCTGGCTCTGCCGGATGTGGTAGCCGCAATGGTGGAGAGTGCGGAGAATTGGGCGGCGGTGGCTGGCTTCGCTGCGGAGTGCTTGGGTCTCAAAGAGGAGGCCGAGCGTGTCCGGGAGGAGTCGGCCAACGCCGCGCCAATGAGGAGGAGGCGGGCGGGGAGAAGGAGGCGAAGATTCGCCGATCTCCAGCCACCGTAAGGTGGCGCCGCCCTGTTTGTGTTGTCTGTCTTGTCTTTGTTGTTGTTTGTCTTTCTTTCTTGGTGTGGAGTGGTCGAGTGGAGACTCCGTCTCCAACCGGACTGGCCAGGAGGGGGGCACTGGCATGGGTATGTCGTCATACCACCCCAAGTGCCCCGGGTACACTGGACGTGTTCTTGTCCAGGTGTTCCTTTTTGTTTTGTGTGTTCTATGTGTTCATGTTTTGTGGTCGTTTGGCGTCCGCATGTCCGGGAAAGCCGGGCATGTCAGTCTTTGTTTGTGTGTCGTGTTCGCCCCCTTCTGGGGCAATGTCTGCTATGCTGTATGCGCGTAGTCGCCGTGTGTTGGCGCGTAACGACTGCTGAATGCGGTGGTTATAGGCCAACACACGGATGACAGGGTGGCCTCGCGTGGTCAATTCCCCCGTGGATCAGGTCCCGTGACCACCACTCTAAGAGCCCTACGCTATCGGAGTTTGGTCCCCCGGTGATTAGTGGGTAGGCCCCTCCCTCTCGCCCGACGATTACGTCGTGGAAAGGGGGACGGGAGAGTCCCACATATCCAGTCTCCCTTCTGGAGGCTGGAATCCATAAGCAGGGATTACACCGGGTAAAAAAAAAAAAAGGTGCGGTCTCATGCGACCGCTTGGGGTTTGAGGGGTTTCATACATACACGACTATATCCCCTAAGGGTTAGTCAGAGAATAGGCAATGAGAACTGCTAAAGCAGTCCACTGCCATCTTCGATCAACAATACAACTAGATGTCAAGTCGGCGCTACAAATATGTCTGGGTAAATAACAGCCCACATGAGAAGGGAACTCTTATTTTCTCGCAAGGCAATATCAGGAAAAAGTACTTTATTTGTTGCCCGTTAAGGTTGATTTCACGACTAAATATATTGACGTCTATCCATTTTTAAGTGACAAGAGTAATCATTGCTTTGCTCGTTGTTTGTGACGAATGATCGTAATTATATACTTAGAAGATTTGTGACTGGGTGAACAGGGTGCGATGGTTGTAATTAGGTTGAACTTAAAACTGTTTTATAACTTTTGTCTCAGTTCGTTAGTATTTATTCACATGGACATAATTTAGCTTTGATTTTGTACGTGACGCGTTATCTAGTTGGTATTGTTGATCGAAGACTGCCAAAGACTCTTTTTTTAGAAACAAATGAGTCGCCAAGCTCAAGTGGCAATGGGCAGGGCACATCGCCCGTAGAACCGATGGCAGTTGGGGCAGAACGGTTCTCGAGTGGCGACCGCGCACCGGAAGACGCAGTGTGGGCAGGCCTCCAACAAGGTAGTCCGACGATCTGGTGAAGGTCGCGGGTAGCCGCTGGATGCGAGTAGCACAAGACCTATCGAGGTGGAGATCTTTGAAGGCGGCCCTTGTCCAGCAGAGGACGTCCTCTAGCTGATGATGATGATGATGATGATGATAGGTGGTGAGCCCATCGCAGCTCCATGTTGTTGGATGTATGTGCAGACTTTAGTCCGTTAGTCGCCTTTTTGACACCCAAGTAAATAGATGGGTTGGTAAAGTATTCTTTCAATGAGGTGCAACACACACAGGTCCTCTTTCTCTAACCACTAAACAACATCCCCTCTCCTAATTTCACTAAGTTTATTTGTACTGGCACCTCGAGACCAACCGTTAGGTTATGCAAGAAGTGCCAGACGTCCCTGCGCCAGTAGAACACTCGCGCAGGAGACCACCAACGTTAGGTCTTGACGCCAAATTAGTGCCCGCCGCAGCGCGCTCTTCATTCGGTACTCATAAGACTAGTGTCTCAGGAGAGTATCCCCGTGAACACGTGTAGTTCACTGCCTATTGTCCAGATAGGTAACCGGAGCTGTCAAGCTCGCTCACTTCTCGTTGCACGAAGGGCACAACTCGCAGTTGCCACTGCTAGGGTCGTCGACTCTAAAGTCGACTCCCAAGTGTCCACCTTGGTAGCGGAGTAGTAAGCACACTCACTTCTCGGAACCCATCCGGGCGCCTAGCCAGTTCCCACGTCCTACGCGGCTGGCTGGACCGGAGGCTACGGCATCTAGGAGGCCGCCTCTACTAGTTCTCCAGACTAGTACCGGAGATGTCAACACCAATGTCCAATGAAAACCACCGGACAAAGCTGCCAACTATAAGGGAAACTCACGTTCCCCGCAGGACTTTTCGCTTCTGGCCCCTCAGAGACCGCTACTAGGCCCCGCTCGCTGTGCACGAGTTTGGAAGTCCTGGCACACAATACCAGGACAAACGAACATTCCCAAGCTCTACAGCTAACCACACGCCACTACGAGTCCAACCCATGTCCGGATCCCGCCGGAGGCGCCTGGTTAAAGGCACGACCAGCGGGGGGCTAGAACCGGAACCCCGTAGTACCTCTGAAAACACAACCGGACCCGTAGTTCCAGTTGCGATACCCTATCTATTGAGGTCAGTAGATAGGGACAACCAACAAATTAAAACAACAGTAATTAAAATGTTTTACGAGTATATAAAATATGTTTTACTTACATACAGGTCCGCTTCCCCTTAAGTAAGGGTTGCCGTAAGTGGCCGCGTATCTGACATCCATGCCGCCCGCGAACGTCACTCCAGTTTTGGCCATTGGAATAACTAAACGAGAAGAAACAAACATTTTTATTCAACATTCTTTGACTAACAATTCTTTCTTGACTAAATGTCGGCTGGCCTAGGTACCGCTTGGAGCTCCCGTTTGTGCCATCGCGCCGCAATTGGGAAGATGGGTGCAGCGGTGACACGGAACCCTCTCTTTCCGCTTGGTGCAGATGCTGTCTGGGCATGGGTGCTTTGGACACTCCTTGACAAATCTCCATTTCCACTTGAGATCAGGTGGAATTAAGTCTTTTTCCGGGCTTATTGTAAAAACTTACCATCAGGCATAACTCCTGCAAATCTTCTGCAGCCAGTCTGTTGATTGAGGGACCAGTAGTGACTCAGATAGGACCCATTAGTACTTTTGTCAAGGACTCAATGTATGCTTATTTGCCGGCTAATTATCAACCCTACCAGAATACCAGCGATATTGCAGTATGACGTTCTCAGCTTATGCTGAGGCGGGGTACTAATTGGCCTATCACAATGTTTATTGTAACTTGCATAAGCCTTGTTCGCGCTAGACGAGTGGCAGGCGCATTGCTTCGTCGGTCGGTTTGGTTATTATAAAATTCGTTTCAATTAAACAGAGTGGCGGGTCTGTACGCTAGCTGCTCCACTGGATTACTAGCTTGATGCGAAAAAGGTACTTTCGTAGATGTTAATTTGTTTTTGTTATTTTTTTTTTCATTTTTCATCTCTTTTTTTCCTGTTTTTATATAATTTAGCATATACAGATATGTGTTACATTTCCTTCCACTTACCGTCAGGACCAACTCCTGCAAGTCTTCCGCAGGCAGGCTGTCTGTTGAGGGACCCATAGTGACTGGGATAGGACCCATCAGTGCTCCTCGTCAAGGACCCTGTCAAGGAGTCCGTACAGGGGACTGGGGGGGCGTAGTCCCTACTATAGTCCACGTAAGGCACGTAGCCGTTGCTGTGACCGTGGTTCTGGGGAAGAAAAAAACAATTTGGAGACCAGTCATTTAAGTTTCAATGGAGTAGGTGTAAAAAGAAATGGAAAGTGTTAACCGTGTCTCTAAAGGTATGTTTCCAAGATGGGCCGCAACCTGCAAACTGCAGCTGCAAGCTGCAAGCGACACTACTGGTTTCTATGCATGTCTATGAAATTGATTCCAAGCGCGGCCACATACACGCGGCGAGTTTACACGTGTCACGTACAGAAATGGAGACTTTTTCTCGACATTCTGTCTCGCACAAAGGTACTGGAGTGACTGAGGCATCGTTCTATGCATTGTGCAGCCGCAGCATGCCGCCGCGCATGGAAATAGAAGCAACCGCGGCCGCTTGCCGCAATGTCGCCTGCGGTTGCAGCCTGCAGCCTATCGGAAAAATACCTTTAGCGGTGAAAGAATACTACCACCCTGTCTCTTCTCTTGGGTGTCGTAAAAGGCGACTAACGGACACATACATCCAACAGCATAGAGCGGCGATGGGCTCAAATACCTGTCACGCTGAGCCCATGTGCTGTCGCTATTTGGTGAAAAGTGGACTATCGCAGAGGACTGTTTTTCTGTCCTCATTGCCTACTCTGACTAACCCTTCGGGGATAATAGTCGTGATTATGTATGTATGTGAAAAGGCAAAGCTTCCCCTTTGCCCTCCTAATAGGACGACTACGCGCTACGGTTGATCGATAATAATAATTGCCTTGGTGCTTCAATAACCTTGGACCAGTGGTCCCTATTTCAGTAGTAGCTAGCTAGCTAGCACCATCTTATATCGCTATAACAACAATGGTTTTGTAGCTTTTTTATGTTCCGACAGTTACAATTACAAATTATCCAGTCCAAATAGATAAATAACATTTCCATCTATGCATAGGTACGGTTTTATTTATTATAAATACACATGACAAATTTTATAAGTGGATTAATTAGAACTGTATGTAATTTAATAGGCATCAGTAATTTCTGTAGAATCTATTTCACAATACAATGTTTGAAGACCAAATTCTTACTAATTAAATTGTTTTACCTATAATTAAAATAGTTTCAGCGAAACTCGCTGAGGTGAAGTTACGAGAATCGGTCCGTGGGTGTAGAATGACAAATGCAGTATAAAGTGGTTATTAAGCGGATATTGAAATGTAACCGTTTTTAAAGGGTAACATTTCAATATCCGCTACTACGCAAACTATTTACCTTATTAGATTGTATAGAATTTAGCCTTTACTATCCCACTGTTGGGCAAACGCCTTATTCATTTAAATTAAGTCATCAAAACACAACGTGCGTTCTTTTTTTTTATGTAAGAAGGAGGCAAACGAGCAGGCGGGTCACCTGATAGAGAGCAATCACCGCCGCCCATGGACACCCGCAAAACCAGAGGAGTCGCAGATGCGTTACCGACCTTTATGAAGGGAATAGGGTTAAGGAAGGAATAGGAATTGTGATGGGGGGGGGGGCTCCGGAACTCTCACTGGCCGGACGAAACACAACAGCACCAAGTGCCATTATTTCACGCCGGATATTCGTGAGAGGGTAATATTACCTCGGACGAGCCGGCCCAATGCGTACTGCAACGCAGCGTGGCTGGAGTTTTATAGCGTAACGCATTTTTACTAACCCCAAACTGTCATCTATCCAATTTGTTTTATTTATGGGTTGCCAATACGTAACGACATGTTGTTTGGTAAATGTCGTTACTTCTATATTATTTTAAAGCTGTGGAGTTTCTTGTGCCCGTTCTTCTCCACAGCTAAAAGACTTCCTGAATAGGTGGGGTAGGTGGGCGGGTGCCCATCTATCCAAATAAATTTAGACGATTAAAAATACTTATTTCAAGTTTATTGAATAAAGACATTTTGAGTTTGAGTTAAGTTTTAGTTTGAGTAACCAATACATAGGTATTGGTTACGTATTGGCGTAACCGTGTCGGGTAGCGGTGAAAGAATTCTACCACCCCCTCTCTTCCCTTAGGTATCGTAAAGGGCAACTAACTGACTAGAGACTTCATCCAACAGCATAGAGTGGCGATGGGCTCACCACCTGTTACGCTGAGCACAAGTGCAGTCGCTATTTGGACTATGGTAGAGGACTGCTTTTGCAGTCTTCATTGCCTAGTCTCTGACTAACCCTTCGGGGATAATAGTCGTGTTTATATATAGCAATGCTGTACTTGTCTGCGCAAATCCTGGCAAATCCTAAAATGCGTTAATTCTTTAACTCCCGTTAATTATGCATGTATACATACTTAAATATAATCACGACTATTATCCCCGTGTGGTTAGTTAGAGACTTAGGCAACGAGGACAGTAAAAGAAGTCCTTTGCTACGGATCACGTTTCACCAAATAACAACTAAATATGTGCTCAGTGTGATAGCTGGTGAGCCCATCGCCATTCTATGCTGTTGGATAAAGTCTTTAGTCAGTTAGTGGCCCTTTACGACACCCAAGGGAAGAGATGTGTTGGTGGTATTATTTTAGTACATAAAATCACGACTATTATCCCCGAAGGGTTAGTCAGAGACTAAGCAATGTGAACAGCAAAAGCAGTCCTCCGCCAAAGTCCACTTTTTACAAAGCAACTGCACATGTGCTCAACGTGACAGGTGGTGAGCCCATCGCTGCTCTATGCTGTTGGATGTATGTGCAGTCTTTAGTCCGTTAGTCGCCTTTTACGACACCCAAGGGTAGAGAAAGGGTGGTAGTATTCAACACGCTTGCCAAATGTGGATTAGTAATTGTCATCACGTCATGTTCTATACGTGTCGTGTGAGATCGCTAACCATAGTTAAACATCGACAAAATAAAAACTCATTTTGCCGGAACTTGGATTTGAACCCGCCTCCGGATGACATAGAATGTTGTTATAAAATTGTTAGAGTCTGGCTAACGAAATCTGAACCTCGCAGTTATTTGATTGGCAACACTTTGTCTCTATGTGTGTCTATCTGAGGTGTCATGTCGTGTGTCAAATTGAAATTTTTCTGAGAAAATTGCAGCTGTGTTAGTGACCCTGTGTTACCCAGCAGTGACGAAGGTTCCATACAACTCGATTCCCACCGGCTTCCCTTCAGAAGTTTAGAACACAACCATTCTCTACTTGAATTGAGAAATGGCTCAATCAGTAATTAAAAAAGTAAATATATGAAAGAAACATTACAAATTGCCTACACTATGGACATTAAATCAACAAAATTTGCTTTTTAACAACATATTGCTTTAAAATAAGCCGCAGGCGCGATCGGCTTTTAGGCAGTTAAACTTCCATACAAAATAAACGTCATGACGTCACATAAAGGTCAATAAACCCACCCGCGTATTTAGCAGGCGGTAAGCCGTCTTTATCCGAGTTACTTGATAGAGACAGTTATACAATTTGCGTACGCGTGAGCGGGACGGAGGATCGTTTTCAGTTTGTGTTCTGTTGACAGATAATTTGACGTAATTGCAATTCATCATTGAATGCATGACTGTGTTTTATTAGTATTTGAATTTATTAGTTAGTTTCACCTATTAGAATGATTAGTATTGTAGTTGGACTTTGTTTATTTGTGTTGTGTGTAGAAAGTAGTTACGAAGACGTACGTTATAATTAGGTATTTGCGGTAAGTAGATATTGTAATAAGTTGAAATTACGTATTTAGAGTAAGTAGATTTGCAAAGTAATCGGTAGAATTGTAAGATGTCGGCATTAATAGCTTTAGATTCTTCCCGGCTTTTATGATAATGTCTTAGCGCACTTTGTTAGAAAGAATAGACGAATAGCTTTAGAGTATAAGTAGTATTATTAGTACTTAGTCGATTAAGTTTTGTTTAATTTACATCATATCATCATTTCACCACAAACGGCTTTTATCAAAGCCACTTCTATTATGCTTGCAAGACACTGTTTCAATATCTCAGTGCTTACACGTATAGTAAAAGTCGACTGAAGATACATCTGCCTATACAAGACTGAAGCCAGGATGCCAATCACAGATTTTCGGTAAGGACTCAAGACTGCGTGCCCGCGCTCGGAGTAGGTAAGCATTTTTTTTGCTCCGGCTTACCTCTCTCAATATTTCACGCTTCGCCACTGTTACCCAGTCATGATTTTTTTGAATTTCCTGGTTCAGCTTTCGTTATCTTCTTACACAGCTGATTCTAATCCGAGAACAATACACTCTAGCGAGGTTCTAATAATATTATTACTTACTACAAATACGTAAGTAAAAATAATTGCACAAACTTTCTCTACGAAAATATCATCAGAATTTTGCATGAATCTAATCTGTGCCCGAAGAGTGCTTTGAAGTAACCAAGCCCATAAATCTAAGGAGAGAACTGTATTTTTCGCGAACACTCAAGAAAAATGCAATGCATTACTGCTTACTCAAGGGGTTTGTGTTACAAGATTAAAGTTTGTATGATAAGAAAATACAAACGCGCCAGATACATTTTCTAGTTCTATTTTTGTGTCTTTCCATTTTTTTTGTGTTCATAAATCTTCGGGAGATTGAAAATGTTCAGTGTTTATTTACAAAATAATACGTAACCGTAAACTCGACTCTACATAACTGGAAGAATTTTCTGAATCTTTTTTTGTAAATTCATCAACAAGCCAACTAGGTATAATAAATCTCAATTGCCATGAATGTTTGTTCTCGTGTCACTTCAAAACGACTGCACGTATATTGCAATTCAGAGGAGATGGTCCACAAAGCAAAATGTCCTCATAGGCATTTAGTCCCCCTAACCATAATGTCCGTTTAACCAAAATGACCACAGGGAAGAAAGGCCAAGCAACAAGTTGTCCGCAAATAAAAAAGCATTTAGAGCAAATCGTCACTAATTAAAAATGCCATGAAAGCAGACGTCCTTAACGTATCAGGACCTATTTTTACACGTCAGTAGATAATAGCGTGCAATAAAACCTATTTAGAAGCCGTACCTACTTGAACCTTAAAAACAACCTATCTGCAATTGACAGCTGACATTTCTTAAGATTCCTATTTTATCTATTTATTTCAGTAAACCAATGACCTTTTGCAGTAAACAGGGAAAATCGGAACAAGGGTCCTAACTCGCTAAGACGAGTGGTCATAAGAATATCTCAAAAAATCTTAGATTAAAACAAATAATCTAAGCATTAAATGTATTTATTTAGGTATCCTTTTAAATTGCGGACGTTTTGCTCCCGTGACCATTTAAATTGTGGTCGTTATAATGTACATTATAAACTTAGATTAATCTAAGATTATAACTCAATGCATTTTGCTGATTTTGCTCTGTACAAAGAGTACCCTTTTAAATTGTGGACGTTTTGCTCCCATGACTTACTATCTTACGGTCGTTTTTACAACGAGGACATTTTGCTTTGAGGACCATTTCTCTGAATTGGAAAGGGGACGAGGGAAAGAGAACCGCAATAGGAATGAACGCTGCCACAATCCGCACGTTTCACCAAACAACAACTGTGCATGTGCTTAGCGTGACAGGATGAGAGCCCATCGCCGCTCTATACAGTTGGATGTATGTGCAGTCTTTAGTCCGTTAGTCGCCTTTACGACACCCAAGGGAAGAAATGTGTTGGTAGTATTCTAATAGCCGCCTCCACACAGCTCTACCGTTCATCATAAGACTACATGTTTTGAAAAACTAAGAACTTTACTTAACAAAAATTACTTAAGTATATTTAAGCGTTAATAAAACGCTAACATATATAAAAAAATATTAATCTACAAGTAAACGCAGCTTCATCTTATCCGAATGTTCAAATATTTGTAAAAATATTTCTTTCGGATCTCGGAGGTGAAAACTTCTAAGATTTGATGAAGCAATGTTGACTAAAAACATAAGCATCAAGCACTGACAAATTTCGAAGGGTGAAAACCAGATCTCGGTAGCCAAGTGGTTAAGGCAGCCGCCCGGAATGCGGAAGGTGCGTGGTTCGATTCTCGCCTGAGATTGTCGTCTTTTTTCAGTGTTTGAAATTTTTACTTAACTAATAACTTACTTTGAACTGCAAACTGTTGATTGCCTGGTTGAAATCGCCGCTGTACCTCTGGTATTGCCTCATCAGTTCGTTGTCGTAGCCTTCTGGCAGTTGAACAGGACCAGCTAATGGAAGTCCGAGGTTTGAAGTCAGGTGGAGGGTGGGATGCAAGTGAGTCTCCGATCCGGCGTTTGAGATATCCTAAAAAAACAGTTTTTGGTTTAACGGATTCCCACTTTTGTAGATACATACATATTAGTTAGGGACTAGGCAATGAAGACAGCAAAAGCATCTACCATAGTCCACTTTTCACCAAATAGCGGCTGCACATGTGCTCAGCGTGACAGGTGGTGAGCCAATCGCCGTTTTATGCCGTTGGAAGTATGTGCTGTCTTGAGTCCGTTAGTCGCCTTTTAGGACACCCAAGGAAGAGAGGGGGTGGTAGTATTCTTTCACCGCTACGCGACATGGTTGCAGATAAATGTTTTGAAAAGTAATCATAATGTTTTCTGTTTTTATGTTCTTGTGTGCAATAAAGTATTATTAGGGTGGATTCGAACAAACTGGAATAAGGTCTTATACCTAGATTAAACGCCGAATTTGTATAGACTAATTTTGGAGTAAGTCTTATTCAATTTGGTCGAATCCACCCTTAATCAAATAATTATCTTTTCGACCTCCTACTCAAAAAGAGGGGTGTTATGAGTTGACGTGTCTGTGCGTCTGTCTGTGGCATCGTAGCTCCTAAATGAGTGGACCGATTATAATGCGGTTTTTTTTGTTTGATATCTGACTATCTGACTGACAGATAGGTAGTTCTTAGCTCTTTTTATAATAAGTAGATAGGCATGTTTATCCTTTGTTTAAGCTTAACTCTGGCTAGACAATTGCTGTGAGAATGAAAAACCAATTTTTATTGGCAGCAAGAAAACAAAACAAGGATCAGTAACAAAACACAATCTATCGCCTTACCAGAAACCAGTACAAATATGCGGAACTGACTGCTAACCCTCGCTAGTTGGAGAGGCATCCCGTAAAGAAGAATAAGAAAAAGAGAAAAACACACTCACCATATCGCAGCTGCCTTCCACCTGCCTCAACTCCAGCTTCAAGTCACTAATATTGGAGTGCCCATCGCTGTCCTTAAACTGGTCACAGGTCTTGCCAATATCTGTGATGTCTGGCTTCTTGATGTCACTGCACTTGGCTTTTCGTTGGCATAACATGATGATCAGCATGACAGTGAGGAGTAGGATAGCGGCACAAGCGCATCCAGATACGATGAGGATGTAAGAGTTCGTTTCTGTAATAGCGATCAAATATTAATAATAGAAATTAGTAGTTTAAACGCGTCGCGTAGCGGTGAAAGAATACTACCGCCCCCTCTCTTGCCTTGGGTGTCGTAAAAGGCGACTAACGTACTAAAGACTGCACATTCTCTAACAGCATAGAGCGGCGATGGGCTCACCACCTGTCACGATAAGTACATGTGCAGTCGCTATTTGGTGAAAAGTGGACTATGATAGAGACTGCTTTTGCTGTCCTCATTGCCTAGTCTCTCACTAACCCTTCGTCGTGATTATATGTCAGTATGTAGCAATATGCCTATAATATTGTACTAAAGCATCGAAGATTGTAGTCTTCTGGGCAAAAGCCATAATTATTGAAATAAATAAATTACACATAAATGTTGACGTGTTGACAGGATCTAACGCAAAACTTCTTAGTAATGGCATCCTAGGCATACGTTTATCTTATCTTATCTAGTGGGGCTCGCAGAGGTCTTCCTCTCACAGTGGCACGTCAACCTATTGAAATCTTTTGTGCAACCCCGTCCTATCACTCTGTTTCCTCAGTAAAAAATACCGCCATAAGCTTGGCAATGTTTCTGAGGATGAAGAGCCTAAAATCTTCTGGTTTTGGGTAGGCCAATACCAGTAGACTCATTCTTTTCTTAGCAAGGGAGTCATAGTCACACAGTAAGTGTTGCTTGGATTCCGTTGTCTCCCTACATATTATGTTTCATACCTGAGACGTTTCGACCGAGTTGCAGCGGCCGTGGTCAGGGTCTGTCTGACGCAGTGCTTCCACAATGAGGGGAAATTCCCCTTCTGAGGGGAAATTAAAGTCCAGAGGGTAAGAAAAAGGGGAAAGAGATGAATAGGGGAAATCAAGGAGAAATAAGCCTAACTAAATAAATAATTAATTTTTTACATATTTCACGTACCTTTTTAACCTCCAATAAGTGTCATGTGTAACGCCGCCGCCGCCAAAAATGATATAATGAACACTGCATGTAACGGAACGTAAACAAATTTTTTATAGTTTATTTCTACCCACCTTGCGACGACCTTTTTTTTAGATAGTAATTTTAACCTTCTGAAAAACATAGCAGAATAATTATTAAGGGGAAAAAAAGTCCTGAGAAGGGGAAATCTCAATTGTAGCGAGGGGAAAGGAAAACATTAAACTGGAAACACTGGTCTGACGTCGTCGACGTGAACGTCGGGTATAAAAGGTATGCGTAGGATGCCTTTCCTAAGTAGGTTTGCGTTAAATCCCGTATACATATGTGTGCGTAATGGAACGCAAATTTTAAAAGTGTATAAATTCATTAATATAATTAATTATTACTGGCTGCCAAATTCGGAGGTACTGGGTTCAATTCCCAGGACGGGCGAAGTGTGTTATGGATTTTTCAATACGTAACCTGGAAAATGTTTACTAGAAAAAAAACAACCAGTCTCAGGAAAGCTCGAATGGGATTCGAACCTGTGACCTTTGGATTACCGGTCCACTGCTCTAACCGCTAAGCTACCGAGACCCCAGAAGACTCGTTGAATTTTTTTAGTAGTTGATACGCTGCAAGCCAGCGCCGGTATTACGTCACAGTGAAGTCTACCGTCACATTCGAAAAAAATACTATTGCAAGTTTTTAACAATCGATAAAGACGAATTTGCTTATAAATATCTTTATTATTGAAATTTTGCATTCACAATGCTATATAGATATAAGATAAAATGTTTACTTGAAAAAAAAACGACGACGAGTCTTCTGGGGTCTCGGTAGCTTAGCGGTTAGAGCAGTGGACCGGCAACCCAAAGGTCACAGGTTCGAATCCCGTTCGAGCTTTCCTAAGACTGGTTGTTTTTTTCTAGTAAACATTTTATCCTATATCAATTTAGCATTGTAAATGCAAAATTTCAATAATAAAGATATAACCTGGAAATTTAAATGACACAGTCCTTTGCCTAGCAATGACACGGCTAATTGCTGTATTATTTTTCACATGTCTAAATAGTTTTTTTTACTTACTATCAGCAATCAACTTGATTTCCATACTGTCCAAGCCGTAAGAGTTGACTACGGTACAGTTGTAAGTACCAAAATGGCTGGGGTCGCTCCTTCTAACGACTAGAGTAGATTTGGTCATACGATCCGCTTGAGTCTCTTCCAAGAAAGCGTATTCCTGAGAAAGATCGTACACGTGTTATTTAGGTATTTTGCATCGAAACCGGAAGAAGTTACAAAGTAATACATAAAATCACATCAAACTAGCTAGGCAATGAAGACAGTAAAAGCAGTCCTCTACCATAGTTCAGTTTTCACCAAATAGCGACTGCACATGTGCTAAGCGTGACTAGTGGTAAGCCCATCGCCGCTATATGCTGTTAGATTCATCTACAGATACTGTGTCTACAGTCTTTAGTCGGTTAGTCGCCTTTTACGACACCCAAGGGAAGAGAGGGGGTGGTAGTATTCTTTCACCGCAATTTTCAAATAATAAAAATACGTTATTTATTCGGAAGAAGCACATATTGACTAGAGCTTCCTTTTACGATTTTTGAAAAGCTTTCGGGGCAAGATGTCCGGCTAATTATCAATCTGTTTCTGGCTTATCTATTTTTGAGCCTGGCAACCCTAATAGCAACTACATCGCTAACAGACATAAGTAAGTGAGTCTTTACCCGTGGTCCCGGTGGGTCGACCCATTAACGGGTCCATGGGTAATTTTAATTACCAGTGGTCCCATGGCACTAAGGATTACATTTGGATAAATATTTCGACATCGATTATATCGATATTAAATTAATTACAACCATGTACTTCAACTTAAGATTACCTATGTATTATTATGCACATACATCCTACAGCATAGAGCAGCGATGGGCTCAACAAAATAATATTACCAACCCCTTTCTTCCCTTGGGTGTCGTAAAGGCGACTAACGGACTAAAGACTTCACATACATCCAACAGCATAGAGCGGCGATGGGCTCATCAAAATAATACTACCAAACCAACCCCTTTCTTCCCTTGGGTGTCGTAAAAGTCGACTAACGGACTAAAGACTGCACATACATCCAACAGAACAGAGTGGCGATGGGCTCATCAAAATAATACTACCAACCCCTTTCTTCCCTTGGGTGTCGTAAAAGGCGACTTACGGACTAAAGACTGCACATACATCATCACTTACTTACTTAGTATCTTTTTTTTTGTTTATTATACTTAATTACTTATTTTTTATATTTTTCATGGTTGTAATTAATTTAATATCGTTAGAATCGAAGTCGAAATATTCATTCAAAGGTAATCCTTAGTACCATGGGACTAATTAAAATTACCCGTGGACCCAGTAATGGGTCGACCCACCGGGACCACGGGTAAAGACTCAAGTAAGTAAAGGGCCGATATGTGCTTGTGTAACTATATTGTGTGTGTTGGTTATAAGTTTGTTTTTTTCACCTTCTATAAATTAAAAGTAAGTATGTGAAAAAGCTCAAATAGGCAGTTATTCGAACAAGTTTGTGATATCCAAAATGAATAAACCTGTTGTTAAAACATTCGAGATTTTACACAAAATAGCAAATTGAGCACTTAAGAAAAATAATAATGGCGTAACAGGAAAATTCTCAGCACAAAGATTATTTGTTGGGGATGGTTTTGGGGGGAAAATCTTATTCATGGAAACGAGTGAGCGTGAAACTTTAAAAGTAAAAGCACACAATATTTGTCTTCAAAGAGTTTTTTAGTTTGCAATATTATTATATCAATTTAATATTATATAATCTAGCTGCGTCGCGTAGCGGTGAAAGAATACTACCACCCCTTCTCCTTAGATGTCGTAAAAGGCGACTAACGGACTAAAGACTGCACATACATCCAACAGCATAGAGCGGCGATGGGCTCACCACCTGTCACGCTGATCACCTGTTCAGTCGCTATTTGGTGAAAATGGACTATGGCAGAGGAATGCTTTTGCGTTCCTCGTTGCCTAATCTCTGTATGTATGTATTTTTTTATATAATAGATGTTATTGCTAGTTCTACGGCACTGTACCTGATTATGAAAAGTGTTTATTTCGCCGCCCTCAAAACTCCACATAATGTAGTCCGGTTGCGGGACAGAGAAGGACACACACTCCACCCTCACGCTGTCTCCCTCTACGCCGTACTGTGTATCGTTAGACATTATTTTCGGTGGACCTAAAAACACACATTCTATATTAACACAAAAAATGCGCCATTTTCATCTTTTTTAATGTTTTTTAACGGTTCACGTACCCACGTAATCTAATGGACAAACAAAGGGTCTGTAGAAATTTTTTAGCTGCGTTCTTATAACAACAAGGAAAAGCTTTAAGAGACTTTTTTATATTATTTGGGTGTGCTAACTAGCAAACAACTGAAGGACAATCGGTAATATGTATGAAAACCGATCTAGAAACGAATAACGACCACACAGACTCTTTTTCAAATTCACCGTTATTTTAGAGTAAGTCCTAATATTAACAAAAAATACAAAATATAATAAATAATAAATGATATTTTAAAGTCATTTATTATTTATTATGGTGGCAATTTCGAAAAGCTGTGTGAAAATATATTTTTTTTCTTGTATTAATTATAGTTACTTAGCTAAGATTTTTAATATTTTTTTATTTTTTTGGTAATATTTTGACTTATTCTAAAAGGAGTTTAAACCCTTTGCAGTCGGTTAAAAAAGCATTTTTAGATAAATCTACTTAAAAATAAAAACAGTCCACAACTTAATAATAAGATTCTAAGCCAATGACTTATAATTTAGTGGATCAGTCTATCAATAGGTATTAAAACTTTTTTTTTAACCTATTTTAAAGTGAATACTGTCCTAATTAAAAAACGATTTTTTTAACCTATTTTAAAGTGAATACTGTCTTAAACCCAACTTAACATTAACGACCCAACTCATTTTGTGGAATGGGAAACCTCCAGTCCTATGTCAAACAATGTCAGGTGGCTCATCAGCAAATGCCAAACTACAGTTGGCGAACTATGGAGTTGGGGCCAACTTGAAATTACTTTCAACTTGAAACATTGCCGCCACAATGTTGGTATAATGACCCGAATGATCATGTTCGTCGGATGTATTACGTTATTGTGTCGGTTTTAGTTTTTTCTTAATTTTTCATTTATATATAAACTCGTTAATAAACCGCCAAGACTGAAGCTCAATATACGCGTCCAGTCAACGAATTTCAATGTCAATTTTTCTTTTTTTTTTCTTTTTAGTCGCTAGTATTAAGAAGTTGTTCTATAGATTCAGTCAATTGTGTACGTACACATGTCAGCTTAACGCTAACAAAAACAAAATAAACGAGCTATGCCGCGAAATACGATACCATGTTTTGATGGCTCAATTAAGCCAGCCCACAGACGCGCACTTTTTTTAGTATAAGGTTCCGCCGCTAGATTGACCTGAGCGGTATTTGCTGCCGCTCTACCCTAAGCGGTAGCAGTACCGTTCAGGTCGAATAGGCCTTTAGGCCGTCATGAATAGGTGCCCTTGTTACCGTGCTTGTTCCACGGCGAGAAGCGCTCTCATTATATTGGACTGCGCATCTGCTTACCATCAGGCAGAATGTGATCACTAAGTAAGTAAGTAAGTAAGTAAGTAAGTAAGTTTTATTGTGTAAGGAATAAGGTACAGTAAAAGCGGTTCTTATAGCTAACAATAGGAGTAGTGTCACTTAATCCTACTTTTACAAGTGTATACACAAAAATTTTAATGAAGTGACTTGACTTCATAACAATATGTAAGTACCTATATATTATTTATAGTACTTATCTATTATCTATATTATCAACTATTTATAATCTAGGTATTCTTGGATACTATAAAAACATTTTTCTATTAGCCAAGCTTTTACTAACAACCTAAATTTTGGCAACTTATGAGTTTTTAAGACGTCTGGCAAATTATTGTAAATTTTAATACACATAATAAAAGTATTATTAGATACAAGCGTTAGTTTAGCAGGAGGCTTATGAAGTTTGTTTCTATACATAGAACGAAGATTACGTGTTGTAACCTGACAATTTTCTTGAAATAAACATCTATACTTATACACAAATAAACAAATATCAAAAATATAGAGTGAGGGCAGCGTAAGTAATTTGTAGTCTCTAAAAAATGGCCGACACGAGTCTGTTTGCTTTAGACCAAATATGGCTCGGACACATTTTTTTTGTAACACAAAAACCTTTTCTTTGTGTACCGAGTTACCCCAAATCATAACTCCGTATCGTAGACTAGAATTAATATATCCATTGTAAGCAGTGATAGCAGCTTCTTTTGTCACGAGTTGACTGATGCGACTTAACGCAAATACAAATTTATTTAATTTAGTACAAATATTACTTACATGCTGTTTCCAATCACAAAAACAGTCTAGTGTAATACCTAAGAAATTTGTGTGTGTAGTTTTTTCTATTGTTTCTCCATTACAAAGTATATTAAGTTTTGGATGCATTCTTTTATTTGTGCCAAACTGTATGTATTTAGTTTTTTTTACATTCAATTGCAAGTTATTATTATTAAGCCATTTCACAATATTAAGCAAATTTAAATTTATATCATCTTCATAATCTTTAACAGTTTCATAGCTATCATCTTTAAATATTATTGTTGTGTCATCTGCGAACAGTATACAATCATGAGATATACTATTAGGCAGGTCATTAATATATAATAGGAACAGCAGAGGCCCAAGAATACTGCCTTGAGGTACACCGAAGTTATTAACATTAAATGACGATTTAACATAGTCCACACATTTATTTACTGGGTAAGATAATAACACGAATCACAATAAAAAAAAGACTGTCTTAGTCCACCATTCACCAATTTACAACCGCACATGTATGGTTATCATTGCACATTGGTGTTGACATCTCCGGCACTAGTCTGAAGAATTGGTAGAGGCGGCCTCTTAGATGCCGTAGCCTCCGGTCCAGCCAGCCGCGTAGGACGTGAGAACTGGCTAGGCTCTCGGTTGGGTTCCAAGAAGTGAGTGTGCTTACTACTCCGCGACCAAGGTGGACACTTGGGAGTTGACTTTAGAGTCGACGACCCGAGCAGTGGCAACTGCGAGTTGTGCCCTTCGTGCAACGAGAAGTGAGCGAGCTTGACAGCTCCGGTTACCTATCTGGACAATAGGCAGTGAACTAGACGTGTTCACGGGGAAACTCTACCGAGACACTAATTTTATGAGTACCGAATGAAGAGCGCGCTTCGGCGGGCACTGATTTGGCGTCAAGACCTAACGCAGATGGTCTCCTGCGCGAGTATTTTGCTGGCACAGGGACGTCTGGCACTTCTTGCATAACCTAACGGTTAGTCTCGAGGTGCCAGTACAAATAAAAATAAGGAGAGGGGATGCACATGTATCTCTTCCCTTGAGTTTGTAAAAGGCGACTAACGAACTAAAGACTGCACTTACATCCAACAGCATACTCGTAGAGCCTCGATGCGCTCACCACCTATTACGTGATCACTCTGTCTAACCCTTCGGAGATAATTAATAGTATTATGAAACCTGGTTGGAATTCGAACTCAGTAACTCTTTACTTTAAGACTGAAAACTAACCACTATACCATAGGTGCAGTTAAAAGCAAGGAAGTAATGGTTCGTTTTACAGTGGTTCGGTCTGGTTGTAATAGCTGTTGTTTGCGAATGCCTTTACTCAAGTTTGAAACGAGAAATAACAACAATGTTACCTAACATTATTGTTATTATTGTGTTCCGGTTATTAGAGATAAGATATCTACTTTTTTGGTAATTTAGGTTTTCAGGTAAAGGGATTCTATCTCCGATTCTGTGGTATTGTGGTTAAAGGTTTCAGGCCCAACGGTCTTGGATTTGAGACGTAATTTATACTAACTCGGTATGATGTTTGGATAGATTTTAGTTTAACAGGCTTCTAAAATCTTATCTAATAGCCGAAATTAATAATCAATATTTCTGTTGTTTTCTCTACTAAAGTTAAAAAATTGACTTAAATTCTATCTTATTTATCTTAGTAGCATTGTTGTTTGACGATTTCCGTGGTCCATGTGGTAAGCACACCCGATCTGGCGTCACCACATCTGAGCTTCCAGGTTTGATTACCAGTGAGAGGCAGTTTAGTCGTTAGCCAAAACACTGCGCCGCGCCAAATCTTCGAGCAACTTAGTTCTAGATGTATGTACCAGGGCTCAACCATAAATGCAATTGTGTTTTAATTAAGAAACAACTGAATGTCGCGGAACTTCGTACGCGCAACTATCAAATGACCACACGATACTTCTCACCGCACACAGACCCAACTCTGCTACTATATCTCAATTTGAAAATGTTTCAACTGAATCGTGTAGCGTAGCGGTGAAAGAATACTACCACCCCCTCTCTTTCCTTGGGTGTCGTAAAAGGCGACTAACGGACTAAATACTGCACATACATCCAACAGCATAGAGCGGTGATGGGCTCACCACACGTCACACTGAGCACATGTGCAGTCGCTATTTGGTGAAAAGTGGACTATGGTAGAGGACTGATTTTGCTATCCTTAGTGCCTAGTCTTTGACTAACTCTTTGGGGATAATAGTCGTGATTATATATGTATGTAAGTAACTATGTAAAATGCTTTTGTAATTCAAAAAACGAAAAAGTAAACTAACTTTCTATAATCATTGACCTAGAAGTATAGACAAGAACGTTCATACAAACCATTTGTTCTAATTCTGGAATTAGAGAACTAAAGTTCGCTGCAGACGCTGCTGCGCTTAAACATTTAAATGTCGTCTAATCAACAGACAGACATCGCAGCGCCAGATCGGTCAAAGACAACGTAGTGTGTATCAAGATGGCGTCCCAAATAGATTGTCAATAACAATAATTGAAAAAATATCTTTTCTATTCTAATAAAACGATATAACTACATAATAATGACTTGAAAAACAATTAATTTCACATACCTGACAACTAAATTGTAGTAAACGTCTAGGTGTACACTTTGAAAAGTAATAAATAATTATTTTCGCCGCTCCGCACGCGCGAATATCAAAGCCACACTAAAGCAAGGTGCCGAGTCGACTCCGCAGATGAGTGGAACATAGTGCGTGTTCGGGAGGGCCTATCTAGTGTAACGTATAAATCGCTGTCTATATAATTAGTATGTTTATGTTCATAAGCGTTATAAAAGATCTCAACACGCGCAACTCTCAAATCGACGGTCTCGAAGAATAACGTCATTAGCTGCCAATTGGCAGATATGACGTTATTCTTCGGGAGCGTCGAAATGACCGCACGATACTTCCCACCGCACACAGACCCAACTCCGCGACAATATCTCAAGTTGGAAATGTTTCTGAGTTTACTACGGACTCCGCAGTGTGACGCCGGGAATGACCTTGCGAACGACGCGACCACCTGACATCTCGTTAGCAACTTGACATGGGGTAGGGAGGGACACAATACAAAGTGAGTAGTAGGCCGTGAAATTTTATTAGAATAATAAAAAAAATAAACTTTCTAAGTTTACCCTAAATACGTAACCCAAGTTTTTAAACGACGGTTTACGCGTATCGGTTTCCCATACAAATTTCCAAGTTGAAATTTTTATAAACCAGTCAGCCAATTTTGATGAAACTCGGCATGCTGAAGTAAAGTATAGAGATCTCAATAGTTTGTTGAAAATATTTCTAAAAAACGTTTATTTAACTGAGTTATTGCGATTTTAAACTTTCTATAGTCGGACTTCAAATCGCAATAACTCAGCCAAATAAACCTTTTTTAATAATGTTTTCAACAAACTATTTAGATCCCTATATTTTACTTTCGTATGCAAAGTTTCATTAAAATTGGCTTATTGGTCTTTAAAAATTTCGACTTGGAAAAATGTATGGGAAACCGAAATGCGCAAATCCTCTTAAGTGGTTAACTAGATAATGGATACACATCATAAACACAAAATTTAGAAAATACTGTTTTCTAAATTGACCCGACTTAGGGGTTATTAGGAACGAACTAGACTCCTACTCCAAAGACCCTCAAGACCCCTAAATCGCGAATTCGAGTGGAAAAAGGGAACGGAGAAATTTGCCCTGCTGTGGGATGACCCCCATGGTCGTAAAGAGAACAAAGATAAAATAAAGGATTATTACCACTTGTAAAATAACCGTGTCGCGTTGCGGTGAAAGAATACAACCACCCCCTCATTTTTCGTTGGTGTCGTAAAAGGCGACTAACGGACTGAAGACTGCACTTACATCCATCAGCATAGAGAGGTAATGGGCTCACCATCTGTTACACTGAGCACATTGCAGTCGCTATTTGGTGAAAAGTGGACTATGGTAAAGGACTGCTTTGCTGTCCTCATTGCCTGGTCTCTGACTAACACTTTTAAAATAATAGTCGTGATTATATGATTAAATGATTAGTACTTGATTCGCTGGATTCCTGGTTCGCCAGATTCTTGTTTCGCCGGATTCTTGTTTCGTCGGATTATTTTGTTGAAGGAAAACTATAGAAATATCGTGGCTTTACCTATCTATTAAATAAAAGGCAGACATTTCGGTACATTATTAAAAATATTTATTTGTTATTAATTTAATAACGTAACAGATAAAGAATGTTAAAACAACATATCTAAAAAAAAAATCGAACCTATTTCTAAGTAGGTAATTTAAGTTATGTCCGATAGTGGCAAGAAAAAAGTAATTCATACAATTATAAATATAATTAAGTACACGATTTATTTACATAAGTGATATTATTGTAAATTAATATTTCCGACGAAACAAGAATCCGACGAAACAAGAATCCGGCGAACCAAGAATCCGGCGAATCAGGAACTAATCGATTAATTGTAAAATAACAAGATAGTAAACAAACAGTTTCTTTGAATATTCACCATAACCGTATAACGTTTAATAATTTCGCATTACAATAATCCTGCATTACCCCTTTGAAAAAGAAGTTGACTTACTATCCTATTTATACCTACTATGGCAGACGTTTTAACCATCCTGATTTTCAGACTTATCTTTATCCCTTTAGTGTCGCTCCATCGTTTCTAACTTGTCGCTTGTATGTTATTATTAGCATATCAACGGATAAAAGTAAATTATGTGATAAAAGAATAAATTCTAAAGTTGGATACTATACCTAAAATAATAATTGTTAACTATAATAATAATATAATTTACCGATAGTCGTTTCGGCAAACGGTATTTTAGCTAAGAGCCTCGATCAACACCTAGAAGGCTCTCGCTGAAAGGTTGGATCAAGGGTTAGATGCAAAAAGCAATACTTCTTGACACGGCACGTATTGTCAGGAGGTTCCTCACTCTGCAGCCGTAACCACCGATAACTTGGGCTTATCCCCGCTGCCGTTGGCAGACTAGGTCAAGTTTTTTATAATTATTTTTATATTGTAAATATGTTTTTATATAAAATATTGTAAAAAAAATTGCATCTAATTTTTATTTAAGTATATGTAATCGAAGGGCCGGGTGGAATTATTAGGAGGTTCATTTTGTATATTAGTGAAAATTCCCTTGTTCAAAAGATCACGAGAATTTTCAATCGTGACTGTTTATACTCTCACCTCTCACGTAGATGGTTGCTGGAGCCTCAATGTCCTGGTGGTTGTCGATACTGGCCCTACACCAGTACTGACCAGCTGTTTCAAGAGTGACTGGGACTGTCAGGTTGGAGGACTTGCTGACTCTCTGTGAACAAAACTATGAGATTAAACAGAGAACAAATATTTGAAATAGATTCGCCGAACGACCGAATACGAATTGGGTTGTAACATGTACCGAACTGAATATTCAGCAAATCGTTTTTTTATCCCCTATCTCACCTGATGGTATTTGACAATAAGCAAGGCCGAAGGTGGAAGCGCGCTTCACCTGAAATCTTCAACCACTGAGGAACTGGCTATCTTATCTCTAAACTGTCGGAACACAACAATGCTACTAACGTTGTTGTTACGGCGCCAGACTTAAGTTAAGATGGTGGTAGCTAGCCAGATGGACATAAGAAACCCTACCACCATCCAAACCAAGTATACACAAAAGTGTACAAAATGTGTGTATAACAGGGTTAAAGGTTAAGTCGACCTATATCCTATAAGGGGATGTAGTTTCCATCACTTCTGACTGATTTGACTATGAAACACCGTACCCCAAAACACCGTACAAATTCCATAAAGGACAATAGGCACAGGGAGTAACTTAAGTAATTAAACAGTTATTTTTATTACTACCTGGAAGTCTTTCATCAAAGTTTTTTCCGAGAATCTTGATTATAACCTAGCTTGTTAACCGTAGATATTTTTACAATTATCTGCAGCACAAGTATCATAGACTTTTTTTAAATAATGATGAAAGAAATAACATATTTTTTCCGAATTTATTTCTTTTTATACTATTTATCGTCTACTACGACTCAGTTGGTACAACTACTTGCAATTTTAGTGTTCAGAAGAATTAAGCAACTAATCTTCTACACCAAAAAAAAACAAAACTAAATAAGTTAGAGGCACAAAAAACGGCAATTTTTATAAAAAAAACTTTAAAGTACTATAACTAGAGAACGGTTAAGTTTTGGTTACGGTGTAATAGTCAGTTCAGTTCAGTCAGAAATAATGGAAACTACATATCCTAAAAGGATATAGGTCGACTTAACATTTAACCTTGTGTAATAATAAGTCTCTTATATTTTATGCTGTACCAGTTGTCCTCGCGCCTGGATTCCACTTCCACTTAACATCGTGTAGAGGAGTCATTTATTTCTTATAAATAGAGTTATTGACATAATGATGACTTACAACAGCTCTGTCGTTGTCGTATCTCAGCCAGGCTACTCTGGGTGGTGGGTGACCATCGACTTCGCATGCCAGAGTAGCGACAGATCCAACTTCAACTTCTACGTTCTGCGGTTTTTGCTTGAAGGTCGGTCCATCTGTTCAAATTTTCTTAATCGTTATTATTTGTTAAGGATCAAACATTGAGGTACAATAAACTGGTGAAGACACCGCGAAGCAAGTTTGTGCGCAACTAAGGTGCCGCCGCAAGGTCCACAATCGCTTGAATCACGCGCAATCACTGAGGCGTTTGCAGCCCATGGGCTGCACCTTAGTGCGCACAAACTTGCTTCGCGGTGTTTTCTCTAGTTTGTTATACCTCAATGGGATCAAATAAAAGGATATCCTACCTAAGCGAATGGTTATTGTAATTTTACATACCTACTACTTAACTATTAAGCTCAGGGGCCATTCTGTCACCTCTTAGAGCAGTATTACTATAATCTTACTATTCAAAATTCGTATGGGAACATACCATAGTAAGATTACAGTAATATTATTCTAAGAGTTGATGACCCCTGGCTTTCCCAAATACGATGATTACAAGTTTTTCATAATTTTTTTTTTTTCACTGATATAAGTAATCAATAAAATATAGTTACACAAAATACTTAACGTTTTAAAAGAATTGATTAATTAAATTAAATAAAGAACTAATGAATTGATTAACCTATAACATGTTAATAAAATAAAATGTGTATATATGTCGTATAATACGTCCCATGAATCGTAATTCAAACGGAAAAACCGATACGCCAACTAATTTTAAAACCTACAATTAATCTGCTCTTACCAATTTTATCACATTCTCATATTATTCCCTATTAAGTACACCAAAAAATGCTCAAATATCGTACTTGCATAACGCTATGCCAGTCCCCAAGGAGCTTATCATTGCAATTCGTATGAACTTTGCAACTGCCATTGAGAAAATCCTTAGTAATCTTATTCACAAATACTTAAGCAAGAGACTAGTTTGCATAACAAAATCTGATTTCTTCGGACATCAGTGAGCAGAAATAGCGACTGAACACATTGCCCGATTGCCTGTTGAGCTGAGAGAATCACGAACGCAAACTTGCAAGTCAGCAACATACTGTCACTAGATAGGTGGGCGAATTGAAGTATCTTGAGCTTCGTTCTTTAGAAGGACTTCCTAGCCAATTGCTGACCATATTTTAAAACCAATAGAGTTATCTATAGGCTAGCAAAATTATTTTTGACAATCCCATGGTCATGGGACGAAGGACGAAAGGTTGCGAGGGCGACTAAGAAGAGTGTGGGCGACGCGACAGGGACACGTAGTAGGAACGTCAATCATAATAATCATCATCATCATCAGCCAGAAGATGTCCACTGTTAGACAAAGGCCTCCCCCAAGGATCTCCACCACGATCGATCTCGTGCTGCTCGCATCCAGCGTATACCCGTGACCTTCACCAGATCGTCGGATCACCTTGTTGGAGGCCTGCCCACATTGCGTCTTCCGGTGCGCAGTCGCCACTAGAGAACCGTTCTGCCCCAGCGGCCATCGGTTCTACGGGCGATGTGCCCTGCCCATTGCCATTTGAGATTGGCGACTTCTCATTTCTGATTCATTCACGTAGAGAAACCCCGAGCATAGCCCTCTCAATTGCTCTTTGCGTGACTTTGAGCCTTCCTATTAGGCCCATAGTGAGCGACCACGTCTCGGTACCGTACGTCATCACTGGCAACACACACTCGTCGAAGACTTACGTCTTGAGACACTGCGGTATTTTGGTCGTGAAGATATTTAGTAGCTTAGCGAACGCTGCCCAGCCGAGTTGGATTCGACGATTGACCTCTTTCTTAAAGTTGGACCTTCCTAACTGGACTGTTTGTCCTAGGTATACATATTCGTCGACAACTTCAAGAGCAGAGTCTCCAACCTTCAGAGGAGTGGGTACGACACGTGAGTTAGACATGATTTTCATCTTCTCCATGTTTATTTTAAGGCCCACTTGTTGAGAGACTCTGTTGAGATCACCGAGCATTGTGCCGAGGTCCTCCAGGGTCTCAGCCATGACTACTATATCGTCGGCAAATCGAAGGTGACTGATGTACACGCCGTTAATATTTTGCCAAGTCCTCTCCAGTCCAGAAGCTTAAACATGTCCTCCATTGCAGCAGTGAATGTCAATCAATTGTGTGCAAATGTCACCCCTCCCCGTCGCCCGCAGACAGACCATAAGACTCTCACGTACGAGTTTGCCAGCCTATAAATAATAGGATTAGTAAGATAAGCGGCAATCGAATGATGAACCTCAATGCAATGTGAGAATTTGTGATTTAGTGTTTCAGACTCAGATTCCAAGGGTGATCGCAATCATGATCTTGCAAGTTCAGCATAATAATATGTGTGACACCGGTTAGTTAAAACATAACGAGTCCCTTCTTGCTTTGAAAGACAGGTTAAGGACCACAGCTTTTTATTTGCTACGATTCTGACCCACTTACATACATATTAACACGATTATTATCCCCGAAGGGTAAGTCAGAGACTAGGCAATGAGGACCGCAGAAGCAGTCCACTACCATAGTCCACTTTTCACCGAACAGCGACTGCACAATAGCTCAGCGTAACTAGTGGTGAGCCCATCGCCGTTTTATGCTGTTGGATGTATGTACCGTCTTTAGCCCGTTAGTCGCCTTATACGACACCCAACACCCAAGGGAAGAGAGGGTGTGGTAGTATTCTTTCACCGATACGCGACACGGTTGCCCATTTCCTCTTCTTAATTTACTCTCGTAACATTTTTTAAACGTGCTCGCTTGGAATGACCTTTCACGAGATCTTCGATCAGGTCGAAATGCGTTCGCTTAGTGTTTTCCCTTCCAACTATGCCATTCCCTTTACACCTTTTTTGTAAGTCTAAAAACTAAAAAGGTTATATCTTACATGCAACTTCCAGCAGTTTTGTGTCAGCGCTCTTGCCGATCACATTTTGAACTTCGCATTTCACGGTTGCCTCGTTGTATTTGCGGGACACATTCGGTATTATCTGAAACAAAATTGTATTTGTTACCAAAACATGTTTCAAAGCATTGCAAACTAGTGTTTGCGTTTTGCAAATATTGGTATGTATGCATATTATGGAACAAAGTTTAACAGCCTCTGTGGTGTGATTAGATCACCGGTCTTAAACCCAGTCCAGGGTTTGATAGACAGCTGGAGGTTCACATAATTTTCTTCGGTGTAGTTGGAAGTACCAGGCTAACGGGTGCCGGTCTTGTTTTAAGTCCGCCTTGCTATATACCGCAACCTTAACCAAGTCTGTTGCCAAATTAATAATTTTAGGAGCACTGTTGGTTCCGTCAAAATGAGATAACCAGATTACTACGGATACCTAGTTAAAACACTTCCACTCGGTCTTGTAGTCAGTATGCTATCAAAGGAGCCTAAAAGAAAGAAAGCCAAGAGGTTCCTCGTAGTGTTATTAAAAACATGTCATACATTAGTCACGACCATTATCCCCGAAGGGTTAGTCAGAGACTAGGCAATGAGGACAGCAAAAGCAGTCCTCTGCCATAGTCCACTTTTCAACAAATAGCGACTGCACAATGTGCTCAGCGTAACTGGTGGTTAGCCCATCGCCGCTTTATGCTGTTGGATTTATGTACAGTCTTTAGTCCGTTAGTCGCCTTTTACGACACCCAAGGGAACAGAGGGATGGTAGTATTCTTTCACCACTACGCGGCACGATAATAAAAATATATATGATATTATTAAAAAGAAATATATTTATTAAAGACTATGACTAGCGGCCCGGCGACTAGTATCCCGTGACGAATTTTCAATTTGTTTTTGATATAAATCTTGTACTTATCATTAAAAACTACTTAAACAAAGAAAGAATCGATGAAAATGGTCGTGCCGTCCCCGAGTTTTGCGCTTAACAACACATTCGGCGATTCATTTTTATATAAATAAGTTTTAGTCCGTTAGTTAGTCCGTAAAAAAAAACTTTGTAAATAGTAAATTAAACGCGAGTTAATCCGTAAAAAAGTGTTTCATTTCAATGTGTAGTGCTCGCTTAAACCTCGGAAAACAATAAATATGTTTTAATAAGTTCTGTCGATTCTGTCGAAATTCAGCTAATTATCTAACGAACCCAAAAGAGGCTTCATTATACGAGTTTCTAAAAACACAAAACAGAATCTGCTCAAACCGAAATTACAGGACTCCAAAAAAATGTTATATTAGCATTCTCTCGCCGCGCTATATCTTACTCGGTATTAATTTTACAAGCAACATTTGCATGTCTACTCTGGCCCCGGAAAATGTGACCGTGGGGAATTTTTAAATTTCCTCCTTCGCATAGAACACCTGCAGTATGCATTTTTCATTAGTTCTGTGCGAGGCGGAAGTTTTCGGCGGATGGTGCATAGGATGTCGTTACGTTGCTGCTTATTGTGGGATGCTTTTCAACTTTGCCGCAGTATGTATCGTCAACATGCAAATGAAACATACATACTTACTTACATACATACATTCATACATTATTACATTCACAACTGGACAGCAAAAGCAGTCCTCTACCATATAGTCCACCAAACAGCGTTCACCAAAAAGCGACTGCACATGTGCTCAGCGTGACATGTGGTGAGCCCATCGCCGCTTTATGCTAATGGATGTATGTGCAGTCTCTATTCCGTTAGTCGCCTTTTTTATATAAGAATGAGGCAAACGAGCAGGCGGGTCACCTGATGGAGAGCAATCACCGCCGCCCATGGACACCCGCAAAACCAGAGGAGTCGCAGATGCGTTGCCGACCTTTAAGAAAGGAATAGGGTTAGGGAAGGGGCTTCCGGAACTCTCACTGGCGGGACGAAACACAACAGCACCAAGTGCCATTATTTCACGTCAGATATTATAATGAGAGGGTGGTATTACCCCGGGCGAGCCGGCCATATGCGTGCTGCAACGCAGCGTGGCTCTACCACTCAGTCATTGTCACTCATTTAGCACCACCCAGGAGTCACGTGTAGGGTCTCAAGGGTAAACCTACGGACGCGAGTAACTTTAACCCCCAAAACCACACCTAAGGGAAGAGATTGGGTGATAGTATCCATTCACCGCTACTCGACACTGTTATTATATTAATACCATTACACAATTAGCCGTTGACTTATTATTTGTCAAGTAATGTGTGAATAATAAAACATATAAACAGGTGCTTATTACACCACAACACGGAACGATATGCTAAAGCGACCACCACAAATATCGTTAAGCCTCCGTGAAATGTAAGGGTAAGTAACGTAATACGTTTACCGAATTGATTAAAACAAATAGTGTATGGTTAAATGGGAGCTTTGATACTTATGATTAATATACGCCAGACACGCACGCTTTACCTTACGGCGAGCGTGCTTTAGTAGAGGTATCTTAAAATGATTTACGTTACATGTTTAGAAAGATCTAAAAAATGAAAAGGGTAATGAATAATATACAAGCTGAGGCGGGGGCCATGAGGGCCTACTCTCTCTCTCCTCAATAGGAAATTGACCATTGAAGTATGGACTTTGGTTTCACATTGTACGATTTTTGTGCCCTATATCAAATTTATATAGAAAATTATTATATTTTTTTCGTATTTGATCCTTTTTAGAATTAAGCCTTAACTTCGCCGGAGAAAAAATATTAACAATAATAGTATTTATTTTAACATTTCCTTCCACCCCAGAATCAGCCATCTTTGACACTATCATTCAATGTTGCCAGTATTTAAAACCATATATCGATTAGGCATGAGTGCGATATATCAAAACGTAAATAATATTAACCGATATGAGTTTCAAATAATATCATAATATCGATATAACGGTTGACATAACCGATAAAACAGAATAAACTGATATTACAAAAACTATGATATCGAGACGAAATCAAAACACGCGCGAGAATACGTTATGAAAAACTGCAGACGATATAACCAAACGCAAACCGTGCACACAACCGAATAGATTGATATTCTCTTCTTCTTTTTATAGAAAAACAAGAAGAGAATATTTTCATCTTCTCTTTTACACCGCTTTAGTAAGCTAAAGCCTTGTAAGGATGAAGCGTATATGAGGTCATACGCTTTTTCTCTGTATTCTTATAGCGATGTAAAAGAGATGAAGCGAATTCGTGCTTATTTGGTGCAATGCTTGAGAAATTAGTTTTAGTACCTAGAGCTAGAGTTATGATTGGTTTGTAAGAGTTTTGTGTTAATAGTTTTGATGCGCCCTTGACCTTGGTAACACGTGCCGTGAAATTGAAAAGGTAAACATTGCGTTTATTGTGTTATACTCAAGTATTGCACTTTTAAAAATACAAAGCTTTACTATTAGAATGAAGGCTAATCGCCATAACTAACTGAGCGAGCGCAATCTGTATAACATATCCATTTAAATAACTCGATAAATGTACGCGTTAACGTTTGTTGTTTGTTTGCCGTAGCTAATAACAAGACATAACGCATTTAAGTTAGTAAACTGTACCTACTGATATCGATATCTAAAATCGCAATGCCGGGTCGCCTGATGGGTGACCATTAAAAAACATCTCGAGCTCCTCCGTGCTTCGGAAGGCACGTTAAACCATTGGTCTCGGTTGTTGTCTGTTTTAAAGTGAGTAAAGCTATCTGAAAAAAATCAGTAGAATTTCAGTTGAAATCAGTAGATCAGTAGAATTCTGGGAAAATCAGTAGATCCCCCGAAAAATCAGGAGATCTGGCATCGTTGCTCAATTAGGATCGAATGAATGAATGATAAATTAAATGATTTTCTTAAAAATATATTTTGTGACCATGGATACAAGTCCTTCAGTCGTAACTCGTAATATTATAGATCATTATGCTTAAAGTGATAATGACACTGAGTGATGAATTATGAACGTAGAATGCTAAATGATATTCCCCCCAAAACCCATGAGTTTCAGTAAAGATGTGGGACTTTACTGAGATCTCACACGGACTTCTTGAGAGAATTTGAAAAGTGATGTTGCACGGTTTTATTTTATTTGCCAACACTCATGCACGTTCACGAAATGAATTAAATGAATGATGAATTGGGACTTCATAGCGGGAAAGTGAATCGTCATGTCTGCAGTTTTGTTTTATTTTCTATAATTTGTGTTTTGTCGAATATTAATGTGAAACAATGGTGGATTATTTACTGTTAAGTGTTTGTGAACTTGCATGAGTGTTGGCAAATAAAAAAAAACAGTGCAACACCACATTTCAAATTCTCTCAAGAAGTCCGTGCGAGATCTCAGTAAAGTCCCACATCTTTACTGGGTCTCTAGGGGTTTGGGGGGAATATCATATAGCATTAAACGTTCTTAATATCACTCATTATCATCTACTTAAAGTATGTCAATGAACTCTAATATTACGACTGAAAGACTAGTATCCATGGTCACGAAAAAAAAAAGAATGATGAATTGAATGATAGTGTCAAAAATGGCTGATTCTGGGCTGGAAGAAAGTGTTATCATAAACAACCATCATTATTAAAATATTTTTTCCGTCCAAGTTAAGACTTAATTCTAAAAAGAATCAAGTACTAAAAAATATATTAATTTTCTATATTAATTTGATAGGTGTATAAAGCGATTTCATAAATGGTCAATCTCCTTTCGTTCATACAAAATAGATTATTATGTAATTTTTTGGAAAATTGTTTGGATTTTCAAAAGTAATGAAATGTGCTATAAATAGCAAACGAAAATATACCGAATTTCTCTCTCTCTCTCTCCCCCTTTTTTTGTGCTCCGCGTGTGTAGCAGCTCATTAAAAGAATAAAGCTACCAACTCCCTTCCATTGGGTGTTGTAAAAGGCGACTAACGAAATAAAAACAATTCATCCACACATCCGGCGATGAGCTCACCACCTAACACGTTAAGCATATGTACAGTTGTACATACATATATACCTACATATAATCACGACTAATATTCCCGAAGGGTTAGGCAGAGACTAGGCAACGAGGACCGCAAAAAGCGTTCTCTGCTATAGCCCACTTTCACCACATGTACTTAGCGTGACATGTGGTGAGCCACCGCCGCTCTATGCTATAGGATGTACCTATGTGCAGTCTTTAGTCCGTTAGTCGCCTTTTAAGACACCCAAGGGAAGAGAAGGGGTGGTAAAATTCTTTCACCGTCATGCGATACGGGCTGTAATGTACAGTAATTTGGTCAAACGTGGACTATAGTAGTAGACTGCCTCTGCTTTCCTCATTGCCTAGTCTCTGACAAACCTCTACTCACTCTTGGAAATTTTCAGACACAGAAATTGGCGCAACTGTCAACGTTGAATTTGACAGAATCGAGCATAGACTATGCGATATTTTGCGATCACGATGCATAAAATGTACCACAGAACCGAAATAATCGACCTTGTTCATACTAAAGTAGTCTGTAAGTCTATGAAAACACGGCACAAAGTCAAGTGTGTCTTTGTAGGTGCGGACTCATGCATAGAGCATTCAACCAATAATGCTCTTAGGTCTCATGCGACCGCTTGGGGTTTGAGAGGTTAAGGGATAAAAGTAGTGAATCTATGTCTGTATATAAATTTTGATATTTTATATAGTTATCTAAGCCCACAATTATGTTAAGATTAAAAAAAATAGTTCTTTAAAATTAAAATCAATATAACTATCTCGCGTAGCGGTGAAAGTATACTACCACCCCCTCTCTTCCCTTGGGTTTCGTAAAAGGCGACTAACGGACTAAAGACTGCACATACATCCAACAGCATATAGCGGCTATGGGCTCACCACCTGTCACGCTGAGCACATGCCTAGTCTCTAAATAAACCTTAGGGGATAATAGTCGTGATTATGAATGAATGAAGGAACTAAATGAACGAATTTGAAGAGAGATGATATTGAGAACAAATAAAGGAAAACTAAAACATTGTTTTGAAATAAACTAATGAATTCAGTTCGGATTTTGGAAAAGCCAAGGAGCTGGCAAGTAAGTCAAAAGGCTTTTGTTTTTCTAAATTATGTAACATTCTCCTTCGTGAGTCACCGAGCATTTGTGCTAATTTGTTACGCGATTAGATGTACTTTACTCAATTATAAAAATCCCGAAAACAGGCCAAAATAAAAGTCTAAAACGGATGCTTTCTTACATTTTTTAAAATTTTCAACATTATTTTTACATGTAAATATTTATTTTGAAGTACTACAGAGAACCTGCTAATTTATTAAATCCTATAAAGACTTTATAGGCAAAAAACCTATAAAACCTATTTGCGCCGCTTCGCTGTTATACCCGTCCCGTACCGTCGTCGTACCGTCGAGAGAGCGAGAGAGAATAGCGCTCAAAAAGGATTCGCCTTAGGAGGCCTAACATTTCATATGTGATTTTTGCGAAAAATGCCCATTTTTGCATTTTGTAGTTATTTTGCAGTTGTATTAAATTCATGCATAATATTACAAATCTCCACTCTGCTAGAGCTGAGTTCGAACGGCCGGCGCATCGCATTTTGTAGTAATTTTGCAGTTGTATTTATCGTTTTTATCGAAATAGGATAAAATCTTTATTCCTCTTGAAGTAACAATTGGTATAAATTTTTCTCAATAACATTATCGTAGATAGGAGAAATTCACAGCTAACTTAAAGCGATTTTCGAATATTTTTGGTTTAGAATAAGATTTTTTTTTTATATAAAATCAATGATTTCTAAAAATTCCTTTAAAATTTTTTTATGTCATTTATTTAGAACAGTAGTTCAATCTAGGAGCTCAAACAAGTGCCTTCGCGCATTTTATGAAAATCTCTCTCCGCAATTTTGGGTTTAATTAAAAAGTTAAGCAAAATTTACAAAAAGCGAGGCCGCTACGCATTATGATAATAGCTATTCTACACTATTCAATAAGTCAAAACTCTTAATGTATTTTTGTTTTTGATATCGAGAACGCCAAAGTTGGCCATTTTTAGCAAAAATCACAGTCGAGATGGCCTCTTAATACGAGATAATTTATCCTAAACATGATCCACTTGACAAAACATTATGTGGTTGTTTCAGTGTGAGATCTGATTAGGCGATTGTAATTAGGTGATGTGTTATTAGGTACATAACAACGGATAGATTAATGTGAACAGTGCCTTACAAATGTTAATCCATTAGAGCTAAGTGATTGATAAATGCATACATAGACCGAGTCCGTTTCCGGAAGAGGTACGCAAAGATCACAACTTACCATTTGATACGATCCTTTATTGTTGAAATTTTGCATTCACAATGCTATATAGATATACGACCTTTGGATTGCCGGTCCACTGTTAATAATACCGCTGGCTTGCTGTAAATCAAACTACTAGGCAAAATTCAGCGAGTCTTCTGGGGGCTCGGTAGCTCAGCGGTTAGAGCAGTGGACCGGCATTCCAAAGGTCCTGGGTTCGAATCCCATTCGAGCTTCCTGAGACTGGTTGAATTTTTTTTCTAGTAAATATTTTATCGTAATACGTTTTTTTACTTTAGACGTAGACATATTACAAAGCCAAGTTTTAAGGCCCGCTATGATGCTATGTGATCTTGCTTCTAAATATCCGGCGTGAAATAATGGCACTTGGTGCTGTTGTGTTTCGTCCGGCCAGTGAGGGTTCCGGAGGCCCATCCCCCCCCCCCCACCCCCCGCTCTCACAATTTGTTAGCAAATAACGTTCGATGGCATGTTTTTAAAAACTAAAGTCCATAAATTTAATCTATACTAATATTATAAAGGGGAAACATTTTGATTGTTTGTTTGTAATGAATAGGCACTGAAACTGCTAGACTGGTTTAAAAATTCTTTCACCGTTGAGAAGCTACACTATCTCCGGGTGACATAGGCTATATTATATTTCCAAAAAAATTAGGGATCCTCACTAAAATTCAAATAATTTCCTTAAATCGCGTGCGGTAAGAAAACTATTGATGATAGAATAAAATGATGTACTATGGCTTTGCAGAGCACACCATTATCTACAAAAAGTGTCGCGATAGCATGTCTAACTATTTTAGTTACGTCACAATAAGTTAGTGTTCTTGGCAGAGGAGTCATTTTGAAAATTCGTCACGGGGTACGGGGTCCACGCGAACGAAGTCGCCGGCGGTCGGTCTCTTAGTGTAGAATAAAAAAAAATACTTCTTCATAAATGTTGCGAGAAAAATTGTTCGTAATAATATTAGATTTGTTACGTTGATAACGCTCAAATGAACTCGAAGATAACGAAACATTGAAAAAAATACTACTTATCTCAGGCGAGAATCGAACCCGCGTCCTCCGCAATCCGAACGGCTGAGATGACCACCCCGCCACTTTCCTAAGGTATTGGTTAGACCAGTCGAAATGTCAACGTAGCCAAATGTAATTTCTGACATTTGGTCAGTAAGTAGGTACTATTCACAACGAATTAGTTAGGATATTTTTTTTAGCTAGCTAAACTGTTCCGCTGCTAGGTAAATGCCTCCCCCAAAAAATTATATAATTAAATTTTGAACTCTCCAAGGCACATAAACCCACGAGGTTTTTGCTGAGGATCGAAGATGTAAAAATTTGTATTTTAAATGTTTTAAAAAAAAAGTCCCTTCATCCTCCTCTGTCCTGAGCCACCTCATGACAGTCCATCTGATGTGCGTCCAGATCGTCACGCCATCGAACTGCTGCACCTATTTTGCTTATTATTTTTTTGTTGTTTGTAAAAAAACAAGATTTACATGAAATATTTTTGTTGAAAATTCGTCACTGCGTCCGCAATTTTTTAATGTTTTCCAATGTAAAGCAAAATTTTACTACAGTCCACCTTTTTGAATAATACTGAGCATGCTTATTGTAAAGCTATGAATAACATGACGTCACAATATTAGACGAAAGCCACGTGACTAAAAGAGTGATGAATATGAGTGTTGAAGGTAGGAAATGAAGAGAAAGATCAAAGGAAAGATAGATGAATTGTGTGAGGGATGTCATAAATGAGAAGGGATTGGATGATTTGATGACGAATGAGCGAGTTGTATGGAAGAAAATACATACTGCGCCGACCCCAAATTGAAGAGTCAGTTATCTACTCGACAGTTTCGTTAATTAGTCACTTTCGGAAACTGGTTAGTTTCTGTAATTCGTCAATTTTATTAAAATCCTTAATTCGTCACTATCCCTAATTCGTCTGTTGGGTTATCTAGTCAGTGTATGAAACTCGCCAGTTTATGCATTTGGACTAGATGTACAATCGTTAATGAAAATCATTGTTATTAAACTTACCAATTCACTCTTGTCGCCCTGTATCCGTTCGTTGTTCACGTACCATTTGTATGACAGGCTACTTGGATTAGCTACAGCATGACAACCTGCCAAACAATATAAATAAAATTAAAAAAAATATTACTTATAATTTTTTGACCTTACTACACAATCAATCAAAATCAAAATATTTTAATTCAGGAAGTGTAAATCGATAATAAGTACTTTTGAATCATCCAAAATAATACGACATATATTTTTTTGTAAATGTCGTTGCTTCTGTGCGCTGTGGTTTCCTGCGCCCGTTCTTTCTCACTGCTTAAAAATGACGTCTTGAATGGGTGGTAAGTTAAAAAAATTTGGACGATTCAAAGTACTTATAAATTGAGTTTATTGAATAAAATAATATATTTTGAGTTTGAATTAAGCCTACCATTTTTAATACCACACTCACACTACAACAACACCTGGGCCATAATGACCACGTTAACCCTGGGTTGCTGGATTAAAATATAAGTTTCTTGTTTTTGAACTTAAAGCACACAAGTAAAAAATAACTCGTTCTTTTTGCGATTTTCGATCTTCGCATGGTCTTCGTTATTCTGACAAAAATTGTATTATTCCAGGCGACTGAACAAAAGTCTATTTGTGTAAAAATAATAAAATAATTAAAACCTACGTTACTATAATAACAATGGCCGCCCAATTTGGCCGCCATAATGCATTCCGTGCTACGCAAATAAAAATAAATCTTGCGAATCCTCTGAGGTGCTATGATTTATCGTTCGCCACGGGCCCGAGTAATTTTAAATGGTTGAAACGGAACGTTCTGTGATGTATGAGTAATTAAATTCAACATTTATTGTATGGTCCCGTAATAAAGTGTTTTACAGGTGTACCGGGCGATGGTAAAAGCGATGCTATTAAATAAAAATGGATACGTACACGTAATTAGCGTGTTTTCTTTGGACGTCCGTGCACGTATACCTACTGGTTAATATATAATTTTAGACGACCTCCTTGGTCCAGTGGTTTGTACACCGGTTTTTATGGTGTCGCCATCTCTGAGGTCCCGGGTTCGATCCCCGGTCGGGTCAATTTAGAAATGATTGTTTTTCTAAATTGTCTCGGGTCTGGGTGTTTTCTATGTAAAATAAGTATGTATTTAAGTATTTTAAGTATGTTTATCCATTGTCTAGTAACCATTTAACGAGTTTCTTCAAAGCTTCTCTTGGGCTAGATAATTGGTGTGATTGTAGGAACGTTTTTTTTTGATTATTCAATAAATCTCATTTTACCATTTGCTTCTGCTTACCGCTACTACACAATCATACAAATAGGTGTATATGTAAAAGTCAGAGTTCATGATCATCATCTTATAATCGTCGTTATATCAGTATCGCGTAGACGTGAAAGAACACTACCACCGCCTCTCTTCCCTTGGGTGTCGTAAAAGGCGACTAACGGACTAAAGACTGCACATACATACAACAGCATAGAGCGGGGATGAGCTCAGCGCTTGTCACGCTGAGCACATGTGCAGACTCTATTTGGTGAAAAATGGACTATGCTAGAGGACTGCTTTTGCTGTCCTCATTGCCTAGTCTCTGACTAACCCTACGTGATTATTTATGTATGATCAGCTTATAAACGTCCCAATGCTGAGCATAGGCTTTCCCAACAGCACATCCCACCTCGCTTTCCCAACATGGGTTGTTGAGTTTTAACGACTGCCCTCTTATGGCAAAACCCGGCTATAAGTGCCTTCTGTAGTACGGAGGAGCTCGAAATATTTTTAATTTGGCCATCCACCCGGCATTGCGAAAGTTGCTTTTTAGGGTTCCGTACCCAAAGGATAAAACGGAACCCCATTATAAAGACTCCGCTGTCCGTCCGTCTGTCCAGGCTGAATCTAATGAACCGTGATAGTTTGACAGTTGAAGTTTTCACAGATGATGTATTTCTGTTGCCGCTATTAGCAGAATAAAATAAATATGTAAGAAGGCCTCCTATACAAAAAAAGGTGATTTTTTTGCTGGAATATCGAGCAACGAGAGAACGAGTTAACGGCAACAGCCCCCTTACTCTTGAAACCGATCGCTATTGGATCGGATTGGTATTGTGAATTTTCGTACTCTTAAGTTACGATACCAGAGCTAATATGGATTCATATTACGTGGATATTGAGTGACAAAAATACAAAACTCAATGCCATTTAGTTCACCCAATATGAATCCAAATTAGCGCTGGTGTCGTAAGTTAATAATACGAAAATTCACAATACCAATCCGATCCAATAGCGATCGGTAACAAGAGTAAGGGGGCTGTTGCCGTTAACTCGTTATCTCGTTGCTCGATATTCCAGCAAAAAAATCACCTTTTTTTGTATAGGAGGCCTTCTTACATATTTATTTTATTCTGCTAATAGCGGAAATATTCACAGAATATATAGTTATATATTCACTTTAAAAATAAATAATTTAAATTAAAATAAACCAATATTTAAGGGGGGCTCCCATACAACAAACGTGATTTTTATATGTAATGGTACGGAACCCTTCGTGCGCGAGTCCGACTCGCATGTGGCCGGCTTTTTTATACTTATCACGGCAGCTGACTCCACTTCACCTGATTTTATGTGCAAATGGAGTCCAGGCGCGAAGATAACTGGTGCAGCGTTAACAAGACAAAGCATCGCAGTCGCTCTCATCCTGCCGGCCCACAAGATGTCTCTATACGCCTCGTTTGAAGGACCCCATATTATAGCAAGGAGGAGAACATAAGCTGGTAGACTATACCATCTTTCATCTTTCGACGAAGAAACGAGTATCCAATTTTTTTAAATTTACCTATCTGGCAATATTGCAAATCGAACGTCGGCTCCTCTATGTTGTAATGTTCAGAGTTGTCTTCGTCAAAATAAATTATCACTTACCCATAACCAAAGTGTCGCTTTCTTGGATACGCTCCTTTGCCGCCGTTTTCAGAAACACACGAACCTTCGGTGCATATTGTATCTGCAACAAAAATAATATTATGTATATATTAATTTTATATGTATAATGTATATGTACCTATAATGTATAAGTATAATATTTTAGAAATAAGGACCGCAAAATCAGTCTTCTGACAGGCCATCTAAGAACTAAGGGGACACTGGTCGGTGGAACGGACGTGTGTGTGTGAACGATTTGAACGAGCACCTTGGAGTCGGCAGGCGAGGCACGCCACCGAGGCCGGCGTCACATCACTGCAGCTGTTCTGCGACCATCCCCTTTCCTTCCTAACCCGTCCTCTCCTAAGGTTGCAGGGCGGGCTAGCCATTGGACCCCTGATCGGAGACCAGAAGGTCCAGGGTCTATCTGAATCATACTCCACGTTTTATTAAATAACCACTGCACGTGTGCTCAGCGTGAAAGGCGTTGCAGTTTGATGTATGTGCAGTCTGTAGTCTATTAGTCGCTTTTATGACACACAAGGGAAGAAAAGGGTTGGTAGTGCAGGGAAGCGGATGGTAGGTAGATTGGATACCACATTGTAGGAAGGCCAAAGGGAAGATCTTCCTCCGAGCTGGGTGGTATAGCTCGAGGACCGAAGTCCAACGGATGTTAGTTGGATGTGCTAAAAGCGAAGGACATAGTGAATTCTTCGCTACCGCGATGCAGGTTTCCCATACTGTTTTACCGTCGTAGTATGGAGTCGTCGTTGGTATACGTTTGTGGCGCCATCTATTGGCACGGTTGAGAAGCTGTTTGCTTCGTCTCGAACTATGTGCGGCGTCATGCGGTAGGTGGCGCCGCCACATTAGTATTCATTTAGTGAGCAGCTATAGCACACGGCGATAGTGTGTATACTTTACTGGAAGACTAACTATTTGCTATCTTTTTCTCGTTAAGTTTTTTAAAACAGCTGAAATATAGAAAGATAGATATTATAAGTCGCTCAATCAATACAAAAGGGCTAAGTACATTACAAAAATTATTTTATTTTTAAAATGTTATCAAATGCCATGCCATGGCACATTAAAAATGTGATCTATTGTCAGTCATCTAATGTCATGACATTAGATCACATTTTTAAAATAAATTTCATTCATGTACCTATACTTACCCATAAAATACATAGTACAAGGTATACCCTAATAATCCTAAACGAGAATTAGATAGCAAATAGTTAGTCCTTCAAATACCATTCAGTTTCTTTGGATGTTTTCTACCCCTCTGGATTTAAAACCAACAAAATTGCACGTTTTGTTAAAACCAAACTCTTGAAATACGTTTCATATTTATTTAGAACCACTGGTTGAGTATTTTTTTTCTTAGCTCACGTTTCTTCAGATAACATTATTCAAATTAACAAACGCAAAGGAAAACGTTGCGAACACATTGTTTTGCTTTCACAATATTCTACGCACCTTGCGCAAAATTTCCCATAAAAATATTCCCAGTTACGACATAACTGTCTAATTTAATAAGATTATGCTTTCCCCCCTTAGAGAGGAGACATTACGAAAATTAAGAAGACATTACAATTCGGAATTCGGCCGAGGGAGGGAGACACTTTGTCGTGTAATGAAAAGTCGCTAAAAATATATTTTTTTTGTTTTTTGTCCTTTTTGCTGTACACGGAACTCCTTTTATCTCTGAAGTGAAATTAATATGTTGTTGTTTGTTTTTATAATATGCCCAAAAGATAAGGCTGATTCATTAGCAAGCAGTGCAGTTACGGAGACCACGAAGAATCTCGAATTCGTATATGAATGTAGAAAACTGAGCATGAAATCTTTGGCACGGACGGCAGCTGGTCAACCAACCACAACTGGGGGACTTAATGCTAAAAACATTCTCTACCAGTCGACCAGTAAAAAGAGTTAGAAAAAGAAGATAGACGGGGTAAAAAAAATATACGTACTTAATATATATCATCAAAATAGTGTTTACCTTGTGAATTTAGTGTGGAACACCACACCGTAACCAAAGGTCCAGGGTTCAATCCAGGTGGGGCACGTGTGTCTCGGATTTTCGATGCATAGCCCGGGATGCATCACCAATCCGCATTTGACAAAAGTGGTGACCAAGCCATTACCCATCAATAATAACAAAGAATTGACTTCAATTATAGAGACCTTTGCCCAACAGTGGGACAGCATAGACTATACTTTACTCTTTTTTAGGTATTTAGTCCGCTCTGGTCTATGAAATAGTTTTATAAAAAATTACTTTGAGAATACTAATAGAAATTCTTAGTAGTCTCAGTATTTCTCTCAGCTCCGCTGTCTAACAAGCAATCTTGAAAGGCTACGTGCAACAAAGACTTTTATAAACAGACTTAGACACAATTTTTAAGCCACAACTTTCAAGAGAAAAATACTGTGATACAGAGCCGCACTGAGAGCCTATTTATATTCACACTCTCGCCAACACTCTGAGAGGAAATTAGTACAATCTCTACTTGATTCGATTCTGACTAACTTATTTTGTTTCATTTACTGTCATTGTACATTGTTCATTTCGTGCTTTTCGGTTTACGGATGTAATTAATAATTAATCTATTAGAGTAAGAAGACATAATTTGTATAAAGCTTAGGTTAGTACATTTTTTACTCTAGTGGACAAAACAATACATTGATTGATTTATTAATTTCCACCCTTAGCGTAATTTTGCCCTGATCTTTCACGTCTCCGAACTGGCTAACTTCGACAAACTAGAGCAATTATTTAGACAAACGGATTGCGACTTAGATCTTGATAAACTAAAAATCAAAATCAAAGGAAATAAAAGATTATAGAAAAGCTTATTATAAAGTGTCAGATTACACAAAATACAAAACAGCTTGGGTACTGAAATGCTCCAAGTACTCCAACAGCTATTTCTAATTGTCTCTATTTAATAAAGCACCATATTTAATTAAACTATTTACATTCAAATTCATATTTTGTATTTTATGACCTGGTAACGACATATATATATATATTTTTAAATGTCGTTGCTTCTGTGCGCTGTGATTTCTTGCGCCCGTTCTTTGCCACAGTTAAAAATGATGTACTGAATGGGTGGTAGGATAATAAAGATTTGGACGATTCAAAGTACTTATTAATTGAGTTTATTGAAAAAATCTACTTTGACTTTGACTTTGACAATGCTTGTTCATGACTCATGATAAACTTCTTCTTCTTAGGGCTTCAAAAGGCACGCTTAGCCGTTTTCGTTATCTTCAAGTTTATTTGAGCGTTATTATCGCACAACAAATAAAATAATTCCAAACTACATATAAATAAAACGGTAAGTTACTACAAACATGATGCTATAAAATCGGGACGCATACTTTTCTAATTAGCCGTGCCTTACACGGTCATCTTTCACCCTAACTGCGGCCCTGCTATCGTCTCCATTCGAGCCGCCAGTCTAGACGAAGCCTTAGCAAAAGGGAATTAAACTAACAATGACTTTGAAGTGACGATAAAACCTTTAGAGGTACCATTGTTGACAACATAAAGGACACAATGTTACTAAGAAATAATATTTAATACACACCTGGGGCCTACTGTCCTCATAGAGCAGTATTTACTTAAGAAAAATGTGTATGGCAATTTAAATAATAAGATTAGAAAGAACGAAAGAAAAAATGAAAAAAAAACATTTTTTTAGGACAAAACAGTTCAGTTAATACACACAAAAGAAAATTATACAAAAGAATGTCCCAAAAACAGATTCCGGTTCAGCAAAATGCTGGCCTTACGGTCAGCGCTGATCTTCCGACGGAACCGGTTTGGTGATGCTGCGATGGGCAACGTGTAGAGAAAAAAATCAAAAATAAAAACCATATAAAACTTAAGGAATTAATAAAGTAACACTTAACTAGGCTGTTTAAAGCAAACAGATTTATTTTAAAAAAAGTAAAAAAACAACAAAAGAAAATAAACGGGCGACATTTTAGACGAAAAATTTATAAAAAAAAAATCCACAAATAGGTACTTTGTAATGAATGAGACAGAACACAATAATTACAGTAATGAAATTAATTTATATAATTTTGAAAATGAGCTTTACATAACAATGACGTTTAACAGAATTTAACAAAAACATTAGTGCTTTTCAAAATTAAATTATGTGTCAGCCAACACACACATTAAAGTACCTAGTTAACATTAAAGTAATGCTGCTCTAAGAGTTGATGGAAAGGCCCCAGGTCAGGTGGAGTGGACTACATAGTAGGTTATCTTGACCGACCTCAGACTTATTAAACACGGTGACTGCCACAAAACGAGACACAATTGATAGGACATCATTTTTTGGGCCTTTTCTGAAAGTGCCGGCCAACAAAAAAAAAAGGTACGTATTGTTAGAACTAGCCATTTGGAGAAATAGTTAATACGGCACAAAAGTTGTAGGATTGCTCCGAGCCAAGTTATACAAGTTCGAAGATTCATCATTTTCATACATTTATTGATTCCTAATTTTTTTTTGTATGAACGGAACAGATCATGACCTTTGCGCTGCAATGACAATTGCTTCAGATCATTAGTTCTAGCAATATCTATCATTATTTAATGTTTCCCAGTCCCAGCACTTTCAGAAATCAATAAATGTATGAAAATGATGAATCATCGAATTTGTATAACTTGCTCAGAGCAATCCTGTAACTTTTGTGCCATATTAACTATTACTCCAAATGGCTAGTTCTAACAATATGTACTATTTTTTTTTGTTGGCTAGCACTTTCAGAAAAGGCCCAAAAATGTATGGAGCCTGAATGATCTCCTTTACTTGTTTGTCGGTCGCCGGTGACCACCATGGCGCTTAAAGGCTGAACAATACCTTCTTACCTAGTAAGCCATCTAAGGAATCCAATCAAGGATCCCACTGAAATGTCTTGATATATCTTGATATATCCTCAACCTTTTTGGGGGTTAAAGTTACTCGCGTCCGTAGGTTTACGCTTGAGACCCTACACGTTACCCCTAGGTGGTGCTAGATGAGTGACACTGACTAAGTGGTAGAGCTACGCTGCGTTGCAGCAAGCATTGGGCCGGCTCGCCCGGCGTAATACGACCCTCTCACGAATATCCGGCATAAAATAATGGCACTTGGTGCTGTTGTGTTTCGTCCGGCCAGTGAGGGTTCCGGAGGCCCATCCCCCCCTCTCACAATTCCTATTCCTTCCTTAACTCTATGCCTTCTACAGGACGGCAACGCGCCTGCGATTCCTCTGGTTTTGCGGGTGTCTGTGGGCGGCGGTGATTACTCTCCATCAGGTGACCCGCCAGCTCGTTCGCCTCCTTCTTTTATTAAAAAAAAACCCACTGAGAAACTGGCTATCTGATCTTTATTGTCGGAACACAATAATGCTATAAACATTGTTGTTATGGCGACAGAATTAGATAAGATGGTGGTAGCTAGACAGGCGGACTTAACAGCCCTACCACCAACCAAACCGAGCACACAAAGATGTACCCCCGCTGGGAATCGAACCTGAGACCTCTGGGTCTGAGACCGGTGGTGGCTTAGACACTTGACTACTTAAGCGGTTTGTCATGCATGTACCCCCGCTGGGAATCGTACCTGAGACCTCTGGGTCTGAGACCGGTGGTGGCTTAGACACTTGACTACTTAAGCGGTTTGTCATGCTTTTTTCAAGTGGTAGAATTCTATTTTTTACACCATACATAATTACTTACTATGTGCAAGGGCTATTGGCTATGTTATGCTTTTTACAAGTAGTAGAATTTTATTTTTCACATCATGCAATAACAAACTCTTAAATCGAGGTACGGAAATATCATTCTTATGACTGGCAACATTGTGCTGACACTCAAAACGTCTCGTGGCAGTATTAGAGCCTCGCGCACCCCACATTTTCACTTTCCCACAGCAAAACGTGACCAGTGTTACTTGGACTTTGGCGAAAGATTCAGTTCGACAATAAATATTGAAGAGTTTTCAAGATGGCATCTAAAATTAAAAAACTTTTTTCTTGTTGACCGGTTGTGAGTGATGTATTTTGTGTTATAGACATTTCAGTATTGCTTCACCTTTTGTGAACATCTCGCAAGGCTCACAATGTTAAAATATTAATGTGAGAATATTGTATGCCATTACATTAAAATAAGCATTTACTTAACAAACTACCTGTGTGTACCTACCTATATTTCGTGATCCTTATTCCTATTCATTGTCAACATCATGAATCATCTCTGAAAAATTTCAGCTTTCTATGTACAAGACTATGAGGTTTTAAAAGTTTTTTTTATTTCAGGATGATAAATTTTTTTTTTTCAGGTGGTTTTATTACACCCCTTTTCTGTAGGCAGAGACTATCTAGCTCTCCATTTGCCGAGATCCTGATTGACGCACTTATTTTTCTTTATTTACAAAGAGTCAATTCATATCATTCTTTATACATTGTCGTCGGTTAAAGTAACTCGTTTATTATTTGATAAGTTACGTTATTTCTTATTAATTTTTTGCACCAAATAAAATTGTGTGTTTACAAAATGTACTGCATCATAAACCGCATAATTGTACACAGAATTAGCAATACAATTCAATTCTATTCACGTTCTATTTTAATTCTTAATGTAACAAAACTATCTGCATCAAACTTTTCAATTCCACACGCAGAGCTCTTACGTAGCACGACTCAAGTTACGTTAGCTGTCTACGTGGCGATATCAGCAGAAATTTTCCACAAAAATTGCGGTTGGATCCCCACTCCCCGTCTGTTTCTTATTTCGTTACTGTTTTTTCTCCTATATCCGTTTATTGGTTGGCTGGCTTAAGGAGTAATTTATGTTTGTGCCAACTCGAATGAACGTTTGTGGCGAATTTTTTTAACAGATTTCTTTTACTGCCAATCTTTAGGATTACATCACTGTTTTAGTTTTGTAGTTACGGTATAGCTTGTAGTTATAATTGTACTCGCTTTTAAAGCCTACTTTGTTTGAAAAATAAATGAAACACAATTTCATAAATTGCTTGTCAACAGCGTCATTAATAGTCACTTACAAATCTACCAAACAATAACAGTATTGATTTTGTTCTCCATACGTATACATTTAGTTACAATAGTCCATTACCAAGTGGGATGATCTAACAAAATAGATAAACAACCTAATAACAAATGCAAAAACATCTACAGAAACTTCCTTTATAAAACCCATTAGAATGATAATTAAAGCATAGAAATAGCCTAAATCATACTCAGATAATACTTATCCTTTTTTTTCAAATTGGCCAAAAACATTAAAGAAATAGAAACAAATATCTGATAGCAGGAACGGCTTGCGTACACAACACAAACATAAAATAGGATACCTTGGATACATTTACAATGCTAAATTAAAAAGCTATCTTTTGTCAAATGTTACAACTTGCCAACACAACTTATTAACGTAAAGCCGTGTCTCCTGCGACACTGTTTTGTGTTTTCTAACAATTAACATCAAACATCTAACAAAACTTACTCCCATATTTTGTTAGATGTTTGATGTTAGGTGTTAGGAAACACAAAGCAGTGTCGCAGGAGACCCGGCTTTAAACTTCGACGCGTATAATCTCATCTTTCCCGAACAGAAAATCTAGAAATAATTCATTAAACTAAATGTTTCAATTGTCGTAACTTCTATGCCTTAGTTATTATTCTGAGATAAAACCCTTCTAGCTGATTTATAACATAAATACCCATTGGCAGTTAAGATCCATGGTAATCGGGATCTTGATTTCACAGTAGATCTCGTAGCTCATAACCAAAACAACAGAAGTCTAAGACACTGACAAAGCTTGTAGTTCCTAGGGTTCAGAATGTTTATGTCTACTGAACCTTATGTAAACATACTTCGTATTTTCTGAATTATTCGCCTGGGGCTATAAGATATTATTATGAACGCCATGAAGTCAAACATTTTTTTTTATTTATTTATTAACAAGTAAGTAAAAAACTTTTGCCGAGAGGTTTTGTTTACTTAAAATGTAACTAGGTAATTTGTTTATTTTAATAAAAATTTATAAATTATAAGTTCTGTAGTTGTATCAATCACTATAAGTGTAATAACTAGAAGCAATATAAAACATTTTTTTCTTATTATTTTTTCCATGATCCTGCACGTAAACTATTGAAATCTTCGCTAACCCCCATCTTAAAGATTACATTTACATAGCGATTATTTGGGTAAAATACAATAACTATTTCTTGTATTAAACCTGTCAGATGCACATCCCAGACTAATGAACCAGCTGTATCATCTTGCGATCTTCGCATAAAAAAATGTGAATCAAACTTCAACGTAGTTAACCTTCGTCCTATTGATTATATTGGGAACGTATAACATACGTAATATTTTCCCCATACAACGATTGTATGGGGAAAATATTATATGCCCTCTTTTTGTATTATACCTGTCATCTCCACTGCGCCAACTAGCCGATTCACCTCTCTCAAAACCCCTTTGAAAGCCATCGTCCATTAAAAGCCCCCAGCTCCGTAAAAGTCGCCACACTTTTACCTTAAATCCAAATATTATGCGCGAAGGAAATAGCGGAGAAAGGAAAAGTTCTTACATAAAATCTTAAACGCCGGTTTAATCGTCACATCAAATTATCTCATTTTTGTTAGGGCTAAAACGAATTGTTATGGAAATAAATTGGCCGTAACCGACTGAACGGGAACATTGTTAGAGCTCACGATATGATCATTAGTTTGTTTAATGTTGGCTAAATTGGGGATGGCGACAAGGATTTGTGGAGTCAAGATACCGTAATGTTTCGTTTCATTACCTTTAAAGGGTTTTCGTCGAATTTGTAAAAAAATCCAGAATTTGCTATTTTTATTCGTAATGAGGCAACGGAGTTGACGATATTATGATCATTTCTTTTAATGTTAGTTAAATTGAAAATGGTGTGAAAGATATTTTGTGGCCTCAATATTCCGTGACATTTTTCTTCATTTCATTCTTTTTCACTTCTAAAAGATAAACTTGAAAAAAAGGTAAAAAATTTACTTTGAGTATTTGTAATGACTAAGGTGAGGTAAGAGAATGGTATGGTGAAAAAAGTGGTATGGTGGAATGATGGCTTTTGGTCATTAGTTTGTTTAATGTTGGCGAAATCGGAGATTGCTAGAACGACTTGTAGAGTCAAGATACCGTAATATTTTCTTTACTCAACATTAAAATTATTTTGGACAAAAATGTATAATAACATCTTTTTTTTAGATTTTGTCTTGCTGTGTGGTGGCAGTTTATTAAAAGAATACTACCAACTCATCTCTTTCCTTGGGTATCGTCAAAGGCGACAAACGGAATAAAGACTGCACATATATCCAACAGCATAGACATGGGCTCAACAGCCATCACGCTGAGAACATGTGCAGTTGTTACATGTTGTGACGAGGACTGCACTACCGGTAGAAAGAGGTTACTTGCATATCAAGTAATACATTGATCACAGCTTTAGGAGGCCTATTACATCTCGACTGTGATTTTATGAGTAAAATGGCTTTTTAGGCGTTATGGATCTCAGAAACAAAAATACATTAACAATTATGACTAATTGAATAGTGTAGAATAGCTGTTGGAATAGTGCGTAGCGGCCTCGCTTTTTGTAAATTTTGCTTAACTTTTTAATTAAACCCAAAATTGCAGAGAAAGATTTTCATAAAGTGCGCGAAGGCACTTTTTTGAGCTCATCGATTGAACTACTGTTATAAACAAGTGAAATAAAAAAACTATAATGTTATCTCTTAAATAGTCGAATATTGCGTAGCGGCCTCAGAATTTTTAGATATCATTGATTTTATATAAGAAAATAATCTTATTCTAAACCAAAAACTTCGAAAATCGCTATAAGTTAACTGTGAATATCTCCTATCTACGATAATATTATTGAGAAAAATTTATACCAGAGTAATTGATACTTCATGAGGAATAAAGATTTTATAATTAATTTATTATCCTATTTCGATAAAAACGATAAATACAACTGCAAAATTACTACAAAATGCGATGCGCCGGCCGTCCGAATTCAGCTTATGCTCACAGAATGGAGACTTGTAATATTATGCACAAATTTATTATCGTATTTCGATAAAAACGATAAATACAACTGCAAAATTACTATAAAATGCGAAAATGGGCATTTTTCGCAAAAATCACATTCGAGATGCAAATTGGCTACTTGACAGTTTTCGAAAAAGTATTTAAAAAATTACAAACGCTTATTTTATACCCCGTACAATATTTTCTTTGTCGAAAAAGATTTATTTAATAGAAAAAAACATATTTTTCTTTATTAATTTCAAATTGCGTTCCAAAACGGTTGGTCACGTGGCATTTTGCTCTGTAAAGTCACAATTCAATAAATATAGAAATTTATCTTGAAACCTGACAGATAGTTTTGTGACGTCACATGAAGCTCAATCATGGCCGCCCGTGTTACGTGTCTTGTAATCCACAGATAAAAAATCGCAAACTTATTTTGTAAAAATAAAATATTTACAAACTATCTTAATAAAAAAACTAATTGGATAATAATTATCGTTAAATCATAAACTGCCATTTCCAACATATTTCATATTTTATTGTTACAACTGTCAAATAGCCAAATGATCCTAAGCGTTCTGAACTTCTCTAGTATGATAGCCATATTGGTAATCATACTGTAAGTTGATATAATATAGAAGACTAGCGGCCGCTCGCGGTTTCACCCGCGTGGTTCCCGTTACCGTGGGAATATTGGGATAAAAAGTATCCTATGTGCTAATCCAGGTTATAAACTATATGTATGCCGAATTTCATCCAAATCCATTTAGTAGTTTTTACGTGAAAGAGTAAGAAACTTCCATTCATACTTACAAACTTTTGCGTTTATAATATTAGTAGGATTACTTCAGGGATCAGGAGATGTGATCAATGTTACACTCGATTCACAAGAAACCCCGATTGACGTACCACAGGTCACGGCCACGGCACTGCCTTTGCGGTTCTCAGTGCCTAGTCTCTGACTAACCATTTGGGGGAAAAAGTCGTAAGGTACCTGACCCATGTAAGGCCCACCCTAATAGCATTTGCCGTTGGCTTCCATTCGCCAACTGTTGGCAGGTGGTTAGTTTACTTGCCAACTTAAATTCAAAATAGGCTCAATGGTTCTAACTTGCGCAATTTAACCAACGGATAGCCTACCACGGGCCTGGTGTTATTTTATTATAGTTGGGCAATTTTTGTAGGGATAAAAGATAAGGTAACACCACCACCAACAAAAAAAAACTTTAACTATTACTACCATGTTATTCCTACCGTCGGGTAATTACTGTAGGCACTTCAGCAAAATAATGATGGGATTTTGCGAATGCGGTGCTGAGACCCCGAGGGGTGGGATTGCGGGGGGAGGGGAGAGGGGCGGGGTGCAGGGGACAAAATTTTAAAAAGCTAGATACTAAGTTTCTTAATTATGTAGTTCCGATATTTTTTCATAGATGGCGCTGTACTGTTTCATACCATTTCTAAATCGCGGTGACGAGATTTTTGTGGCCTTAGATATATACCCATGGTAACATTCAAATTATCAAGTCTCGCTGGACTCTGGGGACTGTTGCATCTGGGTGTCGCGTCTGTTGGAATTCGGGGATTGACGGGCGGGAGCGGGACTTCATTCCTATTCCTACTTTTAATTTACGATCTCTCTTTTTGAGGACTGCCTGCATCCGTCGCCATCGTCGGATGGGTCATACTACTCGTTAGGTAAGGTGCACCTGTTATCTAATAAGTTGGCCTAAATAGGCAAGTCTATAGTTGGCCCTACTCATAGTTGGGCCTTTGTAGGTAATCTTACTTTGGCCATCAGTTACGGGCCCAACGCGTAAACTGCGCGCCAATTATACTTGTTGGCCATCAAACCGAAGGTACGTGGCCCAACTTAATGCCAACAAAAAATGCTATTAGGGCAGTGCCTAATAAAGCCCAGGTTTTAAATATCCAAAACTACAAAGTCAAACGGATGGAGCTCTCATAGTCGAGTGTCTAGCCTTGAATGGCCGTATGAAATTATTTTATTTCAACATTCATAGTTCATTTTTGGTACTTAAAAACAAATAAGGTGGGCCTTACATGGGTCAGGTACCTTATATGTATTACGTTTTTTTTACATTCTTACATATTCGATATGTGTTAGTGTGTGGTAAGTGAGGTAGTAGTATAATAACCGTGTTGCGTAGCGGTGAAAGAATACTACTACCCCCTTTCTTTCCTTGGGGTGTCGTAAAAGGCGACTAACGGACTAAAGACTGCACATAAATCCAACAGCATAGAGCGGCGTGGGCTCACCACCTGTCACGCTGAGCACATGGTGTTGTCGCTATTTGGCAAAAAATGGACTATGGTAGAGGACAGCTTTTGCATTAGTAAAACTAATGCAGATTACGGTATAGTTATAGTTTGTTGATTTAATGTTGGCTATATTGTAAATTATGAAAAGGGTTTGTGGAATTAGTGAGTATAGGTCGTATTATTATAATGTTCTCTTTCATTACCTTTGAGAATTGGTGAAATTTCAAATTATGGATAGTTCAATTGGAGACGGCGACAATGATAATAAGTGGAGTCAAGATACTGATTCTAAACGAATTCCAATTTATAATATTAAAATAAAAATGCTGAAGTCGTAAGACTCTAGTAAAAGAGTTTTCTCAAAAAGTAAGTGAGTAGTTTTTGTCTCTTGAATATGAACAGGGTTTTGATAAAGCTCTTTGACATCAGTATTCTCGTCACTTATTAATAAGATAATCAGTTCTACAGTAATAGAGGCTTTTGACCACATCACTTGCCGTAAAAAAGTTGAAGACCGCATTCTACGAAGTTCGAACTTTTTCATTTTCATGTTGAATGAATGTGTATAGTTATACAAGTACATACCTCTAGTTTGATTGTAGCAGATCTATAAGCTCTGTCAGCGGTATTCTGCGCTTGACACGTGAATGTCTGGTTGTGATGGTGCCTCCTTGGTCGAACGTGTAGTACAGATCTGTGGGATATTTAATGAAATTAATATTCTATGGTTGAATTGTTCAATCTTCTATTATCATTTTATATTATTTAATTAATTACCTGGCTGTATATCTTTTTCCGTCTACCATCGGCTCAGCTGTATAGGTAACGCCCTGAGTGAGCACCCCTCCGTCGTGGTCCACCCAGGTTATCTAGAAAATTTATAAAGGTTAAAACCGCGTCGCGTAGCGGTGAAAGAATACTACCACCCCCTCTCTTCCCTTGGATGTCGTAAGAGGCGACAAACAGATTAAAGACTGCTCATACATCCAACAGCATAGAGCGGCAATGGGCTCACCACCTGTCACACTGAGCACATGTGCAGTCGATATTTAGTGAAAAGTGGACTATGGTAGAGGAATGCTATTACTGTCTTCTTTGCCTAACACTTCGGGGATAATAGTCGTGATGTATGTATGTTTAATTCCCTTTTTTTACTTTTCCTAAATAGGTATAACGTAAAACCCAAAAACTGGTTCGGAATCGAGGATGGAATCGACTACCGAGTCGATTATATTTTCAAATAACCGACTACCTACTAGGTCCTACTCGATTCTTTTCTCGATTCTGAAATCTAAGTGTACACACTTAGCTTAAATACACGTTAAGTTTCAATAAAAATAGTTTTTGCGTCATACCAAGTCTATAATTATTATAGCGCCATGTACTCCATGTACGCGCCAGCGAGCGCATAATATCTGTAAGTTATACTGAATGTTGTGTTATTTTCTCTTATTCAAGAGTTATTAGTTTAAGAATTATAACATTTCATTGCAATTTCACACAAAAAAGAATGCAACTCAACCACTGTACCTAATATACATTAAAAAATGAGAGTACTTACTTACATTTTGAGCATTGAGGTACAATGTTATGTGTGTGTACAAGGTTCACAATCGCTTGAATCACGCGCAATCATTGAGGGGTTTGCAGCCCATGGGCTGCACCTTAGTGCGCACAAACTTGCTTCGCGGTGTAATCTCTAGTTTATTGTACCTCAATGATTTTAAGGCAAAAGCAATTGGTGGTGGCTCAGCATAATTATGCTTACTTAAAGAGATGATTCCTGTAAGCGCTGGTTTTTAGCCACTCCCTATCTATTTCTACAACAACTCACTCCGAATTTTAGCACTCATACACAAAATGTGACTTGCAGAAAAATATCTGATATCTCTTCGTCTTGTTAAATCAAACTCAGCTAAATAAACGTTTTTTTTTAATGTTTTCAACAAACTATTTAGTTGTTTGTATTTTACTTTAGCAAAGCAAAAAAAAACTAAAAAGTCAATAGAATTGGCTTAATAGAAATTTCAAAAATTTTAAAAATTTCAACTTGGAAGTTTGTTTGGGAAACTGAAATGCGTATACCCTCTTAACGTGACTTACTTCAGCAGCTGGTTTCCCTCCAATCGAGACACATTCCAAGTTGACTTCACTATCTTCTACCGCCTGAAGTACAGGGCCTTGGAGTATCCTCGGAGGGTCGGGTGGCATGAAGACTACCAGACGGGCATACCGCGATCTGATGGGTGGTTCACCTAGGAAGAGAAAACGTGAAAAAAATTAAAAAAATAATAATTTAGGGGAAGTCAGCTCAATGTGGCCATAGGAGGCAAAGCGGCCACACCCAATTTCTCGGTAACTAAAAACGATAGCACGACGTTGCCCTTCTGCCATATGGCTAACTTCCCGCCCCACACCGCAGGCAGTCGTTTGGTTGCGATCGTAGCAAACCTTAGAGCATTGGTTGAATGCTCCTAGGAGCACGCGTGGCCGCGGCGACATGTACAAGGGATTTGTGCATTTTATTAAAAAAATCCAGGGTAAGTTCAACCTGTTTTGATCAAACCTCTTTAGAATTCAATCTTTTTATTACACGTCTTTTGTTACATATCTAATTGGCTTTGAATGTGTAACATTTGTTCCGACATGAGATAAATAATGTGAGCTGTGTTTATTTTTAAAATAAAATTGTGGAAAAAGGCAAAGCGGTCCGGGCAAAGTGGCCAAGTGACCACTTTACCCGTATTCAATAAGTGAACCGCGATGATGCCAAGGCGGGCAGTAAGCCGCTTATAAAAATATACGTTTTTGTATTATTAAGATTAGGATGTTTTATTTAACTATTATTTTTTTAGATGGTCAACAACTACAAAAGAAAAACTAGGCAGGGGGAAATTTTGGTACATAGATTTAAGTAAGAAAACATTAAGACTGAAATGATTGTTTCATTTGAAACTTTATTGGTTACCTACAACGTAGTTAATTTTATTTAAAAAAAAAAATTAAAAATATATTACGTGTTTTTGTTTTTTAAAAATGAATTTCTTGTATTATTTAGGCATGACCACTTTGCCCTTACCCCCATGGCCGCTTTAGGCGCCAACAGGGGCAAAGCGGTTTTTTGACTAGTCTTCGTAATTTACAAATATAAATAAACTGTTCAAGTTTTTGCAAAATGTGCCTCCACTTTATGAAAGCTTATTAAGTTCCCTTTCATTTGATATAATTTTTTTTTTATATATATCGTTTCTATAGTGGCATTTTTTTTAAGTCAAAGTTAAGATGGCCGCTCTGAGCTGACCTCCCCTACGCTTTCACCAATTATCTAGCTAGAATAAGATAAGTATTCTTTTAAAACTTGTTATTATGGTAAGATAACGCATAAATACACATAAACATAGAAAAAACACCCAGACCCGAAATCAATTTAGAAAAATAGTTTTTCTCTAAATTGAACCCGGAACCCCAGAAATGGCGCGACGCCAGACCCGGCGTGCTAACAACTCTACCACCGAGGTCGTCAAGTTGAATTATTAATAGATATTAAAAAGTTAAAAAAGAATATGAAGTAGTAATGTTTTATAAGAATATTTGGTAGGAACCCACGTCCTCTACAATCCGGGCGGCTGCGTTGACCACTCCGCCGCCGTCGAGGTTTTTTGTGATCAGTCACTCTGACCTCTGCGGTTTATGAAAACAACTCAAATTGCCTTATGTAGTACGGATAGGACCTAAAGATACTGTTCTTGGTGTACCAGGTATACCAGGCACTACAGATGTTGTATAACTTGCAACATCACAACAAACTTCCACGAAGTATGGTACAGTATACCTACAGATTTATTTTTATTTGACATTGCGCAGGAACATAAATTGTGGCGCCATCTGTTGTTGGAAGCCAAGACTCATTTTGGCTATCTGAGATAGACGACTAAGTAAGTACCCAAATATGCTTTTGATAAACATCCTGGATTTATTTTCCAGAACAGACAAAGTGTCTTCCAGATTTTCCGATGCACGCACAGCCCGGCTTTCTTGATCACCTAGGTACGTATCAGGATAAAATGTTTACTAGAAAAAAAACAACCAGTCTCAGGAAAGCTCGAACGGGATTCGAACCCGTGACCTTTGGATTGCCGGTCCACTGCTCTAACCGCTGAGCTACCAGCTGAGCTACCAGCTGAGCTACCAATTACGACTTTATCGATTGTTAAATACTTGCAATAGTATTTCGTTCGAATGTGAGAGTAGACTTCACAGTGACGTAATACCGCTGGCTTGCAGCGTATCAACTACTAGAAAAAATTCAACGAGTATTCTGGGGTCTCGGTAGCTTAGCGGTTAGAGCAGTGGACCGGCAATCCAAAGGTCACGGGTTCGAATCCCGTTCGAGCTTTCCTGAGACTGGTTGTTTTTTTCTAGTAAATATTTTATCCTATATCTATATAGCATTGTGAATGCAAAATTTCAATAATAAACACCTTCGTATAAGGCAATCATGGTAAATAAGCCACAACCCATAAATTATAGAGGCCTTAACCCAACAGTGGAACATTACATAGGCAATTTACTTTAACTTCATTCCATAATACTTTATAAACGGTATAAGTACAGCTTGAAGTCTGATTCAAATTGAAGAAAATTCAAATAACTATTTCAGCAAAGTCGGAAGTTAAGCGGATAAAGCCACCCCAGGCGGACTGTCTCGGTCCAAATGTATTTTTTATACGAAGAACGGCCTACCTAAGGAAAGAATCTTATCGCATGCAAAATCTTAATAGCATTGCAGTCTGAAAGATCTTATATATTTCCCTTTATTTTACAGGCGCGCTTTATTACGGGGCTCTCGTTCGAAATGTGTTTTCTAGTTAACAGTTACTGTTGAACTTTTAATTTGGAAAAGTGTTGAATAAATTTTCTACGAGCGGTATTTGCGCAATTTCTTTATTATACTGGTTAGGTGCCTTACTAACTAGGATGTCGCCTTTTCTGAAGTGTACTGGGCCAGGTGCCTTACCAACTAGGGTTTAGTATTGACCCTTTCCAATTTAAAGTTAATAAATAGAATTGATATATGATAAGTCTTCGTGATTAGTCATATTATGCATTAATGCTAAAGTTAAAGACTATAAAAAGATCCTAAGATCCGGTAGAAATTTGTATAATGTAAGTGACCATGGCAATGGATATAGTTAAAAAAACTGTAAGATACTGCTTTGTAGAAAACTGAATTTTTTAGTTTGCACTTACATGGTTGCTGAGAACAAAATTTTAGACCACAACGATGGGTAAATAGAAAGAGACCAAAAACTTGTACGTATTAAAATAATTATTCCCGCGGTTGACGACCTATCTAAACACACCACTTTTCTAACTGTTAGGGAAATGAATGTCTCTTAAACGTTAGTTATTGATCCTTCTTGCAATTAGTCGCCTCAGGCCGACCGGGAGCCGACATAATTGTACCGGTTACCTATAATGAGTCGGCGCTTAGTTTTTTACTACTTATGCCGCTTGCGTCACGTAACGGTAAACGAATACTACCACCCCTTCTTCCCTTGGGTGTCGTAAAAGGCGACTAACGGTTTAAAAACATCCGACAGCGTGGAGTGGTCATGGGCTCACCACCTGTACGCTGAGTACTTGTGCAGTCGCTATTTGGTAAAAAGTGGACTATGGCAGAGGACTGCTTTTGCGGTCCTCATTGCCTATAGTCTCCAACTAACCCTTGGGGATAATAGTCGTGATTATGTAATGTATGAATTGTATGTAGGTAAACTTAAAGGTAGAACCCGGTATCCATCAAAGGAGAGAAGAGAGACATGTTTAATCCGATTGAATCAATTTTCGAACTTGATGGCGCAGTAGCTAAGCTTTTCTGTTTGCCTTATTGTCAGCAACAACATCAGCTCCTCCATGTTGCGGACAGCACGTAAAGCCGTTGGTCCCGGTTTTTGTCAAAAGATGGCGTTGTTATGAATCACTAACTCGCATTGGGCCTGCTTGATGATGGTCAGCCTTTTCATGGGTGGAATGAAACATGGGATTATTTTGAAGTAGGTACTATCGTGGACTCCGTTGCTTTACCAGTCTAAAGGTCAAAATCCCTTGCACACCGCATCGTCTATTTGGTACGGGCACGCACCTGAGGGCCTAGTCAATTGGCAAACAAATGAAACGCTACGAAATCTTCGCTACGATAAACCGAATGTATGGGATTGACTTAAGCAAAAGTTACCTACGACGTAAAATTTACGCTAAAATTGAACCTAATTGACAGTTTGACAAGCCAAGAATCGATAATCTAGCGATCACTCAAACATTGAAGATAAAAATTCACACAAAATGGCGATTGTTTGATCAGCTGATGAAGGAATAGTTGTGTTGTGTTGAAAGTTTTGTTTAAAATGCTCTTTTTAGGGCTATTGTGGACTGCGATAATCAAGTGCTCAGGCGCTAAGGAAGAAATGTTTCCCTACGTTACTTGGAGCAAAGTAACGAAATCGAGTTTGTTGTACTTGTGAATAGTTCTCAGAGTTCTCGTTTACAAACTCTCAAATATTTAGCTAAGGTCTGCCGGGAATTGCGTGCTGATATAGTTGTTGCGATGTGAGTGACCAAATAAACATTTTCCGCAACGAAGAGCAAGTCGCTGCATAACAATTTGTAGGGGCTCTCAAACCATACAAACATTTGGGCCAAATAAATCCACCTAAGTACCTTTAATCATGACAAGAAAGGTCAAGATTAAGACAACAGTAAGGGACTTTTTGTATAAATATTTAATGTAACCTATCCATAATGTCCATTTATCAATTTATAACTTAGATTGCCTATTTGTTTTACAGGTTCCAATGAAGATTTAATTTGCCAGGTAGCTTAGAGTATTAAACCAAGGCTCTAAGTGTAGTAAGGTGTACCTATTGACTATACCCTATAAATCTTATACAGACAAGCATCTTTCTTAATAGGAAAAGATATCAGTCCTTATGTTCAAACGGTAAGTTTTAATAAATAAATTATTACTTACATAATAAAGGTAAGTATTATGCCTATTATTATATTGGGATTTACCAGGAAATGTCAGTTTTGTTAAAATTGCTAGAATAAAGAGTATTGACATAAAGATAAAACTATTTTATGTGGTTTTGCAGGTTTGAGACGACGATTCAAAAATCTTAAATGTTACCTCATAATTTGGAGGATGGACTTCCTCAGAATGGTGAACAAACATGGTTATTTGGTAAAAAACAATATCAAGCAATTTTGTATAATACATAGGTACTTACCTACTAACTTTTTATCTATGACAATTTTCTATAAGTAAGTATATTGTTCTAATTTCTTAGGAGATTCTGGATACCTTCAAAAAGCATGGTTAATGATAATAACAACAATATTTAATGCTGCATCAGACTCACAAGAAAGGAGGGGTGTGTACCACATGTCATATCCAACAATGAAACTGCATTGAACATGGCTTTGGCATCGTTGAATTTAGTTATTTATATGATTTTTTTTGTGGAGCTCTAATGTTGTCAACGTTTTTATTCTACAAAAAGGAGCAGTCTGTGCCATAAATATAGTTAATTTAGTTCTAAGTTTATTGTGCTTTATTTAAAAAGATTTACTTATGTACAAAAAAACAATACCTTCGTTGACAACATTTTTATTTTAAGAAAAGGAACAGTGTGCCATAAATATATTTAACCCATAAAATAGTGATTTGGTTTATATGATGGGGAAAAATTAAGTATAAAGTTAATTTAGTTCTAAGTTTATTGTACTTTATTAAAAAGATTTACTTAAGTAGGTACTACTAAAAAGCAGTACCTTCATAAACACACAATTGGAATTTATTTTTATACACATATAGTTTTAATGTCAATAAGAGAAAGTGAAGCCTCATATTTAATAAACTTTGACTTTGAGAGAGTTAGGTAAGGAAATAAGAATATATTAAGAAATACAACATTAATGTTATTTTTTACTTGATATTTAATTTTACTTGCAGTAGGTACCTATAGAAAATGTTTAAGTACCTACTTATATCAATTTCTACTAGTCATAACATTAAGCTATTGAAGTTGTACTTGATTCATTATCAACATACATATGTATAAACTTGCATTATTATTATCCGATTATTAAATCTGGTGGGTTCTATTGTGTTTGTTATAATATTGTTTTTTCTTTAAATAGGTGGCTTGTTATACATATAATACAAATTAAGTTCCATATCTAGCATACTCTGTAATAGTTTAGTTATTATCAATTTGGCGATTGTGAAGTAATCAATTGTAATTGTTGCTTGAGTTTGTAATGTTAGTATCACATTTTTATTTGTGTAAATCTGTAAATGGTTTGCTGTTTCACATTTTCAGTGTTATACTTTTTATAGAACTGTCGATTCACTTGTAAATATAAAATAAATAAATAAAATTAATTGTTTTTAAATTATTTTTGGTAAATATATACTACCTACCTACTAACTTTTTATGTAAGTATGACAATTTTCTATAAGTAAGTATATTGTTCCAATTTCTTAGGAGATTCTGGATACCTTCAAAAAGCATGGTTAATCATAATAACACCAATATTTAATGCTGCATCAGGCTCACAATAAAGAAGGGATGTGTACCACATGTCGTATCCAACAATGAAACTGCATTAAACATGGCTTTAAGTTGTACTTGATTCATTATCAACATACTAGGGTAATTATATAAAATTAATTGTTTTAAAATTATTTTTGGTAAACATATAAATAATCCTATGTTTTATTTCGAAACATTATCAACCAACTCATAATGAATGGCAGTGAAATAAATAATGTAAAATAAATAAATATTTTAACTTGTCGCGTAGAGACCACGATCATGTCATTGTGTCTGTGAAGGCGTATATTTAATAAATGATTTGACTTTTAATTTCAATTATTTTCGGTACCTACCGCTATAAATAAGTAACAATGAAACAATCCTATATTAAGGCGATGTTGTCTTCATCGTCATCCTATGAACGTCCTGAACGTTCCCACATGAACGACAGCACTAAGGCAGACTGGGCTATAACAGGCTTAAGCCCTGAGCCAATACAACCGCAGTGTGCTTTACGTGCCTTCCGAAGCACGGAGGAGCTCGAGACGCTTTTTATTTGGTTACCCATCCTTTAGCTCGGTAATGTGAAAGTTGCGTAACTAACTGGCAAGATCACAAACCGGTGCGGCGCGGGCGGGGACTTTTTGCATTAGTTAAACCTCTAGCTTACCTTTCAAGTAACAGTAAGTACATTGCTTCGCTAGTTTGCATATTTTAAAATTAGTTTTAATTTAACTAGCAAAACCATGTACTTGGAATGTTTTTTATTTTATTTTATTTAGGACAATAATCAATTAGAAAAGTAATGTGATAGGTGTTGTAGTTAGACAACTAAACCCGAAAGCCTTAGCCGCTACGCCATAGAGTTACTTTAGGCGATGTACTCATACAAGATGCAAACGTTTTAATCACTACCTAGTGGGTACTCGCATCTAAGATCAAACTGTTTAAATGTTCGCGCGGTTTGTAACATTTAGTGTTATCACTTATTTCATTACAGACGGACGTCAAGTTGTTAATATTTGAGAAATTCTTGGCAGCAAGCGTTTGCTTGTGGTCTTCAGTCTTAATTTATTTATATTATAAGCTGAAAAATGGGTTTGGTCTCATATCAATATCATATTATGGTGGGTAAGTCACTCGTCATCATTATAAGTACTTATTTACAAACGTGCTTGCCTGGCGAACTTCTGGCGAAAAAAGCGATTGATTCATTTTTCAAACTGTCTCAAGGAGTCTACCCGAATTTCTTAGTAAAGTGACATTCAATTCACTAAAACTCAAAAGGATCGGTGTGGTTACTACCTATTTATGAATCTTACAAAGCGTTAGATTATCATCAAACAAAAAAATGCTAAAACAAGCCTGTATGTTCTATATCCCTTAGCTTATCGATATCGATGTAGCCTAGCGAATTTGATGAGCGATTTTGACGCTGTCACCGGTCGAGCGTTTGCCAGTTGACTAGGCCCTCTGGTCGGGTGCGCTTTATCCGAAAATTTCTGCAGTGGTAAAGCGAAGGGGACCCCGACCGTGCTTCTCATCGTAGAATAAAAAAAAAACAATTTAGCTATGACAACATCATTACATTTAAGTAAAGATTTTTTTTCATGGTGAGTTTATTTGTGAGGCGGAATATAGTATAACTAGAAAGAACACTTAGCTAGGAAGTTTCTTTTCTTGGTAAATTTTAAATTACAATGGCCTGCAAAAATAAGGATCACACTTTTAAAATTGTAATAACTTTTAAAGTACACAAGATAAACAAGACACACAAGACTTAAAAATGTTACTGTTGTATAACTTACTACAGTTTCAAAGGAAGCTGATAAAATTGCAACAAAACGATTTTTATTTTAAATCTCTAAATTCTATAGTTTAGAGAAAAATGAAATTTAAAAGTGTGATACTCATTTTTGCAGGCCAGTGTAGTTGTTGTCAACTATCCTACTTGTGTAAAACAAATTGGCTGAAATACCATTACATTTTAAAGATTTTACTTTCATGGTGAGCTTATTTATGAGGCGGAAGAGTTGAGCTTATCTAGAAAGAAGACATAACAAGGGAGTTTCTTATCTTGGTAAAGTTTTACATTAGTTGTTGTCAACTATCCCACTTTGTGGCTGAAATTTTTGGAACGAGTTTGAAACACCCACCTGACTCACGTAGGGCACAACTATCGTGCAAGATATGAAATTTACATCCATAACAAACTTTTGTGCCGTACCATACCGACAAAGTAGCCCCTTACTTCAAATAACAAAGTTAACGAAAATCTCAATAAGACGTAACAAGGAACTATGGCAAGACTAAGTTGCCACTATAAATTCCGGCTTTCTTGATATGTATTTGATGACAAACACCGGGAGCCTTTGTGAAATGTATTGCAGAAATTTGTCGTGGTGGTACAACGTTGCTAGTAGGGTGGGAAAAGACTTGAGTCTTAAGTCCTAAAAAAATAAGTATTGAATTCTTACTCGTATGACATATGATTTAATTGCAAAAAAACCATTTTAGCGATTAGAATTTTGAAAGTCTGTTTAGTGCACTGCAAAGGAGAAAGCCGATCTCTTGGGCTCTCTTTCCGCATCAAACTCGACCTTGGACGACGGGGAAAACTCTCCACCAACCATACCGCATTACGCTTGTACAATGCCAAACGTTCAGTTCCTGCAAAGGTCAGTTCGTAAGGCTCTTTTTTCTCTTGATATCCATAAGTCGAGTGGGCTTGATGCATTCCACCCATTGTGCTTCGGACGTGTGCTCCTGAATTGGCACCAGTTCTAACGCGCCTTTTCCGGCTCTCTTACACTACTGGCGTCGTCCCGAGCTCTTGGAAGACAGCCCTTGTCCACCCGATCCCAAAAAAAGGCGATCGCTCAGATCCGTCCAACTACAGGCCAATAGCTATTACCTCTTTACTCTCCAAAGTAATGGAGTCCATAAACCATATAAACCGCCAGCTCTTGGGGTACCTAGAAGAGAACTAGCTACTAAGTGATCGCCAGTATGGTTTTCGTCGCGGTCGTTCGGCTGGTGATCTTTTAGTGTACCTTACTCACCGATGGGCGGAGGCAGTCGAGAGTAAAGGGGAGGCACTAGCAGTTAGCTTGGACGTAGCGAAAGCATTTGACAAGGTATGGCACAGGGCTCTTTTTTCTAAACTTCCATCATACGGGCTTCCTGAGAAATTGTGTTCATGGGTTGCCAGCTTCCTTACTGGGCGTAGCATCAGAGTCGCAGTCGACGGTTCGTGCTCCGACATGAAGCCCGTGAATGCTGGAGTCCCGCAGGGGTGTGTGTTGTCCCCTACACTCTTTCTTCTGCATATCAATGACATGTTACATAACAACAGCATTCATTGCTATGCAGACGATAGTACTAGGGATACGCTCTACACCGGGCGAGCTAATATTTCTCTGGAAAGCGTCATCGAGAGCCGGAATAAACTTGTGACTGACACCGAGAACATGTAAAGTCATGTCTCGAATTGGGGCCGACATAACCTAGTCCATTTTAACCCCTCAAAAACACAAGTTTGCGCATTTACCGCAAAAAAACATCCCTTCGTCGTACCTCTAAACTTTAAGGGAGCTCCCCTTGATACCAATCCGACTATTGGAATCCTTGGCGTCGATATTTCGAGTGACGTTCAGTTTCGTGGTCATTTGGAAGGTAAAGCTAAATTAGCTTCGAAAAAACTGGGTGTGCTTAATAGAGCGGGTCAGTATTTCACGCCGGCCCACCGCTTACAACTGTATAAAGCACAGGTCAGGCCGCATATGGAATACTGCTCCCATCTTTGGGCTGGAGCACCCCAATACCAACTCTTTCCATTTGACCGCATCCAACGCAGAGCTGCTCGAATTATCGACGACGTGGATATTTCAGGTCGGCTCGATCCACTGGCTCTTCGGAGAGACGTTGCGTCTCTCTGTATATTGTACCGTATATATCATGGGGAGTGTTCTGAGGAATTGTTCGGCTTGATCCCTGCCGCTGATTTCCTTCACCGCACTACACGCAATCGACTGTCATTCCATCCACATCACCTTGATGGATGGCGGTCTAGTACTGTGCGTTTTTCAAGAAATTTCTTGCCTCGATCTACAGTGTTGTGGAACCAGCTCTCGGCGGCGGTATTTTCGGACCGCTACGACTTAGTGATCTTCAAGAAACGAGCCTATTCCTTCCTTAAAGGCTGGCAACGCGTCTGCGATTCCTCTGGTTTTGCAGGTGTCCATGGGCGGCGGTGATTACTTTCCATCAGGTGACCCGCTTGCTCGTTTGCCTCCTTCTGCTATAAAAAAAAAAAAAAAGATAGACTCGAGTCTCACTGAAAAGGAAAGAGGCGTCAATCTTGCCAAAAAGGAAGGCTTAGTCATTAGCTGAAGTTACATGAATAAAGAAGAAAAATAACTGTCTCAAATACCCAATAGAATTAAAAAGACCCAAAACACAAAAGACTCTAAGAACACCCTAAGAATTAGTACTCATAACATAATCCAGATAGTCATGAGTTCTAAACAATCGAGTCGAGTCTCAAAATTAGACTTACCGACTCAAGTACTTTACAACGTTAGTTGCAAGCCACATTTGCCTTTACAGAAACCCGGACACACTAGTGGGGAACACTAGCGTAATATAATTCCAGTAAAATTTGACATAGAAGGTCCACCTTATTTATCGAGTTATGTTGGACGTCATTATTTGAGTTGGCTAAATGTACGCTGGGATATAGGAATTGTTCATTCGTGAGAGTCATGATTTAGATAAAGCTATTTCCTAATCTGTCGATATTAAAAAAAAAACATTTGCCGAAATGTTTGTATGCGCATCATTTCAGAACGGCTGGACCGATTTAGCTGATTCTTTTTTTGTTAGGTTCGTAATTATTAGGAGGTTGCGGGTGGACGCTAGTATACCTACCAATTAATAAAAATAAAATTCAATTTGTTTACGCTCACACCAACTAGACTAAGATGAGTATTCTTTTAAAACTCGTTAATAGTGGTAAGAGAACGTAAGAGAAAGTAATTTATTGTACTGTCCTACTGAGCTAAAGGATTCTGTCATCTAAATCAAGTCATTGTCACAATCGATAGGTTAAACCAATGTTTACGGCTGATCTTAATAATTGATTTATTTATTAAATCTTGTGCTCTCATATAAATCTCATATAACTAGCTACCTTTTCCAATGTAAAATAATCAAGAAGACTACGAGACGAAACACTAAGATCGATGGTATTTAAAAAATATGACTTTTCAAAAAGTGCGCCTATTTCACGTTGTTAGGTACTCAGCCCAAATTGCCAGCACCTACACCCACATGTTAATCTAGAAAACATTAAAACTAAAACCAACTTTATTGCTTTCCATAAAAGCGTCTAACGGGTATTTTAATACCTAATTAAGTGCAAACACTACTTAATCAGCGCTTATGTCCTCTTTAATCCTCTTTAACTGTTCAAGACCAGATTGTAACTTGCATTATCGCAAGTTTGGTTGACTTTGCCGCCGGCTAAATTAATAGGTTCAGTCGGTTCTGTCGCTATAGTTGTTAGAGTCTAAAGAAGTCGTAGAGATCTAGAATGTGAAGAATTACTGCATTCTATTATCCTCTTTAGATCATCATCATCATTTCATCATCAGGTCATACTTTTTTGATTCACTGCTGGGCACATGGCTCGTTTATATCATCAGCCTATAAACGTCCTACTGCACATGGAGGAAGGGCGATACATTTTCTGAAGATACATACGTACATACTTAGAAAAATAACGTATAGAAAGATAGTCTTCATAGAAGCGCTCTGTCAAAAGTGAAGCACAAAACCGATTCACACTTTCGTGACGATTACTTGCTTGCGCTCGGCGTCACGCACACGTACGCTTATAACTCCGTAGTGTACATTGAAAACTAGGCGTTTCGAGCCATGTCTGGCGCCAAAAAAAGTGCTTCAAAATGGGCGCGCGGACTTACCTTCTATATGTTATTATTCTAAGCGTACATGTAATCACGACTTTTATCCCCGAAGGGTTTTTTTTTCTATTTTGACTCGTCATAGTGACTGCATCCTGCCTGATGGTAAGCAGCCGATGCAGGCCAAAATAATGAGAGCGCTCCCCACCGTGGAATAAGCACGGTAACGAGCGCACCCATTCACGACGGCCTGCATAAATGCCGTTTCACGACACGCTTAAAAGACCTGGGACTGTAGGAGCTGGGAAACACATGCGCCGGCAAAGAATTCCAAAGCCGAATGGTCTTACAGAGGAACGACTTGCCAATTTTTTTGGTACGAGTACTGATAATTTGTACAGTATGATGGTGGTTCCTAAAACCAGCACGTATAGTACGGGAGAGGAAAGGAGAGGGCGGGATATTTATTTTATTTTTATTTATTTATTTATTATCAGGCAACAAAGTTACAATATAACAGGCCCATAGATACATACCTTAAAAACTAACATATACATAGCTTATAAACATTTATTGTTAGTATAATAACTTAAAACTATGTTAGTAATTTACATAGCACTGGCTTGTGCTGTTTCGGTGGTGGTAGGCAATCTCCCGTGGAAACGCCGGTACATCACGATATCCCTTCGGCCAAAAGTCCTCCTTCATAAAGGTGTCGTCCAGCTTAGCTGTTGGGACTCGCACCACAAATGCCTTAAAACTGACATTATGTCGCGATTCCAGCGGCTCCACCCTCAGAAGGAAGTTGGTCTTTGTCTTAATGTAATCAACCACATCCTGCACTGTGATGGTGTGGTGCAGGCGCGACAGGTACATCGGCGTAATCGGCGTCGCAGCACGCAGCAGGAACTGGGGCCCTGTCAGTGCGGTACCGCAACGGTTCTGATTCGGCCGGTGATGGCGTGCCCTCTTCCTTTGGACCTTGACGAAACCGTCGTCGTCTCGTTCCACGGCGGCATGCTTTGACACTCTCTGAGCGCTTAGGTTGGAAGCAGCAACAGAGGCGTAGTCACGTCGGCTGGGCTTCGTTTGGATGGTGACAGGCTCAGGCTCAGCTGTCACGTGCGGCACCGCGGGCAAAGGCGCGGGGCGGGTGGACGGCGGAGGCGGCGCGAGGGGCGCGACGACAGCGGGTTGCACGGCACGGGGGGCCGGCGACTGCAGGGCGCGGGGGGCCGGCGCCGGCGTCTGCGGGGCGCACCGAGCCGGCGTGCGCGCGGGGGCAACGGCTGCGTCAGCGTTGCACGGCGACGAGGTCGGCGTCGAAAATGCTGACTCGAAACTCAGCCGCGGCGCGTTGACGAATGCACCGCGCCGCGTGTTGACGTTTGAGTCATCGACTGACCTACTTACTGCGAGTGATGCGCGCAAACTATCCACTTCCTTGCGCAACTCACTCACAGTATTCTGTGATGCTTCGAACTTTAGCACCACGTCCGCCAAGCCCGCCTTTAAGGTCACAATGTCCTTCAGCAAGCAGGTTACGTCGACGTGGTCGAACGTGACGGGAGGGAGCTTGTTTAGGTCCCTCGCCACAAACGTCGGCAGGTCGTCAGGGTCGGTCTCCTTCAGCAGCGTGATTATTTCCTGCAGGCTCTTCGGTGCCCCATCACGGCGATGAGACACCATCTGGTCACTCTTGTTTACAGATGCAAACAGAAGCTTCTTGGCCGCAGATATGTCGTCCTCGCTGAAGCTGGACTTGCATATCTGCACCGCACTTACTTCATCCATCACGTCCAGCTTCTGTTGCAGGAAGGCGAGGAGCTCGTTAACCACCAGTTTGTCGCTCATGGTGGTGGTTCGCGCGGCGACTCGCGCCGCGTTACGTGTCTGATATACGATTTAAATTAAATTGCAATCGCTGCGTCCGCACAGAACGGCGCGTACTGTGAGACTGGGATAAGATCAAAAAGTTCTTCTGAACACTCTACGTAGTATTTCCGGTTCCCGATTCCAGTTTCAGTTAGTAAGAGACTAGGCAATGAGACCGCAAAAGCAGTCCTCTGCCATAGTTACTCCCCATTTTCAATATCTTTGCACCTCTCATGACAGGAATCTCAGATCTTCAAATAATCTTCTCCTTCTCTCTCCTTGCCACTCTTCTGGCTTTGTTCATTCTTCCTTTTATATTCAGTCCATACTGCTCTGGAACGCGCTACCTCAGGAAGTCAGAATGGCTACGACTCGTGACGCTTTTAAAAAGAAAGTCCACATGCTACTTTTTGATAGAACCATGGCAGAGTCATCTCGATAACGCCCTATTTATATATTATTTAGTGTATGTAAGTATATTTATATTATTGTAAAAGTCTTTATGTATATTTCTACACCTATGTATATTTTTATGTATATATATTATTATGAATATATATATATATATATTATTTGCATAAAAATATATTGTTTTTTTATTACATCTTTTGTCACCGCAGCTAATTGCACCTACCATGTCATCTCTGCACCACCCTATGGTTGACTGGTAGAGAATGCCTTAGGCATTAAGTCCGCCATGTAATATATTGTTGCAAAAGCTTTAATAAATAAATAAATAAATAAATAGTTCACTTTTCACCAAATAGCGACTGCACATGTGCTCAGTGTGAGAGGGGGTGAGCCCATCGCCACTCTATGCTGTTGGATGTATGTGCAGTCTTTAGTCCGTTAGTCGACTTTTACGACACCCAAGGGATAGAGAGGGGGTGGTAGTATTCTTTCACCGCAACGCGAAACGGTAAATTAATGCAAAAAATCAAATATTACTGTTCACCACATTTACGTGGTTCAGTTGTTAGTAGCGCTTGTTATAAGCCCTGCCTTCTGGGAATTAGAGAGTCTTATCTCTTTGTGTTACTAGCCAGATTCCTAGTAAACGAGAGGATTCCAGTTAAGATAAGATAAAGATAAAATATTCTTTATTGTACACCAAATAAACAACAAAAGGACAAACACAAAGTAACATACAATTGGCGGCCTTATAGCTAAAAAGCAATTTCTTCCAGGCAACCGTGTTGGACTGAATAGAAAGTGAAATTTTAAAGGGCAGTTAAGTGCGCTTCCACATTCGGCCATATAGTAACTTGCAACTTTTATTTGGTGGGTTTTAATGACTGCCATCTTCCACAAAAACCGGTACCCACCGGATTTACGTGCCTTCCAAAGCACGGAGGAGTTCGAGGCGTTTTTAATACGTTCACCCATCCAGTGACTGGCATTGCAGTAGTTGCTTAACAGGCGAGATCGCAAACCGAACGTCTGTATGAAGCTGTGCAGTTTCTAGCGCCCATTCTACTCCACAGCTAAAAATGACGTCCTGAATTGGTGGTAGGTTAAAAATGATGTTTTGGACAATCACCTGTTCTATTCTATCAATGTGCTTATTTTATAGGTTTATTAATTAAAGAGATTTTCAAGCTGGTTACAGCGCGGCAACGCTGCGCTGACTCGCGGTGATCTGTCAGATTAAGTTTTTTTTAAATTTATTTTTGGTTTGTATTGTTTTATTGTTAAAATATTTGTAAGTTGAATTTAACTAATATATAAAGTGACATTAGTATAATTGTATTTAATAATTGTGTTGGAAATATATCTTAATTAAGAAGTAATTGATCAGATAAAAATGAGATTTTGACTTTTGATCTTTGAAATCCATCGCCTTTGAAACAGCGCCATAATACATCCCCTAAACAAGCGTACAACTTTAATATCTAATCGGGCCATTTTCCCCAGTGTAATTTGTAAGACAAAGAACTAGACAATGTAGCATTTCTTGACAACGATAATCTCGGAGCAAGACGTTGTCGCGAGGTAACAAATTAGGTACAGCCACAGTCGAAAGATACTAATAGTATAGTAACATTTATAACCAACTTATGAGGATAGGCTCAATCCATCGTTGTCTTTCTATTGGTGTTTTAATTATTTATTTTAACATTGAAAATGTTTTTTCGATCGCTCCGGTAGGGCCCCATTTTCGCTGAAAGTGTGTTTGCCCCGTGGTATATAGTGATTAAGGCCATGGGAACGTATGAAGGCTCAAAAGACGCAGAATTTGAATGGCTTTTAAATGGTGAAAAAAATTTTTGTAAAAGTTGAAAACTTTTTTTGAAAATTTAATAAACCTCGTTTTTTTAACCCCTTCCCTCGGAATATCTTTGATATCTCGTGAACGAGGTCGAAAATTCGAAAATTCGAAAAACTGAGAAAGACGCCTTAACTGTAACAGACTTAACTGTACTTTCATCAAACAGCATACAGCGGCGAGCTGCGACCTGTCACGCTGAGCACGTGTGCAGTTGTTATTTGTTGAAACGTGGACTAAGGCAGTAGACTACTTTTGCGGTCCTCATTGCCTAGTCTCTTAGTCACCTTTTGGGGATAAAAGTCGTGACGTATGTATGTATGTAATTTGAACCTGACGAGGTAGCGTAGGACGCCCTCAGACAAGGTGGAGCGACGATCTTCGCAAGGTGGCTGGCGAGAGCTGGATGAGAGTGGCCGCTGATCGTGCTCAGTGGCGTGTTCTTGGAGAGGCCTATGTCCAGCAGTGGACGAGTATAAGCTGATGATGATGAGACGGAGATCCTTTCGGTAGACCTTGATCCAGCAGTGGACGTCTTTCTGCTGATGATAATTAATTAATTTGTAAACGCTTCATCTCACCAAATGTTAAATAATAATAAGGTGAGTGGAAGCGCATTTCTCCGGTTTCTTTAACAACTTAGTAACTGGCTATATTATATCTAACTGTCAAAACACAACATGTCAATACCACTGATGTTAAAGCGACATCCTACTAATATTATAAACGCGAAAGTTTGTAAGTATGTATGGATGTTTGTTACTCTTTCACGTAAAAACTACTTAATGGATTTGGATGAAATTCGGCATACAGATAGTTTATAACCTGAATTAACACATAGGATACTTTTTATTTCGATATTCCCACGGGAACGGGAACCACGCGGGTGAAACCGCGTGCGGCCGCTTGTAATTAGATAGAACTATGGTAACAGGCAGACAACTCCTACCACCACTTAACTGAGTACAAACATCCCACAAGAAATCTAACCCAGGACCTCTAGTACAGGGTCGGTTAGGTGTTGATAAAAGTTAAATTTAGTATAAGAAAAAACCGTGTCGCGTATCGGTGAAAGAATACTACCACCCCCTCTCTTCCCTTGGGTGTCGTAAAAGGCGACTAACGGACTAAAGACTGCACAAATATCCAACAGCATAGAGCGATTGGCTCACCACCTGTCACGTTGAGCAAATGTGCAGTCGCTATTTGGTGAAAAGTGGACTATGGCAGAGGACTAGTTTTGCGGTCCTCATTGCCTAGTCTCTGACTAACCCTTCGGGGATAATAGTCGTGATTATAATATATGTAGTATGAAAAAATCATGAAAGGCTAAAAAAAATTGTAACTACTGCAAATAAAAACAAACTTTAAAAGAACCTTTGTCTAAGGCGACGAGTATACAAGCAAATAAAAGAAAACACGACATCAACCTACGAGTATGTAAAAGCCATTTTAAATTTCAAAATGGTAAAAGCGATATAATTAAAGAGTTATTTTTTGCAGTGGATGAAAAGTCGTGTTGCGACAGACGGTGACGACGATTTTAGTAAGGCATTTCCATTGTCACATTAAAAAGTTATGATAGCCCGATTCAACTAAAGCAGGCGCTATTTTAAATCTCTCGTTTTTAGGAGACAACTAGCAACCGCCCGTGACTTCGTTTACGTGAACATCTCGTATCCCGTGACTAATTTCCATTTTTAGGGTTTCGTAGCCAAATGGCAAAAAACGGAACCCAGGTTTCGTCATGTCTGTCTGTCCGTCCGTATGTCACAGCCACTTATTTCCGAAACTTTAAGAACTATACTGTTGAAAATGATCTAACCCTTACGTGTGGGGTATATAGATACTTAGGTCTTCAAAAATGATGTTGAGGTTTCTAATATCATTTTTCTGAATAAATTGCGCGAGAGACACTTTCAAAGTGGTAAAATGTTTCCCCTCCCCCCCCCCCCTGTAACTTCTAAAATAATAGAATAATAAGAGTTAAAAAAAAATTACGATGTACCTTGCAAACTTCCAACGAAAATTGGTTTGAACGAGATCTAGTAAATAGTTTTTTTTAATAGGTACGTCATAAATTAATTAATTTTAAAAAATACGCTATTATTAAAACATCGATCAAAGTTACAACGAACTACAAGAACTTTTAAATGATGTTACTTGCTGTTACGGAACCCTTGCCAATCTAGCCATTTCAAACACAACAAAAAAGAATCATGCAAATCGGTTCAGCCGTTCTCGAGGTTTGCGCTTCTTGGGGATATAGAAAGATTTGTGAAGCTCTTTTAAAACTACATGTATAGATTGGTTCAGTTTCTATGACGGGAAAAGTGTGTTCCGGATTTTGTGATCGATCACAAATGAAGAGATAGGTTGGTAAAATAAAATGAAAACCAAAAAGAACAAGCGTTTCATTTTTAGGTAGTGGCTTCGAGCAAACATTTCATACCGCTCACGGTTTGCCCTGAGGTATTCTCCGCCTTGCAGACATTATTATAACGACAAATCCCAGAAGAAATCACAACATAATCAGTGAGATATACGGACAGGTGGTTAGTTATCATGATGAAGGTTGTCTTGTGCCTGTTCGTGCAGATACAATATTGTTACTTACGAGTACGTACAGTTTCAATTACGTAACAGACAGATTTGGTAATAAAGTAGTTACAAGCGAAACAAGAAAATAGCCTTATCCTCCATCCAAGATTCTTTTTGAGATAATTTACTTATTAATTTCATTTATTTAATAAAACGGTCGACGATCGAACGGTCGGACGATCAACGAACGCGTTACTGTACGTACGCGCGGAAATGCCAAACTAATTTGGCCACGAGGAAACTTAATTCCTCGTAGCCAAACCGTAGTCATAGTTTTAAAAAAAACACACACTGTACATGTAATAGTCAAATAACGGAGAAATAAGAGACCAACAGAAATAAAAAAATATTTGTATTTGACAAAAAAACTTCATGTAATAGCCAAATGACGGAAACGGCCGCGAGTTTAAATGAAATACTTTTTACGGATGAAACCGTAAAAAGTATTTCATTTAAATGCGTAGTGCTTAACATTAGAAAACAATATTTAACGTATTTCGTTATTCTAATTGGTTACAAACAATCGAGGAACGACCGACAGCGACAAACGAACGACGAGTCGACCACTTTTTGTCGATAGAGCGCAAGCGAATGGTACTATTAATTATTCTGTGGCTCCATTTCCGCGCGTAAATAACCCTTCAAGGATCATAAGACCGCCGGCGGTCGCAAAACAATAGGTTTTCAATTGTGTCTGGTTTTACGGTGCTTGTGGGATTAAGCTAGTATAATTTACAATGTAATGTAGTAAATTAAACGCGAGTTTTGATCCGTAAAAAAGTGTTTCATTTCAAATACATTAAAATTGAAATTAAAAAACTCAAGCTACATCAAGAATTACATCATCAGCCTTTAAACATCCCACTGCTGGACATAGGCCTTTCTAACATGGACAACAGCATATTTTATGGCGAGATTGGACAGTAACCGGTGGGTTATTCTCTCTCTCTCTTTCTCTCTCTCTCTCTTCATAGCATTTATTAAGGGTGGATTCGACCAAACTGGAATAAGACTTACTCCGAGATTAGTCTATACAAATTCGGCGTCTAATCTAGGTATAAGACCTTATTCCAGTTTGGTCGAATCCACCCTAATCCCGTCTGATGGTGGAGTCTGCTTTTCTTGTCAGTTTCTTCTACTATTACTCTGTTCGACGCATCGGTGTCAGATACGTTGCAACCTCTTAGTTAGTCTTTGCCAATAATGTCTGTCCATCTTGATTTCGGCCTTCCTCTTTTCTGGGAACATAATTGTATCGAACAAAACGGCCAATTCGTGCGCCCCCGCTGTGGTTTTAAAAATATAGTGACAGACGGCTGTCAGTGTCAACATGACACACACTTACGTTGGAGAATTGGCTAGGTTAAGTTTTATTCGCGCGGCCGTGTAAAGATTTTGATGTAATTTGATAGTATGTACCTATGTGCCCAGGTTGATTCCGGGGGGCCCGTAGGAATTATGAAACAGTGTTAATAAATTAGTACCAGGGCGGCCTGATTAAAATCAGTGGCTTGTTGGTTGACACGTACACGTGTCTTGGCGTGCTAAGTGGTGTTAGATGGTATTGTGCATCAGTCGTATGTATTTGTCTGGGACCAGTACTGAGGGGTAGACGGGACGCCTAGGGCCTTTCCACCCACCACAGCATCAATCCGAAGACGCGCCGGAGCGCGGTCAACCACTCCCACGCTGACAGCAGCGTGCCGAAGACAGCGGGCGCGGCGGACTGCACCGGGCTGAGCGGCGTATCTCAAGGGTGTGGCACACCGTCTTCTAGTATGTAAGTCGATTTAGTTTAATTATACTTTAGTATTAGTTAGCATAGGCTGAAGGGTTTAGAGGTTCCTCGAGTGAGCCATCTGGACCATACATTGTTGGCTAGAAATAGCCTGGTAGCAGAGACGCTATTAGGGAAGTCATTGATGTAGACTCTCTATATCAAACAATAATAACATCAGACTTATTATTGCCATATTACTCATGTGGTCATGGTAGCAATGAGCTTGGCCTATTTGTCAACAGATCCAAGACAAAAATTATGGTGGTGGACCGCGCGAAAAAGCTAGATCTCAGTGGTACCTTACAACTGGAAGTCGTTGACAACTTCATATACCTGGGATCAAGCATAAGCAATAAAGGTTCCAGCGAAGCTGAAGTACGGCGGCGTTTTGGAATGGCCAGGAACGCTAAGTCCCAACTCCACAAGACTTGAAAAGACCGTAGCGTTTCACTGAGTACTAAAGTCAGACTAGTGCGTGCTCTCGTGTTCTCGATTTTCTTATAAGGTGCTGAGAGGTGGACGCTAAAAGCATCGGACCGAAACCGCATTGATGCGTTTGAAATGTGGTGCTGGAGAAGAATGCTGCGGATTCCTTGGACAGCTCATCGGACCAACGTGTCGATTCTCAAGCAACTGAAAATCAAATCCAGGCTCTCATCCATATGCCTCTTGAGAATCCTAGAGTACTTCGGTCACATTGCCAGAAGAAGTGGTGACAATTTAGAGAAGTTAATTGTTACGGGGAAGGTAGAAGGAAAATGAGCTCGCGGCCGCAGCCCGATGCGTTGGTCCGACCAAATCCGTACCGCGCTGGACACCTCTATGCTCGATGCACTACACGCTGCCGGCAACCGGTCCAGATGGCGCTCAATCGTCAAGCGTCGCATATATGATGAAGGAGGTCACGACCCTCAGCAATGAGGAAAACGAAGCACGGAGGAGGGACTCATGTGGTCGGGAGGTCTTCTCTTCACATGTCCATACCACCTTAGTCTGCTTTCTTGTAGCTTGTCGGCGATATCACGTACCCCGAGACTACAGCGAATGTACCTATTCGTTGCGTATTTTGTCAAGTCTCGTTACTCCGCACATCCACCGAAGCATTTGCAAAGTTATTGTTCTATCCAAATATGGTCCAAATGACCTGTATTAGGCCAGCGTCTGGCCCAATGCGGGTCATTTTGACTAGGCAGTCTGTGACTAACCCTTTGGGACTAATATCGTAAAAAATGTTTCTATTTTGAAAATTTTCTGAATTAGCAAACATAATTTCATACGGCCTGCCTCGCATTCCATTCGCGGACATACAATTGGATGGTGCTTTACACCCGTCAAAGGGGCAGCTGTGACAATAGTTGTGTCGCCGTACGAAATGGTACAGGTCTACAACTTTCGTTTCTCCCGCACTCTGTAGTTTAAATTCGTCTGTGTTATGGTCTAACAGAAAAGCTGCAGCGGTGTAGATGTATTTTTAAATGAGCTACATAACAGCGGAGAAGTTATATCATCATTATCAGCCTATAAATGTCCCACTGCCGGGCACAGGCATCCCACGTGAGGATGTTGGGCCATAACCCACCAAGCTGGCCCAATACGGGTTGGTGTGTTTTAACAACTTTTATCTTACGATAACAACCGGGACCAACGGCTTAACGTGCCTTCCGAAGCACGGAGGACCTCGAGATGTTTTTTAAATTTGGTCACCCATCCAGCGACCCGGCATTTACGAAAGTTGCTTAGCGAGCAAGATCGTAAGCCGAACGCGCTACCCGCTGCGCCATCGAGCACCTCGAGAAGTTATACAAACATTTTCTAATGTCACTAAATCACCTTGACTAATGTCCGAAATTATCAAACAATCAATTATTTGTTAACAGATAATAAAAAAAGTAAAAAAATATAAACTATAAACTAATCTTTTTTTTCTTTGTCTTTTGTAAATTGTATTTTTGTTTAAAATTTTTAAGAATTGGTTGTAACCTTGTACAGATTGTAAACGTGTACTCCCGCCGATAAGGCTGCCTATCTGCTCTACCACAGACGCGGTAAAAACTTTATATTGTACGTAACCCTTGTGGTAGCGGCTCATTAAGACAATCCTACCGACCCATCTTTTTCCTGGGGTTTCGTAAAAGGCGACTCACGGATTAAAGACTATACAACCAATTTGGGGGTTAAAGTTACTCGCGTCCGTAGGTTGACCCTTGAGACCCTACACGTGACCACTGGGTGGTGCTAAATGAGTAACAATGACTGAGTGGTAGAGCCACGCTGCGTTACAGCACGCATTGGGCCGGCTCGCCCGGGGTAATACCACCCTCTCACGAATATCCGGCGTGAAATAACGGCACTTGGTGCTGTTGTGTTTCGTCCGGCCAGTGAGGGTTCCAGAGGCCCCTCCCCCTCCCCCCTCCTCACAATTCTTATTCATCGTTAAAGTCCGGCAACGCGCCTGCGATTCCTCTGGTTTTGCGGGTGTCCATGGGCGGCGGTGATTACTCTCCATCAGGTGACCCGCCTGCTCGTTTGCCTCCTTCTACTATAAAAAAAAAAAAAAAACGTCAAAGAGCGTCGATGGGCCGACCACCTGCCACGCTAAGCACATATGCAGTTGTTATCTGGTGAAACGTGGACTATGGTAGAAGACTGATTTTGCTGTTCCTATTGCGTCTCCTAATGCGTCTGACTAAACCTTATTGAATAATAGCCGTGAGTATGTGTGTAAAGTTACCATTACTTTTTCCATCTCCTAAAAAGTTACTATTAATTTTCCCATCTCCTAAAAAAGTTACTATTAATTTGCCCATCTCCTAAAAAAGTTACCATTAATTTTCCCATCTCCTAAAAAAGTTACCATTAATTTTTCCCATCTCCTAAAAAAGTTACCATTAATTTGCCCATCTCCTAAAAAGTTACCATTAATTTTCCCATCTCCTAAAAAGTGTTAATAATAGGTATTCGTAATAGCACAAATTTCACAACTCGCTCCACTTTTACAACTTAAGCCGCAGTAACCGAGCGAAGCTTTTGTGGTCAGACAATTTGTGGGCATGTTTGTTTTAGCGGCCTTTGAGTTCGGAATTGGCGTATTCTTTCCTTTTAACCGTTCCGTTTTTGATAAATTCATTAGTGGCCCCTTAAAACTATTTTGGTTGTGAAATTGATGTAAGTAATTCTAAAATCCTTTGTTGAGGTTTCAATTAGGAAATTAACTTTTGTACCAGTATTTTGATGGATTATTTATCCGTTATAATGTTATTTTACCATGTTATTTATAAATGTTTATTAAAGTTTTATTTAGGATTAAATTCTATTCTACTCTATCTGTCTTTATCAAAAACGACACAGCCTCACTTTAAACCGAGGTGAAACATTTAGCCATTTTTATTAATAAGACGGTTAGTCTTTCGAAAGAGAGTTATTTCGTAATAGAGATTTTCGAAGAACAGTAGCTTTTGCAGTTCAACAAAGGTTATTCCATAAAAAAATATCGCAAAATTTGAGATTTAATTTTATTTATTTTACAAAGGATACTTTTTCAGTAATACATACATACATAATCACGACTATTTATCCACGAAGGTTTAGTCAGAAACTAGGAAATGAGGACTGCACTTATTAGTAATACTGTCTTTTTTTATATAATAAAGCGTAATCTATTTTACACGTTTATATTAAAACTAGCGCTTCCACCATCGACCTTATAATCACCTAAACATAATTCATTCATCAATTGAGACGAAGGAGAAAGCCAAGGCCAGTCCAAAATTTTCTTTCAAAACATTTGTATACTGCAAGTATATCAATAAACGTATTTGATTTGAATAAACCTTAGAAGTAATAAATAAATAAAAAAAACACAATATTTCACTGTACAAAAAATTACGAAGCGAAACTTTTCGTCATTTACAAAGATACATTAACAATAATCGATTGCTCGGCTCCGTCAAACTTTTGTCAAATTCCGTGGGAAAGTTTGCTTGCGATCGGGTCGCAAAAAGTTGTTATCTCTCCCAATTTTCAGGTGGAGTGCGTCCCTGGGGAGAAATACGGATAGGATTATAAGAATTCTGGAAGTGGCCGATCCATATCTGTTATGAGCTATTGTTTATTTAACTCCTGCTATTAATTTTGTTTACGACTCGGAGTTCTTTTGTTACCGATAAGGTTGCGGCTGTTATTATCAAAGATTATGATGCTTCTTAACATTTGGATAAGTGTTTGTGTTAGAAGATACAAGGAGGTGGGAATGCTAATACAAAAAAAAATATCGCCACCAAGTCTTAACACGGACTTTTTTGCGGGACAGGGAAGGATCATGTCTGTGGTTTTGTTTATTTCTAAAATTACTGTTTTGTCGGATATAAATGTAATAGAGGGTGGATTATTAACCGTTAAGTGTTTGTAAACGTGCCTAAGTGTTGGCAAATAAAACAAATAAATCAACATCGCTTTTCAAATTCTCTCAAGAAGACCATGTGAGATCTCTGTAAAATCCCACATATTTACTAAGGTGCGTAAATTTGTCCCCGGTTATTGTCGTTAGTTTACAGCCGTTATAAAACTACCAACACCAATCCGCATTGTGCCAGCGTGGCAAGTTTTGACGCAATCTTCCCATGTGTTGTTGTCCGTATTAATTATTGCATATGGCAAAATTGATCCTGCGTCGATCAATTATGTCTACTTTTAGACTCCTCAGCCTAGTTTCTGCCGCATCCGTCATAATGTGGAGCTCGGTTATAGCACCTGGGAAACAATGTAGGGGGCAGTCATTGTTTTTTTTTTTTTTTTTTTTTTATTCCTATCTGCTAACGGTTTTCTCCCACGGTATGGGAGCCATTTTTTGCTTAATTCACACATTCATTCCATTTCTCTCATTTATTCCTCTCGCACTTTCATTCATAATTCTCTATTACCATTCATCATCTTATATTCCTATGCGGCTGGGTTTGCCGTCTACATACATTTACTAGGTCACCCTTGCCATCTCGTTCCTATCTAGCTAATTCTCTATATACTAGGTCTAAACTACTACAATGTTCTTTTATACTATACGGCTGGGTTTTGCCGTCTACTGGCTTAATTTAAACTTCACCATCTTCCTATCTAATCTCTATTCATTACTTTATATCTAATCTAATTCTTTATTTTTACTTATTTATATTATTTTTCTTTTACAGGGTTTGAGCAGGGAAATAATGTACGCTTCTCCTGAAAATCATGAGCATGAAAAACTTACAAACTAGGTTGGTTTTATTGGCAGTCATTGATTATATGTGATAGAGTTTGGTTAAAATGACCACATTTACAGTGTGACGTCTCCCTCAGGCCCCATTTATGTAGGGGATGGTTGGATTTGCCATGGTTGGTCCTACACCGGTTCAGTCGGGTCCAAACCTTTCTCACGGCGTCAAAACCAGGAACCTTCCGCGTGGGGTCCATATTACATCCATATTTTAAAGGCTGATGATCAATTACAAAAATCATGGTTTACGCGCGCATTTGTGCACACTTACTTTATGATCTCATGCTCTTTTGACCGCTCTCATCGTAATTTTCAGTATGGTATGAAGAAGTTTGGCAGCGCCACAACTTAAGTGGTTGTAATTTTGCAAGTTAAGCAACTGTCGCAATTACAGATCACCAGATAAGATGGCTTAATAAAATTACATCTAAATCTCCTCCGTGCTTCAAAAAGCAGGTTACACTCCCATTTTTAAATTTAAAAAGGGCAGATGTAAGCGGCAGTGGAATCAAGATGCGATAGCAAATACGGAACGTCTGTAGGCAGATGATGATGATGAAAGACCTAGTACCTCGAACAGATTGCAGATGTTCTCGTGAATGATCAGGTCAAGAGCACTCTAAACAGACGAGCATGTTTGAAGAATTTATTTGAGTCAATTAAACAAGAGAAGTTGTGTGTCAGGATAGCCAATGGATAACTTTAATCACTGCCTATTAGTTTATAAACCTGTAAGTCTTGGAATCGAAATGTCTAAAAAATTTAACAGCAGGTGCGATTTTGCGGGATTAAAAAAAAATCCCCGGAAATGGAAACTAAAATAAAAAAAATCGAACGTAGTTCATGTTAAATTTTGCGTTCACAATGCATAAAATGTACCACAGAACCGAAATTATCGACCTTGTTCATACTAAAGTAGTCTCTAAGTGTATTTGAACACGGTAAAATTCAAGTGGAGAGCGCGGCCATATGGCCGCTTGGGGTCTGACGGAATAGCGAGTTTTTAAGGTTCGACCATATTTGGCCGCTTGGGGCTTGAGGAGTGTGTCAAAGGCACTATAATAAATACCTTTTATAAAATTAAAAATAAACAATAAAAAGCAATAAAGCTTCCAAACGTAAAGTTATTTACGTAAAACAAGGTACAGGACATGAGGACAGCATATAATAAACTGTCAGACTGTTGAGTAAAAGCCTCGATCATATGTGCCAAATGCGGGTTCGCGAACAAACGTTCGTAGGACGCCCTCAGACAAGGTGGAGCGACGATCTTCGCAAGGTGGCTGGCAAGAGCTGGATGAGAGTGGCCGCAGATCGTGCTCAGTGGCGTGTTCTTGGAGAGGCCTATGTCCAACAGTGGACGAGTATAGGCTGATGATGATGATGATGATGATGAACAAACCCTGGCATCGAAAAATATCGTTGCTCTATGTTGTTGGATTTGTGCAGTCTTTGGTCTGTTATTCGCCTTTTATGACACCGAAGGTAAGAGACGTATTACTACTTATTCCTTTAGTAAGCCGCGTTGGTTTTCCTAATAACGCACGTAATGGTAAGTAATTTTGTTCCTTTGATCGTCACGATACAGCCCCTATGTGTAATCGTTTCAAGTACGCTATGATTGTTTTTGTGACGATCTTGTTGTGTGGCTCTGATTTTGTAAATTGTTTGCTATGTTGTACTTCTCAAGAAGTTTTTCAAACAAGATCATTAAAATCTTTGGAAGTTACACGGCTGCCCTTGTAGGTAGCACTTCTAGTGTCTCAACAATACACTTTTGAATAATTCAAAATGGTAACGAGCCCCGCTATCTTGACTGCGATATGACATTGCTTTGGGCCGTGCTCTAAGAGCGAGCGATGAGCTCTCCTGCTTCATGTATCCGAATATAATCCTTATCTCTATAAAAAAAAAAATTGTGACGAATGTATCACTTCAGAACGGCTGCACACTATTTGGCTAATACTTTTTTATTTATTTATTTATTTTGGTTCTTCAACATTAAATACATAAACTGACAAATCACATACACTAAATGATCTAACACTTATAGAAGAACACAACATGCCCTATGATTAGACATCTATACCTACCTTATACTACAACCTAAGTAAAAAAAAACAACTAAATATTAAACCAAATAAAACAGATCTTTGAAAGAAATACCAAATCAAAAAGTTATTTTACAAAAAAATCTAAACCTAACCAAATAAAAATTTTTTGAAACACATTAGAGACCATGCTTAAATCAAACAGCCAAATAGGTGCATCCGTTCAGAAGTTTGTACGAATTAAATTTTCAGAGTCGTTACGTGCGTAAAAACAAATTGATATCTTAGATAAGAATTAAAAGCTTGAGAAATAAGGACACGTTCAATCTAAGTCAAACAATTTGACAGTTGCGTTAGGTCTAAAATGCTTGTAAGGAGCACACAACCTTATTTAAATAATTGATACCACATTTGAAACACTTTTTTTTTTATTTACTTGTGTTTTGAGTTTAGAGTCGACAATTATAATTTGAATATTTGCACACCTACGTTAACAAGGTTAAAATATTGTAGATCTAATAACGAATATAACATCTTGATTGTACACAATATTTGAGCAAATAAATTATTTGATTTGATTTGATACCGAATCGCTCACTCTTGGCTCTACAGATTTTTCAGGATGTCGAGTTATACATTTTTGCAAAGACAAAGAGGATAGGATGGTAAACATATACATCCCGCTCTTTTGCCGGAGGTTTAGGCGGAGACTACAACAACAAGCATAACAACATAAAACCACGACTATTATCCCCGAAGGGTTAGCCAGAGACTAGGCAAAGAGGACTGCAAAAGCAAGTCCTCTGCCATAATCCACTTTTTACCAAATAGCGACTGCACATGTGCTCAGCGTGACAGGTGGTGAGCCCATAGCCGCTGTATACTGTTGGATGTATGTGCAGTCTTTAGTCCGTTAGTCGCCTTTTACGACACCCAAGGGAAAAGAGGGGGTGGTAGTATTCTTTCACCGCTACGCGACACCTTTCCATTGACTTCAATTATGACAAACTTCTTTTTAATTTAAGGTGCTTGCTTGATCAATTGGTGGATTCTAGCATGATCTCCTAGCCTAGAAGTGTGAAACTAGACGCGGAACATTTATATACTTACTGAAATGTAAACATGTAAAAATGTTGTGGCTGATATAAGAAAATAAATATTCTTCTTCATAATATATGTCTTCTTCTTTCGTCTTATTTCTTCTTTATTCTTCCTCTTTCGTCTTAAGGAAGTAATAAAGTTAAGAAGTTGGCAATTTCAAGATAAACCAACAGAATCAAGTGTGCGCACAGAAGAACTACGTAAGGGTTCTGCAGATAATATTTTGTTGCTTTCAAACAGTAGGAAAGAAGAAGGTCATCCTTGCCTAGAAGTCTGAAACTAGCCGTGCAACATTTATATGCTAAAATATAAAAATATAGAAATATTGTGGCTAGTATAGAAAAATAAATATTTTCTCCTTGTTTCTTTGTGTCTCTTCTTTGTCGTTTTTCCGTGTTCTTCTTTATTCTTCTTTCATTCTTCTATAAGAGCTAAACTGCTGTAAAACCATACACAATAAAAATTAAATTGTTAGTAGCAAGCTCTAGCCGCCAAATGTTACACCTCGGTTTAGAGTGACGCTGTCTCGTTTTTGTTAAAGAAGACAGATAGAGACAGCGTTCATTTAATCCTATGTGTAACTTTAATCAACGTTTATTTATAACACAGGGTAGGAGTCTTCGTAATAGACAAATGGATAAAATAACTAGCCTTTGGCATACTCTCTGTTGACTGGCATTGCCAGTCAAGTCTTTACCGTTAAACCGTAACCATACAATAGTAAAATATACACTGTTCAAGTAAAAATTTAAAAATACACTTACAAAGTAATTCCTGTACCCGCCCAAACTCTAGCCAACGCCTTAACCCTCCTCAGTCAAGTTATTTCGTTAAATTTGTAAGGTTTCCATGTTATACGTCAACCCATGGCTTCCCGAACCTTGGGTTAATAGAAGTTTGAGTAATGAAAAGGGGTTTTTTTAAAGCTGATTCATAAGTCACAATGAATTGGTAAGCTTGTTTAACATAAAAAATTAGGGTGAAGCCTGTAAGTGTAGGTACTTTACATACCTTCAATGAAATAATAAGATGACTACTAGAAACCGCAAGAAACTTCAAGGGCTGGTCAAGTCAAGTGTTTTATAGATGACAAAAATGACAAAAAAGGAATTCGTGTTTTTATGTAGGTACTTATCGTCCAGCTGACGGGGGCAACGGCCGGCCGGCCGGCTGTTGACCCGTCAACGTAGGTACTTATCGCTCAGCTGGCGCGGACGGGTCAACGGACGGCCGTATGCTTTGAAATAAATTAGATAATCAATTAAAATTCCCAAAATTAATTAATTCATTAAAAATAAAAAAACACGAATTCCTTTTTTGATATTTTTGTCATGTTTATAACACTTGACCTGACCAGCTCTTGAAGTTTCTAGCAGTCACCTGATATATAAACACTTTTTAAGTAATGCGGATTTGAAATATTGCCTTGTCCTAAAAGGAAGGGTAGACAGTGCTTTGTTAAGCCATCCACTTAGCAGTGGTATAAAATTATACAATTATTACCGCAGAAGCAGTCCTCTGACTGACTTTCACCAAATTACAACTGCACATGTGCTCAGCGTGATAGATGGTGAGCACATCGCTGGTCTACGCTGTTGGATGTATGTGCAATATTAAGTCCGTTGGTCGCCTTTTTCGACATTTACAGAAGTTGGTAGTATTATTTCGTGCACGCGCACACGGCTTTCACGCTATTATTGTATTACTAGTGGCCGCTCGCTGTTACACCCGCGTGGTTCCCGTTCCCGTTGGAATATCGGGATAAAAAGTATCCTTTGTGTTAATCCAGGTTATAAACTATCAGTATGCCGAATTTCATACAAATCCATTCAGTAGTTTTTACGTGAAAGAGTAACAAACATCCACCCATACTTACAAACTTTCGCGTTTATAATATTAGTAGGATTACTTTTAGGGCACACACGTTCGTTAGTTATTAGTTGGACATTAGCTCATTAAATTATAAATTAAATTAAATTTGTTAACGCTCATCCAATTATCTAGATCAAGATGAGTATTCTTAAGAAACTCGTTAATATGGTAAGACAACGGATAAATATACATAAACATAGTAAAAACACCCAGACCCGAAATCAATTTTGAAAAACAGTTTTTCTCTAAATTGTCCCGACCGAGAATTGAACCTGGGAGCTCAGAGATGGCGACGCCAGACCCGGCATGCTAACCACTCGATCACGGAGGTCGTCACTGGAACATAGGAGGCCATGATGCCATAACAAACCACGCTGGCCCAATGCATGACATTTCAAATGTTACCTTACATAAGACTCCTAGGTCTAACTAACAATTGAATTTCTATTGTGTAAGTCTTTGATTTTATACACATGTCTAGATAGAACCTGGCTGTAAACAAACGTCCAAAAATTTACGAGCCAGTATAGGCTTGACGCGCTCCTCCCGGCCATAGAAGGCCGTCATTCGCGCTAGTGTCAGTCATTCGCGGCTGTCACGCACACTTCAAAAATTCAATACAAAAACCGAGCGAATACGGAGAAGTCGAACTGCGTATGTGACGAATACCAATCGCGTTTGTGACATACAGCTTGTAATCGAGAAGCGCTTGTACCGCGATGTTCCGTCTAGACATGTACCTAGTCAAAGTCAAAGTCAAAGTCAAAATATATTTATTCAATAAACTCAATTAATAAGTACTTTGAATCGTCTAAATCTTTTTTAACCTACCACCCATTCAGGACATTATTTTTTAACTGTGGCAAAGAACGGGCGCAAGAAACCACAGCGAACAGAAGCAACGGCATGTGGCGAGTAATCCATTCGGATGTGGCGTTCCCCATCATACCATCTTCTTGCGTTTACATTAAAACTCATTTTGTACATTCATACTCATTGCAATTCACTCATGTCATTTTTGTTTCCTTTTCTATGAATGTATTTTGATAGATATATTTTGTCAATTCATTGTCAGGTTGGAAAAGAATTCTGTGTTGAAATTACGGCTTACGCTATTAAGTTTTATTATTGTATGTTTACTATAATTGTTTCTAACATAATATAATTTACATTCTACAATCTTCGTGTGTTGTGCTTTCTACCAACCGTCTACGGAGCTGTGTTGTGCCGTAAACACAACCATTCGTTCGGGTTCAATTCCCGATATCTTAAGTGGGATTGCTACGCTTTGCGTCCCACAGGCATTTACAAAAAAAATATATCGTTACCAGGCTTAGATTAAAACAAATGTTTTAATCTAAGTTACCAGGTCATAAAATACAAAATATGAATTTGAATATAAATAGTTTAATTATATGGTGCTTTATTAATTATAGACAATTAGAAATAGATGTTGGAGTCCTTGGAGCATTTCAGATCCAAGCTATTTTGTCTTCTGTGTAATCTGACACTTTAAAATAAGCATTTTTATAAAGCTTTTCTTTGATTTTGATTTTAAATTTATCAAGATCTAATTTCTGATTATCATTTGGTACTTTGTTGTATAATCAGCCCCTTATAAGAATTATTTACTTTATGGAGCCTAGTATAAGGTACTGCTAATTTGTTCTTACTTCTAGTGTTTAATTTGTGAATATCACTGTTTTTTGAAAACATATCAATACTTTTATGAACATACATGAGATTTTCATAAATGTATTGTGATGCAACTGTCATTATACTTATATCCTTAAATCTCTCTCTCTGAGAGAGAGAGAGAGTAATGAGTAGAGTACTTTAACTGTATATGGTCAAAGTGTGTAAAAATAATATTACGATGCAAATGTTGATGTTCTTTTAAATCATTTTAAATATAGCCATCGGTGAAAATGGTTGCGTATTCTCACTAAATAATTACATACATACATATAAACACGACTATTATCCCCGAAGGGTTAGTCAGAGACTAGGCAATGAGGACAGCAAAATCGTCCTCTACCATAATAGTCCACCTTTCACCAAATAGCGAATACATATTATGTGCTAAGCGTGACAGGTGGTGAGCCCATCTCCGCTCTATGCTGTTAGAAGTATTTGCAGTATTTAGTCCGTTAGTCGCCTTTTAGGCTTATTCGTCTTAGGACAGATTCTGGTTTGGACAGATTCTGGTTACGACAAGTTATTGTTACGGCAGATTCTTGTTATGGCAGAATTAGTACTGTCGCGCACAAAAAAATATTTGTATAATAAATGTATTAATGATATAATAAAAAACTGAGTCTAACGAAATCAGTATACTAGAATGTCTTCAACGTTTGGCAACCCTAAAAAAATAAGTGGCTAAGACTTTCACCAGTCTGTGTTGTTGTGGGTTTTTAGTTTGATATTGTTTTATTTTTAATATAGTATTACAAGGTTTTAAGTTCTATTCTTTTTAAATATAGCAATACATTATTTCTGTGGTTTTTAATTTTGTTGGCAATGTTACTTCTGCCATAACAAGAATCTACCGTAACAAGAATCAGTCGTACCCAGAATCTGTCCAAACCAGCCCCCTTACTCTCGAAACCGATCACTATTGGATCGGATTGGTATTGTAAATTTTCGAATTTTTAAGTTACGACATCAGCGCTAATTTGGATTCATATTGGGTGAACTAAATGGCATTGAGTTTTGTATTTTTTCACTCAATATCCACGCAATATGAATCCATATTAGCTCTAATGTCGTTACTTAGGAGTACAAAAATTCACAATACCAATCCGATCCAATAGCGATCGGCTTCAAGAGTAAGGGGGCAGAATCTGTCCTAAGACGAATAAGCCGCCTTTTACGACACCCAAGAGAAGAGAGGGGGTGGTAGTATTATTTCAAAGCTACGCGATACGGTTAAAATAATTACACGTGCTATTTTAGTGAGTTGTGTCATATTGTATTATTATTATAATGGGTGGCAATGTTAAAACATGAATATGTCAACTCGTCTAGACGGCGAAATTGGCCTGTTTACGCAGTCCACCGAAATCACTGTAATCAAGGTTAATGTAAGTATCGTCGTTATGTGTGAAGATAAAACAAGCATTTCATCATTTTGATGGAGATCGTTTAACTTCGTCAACGAAACTACATTTTTTTCTTAACTTTCAAAGCGCTTTGTTAAGTGCCGAATAGACCGTTTTTTTTATCCCCTCTGACAGACGCCCGAAATTAATAAAGAAAATATCTGTTGTTTTGTTTTTTATAAAGAGTGGCTTATACGCTTGTAGAATGGAATGATGAATGTATGAAATGAAATAAAATTATGAAAGAGCCAATTTGTGAACACCATTTTTCATTCAATTATTATTAAAAATATTCTGTGGTATAGCGATCGAATGCAGTAACCTTCGCCAAAACATCTGTTAACTTGTCTAACAATTCACTACTGACAAACGCTAACGAATCGACAGGAGCTGTTGCCACATGTCTAGGTAGGAGGACTGTTCGTTCGTTGAAACATCAAACAACCTCATAAGTTGCCTAAGACCCCGCTTAGTCGTAAACTAGCTATCCCAAACAAACACAATAACCTCGTCGCGTAGCCGGCAAGAACAATTGTCCTTTACTTGTCCTTTATGAAAATTACTTCAATTCGAGCTGATGGAAGGGCCCAACTTAATAAGGGAAATAAGGGAATGTTGTCCATTCATCACGGATGGATAAATAGGCGCAGATGTTGGGTAAACGTTTGCAACAATATTAACTTGGCTCGCTGTGTTATTAACGCGGACGAGCTCTTACTGCGTGATCAGTAAGTCAGTTAATCGCGCCGTTTCCTGGTGGTCATACTAATTTGTCATATCAGTATGACTACGAGGATATACATTTCCTCCTAGTCATACTTACGTTTCTGAACATCCTATCACCACAATAAAAATGTGCAAAACGCAAAAAATAAGCAACAAATTCTTATGCCATGTTCACACGAGACAGTGAATGTCGGAAAAACAAGTGAATGTTGGAAAAATCTAAGAACTTCTAAAAAAAAATCATATCTCGAAAACTCTGAAAAATCGCGGAACATACGTGAGGGTGAATTATTTGACGCAAATTGATATCCTATGTCAAGTTATTACTCCTCTTACTATTTAAAGGCAACTCACAGAAAAGTATTTATAAATACAGGTGGACAAAAAAACCTTTTTCTAAAAATATCGTGTTACAGTATGACTAGGAGGATATGTACACCCTCGTAGTCATACTGATATGACAAATTAGTATGACCACCAGGAAACGGCCGTTAATCGTGTGTTAGGTGTTATAAAAAACCATTGACCTAGAAGAGATAGACAAGAACGTTCATACAAACTATTTGTACAAATTCTGGAATGAGAGACCTAAAGTTCGCAGCGCTGCAGCAGCTGCCATTTTATGTCGTCTAATCAACAGACAGACATCGCAGCGCCAGATCGCCGATCGGTCAAAGACAACGTAGTGTGTATCAAGATGGCGTCTATGATTGTAGAAGCCGTGGCACAGAAATGAAAAAATATCTTTACTATTCTATTATTACCAAAGAACTACCTAATAATGACTTGAATAACAATTAATTTCACTTACTTAACAACTGAATTGTAGTAAACGTCTGGGTGTACACTTTAATAAGAAATAAAGAATTGTTTTCGCCGCTGCGCACGTGCTTAAGCCGTGTGAAGTGTGCGTGTCGAAGCCACACTAAAGCAAGGTGCCGAGTCGACTACGCAGATGAGTCCGACATTGTGCGTGTTCGGAATGCCCTATCGTAAACATCGCTGTAAAAAACATACACACACATAATCACGACTATTATCCCCGAAGGGTTAGTCAGAGACTAGGCAATGGGGAGCGTAAAAGTAGTCCATTGCCACAGTCCACGTCTCACCAATAACAATTGAGCATGTGTTCAGCGTGCGATAGGCGGTGAACCCATCGCCGTTATATGCTGTTGGATGCAATGAAATTATAATAAAAAAGGTAGATAGGTTATGTCAGTACTAATGTCAAAACTCGTACGAAATTGTCAGCAAGATAGCATAACAACTAGCTATAGCGTAAACGAGACAGATAATGTTGTTGGTGGCCTAAGGTAAGCCAATTAGCATAGTTTTATGGTACCAGTTTTTGACACATGTAACGCACCCAAGGTAGGAGATGGGTTGGTGTATTTTAATAATGAGTAGCAAATCATAACAAATAACGACTTTATAAGTTGATTTTGACTTAAAACTGTTCCGTGCACAGTTAAATAGACGAATTGAGAACCTTATTAAAGTCAGTTAATAAAAAAACAAAGCAGAACACATTGTTGTTACTGGCACAGACCTAGGTCCTTAAACGATGAATACTAACAAAATATTCCATCAGCAAAAATATAAATAGAAATGCGATAATTGGAATCTGCAAACAAAATGGCACAGTTGAATAAATGGATATAGCAACGCAATTCAAATTCGAAAACTAATAGCGGCCTCATTTGAATCTCTCGCTGGATCATTAAATTTGATTGTCGAAACTTGTCAAGACTGCTCGCGACTTGAGTCTTGTGAATTCAATAAGATTTTTTTTAGAGTTGTTTAGCTTAATTACCCTTTTGAAAGCAAAAATGGAAGATACTTAATCAAATCAAATCATCAGCCTATAAACGTTTCACTGCTTGTCACAGTGACCAACGGCTTAGCGTACCTTCTGAAGCACGGAAGAGCACGAGATGTTTTTAATTTGGTCACCCATCCAGCGACCCAGCATTGCGAGCTTGCTTAGCAGGCAAGCTCCGATTCTTTGGGTTTTAAACTAGTATTTTATACAGAGCGTATCCGGCTAGCACAATATCGCAAGCAGCGTCATGAAAGGACTTTTACCCACCAGGTAGATAGATATATATTAAATAATTAAGAAAAACGCAATTGGGCAATAACATAGATACATAATAATCACGACTATTATCACCGAAGGGTTAGTTAGAGACTAAGCAATGAGGACTGCAAAAACAGTCCTCTACCATGGTCCACATTTCACCAAATAGCGACTGTACATGTGCTCAGCGTGACAGGTGGTGAGCCCATCGCCGCTCTATGCTGTTGGATGTAGTATGTGCAATCTTCAGTCCGTTAGTCGCCTTTTACGACACCCTAGGAAAGAGAGGGGCTGGTATTATTCTTTCACCTATAAGCGACAGGGTTTACGTTACTAACCCAAAGAACCAAAAGCTTCCTTAGAGCGAGTTATGTAGATTAAACTGGACGTCAACTGCAGATTTTAACTAATAGCAACTTTGATAAATTACAAATTCGAAAGTTTTAAAACATTCGGATAAAGTAACGAGAGTTACAAGAAATCTACATAATTTAAGTATTTTACCTAATATCGCTTCGGTTTCAATTTTTCAATGGAGATGATTAGAGTGCTTTAAAATTTAACCCCTCAGTCTTGGATTTTTTTGACACTTTTTTTGGCGCAACTGTCAACGTCAAATTTTTTTCTTAAATACTATCGTGTTACTTGGGCAGGTATATCTGCCGTAACATAAAAACCGGCCAAGTGCGAGTCGGACTTGCCCATGAAGGGTTCCATAGCAGTAAGTAACATCATATATAAGTTTTTGTAGTTCGTTGTAACTTTGATCAATATTAAATAATAGTGTATTTTTTTTAAGTTAATAAATTTATGATGTATTAAACTAGATTTCGTTCAAATCAATTTTTAGTGGAATTTTGCATGGCAATGTACATCATATATTTTTTTAGTTTTAGCATTGTCTTATTTTAGAAGTTACAGAGGGGGGGGGGGGGAAGGACACAAATTTTACCACTTTGGAAGTGTCTCTCGCACAAACTATTCAGTTTAGAAAAAAATTATGTTAGAAACCTCAATATCATTTTTGAAGACATATCCATGGAAACCCCACACGGAAGGTTTAGATGAATAAAATTGTCGAGTTTCAGTTCTAAGTATATAATGGGAACCTGAAATTTTTATTGTTTTTTTCTATTTTTGTGTAAAAATCTTAATGCGGTTCACAGAATACATCTACTTACCAAGTTTCAACAGTATAGTTCTTATAGTTTCGGAAATAAGTGGCTGTGACATACGGACGGACAGACAGACATGACGAATCCATAAGGGTTCCGTTTTATGTTATTTGGCTACGGAACCCTAAAAATACTTCTAGGATACCTGTATACATGTTTGTATACACACATACTCGTAGATCCACGTCTATTGTCAGAGATTGGGCAATGAGGACCACAAGCAGTCCACTGCCAAAGTCCACGTTTACCAAATTACAACTACGCATGCTTTTCGTGATACCTTTATACTAAGTTTGTATTAAGAGGGTTTGCGCATTTCGATTTCCCATACAAACTTCCAAGTCGACATTTTAAAAACCAGTAAGGCAATTTTGATGAAACTTTGCATGCCAAAGTAAAATACAGGGAGGGTTAAAAACATTTTTAAAAAACGTTTATTTAACTGAGTTATGGCGATTTACAGTCCACTATAGAAAGTTTAAAATAGCAACAACTCAGTTATTTAAACGTTTTTTAAAAATGTGTTCTACAAACTATTTAGATCCCTGAACATTACTTTAGCATGCAAAGTTTGATTAAAATTGGCTTATTACCTAGTTATTAAAAATTTCGACTTGGAAGTTTGTATGGAAAACCGAAATGCGTAAACCCTCTTAATCACCCTTCAACATTTATTAGAGCCTACATTCAGCAATAGACGTGAACAAGTCTAATGACGCGTCCGCACGCTTGGCACTCGCCGCAAACTTCAAACCTCTACAAACGTTTGCAAACCTACGCAAACCAAGCCAAACGCTCTATCCACACGTTTGAACTTATGACGGCTTGTTTGGGTTTGCCAAGCGTGAGGACGCCACGTAAAGTACCAAAACAAATCGCAAAAATGGAGTGAAAAGTTCTCGGGAAAAACCTATTTGGATAAGTAAGCTATCTCAAAATTGGCTAACCAATGTCATTGTTACTTTTGTCGGTCACGACCATTCTTTAGCTCGCACAGACTTTCTATATCTCAGATAATACGCCATATTAAAGCCTACGAATGAGTTATTTGGGCGTATTTATTACTGTATCAATAAGAGCTACTACTCAAGTGAAGCTTTTGTATAGCTACGACAATGGTATATTAGTGAAAAGAAAATTGGTATATGTCAATGGAAATATTTTCGCAATTATTGGGGTTTCATTATAATTACGAGTATATCTATAACTTTATTATATCGACTAGCTAAGTTGTGTTGTATCGTGTGATATCGATAATGTAATATAGACTTTTTTCTACTGTGCTTTGGAAGGCAAGGCAAAGCCATTCGTCCTGGTTGTTGTCACCGAGTCGCGTAGCGGTGAAAGAATACTACCACCCCCTTTCTTTCTTTGGGCGTCGTAAAAGGCGACTAACGGATTAAAGACTACACATACATGCAATTGCATTCAATGCAATTGAGGAGCTCGATGGCGCAGCGGTTAGCGCGTTCGGCTTGCGATCTTGCCCGCTAAGCAACTTTCACAATGCCGGGTCGCTGGATGGGTGACCAAATTAAAAACATCTCGAGCTCCTCCGTGCTTCGGAAGGCACGTTAAGCCGTTGGTCTCGATTGTTGTCGTAAGATGACAGTCGTTAAAACCCACCAACCCGCATTGGGCCAGCGTGGTGGGTTATGGCCCAATATCCCCACGTGGGAGGTCTGAGCCCAGCAGTGGGACGTTTATAGGCTGTTGATGATGATGATACATGCAATAGCATAGAGCGGCGATGGTCTCACCACCTGTCACGCTGAGCACATGTGCAGTTGCTAATTAGTAAAAGTGGATTATTGGCAGAGGACTGCTTTTGCGGTCCTCATTGCCTGGTCTCTGACTAACCCTTCGGGGATAATAGTCGTGATTATAATGTATTTGTAGTAAGATGAAAGTGGTTGAAACTCACCAAGCCGCATTGGGCCTGCGCGGAAGGTTATGGATCAATCTTCAAATATTCTGTCCATGTGGGCCTGTGCCCAGCAGTGGGACGTTTAGAGGCTAATGATGAAACAGCTGTGTGTGCAGCGGCTTACTGGAAAAACACTACCTCTCTGTAGGGAGGCCGAAGGGAAGATCCGAGCTGGATGATATGGGGACCGAAGTCCAACGGATGTTAGTTGATTTTTGTCATTTTTGTCATGTATAAAACACTTGACCTGACCAGCCCTTGAAGTTTCTTGCGGTTTCTAGCAGTCACCTTATAGCGAAGGAGATGGTGAATTCTTCGCTAACGCGATGCAGGCTTCCCAAACTATTTTACCGGCGCGTCATAGTATGGAAACGTCGTTGACGTTTGTGGCGCCCTCTGTTAACACGGTTGAGAAGGTGTTTGCTTCGTGTCGAACTATGTGCGGCGTCATGCGGTAGGTGGCGCCTCTCTTCTCTCCCTCACCTCTTTTCCCTTCGGAATCGTAAAAGATGACTAACAGACTAAATGCTGCACATACACCCAACAGCATAGAGCGGCGATAGGCTCTCTCCCTCTCACGCAAAGTACCTGATTAGGTGAAACGTGGACTATGGCAGTGGTGTTCTGCGGTTCTTATTGCCTATCGTTTCTGACTAACCGACTACGGGGTATGTTGGGCCAATTGTCAGAATGACAAGGCAATAATGCCCAATTGTTAAAATGACCAGTTGTCATAATATCCATGTGTCAAAACAACAAATTGCTAAAACGTCTAATGGCCATAATGTCAAGTTACCATAACGAAACAAATTGTTGAAAAGTCGGATTGTCATAATGTCCAATATCAAAACACCCAATTGCCAAAACGTCTAGTAGACGTAATGGCCAATTACCAAAACAACAAATTGTTTGTCAGTTTTTGACATTTTGGTTAATGAACCCTAACACGAGTACCTAAAAAGGACACTTGTAATGGTCTTTATAACATCAGCTTCCCGGCTAGCACGATCACGTTTATTCGCCGACATAAAGCATTCGGCCCGTACTGGCAAATATGTGAGTACGAGTAGGTATGAGAGGGACGACGTATGCTATATGTCGGTAAAAACGTGATCGTGCTACCCGGTCTAGACTTGTGTACATATTGACTAACGGTCTTTATAACATCTGGACGTTATGACTTCTTGGACGTTTAGAGACTTGTACATATTGACCAAAGGTCATTATTCTTCCTTCGATGGCGGGAACGACAAACTATCTCGGTTACAGTTGTCAAAACTTGATTAAATTATGTTGCATGTTAAGGTTTGTAGACAAAAATACCACAGACAAGCAAGAACTACTATTGTTGTCTATTTCTTACTTCTCGTGTTATGTATAGACATAACACGAGAAAACGGGTCGAGAAAATTTTCTCGTGTTGCGCATGCTAGGCCCGCTGGTGTATTACGAGTAGGGTTACTATTTAGTAGGGATGATGGGAATATTCGTTTTATATTCGGTTTTCGGCGTATTCGGCAGGTTTACCGAATATTTGTATTCGGCCGAATAATATTCGGCTAAGGCTGGATTCGACTAAAACTGGAAAAGGGCTTACTCTGAGATTAGTCTTTACAAATTCGGCGTTTAATCTAGGTATAAGACCTTATTCCAGTTTGGTCGAATTTCACCCTAAATTACCGAATGTTCGGTAGTACTGTATTGAGCCATGTATGAGTTAACTGTTAAATGTGTTATTTTAATGAGTTACAGTAAGGCTTTATGTTTTTGTTGACACTAGCTGAATTTCCGAAAACAGCAGATAAAAAAGATGTTTTTTAATTATAAACAAAATATAAGTATGTGACTATTTTGAGATTATGCTACAATGAATTCTTGGAATTAGCGGAAGGGATGGTACGCCTTCCATCCGCGCGCTTTGCATGACTTGTATTGTTTACGTAAAGGAATCAATTATGCCGAATATTCGGTTCGGTAAAAGTTTTACCGAACATTCGGCCGAATATTCGTATTCGGTGACACCCATGTTCGGTCCATCTCTACAATTTAGGAATTTGAAAAGTTCTGACATTTCGATAAATGAGAAGTCAATAAAGTTTAAAAACTTATTTGATATTACTTAATATGTAGTTTTGTTACTCATATTCCAAAATTCGGACAAATTAAGAAGGAAGACAAAGTCCGGTCTCGAGTCTAAAAGTCCGGACATCTCCACACTAAACAGGACGGATGATAACCCTAATTACGAGGCGAGTTGCAACGTTACCATACAAATTCTCGTTTACGTTGACGTGAATGATGGAGAATTAAACTTGCGCTCAAATCAGATTATTTTTTGGCAAACCGACTTTTGATTCGCACTCGAACTACCGTAATTCTATTTATACATTTCACTTTATACTTGCACTTTCGCTAAGTGCTCTCACCAGCGTCATTAGTATAAATTATTTATCCCTATAATTTAAATTTTATTCAGCTTTGATGGTTCCGCACCTCCAATTGACATTCAAATGAAGTCAGATCAAAGCACCTAATTCTACAAATAGCCCTCGGGGCGCCTTTACACAGCTTTCCGTAGAAAAATGACATCCTCAGAGGATATGCTTTCGCTTCGGAAGAATATTAAAGGTCTCTTTTATGGCTTGTTACCGGAATTTTTAATTAAGTTTGGAAAATGTTGAGAGCTATCTTCATTTCTTTTGCTCGTTAAAAATAAAGTTGGTAAGTTTTAAATCTTTATTGAAGCCGGTTTTCTTTCTACAAATACTTGGTGGTTTGAATTCTAGGCGGATATTATTAGGATTCTTATATCCACTCGTCTATCACTAAGTAAGAGGTTAATAATAATAGAATTTCTATTGAGTATAGTATTACGACAGTCTACCGTATTATACTGTCTTACAGCTGGGCAGAGCTACCCATCATCCAAATAAAGTTATATCTTCAATAGTATTGGAATAATGTACTCATTCCTTTTCAATCTTATCCATTCTCGCTACTCTAAAAATAAATCTCATCATTTTCTAGTAGACTTATTTACAATCGCATATATTATAAACAACTTGTAGGCCGGCAGCTTGAAGGCGACTAATGTAAAGTTTTTGCGCAATGAAGTGGAGTGATCTCCGGACTGCTTCTGCTTCTTATTTTATATCTTACCTCTAAGTCCAGAGCTGACTTGGCATTGGTACAGCGCATCGTCGTCCAGGGAGACTTCATTGATGTCCAGAGAGTAGTCACCTATAAGAAAATATAAATTTAAAGTAACACACAAACAAAATAATACCTTTTTTAGGGTTGGTAGTCATAATCATAATAATTTATTTGCATTTAACATGTTAAAGAAGATGTTACAAAACTATTACAGATAAACATGTTAAGCTAATACAGGTTTAGCATGGCTAAGTTAATCTAGGAATATCAAATTACCTCCAAGCACAAAATGTTAAATTATACATTATAAAAAAAAAACAATATTAATGTTATAAAAATTATCACTGTTTAGAAATATCAGCAATTTCTTATTAAATAAATTGTCATTCGATTTCTTAATGTCATCAGGTAGTTTATTAAATATACGACCACACAATGCCACACTGCTATTAACAAACTTTGCAGACTTCGGCATGGCTTTATGCACGAGTCTGTGTGGATTTCTTTTTCCATTAGGTACGTACCAAAAGGGCTAAGCGGCTCACTAGAAGAATACTACCGACCTCTCTCTTTCCTTGGGTGTTGAAAAAGGCGACTACGAACTAAAGACTGCACAAACATACAACAGCATAGAGCGGCGATGGGCTATCACCTATAACGATGATCACATGTGCGGTTAAAATTCGGTAAAACGTCTGTGGCAGTGTACTGCTTTTGCTGTCCCCATTGCCTAGTCTCTAATCTGACTAACCCTTCGGGGATAATAGTAAATTATAGCAATAATTTATTGTAAACCAATTCGCATGTATCACGTAAAACAGGAAAGAGGTTAAGAAAGATTTATAATATATAATATTATACATACATATAATCACGACTATTATCCCCGAAGGGTTAGTCAGAGACTAGGCAATGAGGACAGCAAAAGCAGTTCTCTGCTATAATCCACTTTTCACCAAATAGCGACTGCAAATGAGCTCAGCAGGTGGTGAGCCCATCGCCGCTCTATGCTGTTGGATGTATGTGCAGTCTTTAGTCCGTTAGTCGCCTTTTACGACACAAAAAGGAAGATAGGGGGTGGTAGCATTCCTTTAATGAGCTGCTACACGACACGGCACTTCTATAAGGCTAAGAACTACATCTAAATTTATCGACAAAAAAAATAATATGGGGGGTTCAACTTAGTTTTGAATAATCTGTCAAAACATAAAAAAGTGATTTTATATCACAAAATAATTAAGTAAAATAATTTTTTTTCACTAAAATAATCTCAAACATACTTACGAAACAAAGTAATTGATTAGCTAACCAATGTCGTTAGCTACCGTTTGCCATTTTTTTCATGTTTCTACGACATATGAAACATTTGATATCGCATAGCGCCGCAGTACATTAAAAAAAACATAAAAATGGTCATATTTTATATGGGGAGGGGGTTGGACCCCCATATTATTTTTTTTGTCGATGAATTTAGATGTAGTACCTAGCCTTAACGGGTTAGAAGTACCACCCCTATCACATTGTATATTATACTAGCGGATCCTCACGGTTTTACCCGCGTGGTACCCGTTCCCGTGGGAATATCGGGATAAAATATAGCCTATATCACTTGGGAAGAATGTAGCTTTCTAATAGTTAAAGAATTTTCTTAATCGGTCCAGTAGTTTCGGAGCCTATTCTATTCAAACAAACAAACAAATCTTTCCTCCTTATAATATTAGTATGGATTACTTTTTTTACAATCTCACCTTCTTCATCGCTTCCAATCATCTTGTACCGTTCGTAGCCCGTTAGGTGTCGGTGGGTGCCTAAGCCAAAGTCATCTTTAGTCCACTGGAGCTGACCGACCTTGTTCTCCACTCGACAGGGAAGAGTCACTCTTGAACCGACTACTGCACTCTAGAAGAAAAATAAGGATTAGTCACCTTTTTATCGTCATTAACATAAACGTCCGACTTCTGGACACCAGCTTTTCCACATGGACAAATGTATGAATTTCACTTTTAATGAAATGAAACACTTTTTATTGATTAACCGCTCACTCGTGGAAATTTGCTGACACAAAAATTGGCGCAACTGTCAACGTCAAATTTGACAGAATCGAGCATAGACTATGCGATATTTTGCGATCACGATGCATAAAATGTACCACAGAACCGAAATAATCAAACTTGTTCATACTAAAGTAGTCTGTAAGTCTATGAATACACGGTACAAAGTCAAGTGTGTTTTTGTAGGTGCGGTCTCATGCGATCAATTGGGGGCTGAGGGGCTCGCGATTAATTTTACTACATTACGTAGTTTTTTAGTTTCGAACCCTTTATAGAGTACGTGGTCACAGTAAAATTAAACGAGAGTTAATCCGTAATAAACAAATTGTTTCATTTCAATGTGTAGTGCTCTCTTTAACCTCAGAAAACAATATTCACTTCTCATTCTAAAAGAAAAAAGCACTTTATGACCTATCACTTTGCAAAAAATTCACATAATTTGTTATTTTATTAAATATAATATATAAGATATATATATAAAATATACCACAACCACTGAATTACTGATTAACTTATCTATAAGTAACGGAACACACGTCATAAAGTGGAAGACTGAGGACAAAGCAGCTAAGCGGACTTAAAACATGGAATATTACCAACTAAACCGAGTACTTTAAGTACACACGGCGTCAGATCAACCTACCCAAAACTGTCAAATTTCTACAATCAATTTGGAACTTTATCGTTTGGTTCTAAAGATCAATATTCATTGGAAAAATTTGACAGTTTAGAGTAGGTTGATGTGACGCCGTGTGTACTTACCTAGTCTTTTTTAACGAGGGTATTCGCAAAATTTGTATTGATTTTGCAGCACTTTTTTATACCCGACGATGAAACTCTTTAAAGTACATCATTGTACATACATACATATAACGACGACTATTATCCCCGAAGGCTTAGTCAGAGACTAGGTAATGAGGATAGAAAGATAACAGTCCTCTGCCATAGTTCACTTTTCACAAAATATCGACTGCACGTGTCCTCAGCGTGACAGGTGCTGAGATGTATGTGCAGTCTTTAGTCCGTTAGTCGCCTTTTACGACACCCAAGGGAAGAGAGGGGGTGGTAGTATTCTTTCACCGCAACGCGACACTGTTAACATCATCGTAGCAAACACATTCACTCTAAAGAACACCTGGAAATCAATTCCGAGATCTTCGGGTTTTCGACATAGACGCCCTATCCTTTTGATAGATAATTTTCATCATCAGCCTATAACCGTCTCACTGCTGGGCACAGGGCTTCCCACATGGATAACTTCACGTGGGGAGGTTGGACCATAACCCACCACGCTGGCCCAATGCGGGTTGGTGGGTTTTAACGACTGCCATCTTTCGACAACAACCGGGACCAACGTCTTAACGTGCCTTCCCGAAGCACGGAGGAGCTTGAGATGTCTTTAATTTGGTCTCCCATCCAGAGAGCCGGCATTGCGAAAGTTGCTTTGCGGGCAAGATCGCAAGCCGCTGCGCCATCGAGCTCCTCAAGAACATAGAGGCGGTTAAATTCATAATCCTATAAACGTCCCACTGCCGTTCTGCCTTCAATCATCTTCATCATCGTCATACATATATATATACATATAATCACGACTATAATCCACGAAAGGTTAGTCAGGGACTAGGCAATGTGGACCGCAAGAGCAGTCCTCTGCTGTTACAGTCCACTTTTCACCAATTTCCCGGAATCCTCAACAACTGAGGAACTGTCTATCTAATCTCAAACTGTCGGAACAGAACAATGCTACAAACATCGTTGTTATGGCGACTGACTTAGATAAGATGGTGGTAGCTAGCCAGGCGGACTTAACAGCCCTACCACAAGCCAAACCGAGCACACAAAGATGTCGAACCCGGGACCTCTGGGTCTGAAACCGGTGGCTTAGGCACTAGACCACAGAGGCGGTTAAATAGCGACTGCACATGCACTCAGCGTGACAGTGGTAAGCCCATCGTCGCTCTATGCTGTTGGATGTAGTTTAGTCTTTAGTCTTTTACGACACCCAAGGGAAGAGAGTGGGTGGTAGTATTCTTTCACCGCTACGCGTCACGGTTTTCATTAGTAGGTCCTACAAAGCGAAATCGGGTCACAAGCACAACCGAACAACTTCCATTTATCTCTTGTATCTATATATATCTATAAAGGCAGTACCCCTATCAAACTTAACGTGCCTTCCAAAACACAATGGAATCCTATACAAAATTGGCATCATTATTTACCGAAAGAAAAAAATGAATTTCGCTAGCATATTAATCGGCCACCCACATACTCGTATTTTGCTACTACCCCCGCGTCCTGGTTCTAAGGCAAGGAATTTTTAATATGAAGCCTTTATATGTCAGCGTTGCTTGTTGGCAACGTGTAGAATAATATTGGATATGTAGGTAATATGTTATGGGTTGGCTCACAGGGATTTCCTGGGAAATACATGATTTATGGGCCCTGGATGTGGTTGTATTAATACCCGGTGGTACTGCGTGACCGGGTTAACTGGTTTTTTTTTATAACTAAGGTGGCATTCAGGTATACTGCCTAGTAGAGTCTGTCAAGTTATTTATTAATTTAATTTTTGTTGGTTTTGTTGCTAACTGTACTGAACGTTCTCTGTAGATATTAACGTCATCGTGTTTACTCAAATAAGTTTTTCGTCATGTTGAGCCTTAGGCTGCTAGTTTAAGCGTTTAGAGCAGGGCCAACATGGTTCATGTTACACTTGAAACAGACTATTGTAAGGTTCACTTAAAATCATTTGCATAATTCAATTTTAGTCTTTTCTTAAATCTATAGAACGATTGACAATCTATGATTTGACACATGTCATGTGTCGGGGACTCGGGGGGGGAGAAGTAGGACGGCAGTCGGTGACTCTGTGAGTGAGGCATTCTCGGCTTGGCGCTTGTACTGGACCGACTTGTAATGTAACCGAAACGGACAGATGACGGGAGAACTGGTTGTATTGAAGGAGAATAAATGCTATCTGATATTGACTACGTGTTTTACTACACTATTTATTAGTAACGACCAGGGTATTCTGGCATACGTACGACAAACAAACCGCAGCCGTGCGTGTGTCTCAATAGTGTAGACTCTATACAACGTGTAAAAAAATAAGCAATAATATTAAATGGTGCGTACATACTCTGTTAGGACTTCACTACTAAAATATAACCTTTAAATGTGGTATAGTTTTTTTAAATATTATTTAACATAAGTGTAATGTACATTTTGTACAAGTTGTACAACATTATTTTGTAGGTAGAACAAAGGGAATCATCGATTACTAACTTATGTGTTTTTAATCATTGAAATAGAGATTATTGCCCCGTCTTTAGGGTTGTAACGAAGAGTTTAAACAAAAACTTGTGCTCCTTTTTGTCTAAAAAATATAAATTTCAACCTTTCTACCAATTACTAGTACTAGTAATTGGTAGCTGAGAAATTTATATTTTTTAGACAAAAAGTAGCTCAAGTTTTTGTTTAACCCAACTAGCAAAAATTCCTCTTACACACATCCCAAGAGTATAATATAATAGAGTATAATTTTACCAGACTTTTAAAACTCCCATAGACCGCTATAAGTATGGATTTGGGCGCACTTAATAAGTCTATTCACCCTTAAATATACCTTAAAACGGTTTCGAGAAGTGTATTTCCAATCTTACAAAATTCTTGTCGATGCTTTAATAAAACCAAACAGACTTACACATGACTTACAAAGACATTCTTTATGGGTATTTACCCTTATAATGCACTTACTAATTCTGTTCTAAGTGTGATATCACTAGTAGTGCTCTTTGCGAGCAAGAGAGTAAAAAAAAATTTAGTAAGAGAGTAATCAAAGTCCGCCGAAAGGATTGCCAAGTGCTCGTGAAACTTGTTTCAATAATAAGAAGAGTATTAAAAACGTAAGTATTATGTATTGTCCTGTTTAATTCACTTTCCTACAAAATGTGTAAGTATAATTTCATGTTTGTTACGCATTACTAACGGTTAATAAATTGCGAAGCCGATTTTATCGAGTATTTTGATATTACAATCACAATATTTTTTCAATTATGTATCTTTAATAATAAAAAAATATTATATTAAAAATTAAAAATATAGAAATGTCAACATTACCACCAATCATGCTTTATAAGGGCTTTAACAGAACAAATATAAGTGCATTACCATTGTTTAAGATTTATACCCCACTTCTAAAATCAAATTCAACCACATTTTTTAATCCACGCTGCAATGGCTCATAAACTTTAGGGTTCCTTATTTAAAGTAAAAGTAGGCTAAAAAACAAAAAGGGAAGTTCCTGGTCGACCACCTTTTGACTTTTTTGCAATGCATTATAATTGTAATTGCAATTTATCTAAGCTTCTAAGACATTTGACGTGCTAGTGATCTAACAAAATGCATTTATAAGAGTTTATTAAGAATCAAGGCTTACTGTTCTTACAAATGTTATATAAAGTAAGCTTATATCCAACTTTAAGAATAAATTATAAGTAACACACGTTATCTAACAAAACACTTAGTAAAGTCACTTCTAAGATCAAGTGGTCTTATAAAGTGCATGTATAAGTGTTAATTAAGACTCAAGGACAATTAGGCTTATAAAGTGCTTATATAATACTATTGCTTTAATAAATGTTACATAAAGTTTGCTTAAATACGTCTGTAGAAATAAGTTATTAGTATAACAGCCGATATCTTTAAAATACTTAGACAAGTCATTTTTAAGATTAAGTGGACTAACATAGTGCATGTATAAGTGTTAATTAAAATTAGGCTTGCAGAGTACGTTTATAACACTACTGTTCTTATTGATGTCATTTCTCGTTTTCTTGTATACTTCTAAAAGTATTTTTACAAGTATAAATGCTCTTATAGCTTAAAAAGACTTATGATATGCCATTATTAGGGTCTCTGTCTTAATCAGAACATATATAAAATTAATTTAAGGACATAGCTCTTAAAAGCTTTCGTTTCTAAGGGTATTTTGCTAGCTGGGGAAAAAAACATTTATCACCAAACATGTAGGCTGCTCAAATTTCATTGCTTATTTTTTTTACACGTTTTATGTGAATCAAGGGACAGCATATGTTCGGTGTAATAGCACCAAACACTGTGACGTGTTGTGTTTGACGTCACAGTCCGCCGATGCGCTTGCATCGTTTGACATAGTTTTTAAGTTAACATTTCCGCGCTGCGACGACGGTCGTGTTACCTACTCTTAAACATTAACATTATTTAACATTGTAAAACATCAATATAATTACTTAGTTACATAAACATTTTTATCATTTAACATTTTCCATCAACAACCCCTAACTTTTGTAAATGTCGTTGCTTCTGTGCGCTGTGGTTTCTTGCGCTCGTTCCTTGCTACAGTTAAAAAATGACGCCCTGAATGGGTGGTATGTTAAAAAACATTTGGACGATTCAAAGTACTTATTAATTGTGTTTATTAAATAAATAGTTTTTGGGTTTGAGTTTGAGCAAATATTACATGATCCATCCCGGTGCCCCAACATCCTGCTAAATTGAAAGCGCCCTTAGCTCGCACTGTTGCTCGTAAGCTAAATGAGTATCTGAACATCTCACTAGTACTTTTGCCAGCGTGGTGGGTTATTTCCCAATAATAATATGTTCAAGTGAGAGGGCGAGTAGTGGGACGTTTATTATATAGGGTGACTGCTAGAAACCGCAAGAAACTTCAAGGGCTGGTCAGGTCAAGTGTTTTAAACATGACAAAAATGACAAAAAAGGAATTAGTTTTTTTTTTAATTTTAATTAAATAATTCATTTTGTGAATTTTAATTGGATAGTCTTTGAGTATCTTATTTATTTTAAAGCACTAATTTAAGAAAAATAAAATGAAATACAATTAAAAATAACGATTATTTACAACGCGTGGGCAACGGTCGGCTGGCCGACCGTCTGTTGACCCGTTCGCGTCAGCTGGGCGATAAGTACTTACGTTAGTCTGCAATGAGACCATTTTTGTCATGTTTAAAACACTTGACCTGACCGGCCCTTGAAGTTTCTTGCGGTTTCTAGCAGTCACCCTATATAATAAACGTCCCATCTCACTAGTACTTTTGCCAGCGTGGTGCTGGCAAAAGTACTAGTGAGATGTTCAGATACTCATTTAGCTTACGAGCAACAGTGCGAGCTAAGGGCGCTTTCAATTTAGCAGGATGTTGGGGCACCGGGATGGATCATGTAATATTTGCTCAAACTCAAACCCAAAAACTATTTATTTAATAAACACAATTAATAAGTAACTAATGATAATGATGATGATGTGTATATTATAGCCATACAAAAACATACTTGTAAAAAAACCAAGTCCCGCAACTCAGTTCTTCTACCGTAAAAAGTTGTCAGATCCATGTAATACCAAGTCGGCTGACTTTGGCCATCGCATGAAAACACTACGTATCTCACAAGTGATACATATTTATGTTAAATTAGATTCTTTAGTGCGAAGTTTATTGCCAAGTCAACTAGTTTCTAGTTTTATCCACAACGAAGTAATAGGGGGTCAAAAATGGCCTGCATGAACTGCTTCGAGAAAATGATGGTACGGCCATGCCGCTCTTTTTGCTCGACTTGGCGGGGGCACTGCCGTACCCCCAGACATACCTACGCTGTGAAGCGTAAATTGTCTATTAAATTTTTAAAAATGCTAAAATAGTGTTTAACTTTTAAAAAATGTCCGTGTCGCGTGGCGGTGAAAGAATACTACCACCCCCTCTCTTCCCTTGGGTGCCGTAAAAGGCGACTAACGGACTAAACACTGCACATACTTCTAACAGCATAAAACGGCGATGGGCTCACCACTTGTCACGCTTAGTAAATGTGCAGTCGCTATTTGGTGAAAAGTGGACTAGGGTAGAGGTCTGCTTTTGCTGTCCTCATTGCCTAGTCTCCGACTAACCCTTCGGGGATAATAGTCGTGAATTATGTATGTATAAAAAAATTACAAAAAGCTATTACTTAATGTTTAACCACTTAGGCGTCCAAGACCGTATATACAATATGGCTCCTACCGTCCAGCCATTCTGTCCGAAAGTTGGCCGACGCTGACCGAGACTACCCGAGCCTTAGAGTAAAACAAAAAGGGAAGATACGGCATTTAGTCGCGTAGCCGGAGAAAAATTACTTACGATAATTCTAAAACTTTTCATTTTTGCTGAGTGTTTAGATTAGGTGGATTGTAAGCTATTTTTAAAAAGTTAGAAGTTTTATGACTGTGCTTTAGGTATGGTTTAGGTATTTCATAATATTTCGTGTAACGTAATGTATATAATATTAAAGTTTGAAATGTTGAGTGTTTCATAATAAGAACTATCTTATCTTTGGGTTGTAAAAAGTTTAGAAACATAATATATGTGGAACTATGGAAATCACAAAATCACTCTTTTTGTCTTTCAATAAAATTTTAAAATTTCTGAAATAATATTTAAGACTTTCAGTGGTTAGTGGTACACATGTTGAACAAAGTTTAGAAAGTTAAGTGGTGTGCTTCTTTGATAATTTCACTTTTCTTTCGTAACTCACGCAATAATCAATTAAAATTGACAGAATCGCTCATACATGACCTTTGTAATGCTATTTTATACCACACAAAAAATTAGAAACATACATACAGTGCATTTTGTTTAAATCACGAATAAAACATTTCGCTAAATACGTTTGTTTATGCGGGACGCGGCCTGCTGCAGGCGCGGCGCGGGGCGGTGGCGGCGGGCAGGCACGGGGGTGGGGGCGGCGCGCGTGACGGGCGAAGTTAATACAAGAAGACGTTTTGCAGAAATGTAAACTAAGTACCTTAACCTAAATATTTTACATCTTAGCTGACATCAATACAAACAAAACACTATTAAATGACAAGTTTCGAGTAGGTGGTTAAGTACAGATCGCGCAATTCTTCGTTCAGATAAGATTATTCTACAATCATCCGAATTGGATGAATGGGATGAAAACGTAAACACGCAATAATAAATTAAAATTGACAGAATCGCTCATACATGCCTTTGTAATGCTAATTTATACCACACAAAAAAATAGAAACATACATACAGTGCATTTTGTTTAAATCACGAATAAAATATTTCACTAAATACGCGATTAGGCATGCAGGACGTGGGCGGGTGGATTTGGGCATCAACTCGTCACACCAAAATTTTGTTCTAACTGGTCACACCGCCAAAAGCCGTATTATTTGTGTCAACCCGTCACAAGTTGATTTATTTCTATTAGGACACATTGTAATTTTTGTAGCTATTGGTCACACTACTCACACTGCGAATCTGTTCCTATTCGTCATCCTGTCAAACAGTTCTAACTGGTCACAAAGAAGGAGGATACCTAAACAAATTTCACTACCCGCCAAACGTGTGGTACAACAAATTTTGGGACAAACACAATATAATAAATCAAAAATGCCGATTATTTATTAATAATGTATTTATTTTAATCATATCAAACCATAAATATCCTCCTTGTGGCCAGTTAGAACTGTTTGACGGAATGACGAATAGGAGCAGATTTGCGGTGTGTGTGACCAGTAGCACATAATAAATAATCCAGTAGCCAGGATTTGGCGACATCCCGCGCCCGCTCTCTCACCTACACGCGCCTGACGGTAGGCAGGCTTACGCCGCGGCCGCGGTCAGTGAGCGAAGGAACTTCGAAGAGAGAGCATCGTGTCAACAGTTAGTGACTTTTGGCAAAATATTTTTGGCAATTAAATGTCTACAATTCCACAATATATTTTTTTATATATTTTTTATTTGGGTAAAAAAACAATGTTGAATACAATGTTGCTTAGATTATTAAATTTATATAAAAATGATAATATATTTTTTTATTTCGTATCTTTATTTATTTATTTAGGAACAGCTAACAGTTACATTACAACTTGTAACTAAACATAATTTAAATAAATATTAACAGTAATGCAACCCACAACGCTATTCTCAGAGTAATAGAAATTGTTACTAAAGGCTAGAGGGTGCTGAAGTACGAAATAATACAAATTATACACCATATATTATTATAAGATAATGTAACTTTTACACATAACATTGTAGTAGTAACTAAAGTATACCTACATAGAATACAAGTACAAAAATAAAAAACAAAATAAATTATCAATTTACATTTAATAGTTTCTTAAAGATATGAGATTTAAAACCACTGTCATGTAAAAATATGTCGATTGATTCGAACTCTTTATTGTATGTGTCTGCAGCACAAAATTAAAAGCGATGCAATCCTCAATGGATTTTATAGTTTTATATGCTTTTAAATCGTCGGCGTACAATAGAAGTTTTGAATTTTAAAAGCATTGTTTTATATTATTTATATATAAAATGAACATAAGCGGCCCAAGGATGGAACCCTGTGGCACCCCTGAAGTTACCGTAACGCTTTTGGAATGATAACCATTGATGACTACCTTTTGAGACCTATTTTTGACGTATGATGTGCAGTGACGGATTAACCCTTAATCATATTAAGCAATTGCTTAGGGCATCACGTCTAGGAGGGCACCAGAAGAAGCACAAAAAAATCCGTCCTTAGGGCATCACATCTCACTCTCACGAAAATCAAACCAAAAAAAAATTCTAGGATTAATTTGAAAATTCGCGCGTTATAAGTTGACATGGAGTCCGACCTAGACCTGGCAAAGCAAACTCTTCAATACCTTGAAGAACATTGTGGATTAGATTTTTCAAAATGCAGAGGCCAGTCTTATGACAATGCTTCAAATATGTCTGGGCGTTACAATGGCATACAGCAGAAGATTCTAGAGGCGAATCCGTTTGCAATATATATACCATGCGCAGTCCATCTCTCAATTTAGTAGGTCAAAGCGCCGTGGATTGTTGCCTAGCAGCTGTAAATTTTTTTTCGTTAGGTTTTTTTTCTGTTATGACTCGTCATAGTGACTGCATCCTGCCTGATGGTAAGCAGCCGATGCAGTCCAAAATAATGAGAGCGCTCCCTACCGTGGAATAATCACGATAACGAGCGCACCTATTCATGACGGCCGGCATAAATGCCGTTTCACGCCCTGCTTAAAAGACCCGGGACTGTAGGAGCTGGGAAACACATGCGCCGGCAAGGAATTCCAAAGCCGAATGGTCTTACAGAGAAATGACTGGCCAAATTTTTTGGTACGAGTACTGATAGTCACATAGTACAGTATGATGGTGGTTCCTAAGACCAGCACGTGTAGTCTGGGAGAGAAAAGGAGAGGGCGGGATAAGATCAAAAAGTTCTTCAGAACACTCTCTGTAGTAGTTCCGGTAGAAGACACTGAAAGAAGCAATGTCTCTACGCAGCTAGAGGTAATCAAGGGAGGCTGTAACCTCAGCATCTCCAATAATGCGTACCGTACCGCTCGCCTTTGCAGTCTATCAAGTGCATCGAGGAGGTATTTAGCGGAGCCGTCCCATAGATAGGAACAATACTCCATACTCGATCGCACCTGAGTTTTGTACAGCAAACAGCGCTGCTCAGGAGTGAAAAACCGCCTCACCTTATTGAGAATACCCAGCTTCCGGGAGGCAGTTAAAATAGCACTCTCGATGTAGCATTTTGGATTCAGTTCCTGGCCGATGTTCATGCCAAGAATGCTGAGGTTCACCGAAATGGGTAACGGAAAGTTCTGAAGAGAGGGAGGAGTAAGGAAGGGAGTTACCTTGGACCAGAATGCACAAACCTGGGTTTTGCTAGCATTAAACTCGACCAGGTTTTTAGATCCCCACTCTGAGACACGATCGAGATTCAGGTTTAGTTTGGCAACCAGTTCTTGCCTTTTCACCATGATATCGGCTTGCTTTGCCGCAGGATGTCCCAAGTACCGCTACGACAAATTTACTACACTTAAAATTATATTATATAACCGTATCGCGTAGCGGTGAACGAATACTACCACCCCGTCTCTTCCCTTGGGTGTCGTAAATGGCGACTAACGGACTAAAGACTGCACATACTTCCATAAGCATAGAGCGGCGAATGGCTCACTACCTTGTCACGCTGAGCAAATCTCTACGGTCGCTATTTTGTGAAAAGTGGAGTATGGTAGAGGACTGCTTTATTTTGCTGTCCTCATTGCCCTGACTAACCCCCCGGGGATAATAGTCGTGATTATATGTATGTATATGTATGTAAAATTATATGATATCATACTTATACCTCATCATCGCCTATAAACGTCCCACTGCTGGGCACAGGCCTCCCACGTGGACAATAGCACGTGGGGATATTGGGCCATACCATAACCCACCACGCTGGCCCAATGCGGGTTGGTGGGTTTTAACGACTGCCATCTTACGACAACAACCGGGACCAACGGCTTGATGTGCCTTCCGAAGTACGGAGGAGCTCGAGATGTTTTTAATTTGGTCACCCATCCAGCGACCCGGCATTGCGAAAGTTGCTTAGCGGGCAAGATCGCAAGCCGAACGCATTAGCCGCTGCGCCATCGAGCTCCTACTTATACCTAATCAGCATTAATAAATAAATAATGCTTTGGTTTTTATTGTTTTCGCACCTACTCCACTTCTAAGGTACGTCACATCTCAACATATTATTTTACAAAAAACTAATGTTTTTAGGCGGTACAGGTTTAAAGACCGATTATAGTTGACATACGGATATAGGGCCCACAGGCGTGAATTGCTTAGGGCATCAAGTAGTCTTAATCCGTCACTCATGATGTGCGCCACCGGTGACACTCCGTGTACGTGAGAGCTCGAGCGCTGGTGACCTTGAGCGGAACGTGTAAACACTAGGGTTAATCTGAAATGGAATTAAGACTTGTGCCAAAGAAGACGTATGTGTATGTTACATAGTATGTTATGTAATGTAAACCTGTGCAAGGACAATTAAGTAGGAAAGTGAAAGGTAGGTCGTACGGATGATAGGTAAGAAGTAGGTACAGACGGATAACGTACCTACTACCTACCTATACTTCTTACGATTTTATACAGTTACTCCATTAAGTAAGTAACTACCAACCTAGTTAGGTACTTGTAAATTGTAATAATGTAGGTAGGTACTTAATAATTGTAGGTGACTAGTAGAATTGAAATTATAATACTTAATTAAGTAAATAGGTACCTACGTACTTACGTAGACATACAGACGCGGGGGGACTTTGTTTTATAATAAATAGGTAGGTAGTGATGAATGATTTAGTGATAATAAGAGTACCTACTTACCTACCTTACTATAATTTAGGAATACTTTTGCATACTTACCTGAAGTTTTTAATTGATTTTTTGATTGTCAAAAAACATGTAAGGGTTGTGGAAAAAACTTTAATCGTATGATATGGCCCTAGCTAGATACGCAATTCTATAGCCTATTGTACATCTTAAAAATTACTTTACTATTATTGGAGGGAGGCCTTTGCCCAGCAGTGGGACAGCGAGGGCTAATATAATAATGATATAATAAAAATTATTGTGATTTGTGAACATGACAGGATAATAGATTGATTAAACAAAATGAAAAATTAACAGTTAAGCATACTAAATCACTTGCAGTTTTTATTTTTAATTAGAATATGTTACATACTCATTGTTTACGTTACGTACGTTTTTATCCCATTCATCCAATTCGGATGATTGTGGAATAATCTTATCTGAAAGAAGAATTGCGCGATCTGTACTTAACTACTCAAAACTTGTCATTTAATAATGTTTTGTTTGTGCTAAGATGTAAAGTAATTAGGTTAAGGTACTTAGTATCATTGGGTACTTCATACTTAGTTTACTTTTCTGTATAACGTCTTCTTGTATTATCTTCGCCCGTCCGTCACGCGCGCCGCCCCCACCCCCGCGCCTGCCTGCCGCCACCGCCGCGCCGCGCCCGCAGCCGCCCGCGTCCCGCATAAACAAACGTATTTAGCGAAATGTTTTATTCGTGATTTAAACAAAATGCACTGTATGTATGTTTCTAATTTTTTGTGTGGTATAAAATAGCATTACAAAGGCCATGTATGAGCGATTCTGTCAATTTTAATTTATTATTGCGTGTGTTACGAAAGAAAAATGAAATTATCAAAGAAGCACACCACTTAACTTTCTAAACTTTGTTCAACATGTATACCACTAACCACTGAAAGTCTTAAATATTATTTCATAAATTTTAAAATTTTATTCAAAGACAAAAAGAGTGATTTTGTGATTTTCATAGTTCCACATATAATATATTTCTAAACTTTTTACAACATAAAGATAAGATAACTCTTATTAAGAAACACTCAACATTTCAAACTTTAATATTATATACATTACGTTACACGAAATATTATGAAATACCTAAACCATACCTAAAGCACAGTCATAAAACTTCTAACTTTTTAAAAGTAGCTCACAATCCACATAATCTATACACTCAGCAAAAACGAAAAGTTTTAGAATTATCAAAGCTTCTTTATGGAATTTAATGTCCCACGACCGGACTAATTAGCGTCTCGTGAGTGAGCCGCCAAAATTAGGCCTAAAGGCACAATTTCACTTCAGTCACAATTTGCCGAGCGAACAGGCTACATTGCACTATTGCGGATATTCTACTGTGTGAAAAAGAGAAAGACGCTACTCCGCAGTGGCGTCGGAATCGGTCGTACGTACTCGTCTGTTGCGAAGCGACCGAGACGTCAACGCGCTACTCGCTGTCTCCCTCGCGCTGACGTTGAAACTTACCGCTTTGTCTCGCTCGCTCGATTTACACTTTATAGGTGTGCGAGTGTGAGTGTTTGCTTAAGTAGTTGAGTAGGACTATATTTTGAATGACTACAAGTAGGAGCATGCCGTATCTTCCCTTTTTGTTTTAATCTAAAGGTGGCCACTGACGATCAGTTTTTCCCATCAGTTGAACTGACGTCAGTCCAAATTTTACACAAACTGACCGTGAGTGTGTGATCGTCACTCCAATCGAGTCAGTTCGAATTTCTCCAATGAATATATTGATCTTTAGCACCATACAATAAAGTTTAACATTGATTGTTTCGCGTCAGTACGAACTTCTCCAATGAATATTGATTCTTAGAGCCAAACACTAAAGTTCAAAATTGATTGTACCGGCCGGTCGAGACTGACGAGCCGGCGTGACGCAAGTGAATGGGGAAATCTGTTTGGCGTAAAACCATTTGGAGTGACGCCACAGTTTTACGCCTGGACTGACGCGCAAAACTGATCGTCAGTGGCCAGCTTAAGACCCGAGCTGACAAAAAAGCTTAGAAATTTAAATCGTACCTGATCTTGTGGCTCTATCGCAAACTTCTGTTCTTTATGAGCACCTACAGACACTATGAACACACTCAACACAACACAATTCACCACACTCTTCATTATCCTGAGCAGCAGGAACAGTTGGTTTGTATTACGACTCGTGACTTTTGTTCTCGACATCCCAGTCACTGTCCTAATCGTGACTTTTCCTACATCTTCATCGACATTTTCGTATATCACCTTAGCTTCTTCGATATCTTTGCTAGGCTCTTCATTACTTTTAGGTATCCTTTCTTCAGTATCCATATTTCTTTAAAGTTTGATCGCACTCCGGCCATATGTTACTCTCATAGGATATGTAAAAGTTTTCTTGGTTAGCTTCCAACAGTCGGTCAGTTGGTAATATCTGTAACAATAGAAGGATCTTATGAAATACTGCATAGATGTGTGTGGTTATTTTAAGTTAGGTACTTATTTATTATTAGGACAGTCATCCAAAACATGTACTAACAAAACAATTATACTGATAGAAACAGAACCATAATTAAAGAACACTTTTTCAGGGTTCCGTAGCCAAATGGCACAAAACGAAACCCTTATGGATTCGTCATGTCTGACTGTCCGTCCGTATGTCACAGCCACTTTTTTCCAAAACTATAAGAACTATACTGTTGAAACTTGGTAAGTAGATGTATTCTGTGAACCGCATTAAGATTTTCACACAAAAATAGAAAAAAAAAACAATAAATTTTGGGGGTTCCCCTTACTTAGACTAAAACTCAAAAAAAATATTCCCATACGTGTAGGGTATCTATGGATAGGTCTTTAAAAATAATATTGAGGTTTCTAACATCATTTTTCTCTAAACTGAATAGCTTGCGCGAGAGACACTTCCAAAGTGGTAAAATGTGCCCCCTTTTTTAAAACTAAAAAAAATATATGATGTACATTACCATGCAAACTTCCACCGAAAATTGGTTTGAACGAGATCTAGTAAGTAGTTTTCTTTTCATACGTCATAAATTATTTAATTTAAAAAAATACACTATTATTAAAACATCGATCAAACTTACAACGAACAACAAGAACTGTTATATGATGTTACTTGCTGCTACGGAAACCTTCATGGGCGAGTCCGACTCGCACTTGGCCGCTTTTTATTTATAGACAGCCACGGCATGCAATGTGGACTTAATTAATTTTTTATGATGACTTACAGTCACAGATATACTTAATACTGTAAAATATACGCCTAATGCTAAAATGCCTAAATGCCTAAGCTCACAATTTGATGCTGATTAGTAAATCATAATAATTATGTATATGAAGTAAATACATTGATTGCCAAAGTGTAACGTTATGTAGTGACACGACGTTACAAATACATTTATTGCCAAAGTGTAACGTTAGGTAGTGACACGACGTTACAAATACATTTATTGCCAAAGTGTAACGTTATGTAATGGCACGACGTTACAATTTATTTTTATTTATTTATTTAGACATACCAACAGTGTACATATTATTTTATTTTAACAAGGTTTCATAAACAGAAGACAAGTACTGATATATACACCTATAACAGGTACGCACAACATCCACTATTGAACACTTCTAAAATAACAGGAAGTTTAAATTAAGTTTTGAACCAGTACTAAAATAAAATAAAAATCAAAAACAAAAAACACCAAAATAATATTAAAAACCAGTTTAAAAGAAATAAACAAAAACAAAAACCAACAATTCCCAAGTTATGCAAGCAGTTCCAGCACCTTTTTCTTAAAGGAGGGTAAAGAGTCGTGGAAAATATCCAGATCATCCGCTCTACCATTAAGCATGTTATACTCAATACACATTCTAGCTATTGGAGAATTAAGACCGAGATTAGACTTCGCTAGTGGAGTGTAAAATAGTTTAGTTATGGCATGACGTGGCAGTTTATAAGGCACATTCAGACCTACGAGTCCAAGAATGTCAGAACATTTAATATCATAGTTTACTATTTTGTGCAGAAAAACCATATCACACATTTTGCGACGGGTACATAGTGTCCGAATGTTAAAATAGTCAAGACGCTGAGCATATGTGCATCGATGGGAAATACCACTCGACATGTATGCCAAGTGTCTCGTAAATGCTCGTTGAACACCCTCCACCCGTTGTGAATGCACGCTATACACTGGGCTCCAGATAACACATCCGTATTCCAGATGGCTCCGTACAAGACTATTAAAAAGCACAGTCCTAGTGTGTGCACTATTGAATTGCCTAGTATTCCGTTTCAGAAATCCGAGCATTCGGGACGCCTTTTTTACTATCATATCGATGTGCGACACAAATCGTAATTTACTGTCCAAAATGATACCAAGGTCTGTAACCTGACTTATTCTACTCAGGGAAGTTCCACCTATACTGTAAGTAGACTCAAATGGAACTTTCTTTTTTGAGAATCTCATGTGAAAGCATTTATTGGCGTTTAATTCCATCCTGTTTAGGCTACACCAGTTGACTACTCTGGCCAAGTCATTCTGAATAAGATTGGCATCGTGCTGAGAAGAGATGCTTTTATAAATTTTTAGATCATCCGCGAATAAAAGGGTCCTGCAATTTTGAATAGCAGAAGTGATATCTTTTATGAATATAAGAAAGAGTACGGGTCCAAGATGGGATCCCTGGGGCACTCCCGATAAAGCATAATAGGGCAGGGACTCGTAACCGTTAACTGAAACCACCTGGAGTCTCTTTGCTAGGTACGACTCAAACCAATGTAAAAGCGATCCATTTATGCCAAAGTACTCCAACTTTTTTAATAGTATAGAGTGACAGACTTTATCGAAAGCACTAGCAAAGTCTGTGTAAACAACATCAACTTCCATACCACTATCAAGACACCTTGACAAGTCAGACACAAAGCCACTCAGATTTGTCACAGCTGAGCGACCAGATCTAAAACCATGTTGACAGGATGATAAAAGAGGTTCAACGTGTCCGATTAAACGCGGGCATACCAGCGATTCAAACGATTTTGAAAAGCATGACAAGATTGCAATTGGTCTATAATTATTTGTGTTATTTAGTTCACCTTTTTTGTGTATGGGTAATATCCTTGCTTTCTTCCATTCCTCGGGAAAACAACCGTCAGACAAAGAACGGTTAAACACTAAAACTAACGGCCAGGACAATACTGCACCACAGCGCTTAACAAACACAGTCGGTAAACCATCAGGGCCTGCTTCCTTTGATACGTCAAGTTTTTGTATTTTTTTTAACACGTCCCGTTCTGAAAGACAAATGCTGTGTAAGCATTTGTCATTGGTGACTAAAGCATTTCCAAACGAATTGTACCCAGTGAGGCTAGCACGACCGTAAGTCGAGGAAAATTGAGATGCAAATAGGTTAGCTATGGTAGGACCTGAGTTGGCGGAGTCATTCAGCCCGTACATGGTAGAAGGGATAGATGAGGAATTATTTCGTTTATCTTTAATAAACCGCCAAAATACTTTAGGATTCTTAGATACATCGGCCTCGATAGTGTGTATATAGCGAGTGTAAGATTGTTGGTATAACTTGTGGCAATGATTACGAACCACACTGTACGATATTAAGTCCATGGGATTCTTGTATTTCCGGTATTTACGCCTGAATTTGTCCTTTTCAGATAATCTTTTTATTAAGGCATAACTAAACCATGTAGGAAACCTAGATTTGACAGTACCACGTTTCGGTACGTTCCTTTCAATAATTTCTCCAATAACTGAGTAAAGGGCTGAAACCATCACATTGACATTGACACACTCAGCGAACCTAGCAGACCAGTCGACACCCATCAGTTCCTGTATAATTTTTCCATAGTCGGCGTTGTAGAAATTAAGTTTAACACAATTTTTCTGTCTAAGATACTGAGTGGAGTCAGGTAAGGATATAATAACTGACAAACATGGGTGGTTAGAGTCCAGCTTACTTAGGGTGTCCAAAGGTTGCTCGACGACTATGTTAGATAAGGTGCTAAGCACCAAGTCGAGGATTCTGCTGTTCGAATTTTGGAAGCTGTTATACTGGTTTATGTTATTGAGAGACATAAAATCAATCAAGGCATAACCCAGCGGGCAGTTGTATTCACTAGCATCCATATAAACGGAGTCCTTAGCGGTAGACCATTCAATGAATGGTAGGTTGAAATCTCCCACTATCAAAACATCATCGACAGAATCCATGACGCTACCAGCACTATTTAAGTACTCAATGAGTGACTCCAGACGTAGGGGTGGTGGGAGGTATACCGCGCAGAGAGCAATTGACATTTTACCAAAGCTTGTATCTAATTTGATTGTGACCCACAAGTCCTCACAGTCACTCTCCCAGCTCTCCATTCTATAAGACTGAATATCGCGCGAAACAGCAATTAGTACCCCCCCTCCATCCCTTTTGGAGCTTTTATTACACAGGCGATCCCTACAATTTGCAGGGGCCTTATACTATCTCAACAGTAGTATTACTTTAATCGTTGAGTGGTTAGCGCGCCGGGTCTGGCGTCGAGCCATCTCGAAGCTCCCGGGTTCAATTCCCGGTCGGGTCAATTTAGAGAAGGACTGTTTTCCTAAATTGATTTCGGGTCTGGGTGTTTTTTCTATGTTTATGTATGTTTATCTATTCGTTATCTTAACATATTAACGAGTTCCATAAGAATACCTACTTATCTTGGGCCAGACAATTGACAATTCGGACACAGTGTCCGAATTGACACTTTTTAATTTTATTATATTTTCACTGGCGATTCGGACACTGTTAAATTATTGGAGCTGTTCAGTACAGTCAGATAGAAAAGCTTCAAAATATAAAATTTGATGGTTGATGGTTTGGTGACGCAAAAAACATTTTTTTTAATATAACGAGTGCCATGGTTTTACGCTGTTATTCAGTTACAGGGTGGTATTACGCCGGGCGAGACGGGCTAATGCGTGCTGCAACGCAGCGCGACTCTACCACACAGTCAGTGTCACTCATACCACCACCAGGGTCTCAAGGTTCAAGCTACGGACGCGAGGGACTTTACCAAAAGTCAAGACCAAAGCTCATGGTATTTCTTTTTCTGCACACACCCATAATCGGGATTATAAAAGGTCGAAACGTCGAATATAAAAGGTATGCATAGGATGCCTTTATTTGTAAAATCTCGTTAAATCCCGTTTATACAGGTAGGCATTATGTGTGGAATGGAACGCGAAATTGTAAAAGTTTCATATCTATACTAACTAATATTATAAAGCTGAAGAGTTTGTTTGCTTGAACGCGCTAATCTCAAGAACTACTGGTCCGATTTGAAAAAATCTTTCAGTGTTAGATAGCCCATTTATCGAGGAAGGTTATAGGCAATATATCATCACGCTAAGATCAATAGAAGCGCAGCACAGAGTAACTATGCCACGCGGACGAAGTCGCGGGCAGAAACTAGTTTTCTAGAACCGTGTCGCGTTGCGGTGAAAGAATACTACCACCCCCTCTCTTCCCTTGGGTGTCGTAAAAGGCGACTAACGGACTAAATACTGCACATACATCCAACTCACCACCTGTCACATGCGCAATCGCTATTTGGTGTTAGCGGCTATGGACTCACCACCTGTCATGCTGAGCACATGTGCACCCGCTATTTGGTTAAAAATAGACTATGGTATAGGACTGCTTTTGGTGTCATCATTGCCTAGTCTCTGTATGAATGTATTGTAAATCCCGTTTATATTATGTATTATGTGTGGATAATGGAAAAAAAGAAATTTTAAAAGATTCATTTTTCAATTTAGTCAACCATCCGCTGACGTGGCATCGCTACTTGCTTAACCTTCAAGATTGAAATAGAAAATGATTTATTCAACCTCATTTACAGGATTATTAACTAAAAAGTAATAAATATAAAATAGTAAGATATAGAAAGATTGCTACTTAGAAGCTGCATGTGTACTACAAGGAACACCGGCATACAAAACGATTTTCTTTGCGTCATTAAGCTGCTGCACCAACAAGTTCCTACTGTTAACTTTATATAAAGGAAGTAAAGTTAGGAATCCCACCTTTTTCAATGTTTCAATCAATGGTCTGATGTTTTCATAATCCATTACTTCCTAAGTTGCGTGTATCAAATGTCTTCCGTGTTTCTCTTCGCTACAGCTATGCCTATTGTTATGGCTAAGAACCCCTTCACACTAGCGTTGGTGCGCAATAAATTCATTTCAAAAAACGCTTGTTCGCACCAGTGATATATACGTTACACTCAATGGTTTGCACATGGTAAGTTTAGTCTAGTGACGGGTAGATAGATACATTGCGTTGCTAGTTAGCTAAAAGTTTTACCATACTAAGTTTTAGTTATACTGACTCGACAGGACGGTTGTGTAAACGCTAGTGTGAAGGCAGCTTTAACGTTTCTCTCGAGATGTATGATGAATGAACCAATCCAGCTTGTGATGTTTTGTGTCGTGTAATCTTTATAAGGAACTTGAGCACATCGGATGTACGTTAACGTCATTTACTCCAATCTAACTGTCGGAACACTACAAAGCAACTAAACTAGATGCTATCCACAGCTTGTACATACTTTACAGTAAAGGACGTAATACTACCATCCACCTCTTCCCTTGGGTGTCGTAAAAGGCGACTAACGGACTAAAGACTGCACATACTACCAACAGTACAACAAATTCGGCTTCGTGATCACAAACCCGGCCTACACGCATCGAAAAATCCAAAACCAAAATTTGCACGACCTGGGAATTGAACCCGAGACCTCCGGATATCGAACCGAGTTAGACATGATGAACATCATCATCATCACCAGCCCATCGTAGTCTACTGCTGGACATAGGGTTCTCCCTAAGCGCGCCACTGAGCCCGGTCTTCGGCTCTCCGCATCCAGCTACTGCCAGCCGCCCTGCACAGATCGTCGCTCCATCTGCAGATCTATCGGCTAAAAAATATGGATATGGACATGGGCTTCATTTGACATTTGAAGCCCAGATTTGGTCCTTATATGGGCATATTATGGACTTCAAATGTCAAATGAAGCCCATGTCCATTATTCATATTTTTTAGCCGATAGGGTAGCTGGTCGGGAGGCGTCCCACACTACGTTTCCCAATTCGCGGTCTCCACTCTAGAACTCGTTTACCACAGTTGTCAGTTCTACGACAGATGTGACCAGCTCGTTGCCACTTTTGCTTGCTTATAAGGCATGATGAACATAGTTGCTATAATATGTAACCAAAAATACTATACGGCAAATGATAGATAGCCAACCTAGTGATATAAAGACGGCCGGGTGGTCGAGTGGTCAGCGACCCTGACTGCGAATCTCTCGGTCCCGGGTTCGAATCCCGGTAGGGGCAAATTTTTTGTGTAATGAGCACGACCGTTTGTGACCTATTTTTATTAGTATTTATGTATGTTTGTCCGTTATTCAGTCACCATAATTCAGGTTATGCCTGGTTTGAGGCTGAATAATTGGAGGAATAGTTGTAAAATTTAAAAAATAATAATTATAAAAAAATGAGTAAACTAATAGATATGTACTGTACCCCCCTTTTTCAACTGCGAAAAATGCATTAGAGTGCATAGGTACTCGTTCGTGGGTCTGAGGCAACCAGAGAGTTATGTGGAGCTCTCCCCCTTACATCCCACCCAACTTCTATGTCCTATGAGTTCGATAAGATGCATGGGGGCACAGGTTACTCGGGATCCCACGGATGTGTCGTGTCGGATAATGTAGGTAAATGTTGGTAATTCTATGTAAAAAAATAATAAACTTTCCTACACTCACACCAATTATCTAGCCCAAGAAAAGCTTCGTTACGAAACTCGTTAAATGGTTACTTACTAGACAACGGATAAACACACTTAAAATACCCAAATACATACTTATTATACATAGAAAACACCCAGGCCCGAGACAATTTAGAAAAACAATAATTTCTAAATCTATCCGACCGGGGATCGAACCCGGGACTTTAGAGATGGCGACACTATGAAAACCGGTGTACAAACCACTCGACCGAGGAGGCCGTCAAAGCTGTGCAGTTTCTTGCACCCGTTCTTCTCTATAGCTAAAAGACCTCCTGAATGGGTGGTAGGTAAAAAAATGGTAATGGACAATTCGAAAATACTTATTTAGTAAGTTTACTTGAATAAAGTGATTATGACTACGACTATGAGTACATGTACCATGTAGGTACTTCCTGCAGGTAATCGAAGCATAGACGTCAGAGTTTGAGACTGCTGCTTTACTCAGACTGCATTGGAGGATGTAAATGATCATCAATATTTGTACCTTAGCCATGTATCGTTAACAAACGAAGTCACAGGCTGAGCTAGTCGTAATTAGAGAGCTAGAACTCGACTAGACTAGCCATTAAGAAGCAAACGGGCTGGTCTCGGAGGAAATTAATAGATAAACGGAGCGTTCAAATAGGAATAGGGTGAGCATGTGACCGGAAATAATAGGATTTTATTTATTTATTTTATTAAGAAAACTAACAATTACATATTATATTCAAAAACATAAATCAGACAAGTTTCCACATAAAAAATAGGCTATAAATAACATAGGTGTAACTCTTTAAAACCCGTGAAAAGACAAAATAAATGTTACACTGACAGGATTCACATTGAGGGACGAACAAGTAACAATTGCCACCTATATATTTACATAACCTATACGATGAAACTAGTAAGTATTGAAAAAAACAAGTTTAAAAAAATCCAAATTTGTGACTTGCTTTTTGTACGAGGTCAGATTGTCGATTCTAAAAAATAACATCATACTATGCAGTGAAAACAAATTAAGCAGTGAAAACAAATTAAGCAGTGAAAACAAAAACCACCTCAATGTACAGCATGCACAACCAAACAAGTAACAAGTACAATTTTTTGAATGAATTGTCTGCTTGCATTCAAAATTGTTATTTATAGAAAAAAAAGAAATACAGCGTGTATCAAGCGGGGCCAGCCTTAATCCAGTGTTTCAAATTATCCCAAGTGTAGACCCTTTCTATAAATACCCTAGTAAGATAAGCTCAATTTAATTTGTTTTTGCATTTACAAACCAAGTTAATCTGTAGTTAATTTAAAATCAGAACAAACTAAACCCATCACTAGCAGGGTCATGAACTCTGTATGATAACTGCCTATAGTGCACCTCCTGACTAGAGATGGGAAAAAGTGCTTATTTTTTTTCACGTTTATTCGTTGTACGATTTTTAAAAAGCATGCTTGTAAAAATGCTTTTTTACTTTTTTGCTTTTTTGTTTATTACTTACTAAACGTTGTGTTGAAACGAAAAATGTAAAGCTTTTTATTACATTTTTCGTTGTTAACACAATTGTATTTCGTTGTCATTGAAACAAAAATTTAATATTAAGTTGTACGACGTAAAACACGTAAATATTACAATTATGTAGAGTTAATGTTATTTTTAATCAACGAACTTTCCTTCGTACTTTTAATTACATACAGGCATAGGACTGTCTGGAAACAACACTCGTGTCGTGATCCAGGTGTACTTAAAAAATCATTAATATATACATATATATATTTTTTTTTCAATTTTTTTATTTTTTTTATATTTTTTTACATTAATTCTATACAGGTAGTGGTTTTCTTACGATTTAAAAATTTACATTTTTTATTGTTGCCATTTGTACATACATAATTGTTTTTTTTATATACTATTGTTTTTTTTATTAACATGTTTTCGAAACATATTTTTTTTTACAACATTTAGTTAAACAAAATTTATTTACACTGAATGAGTTATCTATTTACACTAAAACAGTATCTAATACCTACTTACACAAAATTTTAAAACTTTATTATGTTATGTACACATCTCCAAGGCACGTAACGTATTCGTATTTAAGCAGACAAGCAAGCACACCGGACGGCGGACACCACACAAGAAAACGCACTTATCGCTTCACACTGAAAAACGTACTACTTTTGACTTACAAAAGCAAGACAAAATCGTTAACAATAAACCGACCAAAATAAGTACAATTCTGTGCAATGCGTTTCGTTGCATAATAATACGCATACACGGTGCTGCCCTTTGTGGCAAAAGACTGAAATACTGGAAGTATTAAAGTATTTGAAGTAGTTTTAGAGATATCTCATAGTTGGCGGGACGTGCACTTTTTTAAGTAAAAAGCATAATTCGTGTAAACCTAAAAGCATACTTATTACTTTTGTATATAAGTATACTTTTTTAAGTGCTTTTGCTTTTAACGCCCAACTCTACTCCTGACTATAAAACTGCGTGCCCTAGTATGGCCGCGCCACGCCCCCGCCTCCTACCAGGCGCACAGTTTTACAAACAAGAGGTTTTACTGTGACGGTGGCGGGCGGCGAAAATCAAAAACCTTTGACCATGGCGGCACCTTTGACACAAACCGCCTGGGTTGTTTGTCGGCAGTCGCTTGGCGGCATTTTTTGTTGGATTTGTTAAGACAGATAAGTAGGCAGCTATTTTACTTTCGTGATTTAATAATTTGTATTAAGTAGGTACCTACCTACCTAAGTACCTAATTATTATCAAAGTAATAAAAATATTATCATTTTACAGTCACATTGTTTCGACTCTAAAGTAGATAGGTTCATGTGTGCTAAGGTACTGTTTAAAGAATTCAGGAAACACAAATAAAACTAAACGAATCACTTTTCACCTGTAAATACGCACTAAATTATCGATAAAACATGCATTTGACTAATTATTTTATCAAATCGCCGAGACATGAGCGGCGGCCATGTTTCGGCGCTTTAGACATTTCGCTCGCGAAAAAAGAAGCGGTCTAGCGCTGTATGTTTGGATTGTTCAGAAAGAGGATAATTTATTATTTTAGCGCTGTAGCGCACTTTTCTTTAAACTTAAAAAAAATAGAACAAGACTTTTGCTTGGGACAGCTCCTCTAGTACATAGTACATTATAACTCAATGATGTATGTATGTATATTTCTACCACCGTTTTATTACAAGCAGACCGTGCATTGATGTTTTGTTGTATAGTACCGTATAGATAACCTTTTTGCATTCTCGCCCTGACACTTTTTAATAAAATTTTGGTATTTATTCGACATTAGGCCAAACGCGTGGCCAACGTAGCGCAACCTAACCTGGCTCCTAACAGGAATGGCAACCGCCAATTTATTGTAATTTGAACTGCATCCTGTAACTTTGTCATCGCAAATCAGCGTACAATTATGGTAACTCGATATTTTCCGCTATAAATGAATGGAAATGATCGATTATTTAGGTCGAGATGGAAATCAGAGGCGAGACTTGTTTTTTAATTGAGTTAGCTATCTCATTTACTGTATTTCAGTCCGCTGGTAGAAATACAATATGACCATGTGAGATTAGGTTTGACTCAGGTTTGATTTCCATTAATCAAAAAATATTTGTAACATGGTTGATTATCGATTTTTAGAATAAGCATTTTCTAGACTTCCCAGATTCCTGAAAATCTAATATGGTCTCTATTTTGTATGCCATCGGCCTTATCCATCAGGTGAGACGAAAGAAAGTGCTTAGGTACCTACTCGTAGTGGATAAAAACGTATAAGGTTTAAGTCCGAGTCCTAAGGTTGCCTGGAAGAGATTGCTTGTTAGAAATAATGCCGCCTTTTTGTACTCTAAATCTGTGTCTCTAAATCTTGGTCTCTCCCGCTTTGTGAGCCTAATAATAAACGTCAGCTCCATTCACATCTGTTTAAAGTTTGTTTTATTGTTTCAAACCCGTGTAGGGTAAAACCATGAAAGAGTACCTATTGCTACTAATTGACTACTACTAATATTGTAACGATTAGAAACAATAAAATGTAAGTAGACTGTGACTTGGCGGTTGAATGGAATTAAGAAACCTACGTTGTATTTGAAAAAATATAGAATTTCAACTTAGAACGCGGCGCCACTGAACACAATATAAGTTATATTCATTAAGCGCGGCCGCAGTTAAAAGGTTAAACTTGCACCTTTCTGACATTCTCGGCACAGTATAAATATAAGCTAAAGCAGTACGGAAGCTCGGCCTTTTTCTTGTTTTATATACTTACGCGCCAATTAAGCGTTAGGGTTGTCCTCTTATTTTTGTAAAATTGAAAAAGTTTTTGTTTAGTTAGCGCTGTATCTCAGCTAGTTAGCGCTTTTTTTGGGATAACTAGCAAAGCATAAGGGTTGACACTTTTAATTTAAAAAAAATTTAAAAAACAAATAAGTTATAGATGGAGGCTACTTTCCTCATTCTATTATCGGAGTCATTGTCGGAAACCACACTGATCCCCTGATATCGATTTTTAAAGCAATCGGTTAAATAACTAAAAAGTTCAAAATGGAGGCTTCTTTTTCTCATTCTAATAAAGGATTAATTGTCAGAAACCACACAGATCCTCAGATATCGATATTCATAGCAAAGTTTACTAACGATGAAGTTTCGTAGTATCAATTCTTATTATTTTTGACCATTAAATAACGCGCGCTCAAAAAATATACTTAAGTAAGTACGGCAAATATCACCAAAACAACCAAACGATTTATTTAAAAGAAAAAGCTTTTTATTTAGTAATAATAAATCATTCTAACCTTTCAACATCAGCAGGAAGTTTAAAAAACGAAAGCTCCGGTTTTGAAGAAGCCGAGTTTAAGCAGCCGTATACTACGCAATACACTTGCGGCATTTTTAAATATCGCGCGCACAGCGCACGCAGTACATCTCGTCTCGACGCGATACGCGCTACTGAGAGCACTGCGATGTCCGCTTAGGGGCCCTGTAAAGACGTGCGTCTGTGGGCGTGCGTCGTTTCGAGCGTTTGTACGTAGCTTCCTTACTGCTTTAGCTCATATTTATACTGTGTTCTCGGTCAGGGTGCGCTACAATTTATGCTATTGTGATGCTATGTGTTCAGATGATAACGTATTAGTTGTTGACATTAAATAAATTCAATTATCCAAAATATAACTGTAGGTATTTACATGTAATATGCATTTGATTTTGATTAAATCCATGAATGTGTCTGTTTTAATGCCGTACGTTCTTTAGTAAATACATACGTTCTGCAAGTTAATCTTCTTATCATATATCTAATATTTACGACTATTATCCCCTATCGTATAGTAAGAGACCAGACAATGAGGACCGCAAAAGCAATCCACTGCTACTCTCTACGTTCTTCTTCTTTTTATGCAGTGGCGTTTCCCTTTGGATTTCGCCAATATCCAGTTTTTGGCTCAGTTGTTTGTTTCTACAGACTCATTGCTTGTATCACACTCTACGTTACACCACATGACAACTGCACATGTACTCAGCGTGACAGGTGGTGAACCCATCGTCGCTCTATGCTATTGCATATGCAATCTTTGGTCCGTTAGTAGCTGTTGGCGCTTAAGGCACCAACATGCGGCGGAGTTAATGGGCTGAAGGCAGGAAGGCTGAAGGAAGGATGTACTTACAGGGATGATGAGTCAGGAACCGTCGTGCGAGCTGACCACGGGCGGCGACCCTTGAGGGGCGGCGATGTAGGTTGGTTCCTGGCGCACAGTCACTTCACTAAACAGTTCACTAGGGGCACTGGTTAAGGGCGTTTAGGTCGAGCTCTTCACTTTAGGTTCAGGAGTCACTATAATAAGGGTAGATACCAGCGCGCGTAATTTGTGTGCGTCTCGCGTTAGCTAGCAGACAGACTGGTCGCGCGCGCGGCTCACCAAGCTAGCGGCGGCGGCTCGCGCAGCGGTGGCGCCGCGGCAGACAGGCGGACGCGGTCGTCAACAACCGCTGAGTCCGTCCCGGCTTTGGCGGGAACATCCTCCGGGGGCCAGGGGGGGCTCATCCACTGGGAGCCTGGCGATCCGGAATACAGGCCTCCGAAGATGTCCGTTCGCGGTGTCCAGGTCTACCACCCGCACGACGCCATCCTTCCCAGGCAGGGTGCGAGCAATGCGCCCCAGTCTCCATTGGAGGGCAGGCAGGTTGTCCTCCTTGATGAGGACGAGCTCGCCAACTCGGGGAGGGGAGGATGGGGACAACCATTTGGAGCGGGTTTGGAGGGTATGAAGGTAGGACTGGGTCCACAGCGTCCAGAAGCGCTGGGAAAGGGCCTGTACCATTTGGAATCGCCTACGTGTGGAGATCGGCCTATCTTCCACGGATAGTTCGGGAAGGGCCGTTAGTGGGCGGCCTATGAGGAAATGTCCGGCTGTAAGCGGCTCAAAGTCTGAGGGATCAGACGAAAGTGGGCAGAGAGGTCTAGAGTTAAGGACAGCTTCGATTCGTGCCAAAAGTGTAGAGAATTCCTCGAATGTGAGGTGCTGTTCGCCAATTACGCGATATAAAAGTTGCTTTGTTGATTTTACGTTGATCTCATGTAACGCACCGAACCATGGTCCCTTAGGGACGTTTAACAACCAAGTAATGTGCTGACCAGCGAGCTTGTGCGCAATCGTATCATTGTTCAAGGCAAGAAAGTTTTGTACTTCGATGAGCTGATTTCTAGCGTCTACATAATTTGTACCGCAGTCCGAGCGGATGAGAACCGGGGCACCGCGGCGTGCTATAAAACGCTGTAATGCCGCGAGGAACGCTTCCGTGCTGAGGTCCGAGACCGGTTCTAAATGAACCGCCTTAGTCGAGAGGCACACGAATATACAAAAGTACGCTTTTAAGAGTTTAACATTACGTAGGGTACTAGATTTAACGAGGAATGGTCCGGCAAAATCGGTCGTGACTTGACTAAATACTGGCTGAGGCGTAACTCTATCGGCTGGCAGGTCGGCCATGAAGGGCGCTTGCGGCTGGGCCCGGCATCGAAAGCATCTAATGCATTTAAAAACTCGGTGTCTAATAATACGGCGCGCGGACAATATCCAAAATTGTTGGCGTAGGATAGCGTGTAAAGTGTCAGCGCCAGGATGGCAGTGTATTTTGTGGTAGTGGTCAATGATAAGGTCTACAAGTGGGCTAGAGCTGGGAAGTATGAGCGGGTGCTGCGCGTCATATCGGATAGACGCATGGGACAGTCGTCCACCAACTCTAAGGAGCTCATCTTTAATGAGAGGTGACAGCCGCTGGAGTCTGACGGAGCAGATTTTGCCAGTTTGAAGGCGGTGGATGTCCTCCGCAAACTCATTGTGCTGGACACTGCGCACCCAGTAAAGTAGGGCCTCTCTTCGTTCACTGACGTACAAGGGGCCTGAGCGTCGCGAATCTGGGTGGTGTCTGCAGTTGTGCAGAAAGCGTTTTAGACAAGCTGTCACTCCGACGAGCTTGTCTAGTGAACTGAACCGAGTGAGCAGGTCAAAGTCAAGACCGGGCACTGTGACCAGTGACGGGACGTGTTTGGGCTTAAGGCCGGGCAGGGCGTGATGGCCCAGAGCTAAGGGCATCGCAGGCCAAGACTCACAAGGCTGTCCAAGCCACGTGGGAGACCACCATAGGTCGTGGGCTGACAGGGATTGCGCAGACATTCCTCTGCTTGCGCAATCTGCCGGGTTGAGCTCAGAAGGTACGTGTCGCCAGGTACATTCTGGTGAGCCTGAGCTGATTTTGACTACCCTGTTGGCTTCAAAGGGTTGAAGACGGTGAGGCGGTGTATTGAGCCAGGCCAGGACTATCGTACTGTCTGACCAACATATGTGTTGTTGTATACTGATATGGGCCGATAACTGAACCGACACACGGATCATGAGCTGGGAGAGTAGAGTGGCGGCCGACAACTCTAACTTGGGGATTGTGAGGCGGCTCTTGATTGGTGCGACTCGCGACTTGGCGACAATCAAGTGTACCAAAGTATCTCCGGAGGCATCGAGCTCATGGAGGTAAACAACGGCGGCAAACCCGGCTTCAGAGGCATCTGCAAACCCGTGAAGCGAGTATGCAGCTCAGCCTTTGCTTGCACAAACGTGCCGAGGGAAGCGAATGCTAGACAACAGCGGCAGATCCTCCGAGATGTGGTGCCACTCCGTTTGCACTTCAGAGGGCACAATTGCTGAAGCAGCAGCTTTGCGCGGAAGATAACGGGGGAAACCCAGCCGTTTGGGTCATAAAGTGAGGCTACGGTGCTTAAAATAGACCGCTTTGTGACATGTGTGATGGGGGGCAGAGAGATGCGGTAAGTGAACTCGTCTGACTGAGGGCTCCACTGTATACCCAAGACCTTAATGGACGTGGATTCTGGGTTCATGTCGAAGTCCTTGGGCATGTCACATTGGTTGTCGGGAAATCTCTCGAGCAGCTTAGGCGAGTTAGATGTCCACTTACTGAGCTGAAAGCCGCCTAGGTCTAGCAGACTTATCAACTCGTCCTGAAGTGCTTGGGCGGATTCAACCGTGTCATGACCACACAAGATGTCATCAACGAAGATAGCCTTGCGAAGAACCTGAGCGGCTCCAGGGTAGCGATGGCCTTCATCATCAGCCAGCTGGAGCAGGGTGCGGATTGCATGATATGGGCTTGATCTTAAGCCGTACGTGACTGTATTGAGGGCGTAGGTGAGCAGAGGGTGATCTGGTGAGGACCGCCATAGTATCAGCTGATACCGTCTCTGGTCTGGGGCAACCAGCACATTTCTGAACATCCTCTGGATGTCAGTGCTGAAAACGACTGCACTCATGTTTGTGCTGATTCCCAACTCCTGTAATTTTTAAAGAAGTGGGTTTTAATGGCAGGTTCAAAAGTCGTGCCATGCGTGACGTTATTAACGTCAGCATACTGCCACAGTCCAATAAAGCCCTGGCTGTGTGAAGATGGCCATGTACGTCCGCGACTCTTAGTGAGACGGTTGGCAACAAAATGGGTGTGCCAGTGGGCACAGAAGGTGAGTGAGCTGATTGAGTATCAGCTGAAATTGTATGAGCTGAGTATGTATCAGCTGTGTGGGCATGGGTTGACTGGGCATGGGCTAAATCTACCTCTTCGCTAGGGTGCTCTGTGATAGTAGGGAGTCATAATTGCTGGCGGCGTTCGCGGGGCCTACCTGGCGAACCGGACCTGGGCGGGCTGGCTCTGTGAGCAGAGCTGGGTTGCGCCTGTTTGGGATGTGCGGGTTCGTGCCGCCTGCTGTTTCTGGGACGCTCCCTCGAGTGCTCTGTCAGCTGTGGTGGGGGCACATGTACAGACGACGAATGAGCTGAGTGCGTTGGGCCGTCTGGTCGATGGAGGGACGTGTGGTGGTTCGTACTCCCACAGTTCTTGCATGCCCCCCTTGACCTGCACTCGCTCTCGTAGTGACGGCCGAGACAACGCTGGCAGCGCTCGCGTGCCTGTACGAAGTCCCAACGGCCCTGTGTTGGCTGGGCATTGTACCATCTGCACGTCATGAGCGTATGTCCCCTAATGGCACAATAGGGACAGTAGGGCGTCGAGCGTGAGGAAGAGGACGATGACGATGATGAGGAGCAGCTTTGCTGGTAGGCCGAGTAGACGGGGAAGGGCTGACTGCGAGCCGGGGAGGTGGACGGGCGCTGACGCATTTGCTGCGCTGGGCGGAACGGTTGGTGAGTAGGCTGCTCATGGGCGCGGTGAGGCGATGGAGCTGAGGAACGGCCACGGTAATGGTCGGGTTGTTGCTGAGCCATCTGCGCATAAGTGCGATGGGGCAACTGAGGAGGCGCGCGGCTACGAGAAGGGCCGGGCTGGGGCTGAATGGGTTGAGCCATGGCTATGTTGGAGAACTCTGTCTCCACACAGCGCGCGTGCTCCTCGAGGTAGGAGATAAGGTCCCTTAACGTGGGCAGGGTGTTACTAGACCCGTGCCTGCGTTCAAATAGCGTGCGGAGCTCGCCCTTGAGCTTCCGCACCACTATTGACACAAACACGTAATCGTCTCCTATGGGCAAGTCTAAATTGTTGAGGGCACACTGAGCCGATATGAGCGGCGTGAGGAACAGTGTGCGGATGTTCGAGCGCGTATGGATGCTTGGCAGCCCCAGGATGATGTCCACAAAACTATCAATGAGAACCCGGCGGTTCTCGTACCGCTTGGTGAGGATGTCCATGGCCACGGCAAAATTTTCATTGGTGACCTTTAAGTGGGACACCATACTTAATGCCTCACCGCTGAGACATGAGAATAGGTAGTGGAGCTTGACTGCGTCCGACAGGGTCGCCATGTCGTCAGTCAGACTCCTAAACAGCGCAATGAAGGAAGGCCAGTCCTCCACTTTTGAGCTGAACCTGGGCAGCGCTATCTTGGGGAGGACGGCTGTGGGCGTATTGACGCCGAAACTGGGCTGAGCGCTATGGGTTGGGGATGACGTGGAAGAGGGTAAGATTTCCTCCCTAGCCACAAGAATCCCAATGTACGCCCCGGAGGCTTTTGTGTGGTTCTCAGTGTATGCCTTCTCGGTCTTCTCGTCCAGGTCCTCCTCGTCAAGAATGCTATAATACACTGAGTCCAGCTTCTCCTTTATGCCCTGTATCTGTGCGAAACGCACGTTGAATTCCGTTATGGAATGTTTGGTGTCGCCAGCAATGATCAGTGATCCCATCTCTAGGAGCTGGTGTAAAGCTTTGGCGGCCTCCCTAAATATCGCGGCTTGTGACTTGGTCGGCATCGCGATGAATAAAAGGAGACAAAAAAAATAATAAAAAATAAAAAATTAAACAAATTTAAAGGCAGTAAAAAGAACAACACCCTGTATATATTCTATAGTTGGGCTGGAGGTATTTGTTTACTAAGGTAAGGGCAAATGGGCTAAAATTAACGCAACAATAAAGAAAGCAAAACTAAGTTGGGGCGCCTTGTATATGGCCTACGGGTGGGCAAACGCGTGTATGTGTAGGTATGTCTGTGTATATGTATGTATGCTTATTGAACGCGCGTACGTAACATTAGCCGACCGCAAGCAAAAAACAAACAAAAACAACAAAAACAAAAAGAATCACGTTATCCGTAGCCCACTGTTGGGCAAGGCGCTCACAATCGGGCAGACCTGTTGCCGACACTGGCGCGAAGAATGAGTCAGTCGCAAACAAAAAAAAAATAAAAATAAACTAATAATAAAAACTTAATTAAACTTAACGTGTGTAGAAGCGAAGGCGACGCACGCAAATAGCCGTAAGCGATATAAAAAAAACTGATGAAACTAAATGAAACACACTAAGCTCATGTGGTGAGCACGCACCAAGAATGAGTCGATCGCAAAGGCAAAAATAAAAAATAAAAAAATAGATATAAAATTAACACGAGCGAAAAAATAAAGCACGCTATTTGGCACGCGTGGTGAGCATGCACGAGATCTGAGCCGATTTAACACGACAAGAACATAAAAAATTCCTTAAAAAATAAAACGGGAAAAACAACAATATCGTCGTCTAGACGCGGGTGTGTTATTACGTAACCAAAGTTATATGTGCAACCGAAAAACGTAAAACGCAAACGTAACGCAATAATTTAACTACTAAACCTAACGCATCATTAGTACAAGTAATACACAATTAGTACACTAGCTCGCTCAAATCACAAAGACATTGTATGACACCATAAAATCAACATCAACAACATAAACACTAAACTTGTTAGCGTAAATTAACTAGGAGTTAGCACGAATCGGATACTGGTACGAACTTTTATTTGGAACACGATACCCGAAACACGAATTTTTATTCGTGTAGGTAGGTCAACTTTGCAACGACTGTCGTGCAGAAAAGATTTTGTATGGAGATGAAATTATAAATGTTAGGAAGTGAAATAGATATAATTATGAAACATTATTTTTAGCGGACTGTAAATAATTAATCAAAGTTAAGGGCTGATTCGGGGCTGATTATGGTCGAAAGACCATGAAATTTAGAGGTATTCCGTGCTCGATTGGACCAAAAATGTTGGCGCTTAAGGCACCAACATGCGGCGGAGTTAATGGGCTGAAGGCAGGAAGGCTGAAGGAAGGATGTACTTACAGGGATGATGAGTCAGGAACCGTCGTGCGAGCTGACCACGGGCGGCGAGGCTTGAGGGGCGGCGATGTAGGTTGGTTCCTGGCGCACAGTCACTTCACTAAACAGTTCACTAGGGGCACTGGTTAAGGGCGTTTAGGTCGAGCTCTTCACTTTAGGTTCAGGAGTCACTATAATAAGGGTAGATACCAGCGCGCGTAATTTGTGTGCGTCTCGCGTTAGCTAGCAGACAGACTGGTCGCGCGCGCGGCTCACCAAGCTAGCGGCGGCGGCTCGCGCAGCGGTGGCGCCGCGGCAGACAGGCGGACGCGGTCGTCAACAACCGCTGAGTCCGTCCCGGCTTTGGCGGGAACAGTAGCCTTTTACGACAAGTAAGGGAAGAGATGGGTCAGTAGTATTCTATTAATGAGCCGCCGCCACACAGCACTGTCTCTCTCTTTAGTAGTGCGTACTTATTGGTGGTTTTACCCTATTCTAAATATGGACAGGCGCCCTTGTACAACAATTCTAGTGATCCGAATGGATTAGGAATCTCTGTTGACTGGAACTGAGCGAGTTCACTTTTGTATTAACTTCTACTTGTAGGTACATAAAAAAAGAAAACTAGCCCAAGATAAGCTTCTTTTGAAACTCGTAAAATGGTTAAACTAGATAACGGATAAATATAGGTATATGAATATAGAAAAACACCCAGACCCGAAATGAATTTAGAAAAGCAGTTCTTTCTAAATTGACCCGACCGGGAATTGAACCCGGGACCTCAGAGATGGCGCGACGCTCGAACCAGCGTGCTAACTACTCGACCACGGAGGTCGTCAGATATAAAGTACCTGAAGAAAGCTATAATTGTAATATATATCCCCACGTGCTACTCGTGGGAGGCCTGTGCCCAGCAGTGGGACGTTTATAGATGATGATGATGATAAAGAAAGCTAAATGTTTGGTAGTGATACTTGTTCATTAAAGCTATTCCACAGTGCAGAAACTACTTGACAAATCTTAGAAATAATATATCTACTTACATACTACTCTGTCAAGAAAGTACCGGGAAAAGATCAATAATACACAAAATGTTAGTTATTCATCAAAATTTATTTTATCGCCTTCAAAATATGCTCCTTAGGAAACGATACACTTACGCCAACAAATAATCCAATCATCAAAAAATTTTTAAACGTTTTTTCCTGAATTGAGTTCCATTCTCGCCGCGAATTCTCCTTTATGTCTTCTACCGAATGAAAACGGGTGCCACAAAGTGGTAATTTGAGTTTAGGAAAAAGAAAGAAGTCGGCTGGAGCCATATCTGGTGAATAAGGTGGTTGCTCGATGGTATTAGTTGAGTTTTTGGTCAAAAATTCGTTCACAATGATGGCCTAGTGAGAAGGCGCATTATCGTGGTGCAAAATCCAACAATTTCCTTTCCACAAATTTGGCCTTTATCGTCGAATTGGCTCTCTTAAACACCGCATAACGCTCAAATAATATTTATCTATCTTTATTTACCGTTTGACCTTTTGGCAAGAATTCCGAAAGTACAACACCGCGATAGTCAAAGAAAACAGTCAACATGACTTTGACTTTTGATCGACTTTGGCGTGGTTTTTTTCGGTTTCGGTTCAGTCGGAAGGCGCCACTTCGAAGTTTGTTGACTAGTTTGCATGTCAAACTCGTAAACCCACGTCTCGTCACCAGTAACAATGCGTTGCATGAATGTCATGTCTGTTCTAGCATGTCCTCAGCAACTCTTATGCGATTGAGTTTTTGGAGAAAATTCAGGTCTTTTGAGACGAGTCGAGCGGCAACATGTTTCATACCCAAGTGATTATTTAAAATGATACGGATCGACTCGTGAGACACAGAAAAACTTGAATGAGGATTTTCAGTCACCATTTCCTTCACTTTTGCGATGTTAACTTCAGTTGAAGTCGTTGATGGCCTACCAGAGCGGAGCAAATCTTCCATTACATCTCGACCGCTTTTGAACGCTTTGTACTACTCATAAGCACGTGTTTGTGATAAAGTCTAAGATTTACCGTAAGCCTTCTGTAATGCCGCCACTACACAATCGATGATTATCGTTGACCGTGTGATCGTCTATAATCGGCACGATCATCGTGCAAGCGCCCACACATTCGCCTCCAGCAGTCGTTGAACGGCAAGCGTACAAGATGGACGTGGAGTGTGTTGCTGTTGCTACCATTTATTAAATTATATTAATAAATAAATAAAATTTGTTTACGCTCACACCAATTACCTAAACCAAGATAACCGAGTCGCGTAGCAGCGAAAGAATACTACCACCCCCTCTCTTCCCTTGGGTGTCGTAAAAGGCGACTAACGGACTAAATACTGCACATACATCCAACTCACCACCTGTCACGCTGAGCACATGCGCAATCGCTATTTGGTGTTAGCTTAGTCTCTGACTAACCCTTCGGGGATTAGTAGTCGTGATTATATGTATAATGTACGTAAGATAAGCTTCTCTTAAAAGTCGTTAATACGGTAAGATAACGGATAAATATACATAAACATAAAAAAACACCCAGACCCGAAATCAATTTAGAAAAACAGTTTTCTCTAAATTGACTCGACCGGGAATTATACCCGGGACCTCAAGGATGGCGCGACTGACGCCAGACCCGGCGTGCTAACCGCTCGACCGAGGAGGTCGTCGGTACGTGCTTAATACATTATATTAAAGTCTCTTTATTAGACCACCACTAGCCATTTTAGTGCCTATTTTTAAGTCAATTACGGACGTGTGCAACGCTTCACTGTCCAAAGCCGAATGAATGATCGGCGATTGTGTGGGCACCTGCGCAAACACCCGGCGCGATTCCCTTTGATGCGTACCCGAAAAACCGACATATCACGGGTCGCAGGCGATTGCAGGCGATCATAGACGATGATCGGCGAATACGGCCGAGTATGCCCTCCACACAATCGTGCTCGCCCGTAATCGTCTATGATCGGCGATTGTGAAGAGGAGCCATAACATTTTCAGTGACTCTGTGCACGAAATTCCATTAGCGACGCAAAATTTAAGACAAACTCTTTGTTCGATGTTTTTATCCCTTATGAATGACATTCGCAATACACGCTAGTTATAAACGAATTAAAAAGAGCACTGTATTTAATTTAATTATCAGATAATTAGTTATAAACTAACTAAAAAGAGCACTGTATTTAATTTAATTATCAGATGCAACTCAAACTCCGCGCCTAAATGGATAACAGTTGTGCCAATCTAACAACAAAAAAAAAACAAAAATTGAATTTGGAATCATAATAGTAGATTGTTATACAAGGGGCTAAAATGACCCATTATATACGAGGTAGTTTTACTCCCGAGCTTTAGCGAGGGAGTAAATAGAAACCGAGTTTTAATGGGCTTTTAGCGCCGAGTGTTACACTCTGCTTTTCACTACGAATGCGAGAAAATAAAACAATCCAATACAATATGAATTGGTTTATTTTATTTAAAATTAACCCATTAGTTGCTTTAACGACACCCAAGGGAAGAGAATGGTTGGTAGTATTATTTTGATGGGCCCATCGCCGCTCTATGCTGTTGGATAGTAGATATATGCAGTCTTTCCATCTCTTCCCTTGGGTGTCGTCAAAGGCGACTAACGGACTAAAGACTGCACATACATCCAACAGCAAAGAGCGGCGATGGGCTCATCAAATTAATATTACCAACCCTTCACTTTTCTTCGATTTGGTAAAAGGGGACTAACGGACTAAATACTGCACATACATCCAACAGCATAGAGCGACGATGGGCTCATCAAATTAATACTACCAACCTCTCTCTTCTCTTCGGTGTCGTAAAAGGCGACTAATGGACTAAAGACTGCTCATACATCCAACAGCATAGAGCGGCGATGGGCTCATCAAAATAATATTACCAACCCTTCACTTTTCTTCGATTTGGTAAAAGGGGACTAACGGACTAAAGACTGCACATACATCCAACAGCATAGAGCGGCGATGGGCTCATCAAAATAATACTACCAACACCTCTCTTCCCTTGGGTATCGTAAAAGCGACTAACGGGCTAAAGGCTCACCACCTAAGCACATGTGCAAACTGTGCAGTTTTTTCTTGCTGAAGCGTGGTCTGTGTTATCTCAAAAAAAATGTTGATATAAAGTAAACAGTAATAAGTCGAGGCTTTATTCATGATTATTCTACATAAGACTAAATACTTTTTCGTTTTTGCAGGCTCATTGTCATGTGACAGACGAAAATTTAAAAAAAAAATACTTTTTCCCCTAGGGCGAGAAAAGCTATTTTAGCCCCGCTCTAGAACGCTACAATGACGGTCTTTTTGAGCAAGAGGAGTGAAAACAAAATTATCCGTTCCCGAAACTTTGTTGACAGAATGTATAATCACGACTATTATCCCCAAAGGTTTAGTCAGAGACTATAGCAATGAAGATAGCAAAAGTAGTCGTCTACCATAGTCCACTTTTCACCGAATAGTGATAGCCGCTCGATGCTGTTGAAAGTATGTGCAGTCTTTAGTCTGCTAGTCGCCTTTTACCTTTAGCTCATATTTATACTGTGCCTTTTACGACACACAAGAGAAGAGAAAGGGTGGTAGTATGCTTTCACCGCTACGCGACACTGTTTTTTTTAATAATAGGTATTAAAAATCACATTACATGTATGGCTTTACATTAACATTCTCTTATTTACTAATACTAGTTACCGATACGTTGTTGATAGTATTATTTAAAACCTGGTTAAGGTTTAAAGTATTGTACTTTAACTAAGTTGGAAATGCAACGATTACAATTAAGCCAATTCTCATCAATTGTAACGACTTGATTTCAACTATTGAGGCCTTTGGCCCAGCTGTCGATCGAAAGGAATATAGTCTATACTTTACTTGACTTTACATTATTCCTTATCTACGTATTTTACCTAAATGTGTGATTTCTTATTTCTTTAATGAATGTGGCAGAAAAGCAATTTTAAGTGAACGAGCCACTGAATTTCAACTTTCTGTAATAAACGTATTAGGTACACTCAAAAGGAGTTTTTAATTTTCTGATGAAGCACAGGCCAAAAGAGGTGGAATAATTCCGCAAGATACCCTCTAATTCCATTCTGATAGAATTATTGCATGCGGATGAACGGTTTGGATCGCATCCAAGAATAAAAATAAACTGACCCTTGAACTTCGCAAAGGAAATTTAATTCCAACTTGAAACGCATAAAGTTGAAATTCTCATGTCCCCAGTGCATTTTTCTATATGCCACGCAATATTGGTAACAATTTCAGGTGTGCTAAGGTGGAATGTCGCTTGTACAACTAAGGTAAGTACTGAAGTGGCATATTGAAAAACTATTGGACCGTAATGATACAATGCAGATCTATTCCAATTTTTTTACCTTTTTCGAATTAGACTGTATCTGACTGAAACATGCTTCTTTTGCTGAATTGTGATGTAAACCACCTTTATCTTTTTACCATTGAAAATGGTAATCAGTGCAAATCGCCTGAGACGTATTTTTAGCCATAGCTCCCAGGATTTTGGGAGAATCGAGATGGGAGTAATACCAAGAGTTGAGGAATTTATCGAGACACGGGTGTGCGTTTGATATTTGGAAATCGGCTGGTAACTTTGTTAGAATTTTGAAAAATAATTAAATTTTGGGTTTATTTAACAAACACCCCCCCCCCCCCCCCCCGTGTTTGTTTACTAAATTGTACTTAAATATTTCGGAAAAAACAGACTTAGAATTGTTTTTTTTAAATAGTCCTAGGGTACAAAATGACTAAAAAATGTGTCCCTTTAGATTTGGAATTGTAGAAAAACGGGTATTTCCGTATTTAAAAGTGATGTAGCTTCTATGATTATTAACCGATCTTCTTGGTAATGGTGTTAAAAGATGCGGATACAGGCGAAGAATGCATTCGAGTTTGAATTTTCACTTAGGTTGTAAAGGAAAAGAATATGTTATTCTCTGTGTTGTGCAGTGTATGCATTCGTATATTATAATTTGACTTGTAAGTAATGTATTTGTGTATAATAAGGAAGCATATCTCAATAAAAATTTCGTATTATTCGACTTGTTGTGTTATTCAAAATAAAACAATTTTCATTTTCGATGCACCGATTCTTGCGGGGACTGCGAAATCTGTGATTTTTTCTATCTGTAGGTACTAACTATTATAATGTCACAGGAATCAAGCTATATTGAACAGACTATACTGCACTGGGCCATCTTATCAAATACAAAGAACAAGTACTTATTTGAATGGGAGAAACTCTGTAAATATGCGTCGATGACACGGGGGTAGTTTACGAGCTACAAGCCAGCAAGTCGCCAGCAACTTGTAAACTCGCCTCGTGTCATCAGCTTTTTTATAATCTGCTAGTTGACAATCCGATTGTAAAAAAGCTGCAAGTAAAAGAGGAAGCCGGGCTAATTTACACGCCATTCAATAGGAACTGTAAATCTTTATCCTTAGTGTCGCGTGGCGGTGAAAGAATACTACCACCCCCTCTCTTCCCTTGGGTGTCGTAAAATAAATAAATAAATAATAAACCGAACCACCTGCTGCGTCCAGCTATACCGACGACGCTGCTGTAAGTGTCCCGACTCCATTATTCTACGAAGGCGGAGGAGATCGTAGAGTACAGACGGATCAAGAGAAAACTCACTCTAAGGGTCGAGCGGTTGGAGTCCCGCCACAATGTGAATTTTAATTCATTTGTGGTGAGGGTACCGACCGACCATCTATCGGCCTTTATAAAAGAGGAGTTTTGGCCGAAAGGTGTCCCGTCCTGTTCCGGCGGTTCCGTGGACGGTTACCGGACACCGCGTTGCGTCACACGTCGCCGTGTCTACGTGTAAAATAGTGATAAGGTTTTATAATATAAATTATATGTATGTTAGTCTGTAAGGTATTTATCTATGGGCCTGCGTTGCCTGAATATAAATACATAAATAAATACATCCAACAGCTTAGAGCGGCGATAGGCTGACCACCTGTCACGCTGAGCACATGTGCAGCAGTCGCTAATGACAGAGGACGGCTTTTGCGGTCTTAATTGTCTAGTCTCTATCTAACCCTTCGGGAAAGGTAGTCACGATCAAATAAGGTAACTAAGTATAACATCTCACCAAGTAAACCATGTTTTATGCAAATAAATATTCTTATTCTTATTCTATGTATTATTCTTCTATGCTATATGGTAAAACTCGATAAAGCATGTCTGTAAACAAAGTATTGACAATTTTATGTGCAAATATTTTTTGTTACTCGGATTTTTACTTTTTTTTTGGAGAGATACTTACACAAGAAAACGACAAAAGGTTGTCCTACTCTCAAAAAACAGTAAAAGCTCATGTGACAGACTATATCTCGGACCAAATTTGGTCCGAGGACTAGATATTTGCAAAATGACAATAATTTGCTTATAAACAACGCCACTGCACACTGGCGCGAACGAGTTGCTGTTGTAGTATTTCGACGGTTTAGTACCTAGGCATTAATAATAATAATAATAATAAATCGTTTATTTCAGATTATTCATCCATATTAGTTAGTAAGACTTAAAAATTTTGTTAGTATCTATATAAGTATGAAAAGGTACATATGAATCCCTATTGTGCCAAGAGTGACCATCACGAGAAAGGGTATGTCCCCGTGATTGTCACTCTCTGCACAAGGGACCACCAGAGCGGTGAGGTGAAGCGATCCGCTAATGTCTTTAGGATGCTGTTGGAACTGTTCCTCACTCTGCTGATCAGGGAGGCGGTTTTTTTGCGAATGACGGCTTCAAAGCCATCAGTTTGATACTCCGCAAACATCCCGGATGCACTGCAAAAACGCGGTAGACCCAACATCATCCTAAAGACATTGTTATACTGGATTCGTAGGGTCTCCAGAGATTTTTTGGCATGCTTGACCCACAGATTTCCCGTGTACATGTTTTGACAGTAAGCTTTAAAAAGCGTCACTTTCACATCTTCCGTACAGCGAGAAAATCTGCGAGCCAACATATTGCCTCTAACCGCTAGAACCCTTCGCTCCCGTTCAATATCATCATCATCTTTGAGGTCGCTGGTGATGACATGCCCCAGATATTTAAATTTCATCACGCGTTTGATGTTCAAGCCGTTTAGGGTAATCTTAGTAGCGTTATCGGGACATTTACCAGCGGCCTCAAATACCATGTATTCTGATTTTTTCACATTGTACGTGAGCCCATGCTCAGCAGCATACGACTCACAAACACTTAACATTTCTGTAAGACCACCCACCGTAGGGCTGAGCAACACCATATCGTCAGCGTAGCTTAAATTGTTTATGCTAATTCCATCTATTCGACAACCGACACGCATGCTGCTCAGCCCAACGATGAGATCGTTTACGTAGATGTTGAAGAGCTTAGGAGAAGATAACCCCCCTTGCCTCACTCCGCACTCCAACACATACGCATCCGACAAGGAATCAGCCCACTTAACATAATTTGTTTGGTTAGCATACCAAAATTTGAACACATTCAGTATTTCTTTCGGTACACCCCTCTTCCCCAGCTTCCCCCAAAGCGTATCATATGACACCAGGTCAAAGGCTTTGGAGAGATCCAAGAAACAGGCGTATATCGGTGTTCCACGATCAGTGTAATATTGGACAGTATGCTTAAGACCTACTATAGCGCTTTCAGTTGAAAGTCCGGGTCGAAACCCGAACTGTGCGTCATGTATGTCCGAGTGTTTATCCAATTCAGAGTTAAGCACACTATCCAATACCTTAGCAATTGTTGTTGCTAGTGAAATAGGACGATAGTTCCCCCTGTCCGAGATGTCACCGGTCCTATCCTTAACAATGGGCACGACGATAGTTTTCATCAACTCATATGGTAGGTACGAGTGACTTATGCACATTGAGAAGAACAAGGCCAGAACCCTCGGCAGGTGAACTCCAGCATACCGCAGATGCTCCACACTAATGCCGTCATGCCCGGGAGATTTACCGCCGCTCATGTTTTTAAGCGCCTCTCTTATTTGGTATGCAGTGATACTCAACGGCGATGCCTCCCCCCGACATTCTGACTCAGTGCTGTGGGCGGAGGCCGAAGGACCCAGTGGAGAGCTGACTCTAAAGTGATGCATGAAAGCATTGGCCATCTGCACCGGGTCACTTACCCCATCCACATTCACCGGTAGACCAGGCTTAATGTCGCACTTCTTAGTGGCCTTCCAAAAGCTTTTAAAATTTTTCGTGATTCGGTGTTTAGCTAGAACGTCCATTTTGAGTTGGTCTTGGTTACGTTGACACCATTTTAAACGACTTTTAAAAACTTTTCTTGACTCATTCATATCATCATAGATTCTGCCCGATGAAGGACGATTGTAATATACCCACACTTTGAAATTAAGCCTGGCCACCTTATGAGCCTCATGTACATGCTTATTCCAGCCACAAAGATGCTTATTTTTGTTTGGCTTTGTACAAGGTCGGTTTTTAGTTTTGCTAGCGGCGTCACATAGGGCACAAACAATACTATTATAAAGCCTATTTAGCACCAGCTTATGCTCCTCCAAACTGCACAACCCGCGACCGCAATGCGTGAACTCAGAGGGAAACTCAATCTCGCGCAGCATACTATGACAATTATGTCGGTACTTAGCTATTTGAGCCTCGTCTCTTTCGCCCCATATCACTGAGTTAACGTGCAGGTCGCGCGTCACCAATCTTGGTCTAACAATATTAAAATCGCATTTAACAATTAAAGGTAAATGATCCGACACAAAAACATCCTCAATTACCTCCACATCGACAACAGTCTGCCAGGCTGAATTAGAGACAACGCAGTGGTCTAGCCACCGCCTGCAGCTATGGGCCGCACTTACATACGTGTATGTGTCAGAATTCAAACCTAGTTTTTCTGTGTCAGCACAGATCCAACTCTGTTCGTGGCAAAAATTTGTTAATTCATTGTAAAACAATTCATAAGGATGAGCATTAAAATCGCCTAGACAGAACACACTCTCAATATTTTCGCATTCAACAACTGCACTTATTTCACCCAGCACTTCCGTAAATACAGGCAAATTGTCTAATGAATTTGTAGGCATATACACTGAGAAAACAATAATAGATCGCCCTCCAACAGTAGCCCTAATAGCTACCAGACGAGTACTACTACACCTTATCACAGTTACGCTATCAAAAATACCTTTTCTCCAAAGAATGGCCACCCCCCCATGAGGTCTACCCTTTAATAAGCCTGTCGATACATCGACAGCGGATTTACCATGATATTCAAAATCACTCGATATCTCTCCCAGAAAAGGCACATCATGGGGAAGTAGACACGTCTCTTGAAGTGCAACTAAATCGGATGTTTTACAGATATTTTGTAGGTCATTAAGTGACCTCTTAACAAAAAAGCAATTAAAAGTTGTAAAACATAAATATTTACTAGGTTCTAAACTCATTAAAATGTAAAAATAAAAAACTATGAACTATTTTCTTTTTTTGTCTTATACAAAAAATTAACAAAACGCCTAAATGTTATACCACTAGGCCAGAAATCATCTTTTAAAAATAAATCTAGGTTATTTTTTGAAACATATAGCTTATACGAGTTATACGATTTTTCGTTTCGCATGCTTATCATTTTTAAAGAAACACTTACATCGGTTTTTTCTTTTATATAGCTAATAATGTCACTAACACTAGCTTGTTTACTAACATTAGAAATTAGAAGTGGAACTTTCACATCGGCCGCTCTAAATTTGCCCTCGGGCGCAATAGGAGCGCAACCTCTCTGACCTAATAACTTATATTGCTTGGCAGATTTCTTACGCACTAACTGCCATTCGGGTTCCACTACCACTTGACCGCATTTCACACTGTGCTCCCTACCTGCGCGCAAAAAGGTCGGATTCGCAAGTAAGTCCTGTTCAGAAACTGTGATATTCGCTCGAGTTTTACTGGTAGTATGCGAAACGCTCGCGCATGGCGGTGGCGGCGCCGCCGCCGCATCACTCGAAACCGCAGTGTTCGGCGGGGCCTCACCGCGCACCACAGGATCCGTTGTCGTCTCGCTTACACCTTCGCCCTCACCGCACGCAGGGGTCGCCCGGCAGCCGCTCTCATTCACCCCCGTCGGAACCACCGTGGCCTCCACGTGCCGCATATCTGTCGCTGTACTTTGTATGCAACTGACAGAGATAGAATCATCAGTGCCTGTACCTATTTCTTTAGGCGATGACTGTCGTATTATTGAAGGTCGGTTAACTACCTCAATATCAGCTGATGTTTGGGATGGTTTAATAGGCACATACTCAGGCACATACTCAGGTACATATTGTAGTCCAATAGGTCCACTATTCATATCAAAACTGTTCTGTAAACACGCTCCTCGTCTTTTGTTTACATTTCTGCTTGGCGTAAAATCAGCAATTAACGATGCATGTTTCATGTGTTCAACCTCTTGTTTGAGTTGGTTAAACTGATCAAATGTAATCATTTTATCCTCCAGTGTACTTAGTTGATTTTTAAGCCATAAAATCTCCTTTAGGAACCGGGTCACATCCACATGATCAAGAGTCACTGGCGGGATCAGATGCAGGTCTCTTGCCACAAAAATAGGAAACACTTGAGGATCAGCACTTTTCATTAAGCTAATGATGTCGTCTAGATCTCTTGACATTCTCTTCTTGTCCCGCTTTCGACGTTGAGGCATCTTATTTGCATTTGACATCGATTCAAAGAGTAACGACTTCGCATTTGCAATTTGATCAGCAGAAAATGATGTAGTACACAGCTGATGCATACTCTCTTCATCCATGTAGTCCATAACATTTCGCACAAACGCCAGTAATTCGTTAATTACGACGTTACAACTCGCGCACTTCACAACATTCGAAGACATTTTGAATTCGACCTTAGCTCTCAGTGAGTCACCGCATAGAACGATATTGACGCGTCCTCGCTTAGTCGCGACGAGCGCCTGACTGATTAATTTATGCATGCATTGATTAATTTGAAATTTTTTTTAAACTTAATTGAAAATAATGTTGAAATTTCTTTTCAGTGTCTTTATAGTAGGTACTTATACAAATAACTTGCATGTCATCGTTGTTGGCTGAATGGGAGGAGCTTTATTGTAATATATTTTAATAACAATATGTATGTACCCCAGTCAAATGCAAATGAAAATATATTCTTTTCTATTCTATTCTATTCTCGGTAGGGGCGATACTAGTCGTTGTCCATAACGAATCTACCATTTTTGATTACATCTATGTTATAAACATTATTTCATGAATTTGGCCCTTGTATGGCACAGCTGTTTTTTTTTCTTCATTTCAGAGTTGCTCTAATGGTTGTATTTTTTACTTCGTATGTTTTGTAATTTTGCTCTTAATATAATAGCAGGATTAGGATTAGCTAGTTGCAGGATTTTAATAATATTTCCTAGCAACACTGTGTATTAAGTAGTAGGTATTCGATTAAATAAAATAAACGTCATATACAATACACATCGACAATTATCCCCGGATTAGTCAAAGACTAGACAACGAGAACCGCAAAAGCAGTCATCTGCCATAGTCCACTTTTAACCAAATAGCGACTGCACATGTGCTCAGCGTGACAAGTGGTGAGCCCATTGCCGTTCTATGCTGTTGGATGTATGTGCAGTCTTTAGTCCGTTAATCGATTTCTACGAAGCCCAAGAGAAGAGAGGGGGTTGTAGTATTCGGGGATAGAAATATGTAAAATAATTTGTCATACCTACTCACTTCATCATCGTCATCGTCAGCCATAGGACGTCCACTGCTGGACAAAGGCTTCCCGTTCCAAAGGATCTCCGTTTTTTCCGGAGATTGCTATTTATTTATTTAACCCCTCAGTCTTGGATTTTTTTTGACATTTTTTGACAGTAACTGTCAACGTCAAATTAGACAGAATCGAGCATAGACTATGCGATATTTTGCGATAACAATACATAAGATGAACCACAGAACCGAAATAACCAAACTTGTTTTTGTAGGTGCTGTCTCATGCGACCGCTTAGGGTTTGAGGGGTGTACATCTTTATTTATTTTTAAGGATTCAAAGAACCCATTTCACCTGTTTAAAATACAAGAGTGGATAAGAGTAGAGTAGAGATAAATGTGCAAATTTGATCTGCCTTAACACGTTTACCACTTTCGCAGTTTCGCAAACATACTTAGTCAAAGTACCTTACCGGTACTACAGGTTACCGTAATTTTTGCCCAACATAAATTACACGCACGTTAATTAATACATGAGAGGTTACGCAAATTAAACACACTCAAAAAGGGACGCCTATTGACGTCGAAAATAACTTTTTTAATTAAATTTATTTGCAGCCATTCATTCCGGTCGACGTCGAGGAAAATGGAGAAAAATGAAAAAAAAATGTCTCATTATTAAAATGTGTTAATCCACCGCGTGGAAAGATGTTTTTGATGCTACTAGTACTGATTTCTTTATTCAGAAACTTAAGGGGGGTTAGGCGGTAAATATGGATAAAATTGGCCGTTTTCTATTAGCTGTTATTCAAAATATTTTAGATATTTCACACTGAAATTTTCAATATGTATTACAGAACGTATGTGTGATGAGATGACTGAGATGACTCCAAAACACGATTGGAAACATTTTACTTGATAGAGAAAAATCTTGAAGTTATCTCTAAAATTTCATATATGCACGTTATGACCGTGTTTTACAATAACAATTCCTATAAAATCATAAACACATAGGTATTTGGTATGTGCAAACTTTTTCGATTTCTTGACTATTTAGATTTCCAAAAAACTAAACATTTTTATTAACTTTTTGATAAAAATGTGAATGGCGCTTACGAATTACCGCGGACTCGCTTTTTAAGTCACAGTTAAAAATGGTCAAAGATTATTAATGAGGCAAACCGCATAAGATCGGTTATGGTAGAAAGACCTGTTGCAATGAACCAACCCAAATAAAATATCACGTACCTTCGGGCAACACCGTCTAACCTGTTGTCTAGCCACTAGACCACTGAGGCAGTTTGAAGTTATACAAATAATGATGAAGACTTTTTAGGGTTCCGTAGCCAAATGGCAAAAAACGGAACCCTTATGGATTCGTCATGTCTTTCTGTCTGTCCGTCCGTATGTCACAGCCACTTTTTCCGAAACTATACTGTTGAAACTTGGTAACTATGTATTCTGTAAACCGCTTTTAGACTTTCACACAAAAATAGAAAAAAACAATAAATTTTGGAGGTTCCCCATACTTAGAACTGAAACTTAATTTTTTTTTTCATTAAACCCATACGTGTGGATTATCAATGCATAGGTCTTCAAAAATTATATTTTGGTTTTTATTATCATTTTTTTCTAAACTGAATAGTGAGCGCGAAAGACACTTCCAAAGTTGTAAAATGTGTGTCGCCCCCCCCCCCCCCTTGTAACTTCTAAAATAAGAAAATGATAAAACTAAAAAAATATATATGATTAACATGACCATGCAAACTTCTACCAAAAATTGGTTTGAACGAGATCTAGTAAGTGGTTTTGGAGAGCAATCACCGCCGCCCATATACACCCGCAAAACCAGAGGGATCGCAGATGCGTTAAGGAAGGAATAGGAATTGTGGGGGGGGAGGGGAAAGGGGCCTCCGGAACACTCACTGGCCGGACGAAACGCAACAGCACCAAGTGCCATTATTTCTCACCGGATGTTAGTGAGAGGGTGGTATTACCCCGGGCGAGCCGGCCTAATGCGTGCTGCAACGCAGCGTGGCTCTACCACTCAGTCAGTGTCACTCATTTAGCACCACCCAGGGGTCACGTGTAGGGTCTCAAGGGTAAACCTACGGACGCGAGTAACTTTAACCCCCAACATCATCGTCATAAATTAGTTGATTTAAAAAATACACTATTATTAAAACATCTATCAAAGTTACAACGGACTACAAGAACTTTTATACGATGTTACTTGCTGCTACGGAACCCTTCATGGGCGAGTCCGACTCGCACTTGGCCGCTTTTTTTATAAAAGAAGAATTCAAACGAGCAGGCGGGTCACTTGATGGAGAGTACACCGCCGCCCATGGACACCGAAACCAGAGGAATCTCAGACGCGTTGCCGGCCTTTAAGAAAGGAATAGGTTTAAGGAAGGAATAGGAATTGTGAGGGGGGGGGGGGCTCTGGAACCCACACTGGCCGGATGAAACACAACAGCACCAACGTGCCATTATTTCACGCCAAATATTCCGAATAACCGCCTCTGTGGTCTAGTGCCTAAGCCACCGGTTTCAGACCCAGAGGTCCCGGGTTCGATTCCCAGCAGGGGGTACATCTTTGTGTGCTCGGTTTGGTTGGTGGTAGAGCTGTTAAGTCCGCCTTGCTAGCTACCACCATCTTATCTAAGTCTGTCGCCATAACAACGATGTTTATAGCATTGTTGTTTTCTAACAGTTTGAGATGAGACAGCCAGTTCCTTAGTGGTTGAGGATTCCGGGTGAAGCGCGCTTCCACCTTCGGCCTTATCGCCACTTACCATCAGGTGAGATAAAGGCCAACAGCTTACCCGTTGCCGAAAAAATTGAAAAAATAAAAAAATACCTCGGCACAATGCGAAGATGAAAAATATTCAAATATACTCGTAAGTCCTGACAATAGCTAGCTGTATCGTAAAGTACAGGATATGAACTGTCCCACTGTTGGGCAAAGGCCTGAATTTTTCTTAATACAAAAAAACAATTAAGGGTGAGTTCCACCCATGAAACTGAACAACTTTCCCCAAGAAACCTATGTGCAAAAATGACAAAAAAATTTCGACCTCCCATACAAAACTGTCCGATCAGCTGACTACAATAGTATGGTATGTTTCTTGGGGAAAGTTGTTCAGTTTCATAGGTGGAACTCACCCTTAATTGTTTTTGTATTAAGAAAAAATAAGGTTGTATAATCACGAAAATTATTTCCGTAGGTTTAATCAAAGACTAGGCAATGAGGACAGAAAAACCAGTCCTCTACCATAGTCCACTTTTCAGCCAATGACGACTGCACATGTGCTCAACGTGATAGGTGGTGAGCCCATCGCCGCTCTATGCTGTTAGATTTATGTGGAGTCTTTAGTCCGTTAGTCGCCTTTTACGACACTCAAGGGAAGACAGGCTAAAAACTGAAAATAATCGAATAACCTTGTAGATCCTCTAGGGGCAGAATAATAACTGACTGTATAGTTTCTGAACTGTCTGTGAACTTTCTAGATGTGGCGGCGCCACCTGCATGACGCGTACGACACGAAGCAAACACCTTCCAATCGTGTCAACAGATGGCGCCACAAAAACCTACTCAACGTCATTTCCATACTGCGACAGAAAATAGTATGGGAAGCCTGCATCGTGGTAGCGAAGTTTCACCACCTTCTTCGCTATACATATATAGCACCTCCAACTAACACCCGTTGGACCTTGGTCCCCGAGCTATACCACCCAGCTCGGAGGAAGAAGACGGATGCCCCTATGCCTTCCTCAAAGTGGCATCCGTCTCCAACCTACCTTTGGCTTCCCTACACTAGATTCAGAGGGTCCGGGAGTCCGATTTTGTTATCTAGAGCAAAACAGAATACATACATAGGTACATTTTAATCATGACTATTATCCCCGAGGGGTTAGTCAAAGACTAGGCAATGAGAACAGCAAAAGCTGTCTTTTAACATTAACCTCTCAAACCCCAAGCGGTCGCATGAGACCGCACCTACAAAGACACACTTGACTTTGTACCGGTGTTTTCATAGACTTACAGACTACTTTATCGGTTCTGTGGTACATTTTATGTATCGTGATCTCGGACCAAATATGTCCGAGATCGTGATCGTATAATATCGCAGAGTCTATGCTCGATTCTGTCAAATTCAACGTTGACAGTTGCGCCAATTTCTGTGTCTGAAAATTTCCACGAGTGAATGGTTTGTTGTTGCGGAAAAGTAAAAATGCTGTTGGAAGTATGTGCATTCTTAGGTCCGTTCAAGGGTGGAAAGGGGATGGTAGTATTCTTTCACCGCTACGCGACACGGTTATTAGATCGTTACAATTAATTAGTTTATGTTTAATCACCACGATTGACAAATACGGGTTGGCGATAATAGTTACACATTTTAATCCACCTGGGAATCGATCATTAGGCCTCCGGATTTCGGGTCAAGCGCTATTACTCTATACAACTCAGCCCTTAAGGCATTATACTCGTATATTACGAACCAAGGTTCTATTTACAAGCTAGCCTTGACAACCTTGACTTGAGTCTAGTTTCTTCTTGTCAATTACATAGTAATTTGATGCTTACCAAACATTCCCTATTCCATATCTGGCAAAGAAATGGACACGTCTCGATATAAATAGGCGAAACCTCATAACCAGACTGGTAAATTGCCGTGTAGCGTATGAGCCGTACTATCGACGCTTATTGGCGACCGGCAAAGTCATAAGCGAAAGCGATAGTAGGTTAAAAAAATAATAAAAGTAATGAAAATAATAAAGTTAACTGTGTCGTGTAGCGGTGAAATAATACTATCACCCAATCTCTTCCTTTGGGTATCGTAAAAGGCGACATACTAGAGTACTTAGATAATAGAGCGGCGATGGTCTCACCACCTGGCACGCTGAGCACATGTGCAGTCGCTATTTAATGGAACCGGACCGGACTAAAGACTGCACATACATCCTAGAAGATAGAGCGGTGATGGGCTCACCATAACCACCTGTCACGCTAAGCACATGTGGAGTCGCTATTTGGTGAAAAGTGGACTACGGTAGAGGACTGCTTTTGCTGTCCTCATTTCATAGTATCTGACTAATCTTTCGGAGATGATAGTCGTGATTATAATAATTTTGTATGGAAGCATGCAAACATCGCCTTAGTGTATGAAAATAAATTATACCTTTTTGCGGAACCCCTGAGAAAAGCACGAATAAGGTCTTCATTGTAAATTCGGCAAAAGTGTATGACATTACAAGTCATCATTTGTACAATAAAAATAATGTGATAAAAAGACTAAATGACATTGAATATTCACCACTCACCACTACATTCACAACACTTCTAGCAAAAGTTTAGTTTAGAACTGATTGCCGGTTTAGTTTAAATTTTGACGTTTTGCGGTAGTCTGACGTGCAGTGCTGTTTTTACATTCACCAATTGTCTAGGCCAAGTTAAGATAGAAACTTATGGAATGTTTCGAGTATGGTACTGATTTTATTTTTTATTTTATTTATTAGGGATTACAACACCATTCTACATATTCTGTAAGTATACAGATAGTATTCAAAAAATTGTAAGCCAATTAATCTTAACCTCGCTTAAAAATAAGAAACTTATTGATCTACCTTAAAAAAAAAAGTACTTACTAATAAACAATGCAATTTACATAAGAAAAATAAGTACCACAAATTTGTATTAAAAGTATGTTTACATGGAGCCCTTAATAAATTACAAATCGCCGGTTCCCTCTCACTCGCACCACAATGGAGGTCGCATTCCACAATGCCAGGTGGCCCGAGCTGCCGCGACGATATACGCTATGCGCTCGGACCGCGTGTGAACCGATCCTCTTCGGTAGCTGGTACTTTGTAAGAATAACATACATACATAAATTCAGGACTATTATCGCCAAAGGGTAAGTCAGAGACTATAAGCAATGAGGACCGCAATAGCAGTCCTCCGCCATAGTCCACTTTTCACCAAATAGCGACTGCGCTGCGCCGTGCTCAGCGTGACAGGTGGTGAGCCCAACGCCGCTCTATGCTTTTGGATGTATGTGCAGTCTTTAGTTCATTAGTCGCCTTTTACGACAGCCACGGGAAGAGAGACATTGGTAGTATTCTTTCAGTGAGTCGCCATACTACACGGCTCCAGTAAGATTAACGTCGGTTGAAGACATTTAACACTGTTTCTAACACGGAAAAGATACATAAATATTTTAACTGTTCTGTGTCTAACAGCATCATTATACTTTAATTAAATTAAATTTGTTTACGCTTACACTAATTATCTAGACCAAGATGAGTATTCTTTTGAAACTCGTTAATATCGATACCTTGCGGCTCAAAGGACGTAACCACAAAAACATAACTTTTTAAAAGAGTCAAAAGCTAAAATTAAAATTTTGTATTTATCACAATTTTGTTGTTTTTGATCATCCTACTAATATTATAAACGCGAAAGTTTGTAAGTATGGATGGATGTTTGTTACTCTTTCACGTAAAAACTACTTAATGGATTTGGATTAAATTTGGCATACAGATAGTATGCCATGCCGAATTAACACATAGGATACTTTTTATCCCGATATTCCCACGGGAACGGGAACCACGCGGGTGAAACTGCGAGCGGCCGCTAGTAATATATAATTCTTACACCAAAAGTCGTTGATTTTTGTGGTGCATAATATTAAAACATAACGTTTTAAGAATTAATATTTATAGTTTAAAAATTTGCTGGTGAATACGCCACAAAAATATTTCACAAAGTAGGTATGTATTTTATGCCCCATAAAATGACTGCTGCGTTAGTAACGCAGGGTGTAATCACCAACTTTCAAAATTAAAATTATAGATAAACGATTAATCGTTCTGTCATTATTTGATTTAATTGTTTGGGTGTATATTACACGACTTACGACTGTTTGTAGTAGAATAAGGAAAACAACTAAAAATTGCATTTGACAAAAAATTTAGGTAAACTTTTCCGATTGTTGAAAACAATCTTGATTGTTGGCAAGTCCTGAAGAAGGTATTTAAATAAGACAAATTAATTGAACTACAAATTATTTAATAAGAAATGCTGTTTTATTGCGTGTTTATTTAAACATGATTTATAGAAAATTTGTTATTGAAAACATAAATGAAGACCTTTTATTTAACACCACACTAATACGTTAGTTGCTTTAATACCACTCCTTTCATTCAATCATACCTATCCACTCGCGACTGTACTTGATAAATGCAAATCGCCGGATTTTTCGTTGTAAAGTTACGATTGCTGAACGTATAGAGAAAATCAAATTAAACAGTAAACAAAATAATCAATGTTTATTTAACATCGGGGCGTACCTATAAACTTTAGTTACTTTAATGTTCATAAACGCATATACGCCCTACAATTTTATTTGAGAGTGTCGTTTACGTTCAACACTTTAATGAAAATACGAAAAAGTCTACATTACATGCCATGAAATTTTGGGTCGTATTCACCATTGTTTTCAGAATTTGAGAACTTTAAATATACAGTTCCAAAAAGAAAAAACTAAATAAGTTGGCGTTCAAAACATATTTTGGCCAAAATGGAGGTTTTTTTTTTATTTTTTTTTCATCAAGGTTACGCCCTTTGAACCGCAAGATATCGATATGGTAAGATAACGGATAAATATACATAAACATAGAAAACACCCAGACCCTAAATCAATTCAGAAAACAGTTTTCTCTAAATTGTCCCGACCGGGAATTGAACCCGGGACCTCAGAGATGGCGCGACGCCAGACCCGGCGCGCTAGCCACTCGACCATGGAGGTCGTCGTACTAAAGTTTGCATGTATTGTATTGTGTCCATGGGCTGCGGTGGCCGCAAACTATAAAGGCGAGTCCTTTCGAGCGCTTTTCTCTCACGCTCTCTCGACGGTACGACGGACGGTACGGGACGGGTATAACAGCAAAGCGGCGGAAATAGGCGCGTTTTATAGGTTTAAATAGGTTGTTTGCCTATATAGACTTTATAGGATTTAATGAGTTAGCTGTTCTCTGTAATACTTCTGTTGAAATTTTTTTTTTAATGTAAGGAAACATCCGTTTTTGACTTTTATTTGGCCTGTTTTCAGGATTTTTTATAATCGAGTAAAGTACATCTAATCGCGTAACAAATTGTCACATTCTTTAGGTAATATCCTTTAGTGTATTGTATATTTTTTATAAGAGCGTAATTTAATGGTAAATAAATAAACCATTTGATCTATCTAGCAAAACAGCTTTGCCCGCATATCCACGGTGTGCCGTATGCTAGTTTTTTGACTTATCATTATCAGGCAAAAGCCTTCCCACAAGGATAACAAGTACATAGGGATATTGAGCCATAACCCACCACGCTGGCCCAATGCGGGTTGGTGGGTCATAACGACTGCCATCTCACGACAACACCCGGGACCAACGGCATAATTTACCGAAGCACGGAGAAGTTCGAGATGTTTTCATTTGGTCACGTTTTTTCTTGTCATCTTGTAATCTTCAAATCAGACGTAGGTATGCTTACAATGACCACTAGACTTAGCCCAATCATCATCATCATCATCATCAGCCTATTAACGTCCCACTGCTGGGCACAGGCCTCCCACGTGGCCAATAGCACGTGGAGATATTGGGCCATAACCCACCACGCTGGCCCAATGCGGGTTGGTTGGTTTTAACGACTGCCATCTTACGACAACAACTGGGACCAACGTTTAACGTGCCTTCCGAATCACGGAACCTTAGACCAATAGAGAGAACGAATTACACAAACAAACCGACATTAAACATGTTTTAGATATATAATTATGGTTATGGAACGACACAGCTTTCCTATTGGTGGTTGGCGGCAGGTGTAAAGTGCGGATATGGACCGCTCCGTGTATCTTAGAAACGACGTGGAGTGCGCTACAGGATGGTTCAAAAATGTTGGTACTTTTTTATTTAGATAACCAATACAAATTTCTCACTTTTATGTTTAATGTTATTATTTTAACAATTGAAAAATGCAAATTTTGTCGAGAACGAATTCTGCTCGTAGTAATTTTTTCACTTTTTTAGTTTGTAAATTGCTTTAATTTTTATTCGCTGTAATAATATCACTACACACGATGTGTACACTGTTTGTTAGGTTATTGTCTAGCTCAACCTGAAATGCCAAGTATGTTGTCATATATGACTGTAACCTGTATGTGTACCTAAACCAAATAAATAAATACGCTCCGTTGGACTAATGGCTTAGTCTGTTGTTCATGTGCGAAGGCCTGTGTCCAGCAGAGGCATGTTTATGTTTATAGGCTGATGACGACTAGCGATGCGCAGAATAACTCACTGTTAAGAAAAGAGTGATTACGTCTTTTATATCCAAAGAGTTACATCACTCTTTTATATCTTTAACTCTTTAACTCCCTGGCTCAGATATGAACGAAATTAGCTAGGGAGTTAAAGATTAACTTAGTTGAATATGCGTACGACAAGAAAGAGAATTAGAACAACCATATATATTTTCCACACCTCTGCTTCTCAACTTAAGAAGCAAGTGAGTATATTAATTTTATTTGTAATTGTTTAGATTCTTTTTTTTTGTTCATGCTAGTTGTTACGTCTGTACTTACTCTCTTTGTTCGATAATTTATTTAGCTGGTAATTCATTATTACTATTGGTGGAAAGTTAACTGATGTATGTGTAAAATGTATTTTTGTTATTCTTTAAACAAACCGAATTTTCAAATTCCTTACCAGCAAAATTATGCCTTATTGCGTGAAAGATTTATTTACCTTAACAAAACTACCGTATAATATGGATGCGCGGGCGAAATATTCTATCTCTTCTTTACTCACAACCTAGACACATCTCTGTTTCTTTCTATTCTACGCAATGAGTTTTGACCAAAATACATCTTAGCTACATGGATATAAAGATATAATTGGAGTTAAAGGGATATACGGAGTTAATCACTCCTTGCCTGGGATACTATATCTTTTGCGTTTGTCACTCCTGAGTTACACATCGCTAATGACGACTCGTTAAAAAATGATAAGTACATACAAATGTACTTATCGTTTTTTATACTCACTATTATACATTATTATACTCACGACTTTTATCCCGAAGGGTTAGACAGCTCTAGGCAATGAGGACTGCAAAAGCAGCAGTGTTGCCTATGCCTATCCATCCATAGTATTAAAATTAAGTTTAGACGATTCAAATTGTTTATTTTAAGTTTCCTGAATAAAGAAATTATGATTTTGATTATTTTTGAGTCCTCTGCCATAGTACACTTTTCACCAAATAGCGACTGCACATGTGCTCAGTGTGACAGGTAAGCGGACAGCGGCGATGGGCTTACCGCCCATCGCCGCTCTAAGCTGTTGGATGTGTGTGCATGCTTTAGTCCGTTAGTCGCCTTTTACGACAACCAAGGGAAGAAAGGGGATGCTAGTATTCTTTCTCGCGACGCGAAACGGTTATAACTTGAGTCATTTATTTACATATTTATTTATTTGAGAAAACATACAATACAATCAAGCTAAAGACAACATAAAAATGTGCATAGATCAGTGAAGTTTCCAGTTATATTACATCAATAAAAAATACATAAGTACAAAATTGAATGGTTTTTAAGTAAATATATTTGATTTTTTCGTTAATAAAATACTGATATCATCTCCAGATTCAAAAGTGCAATTTCTATTTTTTTTTTAAATAATTACATTTTGACATATTATTTGACTGTGTGCCTCCAAGAAATCATTTACCCAAAACAGATCAACCTGTACACGAACATAGAGTCACATAGTATCAGTAATTGATAAGGTCGTCTCGCTCACACAAGTCTATTGACCCCAAAAAAAAACTTCATACGACCACCACCACTACAAGTAGACCTGCAACTGTCTCTAAGGTGTACAAGAAACCGGTCCAAGTTACACTAGTGGTTTGGATAAACCAACCAGTATAGTGAGATCCCTAACTGTATTAAACTCCGGTTAATTACGAGATCTTCTTTAACGGTTGATCCGCTTTTTCATTTGATCGCGTTTAGTAGCGTAATGTGGTTAATTTATCAATACATTTCTATGTGGTTTTTGGTATAACGTAATATTATGAGGTTCGGTGACTAGATAAATAAAATCGTGAATGATAAAGGAGATCGGTGGCGCCGTAGTTACTTCGTTATTTACATTATATACATATTTACATACTTACAAAATACAATCACGACTAATTATCCCCGAAGGGTTAGTCAGAGACTAGGCAATGTCACTTTTCACTAAATAGCGACTGCACATTCTTTTTTTTTTAATCTTTATTATAAAAGGACTTTGGTCTCTAATGTGACCATGTCAGTCCTGGTAAATCTTAGAAACTAAGGTAACAACATTGCACATTCTTAGGAGATGTGACTTTATAGCAAGAAAAATTAGGATATCTAATTATTATAGCACCCGATATTACGACAGAAAAATTTCGTATACTTACGCGAACATTATGGATAGTGATGATTACAGCAAACGCGTTAGGTATTTTGATTTTCGGACGAACGATATTCGGATAAGAAAGGGACTACCAGTAAAAAGTGACAGTAAGTAAAATCTATAGAAATGCTATTTGCTTTGACATCTACGCCACCGAGGTTGGTTAGACCTGTTAATAATTTGCAAAGCTTTCTATTATGTCTTCGATCAACAATAAGATAACGCGTCACGTACAAAATCAAAGCTAAATTCTGTCCACGTGAATAAATACTTTTTCAAAGCAATAAATTACTCCTGTCACTTAAAAATGAAAAGACGCCTATACGAGTAGTGGTAAAATCAACCTTAAGTAGTAACAAATAAAATACTTTTTCCTGTTATGCCTTGCGAGAAAATAAGAGCTCACTTCTCAAGTGCGCTCTTATTTACCGAGACACATTTTTAGCGCCGACCTGACATCTCGTTGTATAGTTGATCGAAGTATTGTGTGCTCAGCGTGACAGGTGGTGAACCCATCGCCGCTCTATGCTTTGTGAAATCTCAATAACAATATCAAAATAATATAATAAAACAATACAACAACAAAACCTAAATGGATTTCAGCATCTTACGCTTAAACTGTTGATAGGAATCATTAAAGAGTTCAATGTCCAGTAATTTATCGTTCATATCATTGTATGTTGAACAAATTATTTTATTAAACAGTCTAAATGAATGCGTTCCAGAACCGATGGTAGAATCACAACTAGTTTCATAATGGATAAAAAAGTAAGCTTGCAAATAAAAAAGCAAAAAGCATAGCCTATTTATTATACTGCCCTGCTGCTAGGCAAGACTTTCATTATTGAAATCAAGTCACTGCTTCAATTGACGAGTTTTGGCTTAATACTACCCCCTCTCTTCCCTTTGGTGTCGTAAGAGGCAACTAACGGACTAAAGACTGCACATACATCCAACAGCATAGAGCGGCGATGGGCTCACCACCTGTCACGCTGAACATTGTGCAGTCGCTATTTGATGAAAAGTGGACTATGGCAGAGGACGCTTTTGCTGTCCTCGTTGCCTAGTCTCTGACTAACCCTTCGTGGATAATAGTCGTGATAACATGTGTATACATATGTATTATTCAAAGTATTTGCGTCTATTACATACGATTCATAGCGGAGTGTCTGAGAGAATACATATTGTATACTTTACAGTATATTGTGTATAAAATAAACATTGACCTTTCGAAAGCCACAACACAACACTCATAAATTATAACATGTCAAAACGTTCAAGTTGTCATAGGAAACAGACCACATTTAGCCCTCATACCAATCACTTAAAGTAATTATGAATAATTTGTACATAAATTATTATCAATATTTTTGCGCCGCCATATTATTATGAGCAGGTTAGTTGTGTTTAATAACTGTAATTACGGCTGTAGGCATTTTACGATTGCCACTTGTTCTGCTGATATACGCAATTTACGGGTTTTTTAAAGATATTTAAGTACGAGTGTTGTGTAGGTATGTCCTTTTATAGCGGTCATTATGGACCTTTACATGTACATACTTCGGAGTATGACATAATAGCTAAATATTTTATAATACCAATAAAATTTAATATCTACATATAATTACGACTATTATCCCCGAAGGGTTAGTCAGAGACTAGGCAATGAGGACCGCAAAAGCAGTCCTCTGCCATTGTCTACTTTTCACCAAATAGCGACTGCACATGTGCTCAGTCAGTGAGCCCATCGCTGCTATATGCTGTTGGAAGTATGTGCATTCTTTAGTCAGTTAGGTAGTCGTCTATTACGACACCAAAGGGAAGAGAGAGGGTGTAAGTATTCTTTCACCGCCACGCGACACGGACCCCTCAAACCCCAAGCGGTCGCATGAGACCGCACCTACAAAAGCACACTTGACTTTGTACCGTGTTTTCATAGACTTACAGACTACTTTAGTATGAACAAGTTTGGTTATTTCAGTTCTGTGGTTCATCATAGGTATTGTTATCTCAAAATAACGCATAGTCTATGCTCAATTCTGTCAAATTTGACGTTGACAGTTGCGCCAAAAAAAGTGTCAAAAAAATCCAAGAAGTGTCAAAAAAAAACCAAGGCTGAGGGGTTAATGTTATTCATAATAGGTTGTATTACTGAAATGTTTAATAAAAGGCGATGCCGCTGCTGATTGTATTTAAAAAAGTAATATTAAGTACAGTCCCACTACTGGGCAAAGGCCTAATTAATTAGCACATGAAATAAAGTGCTGCTTGGCAGCAGAAAAGGTATTAGGACCGTGATCCAGTCGGATTCTCGGAAGTATCCTACCAATAGACATTGCAGTGTCTCAGCATTATGTACGGCTAACTTCGATTCTCCGAAACGTCGATTCAATCCGATTCCAATTCGATGTTGAGCCTCGTAACGCTTTCTTTGAAGCGATCGCTGGTGTTGCATTCCAGCTCCTTGGATCGACCGATGAATTTATGGTGCAGTATCTAACGAAAATGGCCCAACTTATCTTATGAATATTCTTATTGTAACAAAATAAAAATACATATATGAACAGTTAAACAGATTTAATTATTCCCTAAGAGTAAGTCTGCGACCAGAAAATAAGGACCACAAAAGGTACAGTCAACTATCACAGTCCAAGTTTCATCAAATTACAACTGCACGCACATGTGCCCAGCGTGATAAGTAGTGAGCCCATCGCCGCTCTTTGCTGTGTGCAGTCTTTAGTCCGTTAGTCGCCTTTTACGTCACCTAAAGAAAGAAGCTGTGGTTTTTGCCTACCACTCGGGAAACAGGCGTGATATAATTAGGTAATTGGATATAATACACCGAGACATTTTAGTCGTTGTTTTCCCGCGGCAGGACGATTTACCTTTATAGTCTAAGATCCGAGTATAGAACGACCTTAACGAGAAGGTTAATGGATGAAAAGTATTTTGTATCAAATTTAATATGATAAATAATATATCGCGAGTGGGTTGGCTGAAATATTTCAGTCCAGTACCTTTAATGGTTAATTTAATATTAAATATTTTTTTTTTTTTACAATGCACTGGTTTGGTGTGTGTGTGTTTGTAATGAGCGTATCTTAATATAAACATAAGTTTTATTTATTTAACCAGACGGTTGCAAATTACTAATATTGACTTGCCTGTTTACACCTGCCTACCCAATGTTATGACAGGAAAAAAATAGTCAACCTAACGTTTGCATATTCTATAGGCTTCATACTTTCGATTGGTACCTATGTAATTTATCTATTATCGAAACAAGTGCAATATTAAAAAAAAAAAAAATATTTAATTAATCATATACTGGACTGAAATTTTTCAGCCAACCCACTCGCAATATATTTTTAAACACATTAAATTAGATATAAACTACTTTTCATCCATTAACCGGCTCGGTGAAGGTCTTTGTATACTCGGATCCTCTACTATTAGTAGTACCATCGAATAATACAAGTTATTTTTGACAAAAATGACAAAAAAATGTCGACCTCCCATACTAATGTAGTCAGCTGATCGGACCGTTTCGTATGGGAGGTCGACATTTTTTTGTCATTTTTGGCAAAAATAACTTGCATGATTCGATAGTAAGTAAAGTACTACTAAAGGTAAATCGTTCTGCCGCGGGAAAACAACCACTAGTCTTAGTCACCTTTTACGACACCCAAAGGAAGAAGCTGTAGTCTCTGCCTACCCATCCGGGAATCGGCGGGAGTGAATAAATGAATGAATGATAGAAAAATACTTTATTTCACCAATAAAAAAAACTAAAAAAAACAGAGAAAAATAGTATGACAAAAGGCGGCCTTAATGCTAGGGAAGCACTTTCTGCCAGACATCCTTTGGGCAAAAGAAACCATATAGTTGAAGAAACAATCACGGGCTAGTGCACAGTACGTATAAGGAGGAAAATACTATGATAATAGAGAGAGTGACCAATGTATTAACCCTTTATAAGATAGTGGCACATATATTGCCACCATATTTTGAACTTTATGCAATTGAGATAAGGTCGAAAACCAATGAAAAATTTGAACATGCTGTGCCCGTTAAAGGGTTAAGGACTAATTCAATTAGCTACAGAAAGGTTACGCAACAAATTAAAAATAGGTATTACATCATCAAACTCTATTATCTTGCTCCACACAGAGCATTCATATCCATTAGTGCTAAACCTAGGTCTTACGTCAGGGCTGGCCGGGAGAGAGACGGGCTGGAGCTTAGGGTTTACATTATTTTATTTTTTTACTTATTTATATCTTGAATCTACGGCTTTTTATAGTAAATTTACTGTAAAAAACTTTTTATATTCATGAAAGAATATTGACAAATTTATCATTAGTAAATAAAGACAAATAAGTGTAGTCAAAAGCTGCGGTTTCTTTCTAACCAGTAGGAAAAATCTCATACACTTTAAAAAAAGTTATGTGAGGTAAGGATAATAACTATGAACTTTTATGTAAAGTTATAGATAAAAAGTTGTTATTCAAAGATACTTCTTAAAAGTATAATTATAACCGCAACCGCCTCTGTGGTCTAGTGGCTAAGCTACCTGTTTCAGACCCAGAGGTCCCGGGTTCGATTCCCAGCGGGGAGTACATCTTTGTGTGCTCGGTTTGGTTGGTGGTAGGGCTGTTAAGTCCGCCTGGCTAGCTACCACCATCTTATCTAAGTCTGTCGCCATAACAACGATGTTTATAGCATTGTTGTGGTTTCGGCATTTTGAGATAAGATAGCCAGTTCCTCAGTGGTTGAGGATTCCGGGTGAAGCGCGCTTCCACCTTCGGCCTTATCGTCACTTACCATCAGGTGAGATGAAGGCCAAGCGCTTACCCGTTGCCTATAAAAACGTAAAAAAATAATTTTATAGTCTAGTACCCTTCCATTCAGGACGTATTCTTAGAGATTCTTAGAGGGTGTAAAATCCACAGCTTAAACTCATTCTAAAATTTAAATAAATATGGGATCTGTATGTTTCGGCATATTATAAGAATACAACCAACCTTTTTCTTTCCTTGGATGTTGTAAAAGGAGACTAACGGAATAAAGACTGCACATACATCCAACAGTGTAGAGCGTGGTTGCTGAAACGTGGACTATGGCAGAGAACTGATTTTGCGGTCCTCATTGCCTAGTCTCTAACTAACTCTTTAAGGATAACAGACGTAACTTTACGTTTATGTATGTAAAAAACATATATTGTTACCAAATAATACACTACACAGCGAGCGTGTGTACATACTTACGCACGATACTTAGCGAAGCGTCTCAAATATTTTCCCCGGCCCTATTTACAACCCGATCCTGTACAGTACCTAGGCAAAAGCACACCGGCGGAAGGTCTAGACATACCTAGGATTTCCTTGGAACTACATTACCTAGGATCAAATCGAATTCCTAGATTCTGATAGACTGTTTTCTCGGTATTTGTTGGTAAAAAGTCGATGTATCTAGTCTGATAAATATCTAATTACGTCACGTAATAGACCGTAGTTTCAACAGTTTATTTTTGTTTTTATCCTATGCCTGAGAAGCGTTTAGATTTCTTGATGGTCTAGACAAAACGCTTATAGAATAAAAAGATGAAACCCCTAATCATCAAGCATTAAAGAACAGGCTATCTTACCTCTAACTTTAGGAATAAAGCTATTGACATTTTTGTTATTGACACTCTTAGATAAGATTGTGGTAACCAACTAGGCGGACTTAAAACAACCCTATCACCTTTTAAAACGAGTTAAATCTATCGTAGAGCGGCGATGGGCTTACCACCTGTCACGCTGAGCACATGTGCAGTCGCTTTTTGGTGAAAACTGGACAATGGTAGAGGACTGCTTTTGCTGTCCTCATTGCATAGTCTCTGACTAACCCTTCGCGGATGATAGTCGTGATTATCCTACTAATATTATAAACGCAAAAGTTTTTAAGTATGAATGGATGTTTGTTACTCTTTCACGTAAAAACTACTGAATGGATTTGGATTAAGTTCGGCATACAGATGGTTTATAAGCTGGATTAACACATAGGATACTTTTTATCCCGATATGCCTACGGGAACGGGAACCACGCTGGTGAAACCGCGAGCGGCCGCTAGTATATACCTATGTTTGTAAAACTATCCCGTTGTCTGTCACGAAGACGTCGAGGGGTTACTTACTATAGAATTTCAATGATGTATGGTTTTACGGCAGCTGAGCTCATTATACTCCCGTTGGGAATCGAACCAGGACCTCCTTACTTTAGGTCGAACGATTATTATACGGGGTGGAGATAAACTACTAACAATAAAACACTACGACAATGAATGAAAATATTGGCTATACTAGTTCATAGAAATAATTTGAAACTATCAAATGAATCTTAGCACTGAATTTTTTTTTCAACTTTCATTCAAACTAAATATTTTATAATTTAACTTTGTATGAAAAATGAAAAAAACAATTCAGTGCTAAGATTAATTTGATAGTTTCAAATTATTTCTATGAACTAGCCAATATTTTCATTTATTGTCTTAGTGTCATCTCCACTTTGTATAGTAAGATGGACAGAAGAGCCGCGTATAACAAAAACTTAGTATGATTTGTTCAAAGATATAATTATAACTATGATATATTTATTACACACATGCATAATCACGACTATTATCCCCACAGGGTTAGTCAGAGACTAGGCAATGAGGACCGCAAAAGCAGTTCTCTGCCATAGTCCACTTTTCACCAAATAGCCACTGCACATGTGGTCAGCGTGACATGTGGTAGCACATAGCCGCTTTAAGCTTTAGGATGTATGTGCAGTCTTTAGTCTGTTAGTCGCCTTTTACGACACCAAAGGAAGAGAGGGGGTGGTAGTATTACTTTACCAAGGTTAAGAGTTCTAAATAACTTAAGTAAAATTTTAAAGAAGGTGCGTGGTTCGATTCCCGCCTGTCGTCTTTTTTCAGTGTTTAAAATTTTACTTAAGTATATTTAAGCGTTAATAAAACGCTAAAATATAAAACATTAATATCTAAATAACTTTCTAATAATAGGTAGGTATCAAGATTGATATAAGTCTTGGCCTAATTCTAATATCATTATAGGCTGAGGGACTATTTATAACATTGTAAGATCTATGTACCATTCCAACATGATGCAATAAATATATACGAATATGAATATGACTTACTATGCGTTTGAAGTAACGTTTTCTATTCTGTCGAAGTAGCATTGAAAGGCCACACGCATTTTATCTTTCACTAACATATCAATTTTAGAAGCGGTAACATGATATTCACACCTGCTTTCATGCAGAGTAAGACTTTCGAGTCACATACGATGTACTCTACATACAAAAGCATCATAGAATTATTCAAAATTCTTTACCAACATCATTTTTATAAATAGTAACAATTACTTACATTCGTTAAGTATAAGTAATAGCCTATATTTTTACTTTTCCACTTTCGCAATAATTATTATATAACCTAAGTTAAGTAAAACTTATTTTTATTATTGTTTTCTGAGGCTTAAGCGAGCACTACACATTGAAATGAAACACATTTTTACTGACTAACTCGCGTTTAATTTACTATACTTATTACATAGTCTAATATATTATCCTGACGTTTCGAACCCTTTACAGGGTTCGTGGTCACAGGTAAAATTGTTTTTACTAGTTAGATAACAGATAAAACGTCCAGACCAAAATAGAATTCAGAAAAACAGTACTTCTAAATTGACCCCGACCGGGAATCGAACCCGGGACCGTGACCACAGAGGTGACGACGATAAAACCGGCAAGCTAACCAATCGACAAAAGAGTTCGTCATATAAAAATATAATTAATGAATTAATTATACTGTCACATACGTCACAGTGCTGGCAAAAAGGGCTTCCATCAATTAAATCAAGAATCAACTATTATGCTGCTTTGCATTACCTTTTCGCGTAGCAGCTCAATAAATGAATACTACTCTACTCTACCCTTGGGTATCGTAAAGGCGACTAACGGACTAAAGACTGCACATACATCCAACAGCATAGAGCGACGATGGGCTCACCTCCTGTCACGCTGAGCACATTTTGCAGTCGCTATATAGTGGAAAGTGTACTATGTATGGCAGAGGACTGCTTTTGGCGTCCTCATGGCCTAGTCTCTGACTAATCCTTTGGGGACAATAGTCGTGATTATATACCTATGTATACTAGATAGATAGATAGATATATAACTCTATAATTGCAACACCACAAAGATTTACATAGAACTTAAAAACAAACTTAAAAATAGTTCTCTTGTGACCACGGCCGCACTATCGCGGCCGAAACGTCAAGCAGTAAGTGAATGTACTTACTTAGAAAAATTAATCGTGTTAGGTCCCGTTAAAATAGTTTTAATGCAATGCAACGCGATAGTTAAAGTCTTAAAAATAGAACACAATTATTATTACAATAAGACAATACGATAAAAATAAAATAGAGTCACAATTTGGCGGTCTTATCGCTTTAAGCGTTCTCTACCAGACAACCAGTACCATACAACCTAGTTAGAGTTTCTAACTTAGGCGACCCGCCATCCAACCGGCAGAATCCTATCAGTCTGTAATAATTGTTTGCCTGCTACGATATAACATTTTAATACATGAAACCAGTGGCATGCAGCAAACTCTAACTCGCGGTAGATTGTGAGAATTTCCCGAAAAGTTTCTTCCTACAAACTCTTAAACTATCCACGGAAGCCATTAAAGTCACCCACCACGTGTGACTTCGAAAGTTGTCAAAGTGAAATATTGCACTTTGCCACTGGCACAGCGTAAGTTCAATGTAGCTTCAATGTAAGTTCAATGGATTTTAAGTGGAACTCTTGAAGATGTCGACACAGTTGTGTGTGGGTACTTTCGTATAATCATTACCAGTCTATATTGTGGTATAGCTAAACACTAAAAGACTACTCTACCAACCGCTCCATTCCCTTGCATGTCGTAAAAGGCGACTAACAGACTAAAGACTGGACATATTATATCCAATAGCATAAAAAAACGATAGACTCCCCACCTATCACGTTGAACACATAATATGCCTTTGAAATTTGGTGAATAGAAGACTATAGCAATAGCAGTGGACTGCTTCTGCGGTCCTCATTGCCTAGTCTCTGACTAACCCTTTGGGGATAATAGACGTGAATCTGTGTATGTATGTATCATCACTTAATAAACGTCCTACTGCTGGCTCAGAACTTCCCACGTGGACAACAGTACATCAATACATGGTCTTTCATCTTATGACGACAAACGGTACCAACGGTTTCAAGTACCTTCCAAAACACAGAGAAGCTCGAGATGCTTTTAATTTGGTCGATGATCTACAGACCAGGCATTGCGAAAATTGCGTACAGCCTTAAAATTAGTAAATCATTAGTAGTTTATAACAATTTTAATTAATATAATTAGTCACTTAAAAAAATATTGTTGAAACAGTTAAAACTTTAAACCTTACGGGCCTAACTTTTAAACACTGTTGATGATTGTAGTAGAATATCTAGGCATGTACGCCCTCACTATTGTCTCTAAGTATGTCTCTTTTGCTCAAATATAAAATAACATTTGTGTGACGTAGACAAAACAGTTCTCAATTAAATAATAGTTAAATAGTGTTCATAAGTAAGGCAGTACTACGTGTCTAAATATTCTGCTACAAGCATCAACAGAAACAAAAAAGAGAGAATTAAAATAAAAAATATGTTTTAATTAATTACTCTGTAACCTATTTCTGTTCATTTTAAATAATAACCCTATCTTAACTAACGTTGAGACATACTATTTAATTCATATCTTTTAGAGGGGTAACCAACAATTATTAGCTGACATTTTTATGACAAAAAAATAAGTATAGGTTACGTTATCTATTTTTTGGTGTCTTTAATTATAGCTACAGCTAATTATGGCTTACTAATAATGTATTAAAAATAGGGTAATTTTATTTAGGTTTAAAAGTATATATAAGGAATGGAAATATAAATTACGTATATAGGTAAGTGCTTATTATGTTACATCGACATTTATAATGATTGCTATGCTTTATATCGCATAAGACAGATTTACAATTTTTTTCTTATATACCGAACTATTTTTACATTGTTGATAAGGTGTCTGACTTTAGATAAAATGGTAGTAGCTAGCCAGGCGGACTTAACATGCCCCACCACCCAACAAACCCAAGAATCATATTTTGTATTTTATGACCTGGTAATAACATATCATATGAGGAGTGTCTGTTTAAAAGGGGACAATAACCTTTAACACAAATTTTCAGGAATTAAGAAAAACTGAAAGGTACCTACCTAATTATATACATACATGAGTGAATTTGTATTAACGTCAAATTTGACAGAATCAAGCATAGACTATGCGATATTTTGTGATAACAATACATAAGATGAACCACAGAACCGAAATAACCAAACTTGTTCATACTAAAGTAGTCTGTAAGTCTATGAAAACACGGTACAAAGTCAAGTGTGTTTTTATAGGTGCGGTCTCATGCGACCGCTTGGGGCCTGAGGGGTTGCATTAATACCACAGACATATAATAAGATGATTAAAACATCTATTTATTTATGCTGTTTATAAGATGTATTTTAAACTATTTCTTACTTAAATCCCATTTTTAAAGAAATTTTGTGAAAAATGTCCAGTTTTGGATAAAAATATTTGTAAAAATTAAATGTTGACGTTGCTTGCGCCAATTTTGTTTCTGGTCACGAGACGTATAAGTAGTTTTAAGTGTTCGGATTAGGTTCGGATACCCTGACTGAACATTTTTTACGCTTTTTCAGCCATAGTTCGATAATACAAAAGTCCCGTTTTGTAATATAATTTTTGAAATTATCTGGTTAAGTACGAAAAATGTCCCCTTTTGTTTAATGTTAGTAAAAATGTCCTGTTTTGATTGAAGCTGGTTAACTCAAAGCCGATTTTGTATAGAAAATACTTCCTTTTGATGGGTTTCACGAAGTTCACACTAAGATATTAGTGTGAACTTAGTGTGAACTACAAAAAACTGATTTCCGTCGCTATCTCAAAAATTGTCAAAAGTGAAATAGTCCCCTTTTGAACAGACACTCCTCATTAATATGTATTTTTTTGGTAAATTTCGTGGCTTTTGTGCTTTGTGGTTTCTTGCCACAGCCAAAAAATGACGTCCTGAATGGGTAGTAGTTAAAAAAGACTTGAACGATTCAAGGTACTTATTAATTGAATATATATATTTCGTGTTTGAGTTTGATGTACCCACGCTGGGAATCAATCCGGAGAGGCTTTAAGCCTCAGCCTGTAAACGAAGTTTTTTTTTATTTTTTTAAGTAACGAAAAAAAAATAACCTTGTCGCGTAGCAGTGAAAGAATACTACCACCCCCTTTCTTCCCTTGGGTGTCGTAAAAATCGACTAATGGACTAAAGATTGCACGTACATTCAACAGCATAGAGCGGCGATGGGCTCACCACCTGTCACGTTGAGCGAACGTGCAGTCGCTATTTGGTGAAAAGTGGACTACAGTAGAGGACTGCTTTTGCTGTCCTCATTGCCTAGTCTCTGACTAACCCTTCGGGGATAGTAGTCGTGATTATATGTATGTACTTATGCACAACAAAACAATTAGGTGCTCGATGACGCAGTGGTTAGCGCGTTCGGTTAAGCAACTTTAGCAATGCCGGGTCGCTGGGTGGGTGACCAAATTTAAAAAACAAACATCTTGAGCTCTTCCGTGCCTCGAAAGACACGTTAAGCCGTTGTCAAAGTCAAAGTCAAATTATTTATTCAATGTAAACCTTTACAGGCACTTATTGACGTCAATACAAATAATAATAAAAAAAACAGTTAACTAACTCATAGTTAAGACTTAACAACTAATCTAACGAGCTTATAGTCTGTGCCAGACAAATGCGCATCGCTACCCCCAGTACCACTGCACGCCGAAACAGAATCGCGTCGAACCGAAATATAAGCCGTGGTCATAGAATTGTGTAAACATACGTATCCTGCCCAAGTAACACAGAAAGCTGTATATTTAATCACTTGTGGTCATAAATGTTGCTTACAGAGTATTAAAACCGTTATTATAATTCACTGGTGATCCTTAAGCTGAATATTAGTACACAAGGAGCTATATTCTGAATAAGAACTAAATAATGGTAGATATTCTTCACCCTTAAACAGCAAGATGCGTTTATTTGGTATATAACCTACGGTTTTATTCAGCCGTTTTAAATTTTCAAGCCTACTTACTGAATAAGGGCAATTAAGTAGTGGCAAATATGTCATATGCTGTATAATAGAGTAAATGTGTACTTCTAAACGCTGCCTTCTAAAGGGAGTACATGTGTACTGTTACACAGATATATGATATATAAAGGAGTACATTTCGTATGTTATTCAGTAAATGGTGTAAAATTTCTCTGTTTATCCGTATCTATACTGCTATTATTTACGACTGAATAGTGGCTGTTTACAAGTTCATCTGAACGTTCTTATTACTCTTGAAGAGCACTTCGAGTATTTTATAACGTATATTGCTTAATAGAGGTTCACATCAGTTGATTTAATCTGGTGATGACTGAATAAGTATATCCCCGTGAATCTTGTCACGGATCAATTCATTTACGTAACAAGTCCCTAAAATGGATCAGTCTTATTATGCGGATCCTTAAAAGTGTATTTTATCACACATTTTATCGATGCTAGTTCGAACGAATATTCAGCCAGTAATCAGTGTATTGCTGTATATGGATTCACATGTAAGACTTTATTACGGCTAAGTTTGAATAAGCAGACATATGTGCCCCATTACGCGGGCTACGGCAGTAATGTTGAAGTATAACGGTTCACATCGCTCTTTAATTTCACCACCATTTTTTATTCTGTATAACCTTTAATAACTACACTGGTATACATAATTTTATTTATTTAACACGAACTTAGTAAAGTAAGGAATTACAAATAAATATTTTTAATGTGATTATTGGTGGCAGACTAGAATAATGACACAATCAATCAATTTTTACCCGAAATGTTTTCGATTAAATGTGTTTATTTTAGTATAATTTGTAGTAAAAACTTATTTATGCACTGGCGCTTGAAAATTTTCTTAGAAATATATGTATACTCTAACAGTAGTTTTGAATTCCCACTAGCTTTCACGTAAAATTATGAAGTTATTAACAAAAGGAACATATACTGGTATCATACAATCATTTTAAAAACTTATCTTCTCTCACTGTCATAAATATGAATCATCTATCACTAAAAGTATTAATAGACGTTCTTACAGAGCAAATCGTGAACCTTTAGCTAAATTACCATAAATATAAAAGCGTACATAGACGACAATTGTCTAAATAAAGGGTAACTAGTGTTTCCTTAATTTGCTAGTATTTTGCCTTGTTACCACCTGTTACACCTTATACTGTGATTATAACGTTACTATAATGATATTACTCAGCAATTGCGAACTAAAGCTGAATAATTTGTGCCCATTTAAGCAGTGTAGTGGCTGAATAGCATGCTACTCTGCTTTTATTCAGTAATTTTATTCAGCGCTAAGTACACAATAATCCATTATTCATCTAGTATTCAGCCTATGTGTGTTACTTGGGTGGTACGAGAAAAAATAGCGGGCAAGTGTCTCTCCCCTAGCGACACAAACGGCTAAAATTTATAGGTAATTTATCGTTTTTTTGGGATGAAAGGTGAAAAATGATAAATCAAAATAAATTGTTAACTTAAGTTATTACTTATTGGAATAAAATTAAATATGATTTCCAATTATCGTATTATAATGTGGTAAGTAATAGAGATTGGAGTTTTTGAAGTAGAAGTAGAAGTTGGTCCCGGTTGTTGTCATAAGATGACAGTCGTTAAGACCCACCTGGGCCAGCGTGGTGGGTTATGGCCAAATATCCTCACGTGCAATCGGCCACGTGGGAAGCCTGTGCCCAGGTGTGGATGAACACAGAAAATAAACTCAAACGAAAAAATATTATTGAAATATTTTATTTATACTTACCCTTATTCATATTCTACAAAACTGGATATTATGTTATATTATATTAAATCCGTACGCTACATATAAAGTTTTAAAGTTGTTAAATCATTAAAATTTTTAGAGCAAACCCTTTCATTACTTGTAGCCACCCTGTAGGTGTTTTTTCTACATAAAACCCACATCCTTTAACTCTTTACGAATGTACCAACAAAAACGGTAGCCGAAGGTAAGATAATTTGATATCAAAACTATTTCCAAGAAATCATCAACGCTGACGGCGTAATGACCGTACTGATAGAAAAATAACCACAAGCAATCACGGCCTAGGGTTCGCTTCCCAGGTAAGCGTTTTTTATTGTTGTGGGCGAGTTGTTTCCTCTAATCTGAGAACGGTTTTTTAACTCACTACGACTAAGAATATTTGTGTGTCGATAGATAAAGATATCTGAAATAACAATTTTTATCGAAATTTACTTGGAATTCGTCGAATTGTAAGCTCTTTTTGCCATTTTAAATGAGACGTAGTGTAAAAAATTTAAATCGAGGATTGATCCCAAACCTTCTGGTAATTTAAGTTAGGTACCTATTAAGTCAATCCTACTAATATTATAAATGCGAAAGTTTGTAAGTATGGATGAATGTTTGTCACTCTTTCACGTAAAAACTAATAAATGGATATAGATGAAATTCGGCATACATATAGTCTATAACCTGATTAACATATAGGATATTTTTTATCCCAATATTCGCACTGGAACGGGAAACACGCGGGTGAAACCACGAGCGGCCGCTAGTACTATATAATATTATGCTGTAAGGTTATCGTAATGTTGTCAAGTACACTAAGGGACCCTTATTTTTCAAACGTCAACCATTTGTAACTAATTATCTTTATAATAGTCCTTTATTCGTTAATTTTCGGGTAAGGAGCTTAAAAACGGAAAAATATAAATGTAAAAATTAAACATTTTCTCGATCAGTATTCTATCATACAGGATTCGAACAAAATAGTTGTAATAACCGTGACACGTGACTACCGTACCGGCTGCGACTAACGGACTAAAGACTGCAGATACATCCAACAGCATATAGCGGCGATAGTCTCACCACTGTCACGCTGAGCACATGTGCAGTCGCTATTTGGTGAAAAGTGGACTATGGTAGAGGACTGCTTTTGCTATCCTCATTGCCTAGTCTCTGACTAACCCTTAGGGGATAATAATCGTGATTATTTTTTTATATATGAATTGGATAATAAAATTGTAATTCGTTCACAACAATAAAGATCTCATACATCAGAAAAAAGCAGAGTTCTTATAGTATAGCTGGAAATACCAAAAAGGTTGCGAAAACCTTACAACTTACAACAGTTTTACATAGCAGCATTATAGTATGAACAAAACGTGAATGCAGTCACCGTTTATAAAGCACAAGCTATATATACCTATGTTTATAAGGGGAGAGATCAATGGATCGATAGTTTAAAATAGATTTATGAGCACTGATAGTTACCGGTATAATGCGTCTGGCGTCAGTAAAGCCAGGGGTCCTCATTCATAAGCGTCTAAGACAAGACAAGAGATAGATAGATAGATAGATAATACTTTTATTGTAACAGTTTACATTAAACACAAAACATAAAAAACAAGTACATTACACAGTTACAATTTGGCGGTCTTATCGCTATAAAGCGATTTCTTCCAGACAACCAGTCGGATGGAGAGAACTTAAACACTTTAAAATCGGAGGTGCAAACATGTCAAAGTTTTCATAACTTTTTAATTAACACAAAAAAATATATATATATTAAAATTTAAACAAATATACGTACATACATAGTGTGTAATGTAATAATATATACATATACAATACTTATACATAATAGTCTCAGGTAGGGAGTAGCGAAAAGTGGCAGCTTTGCAGCAGGATAATGTTAGAAGGAGAGGTAGAAGTTTTTCACGAGCTCTTTAAAAGTGTTCACAGACTGCGCACGCCTGATCGCAACTGGAAGCGAGTTCCAGAGACGAACGGCCTGAACAGTATATGAACAGTCATAAAAGGTGGTGCTGTGCTGAGGGGTTTTAAGGGTCAGGTTTTCCGATGATCGCAATGAGCGCGAATTGGATGTGTGAAAGAAGTTAAAACGTTCTTTAAGGTAGCAAGGATAGGTGGGATTAAACAGTATGTTGTAAAGAAGGGCGAGGATTGAGTATTCCGGCGAAGACGAAAAGGGAGCCACTTGAGTTTAGCGCGGTATTCAGAAACGTGATCATACTTGCGCAAGCCAAATATGAATCGTATACAAAGATTTTGAAGGCGCTCAAGTTTGTTTAGCTGGTCCTCCGTGAGATCAAGATAGCAGGCGTGAGCATAGTCTAGAACGGAAAGCAGCAGAGATTGTGCTAGCGCAATTTTAGTGGCAGTGGGTAAAAAGTTACGTAGTCTTCTTAAAGATGCCGAAGATGCGTGAGCGTCAAGTTGGCAGGCACACCATGGAATTAGATGGTTTTGACTATGTCAAAAAATTGTGTATAAATAGTGATAAATAGTGACGTATAGAATATAAATAGTGATACTATGGTTCAAAAAATATTTGAGTATCTTGGTGTGCCTGCTAACTTGACGTCAAGATAGCAGGCACATTAAGAAATACAGTTCGTATCAATGTGATTTTTATGTCAAAAAACTGTGCATAAATAGTGAATCGAATACGCAAAATTTCAACAATTGTACTTCAATACAAACCGAGATATTACTGTCTCTAAGTGGGCTGCCAACTTGACGATTATTGCGATGGCGATTCCAGAGAAACGGGTTGAAGTTTTAAACAAATAAATACATGAAAAAATTGTGTGTGAAATTGTGAATCTTTCAATATAAATGAAAAAAGAATTCTTCTTTGCTATTTTCCAAAAATCTAATGTAAACTTCTACCATACATTCGATTTTAAGTACAATCGTGCACAATTTTATTTATTGACTTAAGATACTGACATAAAGTCTAATTATTTTTAATTCAAGTCTTAAAATTACACTTAAATCTATCGTTGTAATGTCAGTTTTACGTTATTTCTATGGAAACTTATGTCAAGCAATTTGTAATTTTGGTGACTCGAATTAAAAGTCTCGGGATAGTGGCGGACGAGCGAGTTTCGCGAACGACCGAGAGGTGGCGTGATTTTGTTTACGTGCGGTGAGCCGGTGATACGAGAATGGTGCGCGAAAAGTTTTATTTGTTTGTGTTGAAATTGATAAGAAGTGAGTACATTTGCATCAGAAGTGAAAGTGTTTAAATCGTTTAATAACAACCTACATTTTTATAGGTACGCAGCTTATTTTCTATTATGGTATTTACAAAAAAGATATACCTAGGTACGGTCGGGGTCGCCGTCGCTTTACCACTTTGCAGCGATTTTCGTGTGAAGCGCACCGACCGCCCGGGTACCTACGTGCCCGTACCAAATAGACGACGTGGTGTGCAAGGGATTTTGACTTTTAGACTGGTAAAGCGACGGAGTCCGCCATTGTACCTAATGTGAGGTAGATATTTTCTCAGTCATTCAAAACTTTTCATATTTACTACTCGACCAACATAATTAATCGCATTAAAGCTAGACGTTTATCATAATTGTTCAATGATTAACAATCTAAATATATTGCACTTCAATTAGTTTGCACATGCTGAGTGGTCAGATTTTAAAATGGAATATCGAAGAAGATACGTTTAGTTTGTAAATTATTGAACAACTGTGATAAACGTCTAGCTGACATGCGCCTAATTATGTTGGTCGACTAATTATTTCATAGTAGGTACTTACCAAGTTAACTAGGGTCAAGTATATTCCTAGTGCATTAAATGTTAAAGTTAGCTGCCTAGTCTTTTATGACTAATTAACAAAGAATAAGCTACGAATAGTTATTCCGTGTTTTGTTCCTGTCATTTAAACGTAATTTTTAATTAGAGTAAAAGAGACAAAACACGGAATAACTATTCGTAGCTCATTCTTTGTTTATTAGTCATAAAAGACTAGGCAGGTAACTTGTCGGTGGTCGAGTAGTAAATATGAAAAGTTTTGAATGACTGAGAAAATATCTATCTCACATTAGGTACAATGGCGGACTTCGTCCCTTTACCAGTCTAAAGGTCAAAATCCTTTGCACACCACGTCGTCTATTTGGTACGGGCACGTAGGTACCCGGGCGGTCGGTGCGCTTCACACGAAAATCGCTGCAAAGTGGTAAAGCGACGGCGACCCCGACCGTACCTAGGTATATCTTTTTTGTAAGTACCATAATAGAAAATAAGCTGCGTACCTATAAAAATGTAGGTTGTTATTTAACGATTTAAACACTTTCACTTCTGATGCAAATGTACTCACTGCTTATCAATTTCAACACAAACAAATAAAACTTTTCGCGCACCATTCTCGTATCACCGGCTCACCGCACGTAAACAAAATCACGCCATCTCTCGGTCGTTCGCGACACTCGCTCGTCCACCACTATCCCGAGACTTTTAATTCGAGTCACTAATATTACAAATTGCTTGACATAAGTTTCCATAGAAATAACGAGAAACAGAGATTACAACGATAGATTTAAGTGTAATTTTATGACTTGAATTAAAAATAATTAGACTTTATGTCAGTATCTTAAGTCAATAAATAAAATTGTGCACGATTGTACTTAAAATCGAATGTATGGTAGAAATTTACATTCGATTTTTGGAAAATAGCAAAAGAGAATTCTTTTTTTATTGATATTGAAAGATTCACAATTTCACACACAATTTTTTCATGTATTTATTTGTTTAAAACTTCAACCCGTTTCTCTGGAATCGCCATCGCAAGAATCGTCAAGTTGGCAGCCCACTTAGAGACCGTAATATCTCGGTTTGTATTATAGTACAATTGTTGAAATTTTGCGTATTCGATTCACTATTTATGCACAGTTTTTTGACATAAAAATCACATTGATACGAACTGTATTTCTTAATGTGCCTGCTATCTTGACGTCAAGTTAGCAGGCACACCAAGATACTCAAATATTTTTTGAACCATAGTATCACTATTTATATGCTATACGTCACTATTTATCACTATTTATACACAATTTTTTGACATAGTCAAAACCATCTAATTCCATGGTGTGCCTGCCAACTTGACGCTCACGAAGATGCGTAAAGCTTGCGGCTTATAGCTTGCAGCTGCGGCCCCCAACTCAAGCAACTATCAATTATCACACCCAGATTCGTTACTATTTCACTAAAAGGTATAGTCACTCCATCAAAATCAACCTTAGGAAGGGCATTCAAGTTGACTTTAGCTAGCAATCTGGAACTGCCGACCACAATAGTTTGTGTTTTCCCTGGGTTGACCCTGAGTCCAAAGGCTCGGCTCCAATCAACGATTCGTTCCAGGTCCGCGTTGGTAGTTTTAATAGCTTCGGCGATATTATTGAGTGGTGCCTGGCAATAAATCTGTAAATCGTCTGCATATAGGTGGTAGGAAGAAGAAAGGTTTTTGGAAATGGAAGTGATGAAAATAGCAAATAAGAAGAGGAGATAAAACGCCACCCTGAGGGACACCTGCTTTCGAGTCACACCACGAAGAGAACTTCTCCTCAAGGCGAACCCGCTGCCTGCGCCCATAGAGGTAGCTGTGAAACCACTCAATTACCGTTGGAGATATGTTAAGAGAGCGCATTTAATATAAAAGGATGTCAAAGTCAACCGTGTTAAAGGCATTGCTGAAGTCCAGCAAGGTTAACACAGTTAATTGGCCGTTTTCCATTCCAAGGCGGATATCGTCAGTGATCTTAACTAACGTAGTGACCGTGCTGTGGCCTGGGCGGAAACCGGACTGGAGTGGGTTTAGAAGTTGATGTGGGGTTAGAAGATGATGAGAAAGGAACTTACTAATCTGACTGTGGACAAGACGTTCAAGGACTTTAGATAGGAACGGAAGAATGGAAATAGGTCGATAGTCAGCAAATGATTTAGGGATACCTTTTTTAGGCAAAGGAATTATTTGAGCGTCATTTCTTTTTTATTCTACGGGTTAGCCTTCGTCTCACCTGATGATAAGTGACGATAAGGCGGAAGGTGGAAGCGCGCTTCCCCCGGAACTCTCAACTTCTGAGGAACTGGCTATCTATCTCTGAACTGTCAGAACACAACAATGCTATAAACATCGTTGATAAGGCGACAGACTTAGACCAGATGGTAGTAGCAAGCCTAACTAAAAGCACTACTAACAAAACTAAGTGCACAAAGTTGTACCCCCACTGGGAATCGAAACCGGGACCTCTGGGTCTGAGACCGGTGGCTTGGCCACTAGACCAAAGAGGCGGTTAAAAAAAGATGATCGAGGTAAATAATGCATAAATTGTGCTTTTAAATAATGGCAGTAATGCCGTAGAACGTCGAAGAGTAAAATGTTCATCCTACTAAATAATTACTAACTTACTAATATTATAAACGCGAAAGTTTGTAAGTATGGATGGATGTTTGTTACTCTTTCACGTAAAAACTACTGAATGGATTTAATGAAATTCGGCATACAGATAGTTTATAACCTGGATTAACATATAGGATACTTTTTATTCTGATATTCCCACGGGAACGGGATCCACGCGAGTGAAACCGCTAGTTACTTATATAAATCTATATGAATAAAAATCGATTGCTTAAATGTTTGTAAGCGCATCATTTTAGAACGGCTGCACCAATTTGGCAAATTTTTTTTTGTTGTGCTCGTAATTGTTAGGACAAGGTTTGTGCGAATTAAAATGTTTAAAAATAAAACGAAAAGGTGTAAAAATTTGGATTAAAAAATCTCCATACAAAGTGATTGAGTGAGTGACATAGAAGACAGTTAAGAGGCCTACTACATCTCGACTGTGATTTTTGCGTAAAATACCCATTTTCGCATTTTGTTGCAATTTTGGAAATGGATTTATCGTTTTTGGATAATAAATTCATTATCAAATCTTTATTCATTAAAGATTATTCTAATAAACATTTTGCTCAATAATATTATCGTAGATATGAGAAATTCACAGTTTACTTAAAGCAATTTTCGAAGTTTTTTGGTTTAGAATAAGATTTTTTTTCTATATAAAATCAATGATATCTAAAAATTCAGTGGCTGCTACGCACTATACCGACGTCTATATAAGAGATAACATTCTATTTTTTTTATTTCATTTGTTTAAAACAGTAGTACAATCGATGAGCTCAAAAAAGTGCCTTCGCGCATTTTATGAAAATCTTTCTCTGCAATTTTGGGTTTAATTAAAAAGTTAAGCAAAATTTACAAAAAGCGAGGCCGCTACGCACTATTCCAATAGCTATTCTACACTATTCAATAAGTCAATATTGTTAATGTATTTTTGTTTCTGAGATCCATAACCACCATACCGCCAAAATTTTCCATTTTACGCAAAAATCACATCAGATGTAATAGGCTTCTTAAGAGAATTTGAGTAAAGGAAACATTTTGGAAGAAATTTAAAATAATAATATAAAAAAGTATTGACAGAATTGACAGCTTGACGATATTGTTCAGTACATTCATTGTAAGAAGTCCGCCGAGACAGCTCGTTGTATTTATAAAAAAAAATAACATACCTACTATAATAACATTGTCAGTTGGCTGGGAGTGGCTGTGAAGCCCTAAATAACAAATGTTAATTAAGAGGGTTTTCCATACAAACTTTCAAGTCAAAAAGTTTAAAAACCTACAAGCCAATTTTAATGAAACTTTGCATGCTTAAGTAAAATACTGGGATCTAAATAGTTTGTTGAAAACACTTTTAAAAAACGTTTATTTAACTGAGTTATTGAGATTTTAAAATTTCAATAGTGAACTTTAAAACTTAGCTTAGCTTTGCCACAAGAATCTTTTTTGTATCGACTCTAAACGACGATTGTGCACATCATAATAAGGATTCCAGACTACGCTACAGTACTCTAAACTTGATCTTACTAATGAGTTATATATAGCTATTTTACTTGAAGCGTTTCTGAAATCCCTATAATTCCGTATTATGAAACCTATTAAATATATTCAGCATGTGGCTTGTAAAGTGTAGATAAAGGAGAATGAGCAAAATGGTCTATGAGCGGCCAACAACGAAATAGGTATTAAATGAAAGTACTATTACTAAGTACTAACTTTTACTATGAACGTAACATTGCAGCTCATTTAGAAAAAAAATACATATAGGTTAAAATACTTAAATAATAAATGTAAGAAAATGTGCAAACTCATTTTTATAAAATACATTAAAAAGTATTTCTAAACGTCAGCATACCGGTTACAAGACTCAACCCAAAAACGAGTTTACTACCTGAGTTCGAACGGACCAATCAGTGTTGAGTGGAAACAAAAGAGCCGAGGCGTGGGGTGCGCTTGCGCTACTCCGTGCAGTCCTTCGCTTACCCTTGTGACGTTGTGTACTGTGCGATCATCTACGGATTCTTTTTCAAACATTTTGACCTTGGCTACCTTATGGACACTGTTTCTTCTTAACCTGATAACCTGGCTATTAACTCTGAACTTCTGTTCATTTGTGCTTGTGTACTTGGACTCTGGACTGGTGTACGCCAACGGAACATTGATTGAAAAATGGCAGAAAATCGACCTATATGTGTTTTGTGCAATCGATCAGTGGTTAACAGAAGAAGATTAGAAATAACCCATGCTCTTTTTGAGGAAAATGCTGCCAATGCTCAATATATTATTGAAGCTATAGCTCCACAGCAAGTAAGTATTTTTAGACTTTATTTTTTGGTTGTTTTTACCCATGTGTGCCCACCTTATAGGGGTGATGGCCTAATCATCTGTCACGATGAGCACATGGGTTCTTTTCTAAGAATAGTTAAGTCATTATCAAAACAGATCTTCTCTCTCTTTCTCACACATGGCGCTTATGAAAACAAAGCCAGCGTTATCTAGCTTCGAGACATAATAGAGGCCAAACTCACTAACAATGCGTATGAGCATGACTCATGACTTGACGACCGCTTGGTTCAGTGGTTCGCAACGCGCTTCTGAACCAAAAGGTCGCGGGCTCGATCCCCGCACGGTACAAATATTTGTGTGCATGAACATGTCTATTCGTACTGGTCTGGGTGTTTTCTATGTATAATAAGTATTTATTTACAAAAAAAAAGTATATAAGTATGTTTATCGGTAGTCTAGTACCCATAGTACAAGCTTCGAGCTTAGTTTGGGACTAGATAACTCTGTGTGGCCCAGAGTGACATGTCTGAAATATTATTATTATTATTACTCATTTGTCACGTGGAAAAAGAGCTCGGCATGTTCTTCACTATACAAAACATGATTAGACCGAAACTACTATGTTATAAACTATTTTCCTTTTCAGGTTGAATACAACGGCCGAGAATACATTTGTCGACCATGTTGGCAACGAGCTCAACGGGCTGTGCAGCCAAACAATTACCCTGCCCCGCACGACTGTGTTCTTCAAGTGGAAGAATATTCACGACTGCCTAGCACCTCAGCGAATTGTGTGTTTGACAGATGCCGTAGTGTGTCACGTCGTCGAATGCCTGAGAATGTAAGGATTACTCTTCTGTTACATTCTAACTTATTCATACCAGACAGTGCCAGAATATGCGATGCACATTTAACATCGAATGATTGGGAGGAGCTCATTGATAGTCCAAATCTCAGACATGATTTTAACAGCACTCATTTTGTGCAAATACTAGAGCTTTTGAAAACAGCTGTTTAAAAAAAAAATATTCTGGACTTTGAAGATATCGAAAATATGGATACTAATGAGATTCATATTCGATTGGGCGTTAGCAGAGATCAATTCCATTCAATCTTGGAACAAACGCCTTCTTTGTCTGAGTCAAACGCCAAAACGAAACTAGCCATTTATTTAATGAAGTTGCGAACTGGTGATAGCAACGAGAGATTAGCCACGCTCTTTAACATAAGTAGAAGGACTCTAGAAAGGCATTTAAAAACCGCACGTGATGCTATATCTCTGGATTTTAAGCCAAGACACCTTGGACTTGACCATTTAAATAGAAGAACGGTCGCTGACCGCAATCTTATTGTACCAAACGCGTTATTTGGAAATCCCGAGTCGTCTCCAGAAGATAGGAAGGCAATAACAATCATGGATGGAACATATATTTACATTCAGAAGAGCTCCAACTTTTCGTTCCAGCGAGAGACCTACAGTCTACACAAATACGAGAATCTATTGAAACCGTTTTTAATGGTGTGTTCCGATGGGCACATAATTGATGTTTGTGGGCCCTATGCTGCTACCGACTCAGATGCCAGTATTTTGGAAAGAATAATAAATGACGAAGAAGGCACATTTCACTGGTTTTACCGGGCTGGCGATATATTCATTTTAGATCGTGGGTTCAGAGACGTCTGTGGCGATTTGCAGCGATTCAACTACAGTGCCTATATGCCCGAAACCAAAGACCGCGGTGCAGACCAGCTTACTACTGAACAGGCCAATAGAACTAGGCTGGTCACTCTATGCCGCTGGGTAGTGGAAGTTATAAATGGCAAGTTCAAGCGAGACTTTAAACTGTTTAGGCAAGAATATTTTAATCGCGCCTTAAGTCACATGTTCCAGGACTTCCAAAACGCAGCGGCACTCATCAATGCATTTCAGACACCAATACAAGATAGTATTTATGCATCGTCGTTCGTGAATATAATTAATGAACGCATTGAAATACCAAACCTTTTAGCGGATTATGTTATCCGTCATAACATAAATAGACAGAGGGCATCATTTGAAAGACTCAGCAGTGATCAACCTATTTTTGAAGACTTCCCGGTTTTTTCTGAAGAAGACCTAATTCTGTTTGCACTTGGCACATACCAAATCAAGTTGGCTCGCAGCTACTACGCTGAACACTTAGTTGAAGGCTTGTACAATATTGAAGTATACCGAGAGCGTCAAATAAGTCAGCTCAGAGATTTTATTGAAGAAGAAGACATTTGGTTATTACGTGTTCGAATACAATCTAGACATGTGAGGTCCAGAATATATTATTCTTATATTGTAATTAACCGAGAAAGACAAAATAGAGAAGCAATTGCTCATTATTATTGCAGTTGTATAAGTGGAAGGCGCACAATCGGTTGCTGTGCACACGTTATGTGTATAGTGTGGTATCTGGCATGGGCTAGACATCAAGACGAGGATATTTTATTACCGGCATCAGAACTCAGTGCTATTATTGTACATTAAATGTATTAATGTACAGTGTGTCCTGATAACGGCATCCTTGTCTTGATGTCTAGCCCATGTACATGAAATGTGTTAATGTTTAATAATAGCACTGAGTTCTGATGACGTTATCATTATTATTATTATTGGCGATGTTTTATCATAGTAGTAAATGTATTTTTAATGAAGTCTACAAGCCATTTTATTTTATTTCCTTATTTTTAAGGCTAAACCTTAGTTATAATATCTACGCTAAATCACAGACTGACATATCTAAAATAAAAATGTATTTAATTCTATTAATAATTACACCACAGATACAAAACATCTTGAGGGTGATTGTAGGGTGATAATACACCAAAAAAAATTAAAATTGTTCCTGGCCGCTGATAGACCAAGCGCCATACGATTTTGCCCATTCTCCTTTCAACAACTTGTTGGTCACCAAATTAAAGCTTAGCTAACTTAGCTGATTAAACGTCTTTTTACAATGTTTTCAACAAACTATTTAGATCTCTGTATTTTACATCAGCATGCAAAGTTTCATTAAAATCGGTTTATTTATTGGTTTTCAAAAATTTCGACTTGAAAGTTTCTATGGGAAATCAAAATGCGTAAACCCTCTTAGGAGCAAATAAATATGAATGATGTTGTACCTTGCAACACTGAATAAATTATGAATAGACATTTCGTTACTTTTTTATTTTGTTTAGAAGTGTCTTACATTTTGTCAAAAAAGTTTCGGGAACGGATGATTTGTTCATGATATCAAATTAATTTTTTTTGCTTTTTTTTGTTGTTAGATTGGCACAACTGTTATCCGTTTTGGCGCGGAGTTTGAGTTGCATCTGTTATAAATTTATATTAAATACAGTGCTGTTTTTAGTTAGTGAAAAAAAAATTCATAATGAATAAAAACATCGAACAAAGAGTTTGTTTTAAATTTGCGTCGCCAATGGAATTTCGTGTTCGGAGTCACGGAAAATGTCACAGAAAGCTTACGGTGAATCGACTTTATCAAAAACACGTGCATGAGTGGTACAAAGCGTTCAAAAGCGGTCGAGATGTGATGGAATATTTGCTTCGCTCTGGTAGGTCATCAACGTCTTCAACCGAAGTTAACATCCCAAAAGTGAAGGAAATGGTGACTGAAAATCCTCATTCAAGTTTGAGAGAGATAGCCGCTGAACTTTCTGTTTCTCGCGAGTCAAACCGTACCATTTTACATAATAACTTGGGTATGAAACATGTTGCCGCTCGGCTAGTCCTAAAAGACCTGAATCTTCAAAAACTCAATCGCATAAGAGTCGCTGAGGACATGATAGAACGAGTCAATTCCGACCCAATATTCATGCAACTCATTGTTACTGGTGACGAGACGTGGGCTTACGAGTTTCACATGCAAACTAGTCAACAAGCTTCGGAGTGGCGCCTTCCGACTGCACCGAAACCGAAAAAACCACGCCGAAGTCGATCAAAAGTCAAAGTAATGTTGACGTTTTCTTTGACTATCGCGGTGTTGTGCACTCGGAATTCTTGCCGGAAGGTCAAACAGTAAATAAAGAATATTATTTGAGCGTTATGCGGCGTTTAAGAGAGCAAATTCGACGAAAAAGGCTAAATTTGTGAAAGGAAAATTCTTGGATTTTGTACCACGATAATGCGCTTTCGCATAAGGCCATTATTGTAAACGACTTTTGACCAAAAACTCAACAAATACCATCGAGCAACCACCTTATTCGCCAGATATGGCTCCAGCCGACTTCTTTGTTTTTCCTTAACTCAAATTACCACTTCGTGGCACCCGTTTTCATTGGGTAGAAGACATAAAGGAGAATTCGCGGCGAGAACTGAACTCAATTCCGGAAAAAGCGTTTAAAAAATGCTTGATGATTGGATTATTCGTTGGCGTAAGTGTATCGTTTCTGAAGGATCATACTTTGAAGGCGATAAAATAAATTTGCATGAATAACTAACATTTTGTGTATTATTGATCTTGTTCCGGTACTTTCTTGTCAGAGTAGTATATAGACAAGGTACTATATTTAACATACTGCATGATAAAACATAATTCTGTGACTCCTATGAAAAGTGATTGACATTTCAAATTGAAAGTTTTTTTTTTTTTGAAAGAAAATTGAAAGTACGTAAACAATTGTGTTTAAAAAATTATCAAAATAGAAAGATCTTTTACTTTGAATTAAAACTTCCTAGTTTCAACAGATTAATGGAACTTCCTCTTTTAATATTTTTAAAACACATTAATAAATTGTCGCTGTTACGAAAAGTTGTCTGAATCTTTACCAGGAGGCAGAGAATTATTTTTTGCCAAAATAAATAGGGACACTAATTTCGGAGACGTTCTCGTGAAAGGTCAGGTCAAAGTACCCAAAATCTACGAGTATGTGGGAAGAAAAGCTAACTGAGTAAATCAAATAAAATTATTCCTATTTTTTTTAGCCCATTTACGCGTCAGTCTGACTATAAACATCCCACTGAGTTCAACTTAGTCCGGCCTTTCCAAATAAACATGGGGAGTTAGGGCCCAAAAACCCGTATTAGGCCACCAGGCCAGAAAGGAGGTGACCGTAGGTGATTTTAATTTGGTCACCCATCTACTAACTAGAATTGCGAAATTTGCCTAAATGTCGAGATCGCAAACCGAACGTAGCCGCCGCGCGATCGAGCTATACCACAGAAGACATAATAGTACATCTATACACGACCTTGCTATTAAGATTGATAGAAAAATGGAACCAATCTCGGAGCTATCCAGCAAAAAAAAAATAGGAAAAAATTTAATTCTATATTTTGGAAAATCCACCTGCGCCCATTAAAATTGAGAAACAAAATAATCCCATTCATTCTATCGCCGGCCGGTCGGTCGTCGCCATGTTTTTTTGGCGGTCTTTTTTTCTTTTAAAACTCGTTCGATGGGAATGATTCCTTGAAACAGGTGCTGGCTTACGCTACCGGATTTTTTCCTTTTTTCCGTTTGAGAAGATCTGTGACCGAAATGTTTTGGTGCTCCATTTATGTTTTCGGTTTGTGATGCTTTTTAAAGTGTGAAGTATGACGAATATCGGTTCGAGATAGGATTTTGTTTGTATAAGCATTGTTAGATGAAATGTTGCTGTGTAATCTGTTTTTAATTCATGACGTAGCGTTATGTAGGTAGGTACTAGTTATTTTTTATGTTAATATTAAATTTACAAACACTTTAAAGATAGGTAGTGATTTTAAAATAATATATTGTTTGCAGAAATTTTAAAGTTATAAATTAGTGGGTAAAATAAAAGAACTACAAAAACTAATTAACAAATTTGTAAAAGCACTTACTTATATAATAAATTATGCTATATTGTAATAAAAAACAAACTACTAAGGGCCGATTTTTCAATCTTCAGTTAGTGAACTTTATCTGTAGAATAAAGTTTATTCGAAGGTTAACAAGATTTTTAATTTTTCAATGGTCAGATAGACGTTATCTGTCGAATAAAGCCGCTAACTGAGGAATAAAGTTATCTGCTTCTTGAGGGGCTGGATAAGATTTATCTATGCCTTTTATATGACATTTTGAGGTTATGTGGTGTCATTTGAGAGGTAGTAGGTACTTTGTCCGTACACAATTCAATTTTTTATTTTGTTTGTTGTGTATCTCACACACATTCTAATGGATATTTTTGAGCAAATCGACGACGTAGCAATTGAGGAGGAAAGGCAGATACTCAATTATATAAATGCTGAGCCCGAGAGAAAAGATCGAGATGTTAAAGAGAGACCTAATCATTTTAGTACATGGGATGAAAGGGAGTTTTGGAAAAGATTTCGCCTAAAAAAGAAAACTGTAGAGTCGTTGCTTTCATTAATTCAGGATGAAATCAAACACAATACAGAAAGGTAAGTTCTTTTCCGTATTGTAACACGTCCTCATAAAAACATTCAATTTCCATATCTACTAATCCTTTAATACATATTTTACCTATCTACGAGTACCTATAAACTTTAACACAATATTTCTGTTGTTTCAGGAATCAGTGCGTTCCACCATTGCAACAACTGTTACTCACATTACGCTTCTATGCAACTGGAACTTTTTATATAACGATTGGGGATTTTGGTGGACTGCACAATTCTACCTTATGTAAAATTGTAAATAGAGTGACCAAAGCTATTGCTTCCTTGCGCCCAAATTTTGTTAAATTACCAGGAAATAGGGAGGAAATCATTGCCATACAAGAGCGTTTTTACAATATAGCGCGATTCCCAAGAGTTATTGCAGCCATAGATTGCACTCATGTTAAAATAATATCACCAGGAGGAGATACTGCAGAAAACTATAGAAATCGCAAAGGATTTTTTTCATTAAATGTACAGGCTATGTGTACAGCAAACTTGCAATTTGTAGACATTGTGGCTCGGTGGCCGGGTTCAAGTCACGACAGTTTAATCTTTAATAATTCAGCTGCCAAATATAGGTGTGATAACGGAGACTTTGGAAATGGAATTGTGCTTGGTGACAGTGGATATTTCTTAAATAATTACTTGTTGACACCACTCAGCAATCCCCGTACCCAAGTTGAACAATTGTATAATGAATCTCATATCCGGAGTAGAAATGTGATAGAAAGGTGCTTCGGTGTTTGGAAAAGGAGATTCCCCGTTCTTAGTATTGGACTTAGATGTAAGATACCTCTAGCTCAAGATGTGATTGTGGCTGCAGCCATACTACATAACTTGGCATGCAGTCAAAATGAAGGAGAGCCACCTACTGATCCCGAGGTATTGATACCACAACAGCCAGTATTTCCACAAGTATATGCCGACAATGAGGGAATAAACAGTACCTCTAGCACAAGGGATGGTATACTTGAATATTTTGAATCACTAATAAGGTGAAGAGACCTTGACTGCGCATTGTCTGTTCAATAAATAAATATCTAAATATTTTACCTTTTATTTTAATAGCGAAAACAATATCAAAAAACATTTACAATATATCTTTGTTTTGCATTGATCTTATTTTTAAATTATGTATTTCTTGTTTTCTATTCTCTTCATTCCTAAGGTGTGTCATTTTCAACTCATGCTCTTCTGTAACAAAAGAATGTTCCTTCATAGCTATCTCTTGTTGTAGACGCACAAGTTCTAGTCTTGCAGTACTTAGTTCATCTAGTCTTGCTGTAATGATGGCCTTAGTTGGTTTGAGAGTTGGATTCATCTTACTTTTCAGCGCTTTTGGGTTCCATGTGGTCCATTTGTTATGAGAATCTGTAATAAGTAATGTAATAGGTTTCATTAGTATCATGCATTATTTTTGTAAGCATGATCAAGAAAACATTTACATTGAATTAACTGATTTTGTAGTAGTAAATAATTAAGTCATCGCTGTCTATTAATGTCCCCACAGCTGGGGCACAGGCCTAGGTAAACACCACAGGGAGAACGGGTTGTAACCCACCATGCGGACGCAATGCAACTGGAACCAAGGGTTTGATGTGCCTTTAATAAATAATGACTTAACTAATGTAGGTAATATAATATTATAAAAAACTTACTTTCCCTACTCTCTGTGTCATTTATTGCTGGTTCTCCATTTTGACTAGAGCTTTCATTGAAGTCGTTATCTAAAAAAAGAAGTTTGTTGTTATTGTGATGCAGGCTACCAACGGAATGAAATTACTTACCTATTGTAAAATAACTATAATTCTATGTCAATACCTAATGATATTATAACAATACCTAGCAGAAAAAAGTTATACCCACACAACTCAGTTTCTTGGCTCAACTCCACAATTTGTATTTCACTATCTTGACAGACAGATGCAGTTTGGATTAGACATGGGCGCCGCCGTGGCTCGCCGCCGCCGTTTAGGTATGGCGCGCCGCCGCCGCCGCCGACTGTTCAAAATTTCGCGCCGACTAGACTGTTCCAATGTGTAGGCTCTTGTAACCATAATCTCAGTTTATTCTTTACTCATGTGGGCCGTGCAGGCGCCGCGCGGGGCGTCAGCGACCCTATTTCCGATCAAGAGGGAGAAGAATCAGAAGAACGGCCTTTGTTTGGGGACTTCGCGAACGTACCTAGCGTTAAGACGTCCACACCAACGCGTTGGCATAGTATCTTAGAAATGATGATGCGTATGGCACACTGCTGTAACTGTAACCGGAACCCCGTCAGCTTTCTTAGCCTGAGCTAATGCTCGAGCGCGCAAATCGTCGGGTACCCAGACCCTGAGAAAGCCCAAGTTAAAGAACATTACGTAGGGCACGATTCAATCACATCGGCTCCAACGGTGTTAAACATGCTTCGCACCCACTTGGAAATACCTTTATTTCCACGGAGAGCTTTGAGTACCTCTCCGCCGCGGACATGAAGCTCCCCCATAGAGGGGTCAGCTATAGGTAATACAAATGGGTGCGAAACATTTGGAAATACCTTTATTTCCACCGCTGACAAAGCCTGACGGCTCACTTGCCCACACTGCAGCTGAGAAGGTAATTCTACTCTTTTTGCAAAGAACTCACGTCTGGAAGTCGCTAGCAAGGTTCCACCTAAGTTGCCTATAGCCGACCTCTCCATGGGAGAACCTCACATCAGCAGCAAAGAGATACTCATAAAGCTCTCCGTACTCTAACGTGATTAAGGCTAGTGGTCCTGATAGAATCCCGGCCATAGTCCCACGTAAGTGTGCACCTAACTTGTCTGCTGTTCTAACACACCAGCTGCATCGCCTCTCACTTGAGATTGAGACTGGTCTAGTTCCGCAGTCGTGGAAGCTGGCTAATGTGCAGCCTGTGCCCAAAAAAGGTAGCCGTGCCGATCCATCTTACTGTAAGATGATTTCAATCAAGTCCATACTCTACAAGAATACGGAACGTATACTGAACTTTCGACTGCTGGCATACCTTGTGACCAATGATCTCTTCAGTGACTGCCAGTTCGGATTTCGCCTATTATAAATCTGAGAAGTTGGAACTCACTGGCGCATTGGACCTAGAAATAGTGGACAACTTTATATACCTGGGTTCCAACATCAGTAACGATGGTTCGTGCGAGAAAGAAGTGCGCAGGAGAATTGGCATGGCTAAGAGCGCCATGTCTCAGCTTGCAAAAATCTGGAGATCGCAATATTTCCTTAAAAACCAAAACCAGACTGATACGGGCTCGTGTCTTCTCGATCTTTTATACGGCGCTGGACTTAAAGAAAGAGACACTAAAAGCTGCAGACCGCAACGCATTACGCATTGACGCTTTTGAGATGTGGTGCTGGAGAAAGATGCTCCGTATTCCTTGGACAGCATTTCGGACTAACGTCTCTATATTGCGAGAACTCAAAATCTCCTCGCGGCTGTCATCCTTGGATGTCTACGTAAAATTCTCGAATACTTCGGTCACATTGCAAGGAAAGACGGTGACAAACTCAATAGCGACCGGCAAAGTAGACGGGAAACGACCTCGAGGATGCAGCCCAATACGTTGGTCTGACCAGATCCGCACCACTCTTAACTCTTCAGTTCACAGCGCCCTCTAGACCGCCAGATCCAGAAACAGATGGAGGAAAAGCATAAGAGAGAAAGTGATGCAGAAGGGACGTCACGACCCTCAGCATTGAGGAACACGAGAAGGAGGAACTCCATTATCAATTTTAACTTCACTAGAATGACGAGCACTTACAACAACAAATTTCAGGAAATCGACATCTTTATAAACTCTAAAGTCACCTTTAGGAATGAACTACTTTAATATTGTGTTGAACTAGACGTTAACATCAGTTTATCTGGTGCACTGTTTTGAGTTTATGTACTTAGGTGTGTTCTCTGTGTGTATGCATAATATTGTATATTTGTATTTATGTATGTAATTAATATGTATACGTGTGTATTTGTGTGTATTTATGTATAATATGGTGTATTTAATTCATATCATATCTAAACATATATTATCCCCTCGTAAACATAGCGTTTGAAACTAATTGTAACTTTAAAACATTATTGTGTTCCGAAAAAGTTCTTTTTATGTTAAGTACCTAGTGGATATTTTTTCTAAATTGTAAAATGTGGATAGCTCTAATTGGCCTATGTAGTTGCACATTCACAATGTTACACAAAATTTATTGTTGGCTGTTGTTATCCCTAATAAAATAAAAATAAAAAAATAAAATAATTACTTAGTGACTTTTCGCTCTAGGGCGACGATATAATGTTTTGTTGTTGAAATCTTTGTACAGTGTTGGTTTTATTTATCACTCTTATTTCTACCTTTAACTACTTATCCAAACACGACTTCAAAAATCCCACGCCGCCGGCTTCACGCCGCCGCCGAGCATATTTTTAAGGCGCGCCGCCGCTGGATTTTTTTTACTCGGCGCCCATGTCTAGTTTGGATTACATCTGAATCTGAAACATAGGGCAAGAATTAAAATTTGCTTTAAGGTGCTTGGGATATGAAAAGTATCAATATAGGAATATTTAATTTAGTTCATACCTGAAATTTTATCACTGTCATTTCGTGCTTCCAATCCCGTTATGTTTGAACATATAGCAATGACTCTCTCCTCCACTTCATCGAAATCAGGAGCATTAGATGGCCCGCCACCTGTACGATAAAGTTCCTGTCTGTGGGAGGACATCTTTTTCTTCGTGGCCTTTTTAATACTCTCATATTTTAATTTCAATGTTTTAGCACTGCGTATTGTGGAACCACTTGTAGCAGCGTTAAAAGAAGAGGCTATTCTGTCCCAAGCCGCCTCCTTATCTTTATTTGTCACCGCGTCCGTTTTCTTATTTTCAATTATAGTTTTATACTTAGTAACTAACTCTGTCAATAGCCGCGTTTCGGCTTTTTCGAAATTGCATGAACGTTCTCGCTTTTTGTTTTCCATTTTTATAAATCACAATCCAAGCAAATACACGAATCAAATCAATCAACAACAAAAATAGTTGAGGTTATTTTTCATCTAACGTCAATGACCATTTGTCAAACATCAACTTCTGTCTTATTTCATTCCAACATTGCAATGATTGTATAAGTGCATCTCGCTTGTACATATTTAGTGTGAAGTTACTGACATAAGTCTATAGACAACAGATAGATAGCTATTCCTTGGTTAAAAGATGATTGAAAAATTTAAAATATTTATTCGCTTGTTAAACAGCCAGTTAATTTTATACTTCAGTTACTTATCTACGGACTTAACTAAGGATTGAAAAATCGGCCCTTAGTATATTAAAAAAGTAAAAATAATGAAAGCTATATTGTCATTCTTTGTCGTTTATTTATTACTCTTAACGCCATCTAGCGTTGACCGAATGTACTAAACAGGTAGGGTGCAGCTTATCTAAGAGTTTCAGGAATCTAGCCGTTGATTCATTGTTATATTGGGGATTATAATTTCGTAGAATAATTTCGGTTACTTAAATATGATTTAAAAACATTCGGTATTATTGACCACTATTAAAGTAAATACTTATTTTTTTTAGAAAATAGGAAATACATTTTAGTAAGTTTAGTGTCTTAATGACATACCTAGGTACATACTTCAATATAAAAATTTGCCAAAAAAAAATCAAACGGACATGGAAATGTTTTAAAATAATAAAAATGTTTGTCAAAAAACACGCATCACTTTAAAACGTCTGCACCTATTTGGCTAATTATTTTTTGTTGTGTTAAAATGAATTGTCAATACAAGGGTTAAAATCGTAAATTCTGAAAACTGCCTAGTTATAAGTTTAGAAATTAATTAGAGTTACTTTCAAAGAGGCTGCATGCTATAAATTATGCACCAAAAATAAAACAACAAAGAAAAATGTACAATCTCATAAATTAAATAATAAACTGAAACAAAGGCACTTACCACACGATCTTAACGTAAAAATCCAAACAAACACCTCATTTCACAGATTTAAAATGTTTATACCGCTTTTTCTTATTACAACATTGATAACTTATCAGTTCGTAGCACGTAAAAGAAAAAAATCCAAGAAACAAAAGAGTCCACAACGTTTTGAAAACATAAACAATCGAACGTGATGTTTCGATTTTTGAAATGTCAAATCGCGCGCGCTCTCGACCGAAAGGCGTGAAGCCCGGCTGCTTACTGTCGCAGCGAAAACGCTTTTCCCGCCCATCGACCATAGATTAAGCGTTCGGCAGAGGAGACGCGACCTTCCAACCTTCATTCTAAAGCTAACAGGATTACAATTTATTAAATTACAATGATTATGACAACGTGGCCGGTGTCTTTAAAACATTAAAACACTTTCAAAGGCCACGCTAAATATTTCGTGAGCTCCTTACCTATTGTAGATTAACGTTATAATTCGTATTTATTTACGCTCCAGCTGATTTATGAGCTGTTAACGGAATTTGTTGGTTATTTCATTAAGTAGAAGGGACAATAAAATTGTGTTTGCAGCGAAATTAATTAACACCCAAGTTTTTAAGTAAAAGTTTTTGTTAGCTAATTATAGTGTGGTTTTGGATTATTTTAGTTTGAAATCATAGACATACAGGCTAACATATTGCCTGGTTTCTGGAAGGATAGGCATTAGACCAAAGCTTTGCATTTGTTACAATACTGATACATTTCTTTTGCTTTATTTACTCTCATACCATGTCGCGTAGGTAGCGGTGAGAGAATCTACCCCTCTCTACCCTTGGGTGTCGTAGAAGGCGAATAGCGGACTTAAGACTGCAATACATCCAACAGCATAGAGCGGCGATCACTACCTGTCAAGCTGAGCACATGTGCAGTCGCTATTTGGTGAAAAGTGGGCTATGGTAGAAGACTGCTTTTGCTGTCCTCATCGCCTGGTCTCTGATTAACCCTCCGGGGATAATTAAATAGTCATAAGTAGAATAAATGTATGAATGTACAATTTATACCAGAGCAGCGCGCATCAACCCGATGTAGCATTTCGTCCCAATAACTGCTAATTAAATTGTTTGGCCTAACTATGGGATATTTGGAGAGTGTTCCCCTCCCCCCTTTTACTGGTATTGCACCCCCAATCAGCGAACAGCAGATGTCCAAGTTATTTATATTGCTTCGGACCGAACGCGGCGCCTGTTGTTAGTTTCGTAACTGCATCGGAATACGCTGAAACTTTTTCATATTCGAATCTCGGAGGAGGTGCAATTGTTTTGTCTTTTGTTTTTTTTTGTACTTTTACCTTTATCGCATTGGGGATTTGATTCTGCTATTTAAACACAATCGCTTTACCATACTTTGCCACCGAGACGGTTTTCATAGGAAAGCTTTATAGCAATAGTTTTATTTTACCTCTAGTGTGACTACTTATTCATACTGCTCATTATTAGATATAAAAATAGTACCGACCCATCATTCTATTCTGTAGGATGTCGTAAAAGGTGACTAACTAGACTACTACTATATTGATGAAACACCAACTGAGATGGTGTGATGGGCATGTCCAGCGCATGGAAGACTGCAGACTCCCTCTAAGGCTTTCTTATATTCGGAGTTAGCGATTAGGAAGCGCAAGCAAGGGGGGCAGTACCTGCGCTACAAGGACGTGCTCAAGCGCCACTTGACTGCCTGCAAAATCTCCACCGTTGGGAAGAGATGACTAGAATGAGGCCGCAATGGCGATCGAAAGTGCTAAAAGTTGTAGAAAGCTTCGAAGAAGCTCGACATATAACCCTTGATGAGAAGCGCCGATACGGAAGACTCGTCCCAAACCCTCCTACACATACGCGTACAACAGTGATGGACAGCTCTACCTGTGCTCAATGCGATCGTTTGTTTATGAGCCCTAATTACATCTCGACTGTGATTGTTGCGTAAAATGGCCAATTTTGGCGTTTTTGATCGCAGCAACAAAAATACATTAACAATTTTGACTTATTGAATAGTGTATAGAATAGCTATTGGCATAGTTCGGTGCGGCCTCGCTTTTTGTAAATTTTTGTTAACCTTTTAAATGGACCCTAAATTGCAGCGAAAGATTTTCATAAAATTACATAAAATACACTTTTTTGAGCTGTTCTAAACAAATGAAATAAAAAAAATAGAATGTTATCTCGTTTATAGTTGAATAGTTAGTAGCGGTCTTGGAATTTTTAGATATTTTTGATTTTATATAGAAAAAAAATCAAAATCTATACCAAAAAACTTTGAAAATCGCTTTAAGTTAACTGTGAGTTTCTTCTATCTACGATAATATTATTGAGCAAAATGTATAAGTACCAGAATAATTTTTACTTCATGAGGAATAAAGATTTTATAATGAATTTGTAATCGTATTTCGATAAAATCGATAAATACAACTGCAAAATTACTACAAAATGGGATGCGCCGGCCGTCCGAATTCAGCTTAATCTCGCAGAGTGGAGATTTGTAATATTAAGCTTGAATTTATTATCCTATTTCGATAAAAATGATAAATACAGCTGGGAAAACTACTACAAAATGCGAATATAGACATTTTACGCAAACATCACAGTCAAGATGTAAAGGTTCGGTTTTGCCAGCCACATGAAGACTGCTCATACATGCGACCTATCAAGCTAAGCACAATGCAGTTATTTTTTCCCTCCTAATTAATGGCTTCGTGCGATCAGCACATTTAGCCAGTGTCAAGTAAGATAATAGTAATTATTAGATGATAATGAGTGATAATAAACGATTAATGGTAAATGATATGCCCCGAACCCCTCGAGACTCAATAAAGCTGTGGGACTTTATTGAGATACCACACGGACTTCTTGAGATAATTTGAAAAGTGATGTTGTACTGTTTTGTTTTATTTGCTAACAATCATGCCCGCTCATAAAACTAAACAGTAAATAATCCACCGTTATTTCACATTAATATTCGACAAAACACAAATTATTATCCTACTATCCTATCTTACTAATTAAATAATAAAAACGCGAAAGTTTGTAAGTATGGATGGATATTTGTTACTCTTTCACGTAAAAACTACTTAATGGATTTGGATGAAATTCGGCATACAGATAGTTTATAACCTGGATTAACACATACAATACTTTTTATCCCGATATTCCCACGGTAACGGTAAAACCGCGAGCGGCCGCTAGTAGAAAATAAAACAAAACAGACATGACGCTTCATTTTCCCGCCAAGAAGTCAATGCAGTTGTTATTCGGTGAAATGTTGACTGTGACAAATACTGCCATTGCGGTTCTCAATAGTCTCTGAGTAACCCTTTGAGGAAGTTAGTCGTCTGATAGTTAGTTTGGGGAAGGTAGACAAAGCGCCAGGCAAGAATGCAACATAAAATCGATCTTCACGCATCCTATCCTATTCCTGTATATATTTTCTCAAGTAGCGCCCGTCACGTGTGCGTAATGCTATCCCTTTCTAACTGAAATGCTTAGACTATTAATAGACTGTGTAGGTGAAGAAACGTTAGAGCTTAAAAATAAGGTGCGGTTCCATAAGTACCATACGTAACTTTTGATATTTTTTATCTTTATTATAAAAAAACGGAACATACATGATAAAATATTTGACTGTATTCAAGTAATAAATTAATTAGAATTTTTATCTTGACGCTTCAATCACTGAACTTATAATTTGATAATAAGTTAATACGTAAAAAGTGTTTTCTTACAATAAGATTACCTTTGCAATATTGGAACTTGTAACATACAACCAGCGATGTATACGTTACACTAGATAGGCCCTTCCGATAACGCACTATGTTCCACTCATCTGCTTTAGTATTGTTTTGACATTCACGCGTGTGGAGCGGCGAAAATAATTCTTTATATCTTTTCAAAGTGTACACTTTAACGTTTACTACAATTCAGTTGGCAAGTAAGTGAAATTAATTGTTGTTCAAGTATTAAAAGAATAGAAAATATTTTTTTTCAATTATTGTTATTGTCAATCTACTTAATTGGGACGCCATCTTGATACACACTATACGTTGTCTTTGACCGATCTGGCGCTGCGGCGGCGCTGCAATGTCTGTCTGTTGATTAGACGACATTTAAATCTGCAGCGGCTGCAGCGAACTTTAGGTCTCTCATTCCAGAATTTGAACAAATGGTTTGTATGAACGTTCTTGTCTATCATACAACATAGTTGTAACTCAATTATTATTACTTTAGAAATAGTAATAGTAAACAAATAATAATAAATGATTAGATGTATTATGTATAATGATTGTATTCTTAATAATTTATTAAATTAATTCGATTGAGAGAGTCCTGCCAAGTGAAAATTAAGTGCTACCTTTAGAAACGACCGACGACAGCCTAAAAACGACTCCCTTGTTATTAAATTTAAACATTACTTACTTATCATTTGACATCTGTACAAATTCGTATGGATATCAAATCCTAAGTAACGTTGACAACACCTCGGTGGCCGAGTGGCTAAGCGCTCGGACCGACAACCGGAGGTCCGAGCTTTCCGAGAGTCAGTAAGAAAATAAACGCACTGTTAATTAGAATAAGTTACAACGAAACACCACCTTAAAGAAATAAATACGTTAGTTCTCCATATTATCTTTGCGAAGCGTCTTTCATATGGTTATTTCTGAGGTGCGATTTGTGGTCAGACATCGGTATTCGCTCACATACCAATGGTTTACTGCGGGTTTATTTTCTCTGTGGCAACACTGTTATAGAACTGGCTACAACATCTTTACTGGAACACATGGGGTTTGGGGGGAATATCATTTAGTATTTAAGAATAAGATTCCTATTCCTTCCTTAAACCTATTCCTCCCTTGAAGGCCGGCAACGCATCTGCGATTCCTCTGGTTTTGCGGGTGTCCATGGGCGGCGGTGATTACTTTCCATCAGGTGACCCGCCTGCTCGTTTGCCTCCCTCTTTTATAAAAAAAAAAAAAAGAATAAGAATAATTTATTAAAACAAGTAACAAGTAACATTACAACAGCATATGTAAAATTATGAAACAGTAAAAACAGATAAAAAGTGAATCCCACACTAGGAAATCCTGAACTGTGGGAATATTATAACGTTCATTTATTATCATCACTCATTATCATCAACTTTTAGCATATTCAATGAACTCTATTATTACGACTTATTATCTTATTATTAATTATTATTAAATTTTCCTACTATCACACCAATTATCTAGCCCAAGAGGAGCTTCGAAAAAACTCGTTAAATGGCTAGACAACGGAAAAACATACTTAAAATACTTAAATAATACTTATTATACATAGAAAACACCTAGACCCGAAACAATTTAGAAAAACTAAAATTTCTAAGTTGACTCGACCGGGGATCGAACCCGGGACCTCAGAGATGGCGACACCATGAAAACCGGTGTACAAACCACTCGACCAAGGAGGTCGTCGACTAAAGGACTAGTTAGTAACCATGGTCCCAAAATAAATTTTAAAAAAAGGCTACAAAGTTATCTTACACTTATAATCTTACTTAAATACATTCATTCACGACTATTATCCTCAAAGAGTTAGTCGGAGACTAGGCAATGAGGACTGTAAGGAGTCGACTGCCATGATAGTCCACGTTTCACCATGTAACAACTGCACAGTGCTCAGCGTGACAGTTGGTGAGCATTGCCGATCTATGCTGTTGGATTTGTGTGCGGTCTTTAGTCCGTTAGTCGCATTTTACGACACCCAAGGAAAGAGAGGAATAGGTAGGATTCTTTTAGTGATTCCACACGGCTTATGTTACTAAATATAGATCGCAAATTTCAAATACTTAATTATTGTGTCCTAGATTTACGCGAACACTTAGCATTGGAATGAAACATTATTTATGCATTAATTTATTTTAATCTACTCGTATATAGTACAAAGAAAAACAAAATGTACAAAAGGAGGACCTAATGCCAAATGGCATTCTCTACCAGTCGACCTTTGATGATAATCCATCCGGCCGGATTTCGGCCATGGCGACTGCTTAGACTCCTTAGTTTACAGTCAATCTCCTTAGTTTATAGTAAACAGTAAACCTTAGGCTAGGCAAAAAGAGTTGTAGGCGGTGCAATAGAAAAACGTAATTGTGAACTAACAAATACACTACAAAAATCAATTAAGTAGGTAAATAAATTATACAATAAATAACATTACACAATAAGTTTAAGATAAACTACATGAAATTACTTAGATCTATACACACTCATTTTTTACTAGTTTTAATGAAATTAAAGGTGAGTTCTGCCCATGAAACTGAACAAAGGAGAATGGGCAAAATCGTATGGCGCTTGGTCTATCAGCGGCCAGGAACAATTTTAATTTTTTTTGGTGTATTATCACCCTACAATCACCCTCAAGATGTTTTGTATCTGTGGTGTAATTATTAATAGAATTAAATACATTTTTATTTAAGATATGTCAGTCTGTGATTTAGCGTATTATAACTAAGGTTTAGCCTTAAAAATAAGGAAATAAAATAAAATGGCTTGTAGACTTCATTAAAAATACATTTACTACTATGATAAAACATCGCCAATAATAATAATAATGATAACGTCATCAGAACTCAGTGCTATTATTAAACATTAACACATTTCATGTACATGGGCTAGACATCAAGACAAGGATGCCGTTATCAGGACACACTGTACATTAATACATTTAATGTACAATAATAGCACTGAGTTCTGATGCCGGTAATAAAATATCCTCGTCTTGATGTCTAGCCCATGCCAGATACCACACTATACACATAACGTGTGCACAGCAACCGATTGTGCGCCTTCCACTTATACAACTGCAATAATAATGAGCAATTGCTTCTCTATTTTGTCTTTCTCGGTTAATTACAATATAAGAATAATATATTCTGGACCTCACATGTCTAGATTGTATTCGAACACGTAATAACCAAATGTCTTCTTCTTCAATAAAATCTCTGAGCTGACTTATTTGACGCTCTCGGTATACTTCAATATTGTACAAGCCTTCAACTAAGTGTTCAGCGTAGTAGCTGCGAGCCAACTTGATTTGGTATGTGCCAAGTGCAAACAGAATTAGGTCTTCTTCAGAAAAAACCGGGAAGTCTTCAAAAATAGGTTGATCACTGCTGAGTCTTTCAAATGATGCCCTCTGTCTATTTATGTTATGACGGATAACATAATCCGCTAAAAGGTTTGGTATTTCAATGCGTTTATTAATTATATTCACGAACGACGATGCATAAATACTATCTTGTATTGGTGTCTGAAATGCATTGATGAGTGCCGCTGCGTTTTGGAAGTCCTGGAACATGTGACTTAAGGCGCGATTAAAATATTCTTGCCTAAACAGTTTAAAGTCTCGCTTGAACTTGCCATTTATAACTTCCACTACCCAGCGGCATAGAGTGACCAGCCTAGTTCTATTGGCCTGTTCAGTAGTAAGCTGGTCTGCACCGCGGTCTTTGGTTTCGGGCATATAGGCACTGTAGTTGAATCGCTGCAAATCGCCACAGACGTCTCTGAACCCACGATCTAAAATGAATATATCGCCAGCCCGGTAAAACCAGTGAAATGTGCCTTCTTCGTCATTTATTATTCTTTCCAAAATACTGGCATCTGAGTCGGTAGCAGCATAGGGCCCACAAACATCAATTATGTGCCCATCGGAACACACCATTAAAAACGGTTTCAATAGATTCTCGTATTTGTGTAGACTGTAGGTCTCTCGCTGGAACGAAAAGTTGGAGCTCTTCTGAATGTAAATATATGTTCCATCCATGATTGTTATTGCCTTCCTATCTTCTGGAGACGACTCGGGATTTCCAAATAACGCGTTTGGTACAATAAGATTGCGGTCAGCGACCGTTCTTCTATTTAAATGGTCAAGTCCAAGGTGTCTTGGCTTAAAATCCAGAGATATAGCATCACGTGCGGTTTTTAAATGCCTTTCTAGAGTCCTTTTACTTATGTTAAAGAGCGTGGCTAATCTCTCGTTGCTATCACCAGTTCGCAACTTCATTAAATAAATGGCTAGTTTCGTTTTGGCGTTTGACTCAGACAAAGAAGGCGTTTGTTCCAAGATTCAATGGAATTGATCTCTGCTAACGCCCAATCGAATATGAATCTCATTAGTATCCATATTTTCGATATCTTCAAAGTCCAGAATATTTTTTTTTAAAACAGCTGTTTTCAAAAGCTCTAGTATTTGCACAAAATGAGTGCTGTTAAAATCATGTCTGAGATTTGGACTATCAATGAGCTCCTCCCAATCATTCGATGTTAAATGTGCATCGCATATTCTGGCACTGTCTGGTATGAATAAGTTAGAATGTAACAGAAGAGTAATCCTTACATTCTCAGGCATTCGACGACGTGACACACTACGGCATCTGTCAAACACACAATTCGCTGAGGTGCTAGGCAGTCGTGAATATTCTTCCACTTGAAGAACACAGTCGTGCGGGGCAGGGTAATTGTTTGGCTGCACAGCCCGTTGAGCTCGTTGCCAACATGGTCGACAAATGTATTCTCGGCCGTTGTATTCAACCTGAAAAGGAAAATAGTTTATAACATAGTAGTTTCGGTCTAATCATGTTTTGTATAGTGAAGAACATGCCGAGCTCTTTTTCCACGTGACAAATGAGTAATAATAATAATAATATTTCAGACATGTCACTCTGGGCCACACAGAGTTATCTAGTCCCAAACTAAGCTCGAAGCTTGTACTATGGGTACTAGACTACCGATAAACATACTTATATACTTTTTTTTTGTAAATAAATACTTATTATACATAGAAAACACCCAGACCAGTACGAATAGACAATACATGTTCATGCACACAAATATTTGTACCGTGCGGGGATCGAGCCCGCGACCTTTTGGTTCAGAAGCGCGTTGCGAACCACTGAACCAAGCGGTCGTCAAGTCATGAGTCATGCTCATACGCATTGTTAGTGAGTTTGGCCTCTATTATGTCTCGAAGCTAGATAACGCTGGCTTTGTTTTCATAAGCGCCATGTGTGAGAAAGAGAGAGAAGATCTGTTTTGATTATGACTTAACTATTCTTAGAAAAGAACCCATGTGCTCATCGTGACAGATGATTAGGCCATCACCCCTATAAGGTGGGCACACATGGGTAAAAACAACCAAAAAATAAAGTCTAAAAATACTTACTTGCTGTGGAGCTATAGCTTCAATAATATATTGAGCATTGGCAGCATTTTCCTCAAAAAGAGCATGGGTTATTTCTAATCTTCTTCTGTTAACCACTGATCGATTGCACAAAACACATATAGGTCGATTTTCTGCCATTTTTCAATCAATTTTCCGTTGGCGTACACCAGTCCAGAGTCCAAGTACACAAGCACAAATGAACAGAAGTTCAGAGTTAATAGCCAGGTTATCAGGTTAAGAAGAAACAGTGTCCATAAGGTAGCCAAGGTCAAAATGTTTGAAAAAGAATCCGTAGATGATCGCACAGTACACAACGTCACAAGGGTAAGCGAAGGACTGCACGGAGTAGCGCAAGCGCACCCCACGCCTCGGCTCTTTTGTTTCCACTCAACACTGATTGGTCCGTTCGAACTCAGGTAGTAAACTCGTTTTTGGGTTGAGTCTTGTAACCGGTATGCTGACGTTTAGAAATACTTTTTAATGTATTTTATAAAAATGAGTTTGCACATTTTCTTACATTTATTATTTAAGTATTTTAACCTATATGTATTTTTTTTCTAAATGAGCTGCAATGTTACGTTCATAGTAAAAGTTAGTACTTACTTAGTAATAGTACTTTCATTTAATACCTATTTCGTTGTTGGCCGCTCATAGACCATTTTGCTCATTCTCCTTTCCCCAATAAATAATAAATAAAAATAGTATGGGAGGTCAAATTTTTTTTGTCAGTTTTGCTCATAGGTTTCTTGGGGAAAGTTTTTCAGTTTCACAAGTGGAACTCACTCTTGTTTTCCTTATAACGAATAACAAATGAGGGTGTATAATAATATATTATGGATTAAAGTACTTACCTAAAGTAATATAAACGTCTCACAGCTGGGCATAAAATACCCTTAGAAACGTAAGCTTTTAAGAGCTATGTCCTTAAATAAATTTTATATACGTTCTGATTAAGATAGAGACTATAATAATGGCATATCATAAGTCTATTTAAGCTATAAGAGCATATATACTTGTAAAAAATACTTTTAGAAGTATATAAGGAAACGAGAAATGACATCAATAAGACCAGTAGTGTTATAAATGCACTCTGTAAGCCTAATTCTTAATTATCACTTATATATGCACCATGTAAGTCCACTTAATCTTAAAAGTGACTTATCAAACTATTTTATTAGATATCGGCTGTTACACTTATAACTTATTCTTACAGACGTATATAAGCAAACTTTATATAATGTTTATTAGAGCAATAGTATTATACACGCACTTTATAAGCCTAATTGCCCTTGAGTCTTAATTAACACTTATACATGCACTTTGTAAGACCACTCAACCTTAGAAGTGACTTTACTAAGTGTTTTGTTGGATATCGGCTGTTACTTATAACTTATTCTTAAGGATGTATATAAGCTTACTTTTTAAAACATTTGTAAGAACAGTAGTATTATATGCGCACTTTATAAGCCTAATTACCCTTGATTCTTAATAAACTCTTATGAATGCATTTTGTAAGATCACTCGATCTTAGAAGTGACTATTGTAATAGATAGTAAAGAGTACTAGCACGTCAAATGACTTAGAAACTAGATAATTGCAATTAGAATTCTAATGCATTGCAAAAAAGTCAAAAGGTAGTCGACCAGGAACTTCCCTGTTTGTCTTTTAGCCTACTTTTACTTTAATAAGGAACCCTAAAGGTTATGAGCAATGGCCGCGTGGATTAAAAAATGTGGTTGAATTTGATTTTAGAAGTGCGGTGTAAACCTTAAATAATGGTAATGCACTTATATTGGTTCTGTTAAAGCCACTATAAAGCATGATTGGTGATAATGGCGACATTTCCATATTTTTCATTTTTAATATAATATTTTTTATTATTAAAGATACATTGTTGAAATGGCCCGTAAAAATATTGTGATTGTTATTTCAAAATACTCGATAAAATCGACTTCGCAATTAAATAACAGTTAGTAATGCGTAATAAACATATAATTATACTTACACGTTTTGTAGGAAAGTGAATTAAACAGGACACTACATAATACTTACGTTTTTAATACTCTTCTTATTATTCAGAAAAGTTTCACAAGCACTTGGCAATCCTTTCGGCAGACTGTGATTACATCTGATTACATGTCTTACTAAAAGCTCGCAAAGAGCACTACAAGTAATATCACACTTAGAACAGCATTAGTAAGTGCATTATATGGGTAAATGCCCATAAAGAATGCCTTTGTAAATCATTTGAAAGTCTGTTTGTTATTATTAAAGCATCAACAAGAATTTAAGATAAGATAAGTAAGATTGGAAATACACTTCTCGAGACCATTTTAAGATATATTTAAGGGTAAATAGACTTATTAAGTGCGCCCAAATCCACACTTATAGCAGTCTATCGGAGTACCATAAGACTGGTAAAATTATACTCTTGGGATGTGTGTAAGAGGAAATTTTGCTAGTTGGGTGGGCCTTGTGGACATCAGCACACGAGGAGGTTAGGCAATCACGGTAACCTATTGCGGATTTGGTATAAACCATTGCAACCAGGACAAACGGCTTTATGTGCCTTCCGAATAGGGTTACCATCCTTCCGGATTAGTACGGACATGTCCGGATTTTTAGACTTTGGTGCGGATTTTGTCCGGCTTTTAATTTGTCCGGATTTTGGTATATGAGAAACAAAATTATTTACTATGTAATATTAAATTAGTCTTAACCTCTCAGTTTCGGCATCGAAATGTTTTAAAATTTTGACAGCAGGTGCGATTTGGCGGGAATGTAAATTTGCGGAAATGGAAAAAAAATCGAACGCAGTTCATGTTAAATTCTGCATTCACGATGCATAAAATGTACAACAAAACCGAAATAATCGACCTTGTTCATACTAAAGTAGTCTCTAAGTGTATCACCACACGGTACAAAGTCAAGTGGAGAGCGCGGTCAGCGCGATGGCCGCTTGGGGTCAGACGGAATAGCGAGTTTTTAGGTGCGGCCAAATATGGCTGCTTGGGGCTTGAGGGGTTAAATCTTTATTAACTTCTCATTTATCTAAAAACAAAATATAAAAGGTGAGTAAGTAGGTGCCTAATGTTTCATTTTGTGACTAAAAGTCCGGATTTTTATCAAAATATCAGGCTTTTTGTCTGGACTTTTTAAATTTCTAAATGGTAATCCGAAGCACAGTTATAATACGTTTTAATACATACTTACATACAAACATACATACATTCACGGCACTTATCCGCAAAGGATTAGTTGGAGACTAATACCATTTGTACTAACTTGTATCATTGATCTAATGCCCGATTTACACGTATTAAGTAATTTAGTAGTTAACTAAATTTTAACTTAATTTTAAGTAATTAATTGCATGTAACCACACAATTTAGTAGATAAGTCACTTAAAATTAAGTTAAAATTTAGTTAACTACTAAATTACTTAATACGTGTAAATCGGGCATAACTATGGCAACGAGGACAGTAGAAGCAGTCCTGTGCCATAGTCCACGTGAAATTTTAATGAAATTATTTTTTTTTTAAATAGGTTGCACCCCTCAAACCCCAAGCGTTCGCATGAGACCGCACCTACAAACACACACTTGACTTTGTACCGTGCATTCATAGACTTACAGACTACTTTAGTATGAACAAGTTTGGTTATTTCGGTTCTGTGGTTCATCTTATGTATTGTTATCGACGAGCGACGACGGGCTCACATCCTGTAACGTTGAGCACGTGCAGTCGCTATTTGGTGAAAAGTGGAATATGGCAGTAGACTGTTTTTACGGTCCTGCTTGCCTTTTCTCTGACCCTTTGGGGATAATAGTCGTGATTATGTATAAATGTATTTTGTTTTAATATTAAAACGTTTTATTAAGCACTTCTTTGAAATCCAACAAACAAAGATAAAACACTCGAGACAGTTTCGACCTGAAAATAAGGTCACACTGCTAAATCTCATTAGCAAATGATTAATTACTTCACAAGAAAAACTGTTTTATGCGTTAATCTACCTACCTACATACTTTTTCAGAGCGAAGCCGTTACTTATATATTTTTTCTTGGAAACTGAACTTGTTAAATATACTAATAAGTAAGTAACTATAATGTACTAGCAACCGCTCGCGGTTCCACCCGCGTGGTTCCCGTTCCCGTGGGAATATCGGGATAAAAAGCATCCTATGTTTTAATCCAGGTTATAAACTATCTGTATGCCAAATTTCATGCAAATCTATTCAGTAGTTTTTACGTGAAAGAGTAACAAACATAGTATTCGCTTTCTAGTATTAGTGTGATAGTAGGAAGGATAGAATAGGATTATGTGGTACTATGTGATATGGTGTCGTTTCAATATTAAAATAATATTACTAATCCATCTCTTCACTTGGTGTCGTAAAAGGCGATTAACAGACTAAAGACTACACGTACATTCAACAGCATAGAGCGGCGATGGGCTCCCCACCTGTCACGCTGAGCACATGTGCATTCGGTATTTGGTGAAAAGTGGACTATGGTAGAGGACTGTTTTTGCTGTCCTCGTTGCCTAGTCTCTGACTAACCCTTTGGGGATAAGAGTCGTGATTATACGTATGTATGTATTATTTTTTTAGAGACTGTGAAACGTGGAAGTCACTTTTTTCCACGTTTCACAATCTTTGAGTATGTTTGTGCCTAGTTTACGCAAAAATTAATCTTATTAAAGTTAAACTTAAATAATAAATTATTTTTTTAAATTAGGTACTTACTTACTTTTTGTCTCGATCTTCGACTTTTGCTGTCGAATCCTTCTATAGCTATGGTCTTTATGGGGTCTTTGAATGGCTCTTCAGTCTTAAGTGGTAAGCCTCCCTGCCTCTTACGCTGCCCTATAATTACCGCTGAACATAATTCTCTTGATGAATGGAGACAGGGGCTTAGGGGATCGACTATACCTGTCATAAGTACAGCCTAAATACTGTCCCACTGCTAGGCAGACCTCTATTACATACATACATACATCATACATACATATAATCACGACTATTATCCCCGAAGGGTTAGTCAGAGACTAGGCAATGAGGACCGCAAAAGCAGTCCTCTGCCATGGTCCACTTTTCTACCAAACAGCGACATCACTGTGCTTAGCGTGGGTGAGCCCATCGCCGCTCAATGTTGTTAGATTTATGTGCAGTCTTTAGTCCGTTAGTCGCCTTTAAAGACACCCAATGGTAGAGAGGGTAGTGATAGTATTCTTTCACCGCACGGTTAAATAAATTTTGAAAAACAGGTTTGATGGCAAAAACCGTTGTTAGGGTTGTCGTCATCCAGTCAGATTTTGAGCATAAGCCTTAGTAGGCTTATCGTGTAATAAATATTGTATTCTAGACAGAAACTGTACCTGTGATTTAGTTGCCAGATCATCAATTATGTTTCGGGTTTGAATTCATGATTGTACTGTGTTAATTAGTAGTACTTGTTTTAAATTCGTCCATCTTATCTAAATGTTCTCATCAATGTTAGTAGTTCTTACAGATAAGCAGTATCCAGTTCTAAAAGAACATCTTTAAATATCTTCAATCGTTCAAACACGGATACAAAAAGCTCAATAATTAAAACCTCGACTCTTATATTGCTGTCTCTTTTTAGCGGACCGTAATGTCGCACTCTCTCTGTCCCACACTTGTCACTTGCTGATCAAAGTATTTGAATTGAGTCTATACGCCATGTGTAGTATATGCGAAGAATTCAGATACAAGCAGAAGTTAAATATTTTTAATTTCTACTTGTTAAGCGGCATTTCATAGCTACTATTTTTTGTTTTAATCTAAGGCTACTAATCAATTTATAATTAAAATAAAACATAAGTACTATATTTATTTTATATAATTGTTCTATTTAAATGTATTCATCCTTTTAACTTTATAAAACCAATAATTTCAAAATTTAATATAAGTACTTACTTAACTTATCGTATAAAGTTGCGGAGTGTTTTTCGTGCATTCTTCTCCACAGTTAAAATACGTCATAAATAGGTAGTAAGCAAAAAAATGTTTGGACGATTCAATTGTAAACAGTTTTGGCACAATTTGTAAACAGTTTTGGCAATAAATTATATTCTATTTTATTCTAAAAGCACTATAGCTTTGTATTGGTCATTTACTTAGGTTTTGACGATATTTACTAAATTATATTGAACCACTGATTGCAGTATGCTTGGATAATGGTATTAGGTCGAAATTTGATTCAAACTGTATTTTATACTTTACACACATTAATTAAACAAAGCATTTTACATTTCATTTAATTTCAGGTGTTATGCCGATGGATTTTCAAACTAGATGCAAAGAAGCATCTTATTTGTAAGCTGGTATTGTCATAGTGCCGGAGGCTACGTCCTTTTAAACCTGCACCAGTTCTGTTTACGCCTCCATTTCCACCAATCACCAAAGATCAGATGGAGTCATTTTTCGGGCGTATAATAAAAAAAAATATGAAAAATAGTGTTCTCTTCAAAACCTGCATTATCTGCAATCGTTACCTTTACGAGTAGGTAGCAAGTACCAAGGTACAAGTAACTGACCTCGCCTAACGACAGATCAGCTTTTTTAAGCTCCGCTTTATCCCTAGATGGCGTCACGGTTGACGAGTTCCGAGCGGCCAGTCTCGATTCTATTTTCAAACTTATTGTTTTTCTTTTTCTGCGCCTACCTACCTTGTTTTGTTCGATGCGTAACCGAATTAAATTGTTCGAAAGTGAGAAGTATTGACAATGAAAGGTAGTCTTGCTTGCTTCGAACTACATAATTATTATATTGATGGAAAGATTTATGAAGAATCCAACTGTGAATATCATAAACTTTACTGAAATATTCTACTGGACTAGAGCAACCATTCTAATAGCTATTCTTGCTGTCAAGCAACATTGATTTGCACTGTCTACCATTTGATGCAAATGAAAAACGGTAAATAATATATCTTAAGTGAGAAATATTGTAATTTAGTGATAAGTTTATTGCAACTGTTTGCATCGCAACGACAGGGATGGAAGGCGGACTAAACTAAACTCTGTAACTGTCGGAACACCACAATGAAAATGTTGGTATGGCGCCAGATTTTAAGATATAAGATTCTGGTAGCTATATATAGCCAGCCGGACTTAACAAGCCCTAACACTAACCAAACGTCACAAAGGCGACTCAAGAATCGAAGCAAACGACGAAGTGATGGTTGAAGTGAAAGGCGGGTTCACGATCGAGCTTTAAATATCGACATGCTGTTGAATGGTCAGGAAAACTCAACAGTACGACAGTTGACACGTGACCGCTCGAAGTTGTTTTTAGCTTTCTTTAAAGTCTCGTCTGCCTAATAAAGGTTAAAAAACCTCCCCTACGTGAAGCCGCTATGAATTAGAAGGGCGCGTGCCAGGGGTTGCGTGTTGCAGTCAAACTTCGGAGTTGTAGATTCCCAATAATTACCATTCCACCTTATTTAGTGGTGGCCTGTTTTAAAATTCTACAAAGCAACCGCTGCGCTGCCTACCGAAGTTTTAATTGTTTTACACCTAGTTCTTTGTACGTAATTGCAGTGGTTTCAGGTTATAAAAATTACCTTGGACGACAAGTTTCAACTTACAGTTGAAATCAAACTAATTTAAAGAAGAAAATTACTTAAACCAATTCGTGAAATTGTTTTAAGTAATTTTCTTTCAAAAATTCTAACATTAACGCCGAAGTGGTTTCAAAAATTTAAAATTATTTATTCAATTTAGGCTACAATAATTGAGCACTTATGAATGTCGCTATGCCATCGGTTCGTAAGTCCTAACTATGGGGTGGGAGCCTTGTGCTGAGAAGAACCGGCAAGAAACTCACTCAGCAAGGGCATTTCTTATCTACCTTTCTTTTAAAGCGTCAACAAAAGTTGGAAAATGCCCTCCCTATCATAGAAGAACATTTTCCATTTTAAGATAAAAAAAAACATTTAGTAGTACGATTACAAGTCAACACAACAACATACAAAAGAATATCTAATAAAAAAACAGGTATTCCACAGGCAGAAACAGGTTTGCCCTGTTTCAGTATTTTTTTCATTACAATAATGAAATTAAAACTATTTTTTCAGAGCATAAAAAATTGACAATTAAACCTAATGGACATTTTGTAAACTAGGCATCGTGCAACCGAAATGGTCACCGCTGAGAACACGTGCAGTTACTATTAAATTATTAATTAGGTATTATTCAATAATTATTAGTTACTAATAAAATTTGGTTAAACGTGGACGATAGCAGTGGACTTCTTTGCCTCCCAGTGTTGCCAACTCGGATTTTGGAAATAACGTAAGCCAGACTACATAATTACGTGTGAAACATTTAGGTATACGAAAAGTTCGTGGATACCTTTTGTTGTAACTTTTTTTTATTTGAATTTTAACGGGTTTAATATAGTTTTAGTAAATGGAAGATAATATAAAAAATGGTTTTTTAAATTACTTTTCGTAAAAAGTAAGCCTAGCCTGTTAAGGTTTTTGTAGAAAGTCTATTTCTAATTTATATATTTAATAAAAGTACATAGGTTCGAAGGCTGAAATAAGTAGGTGTGGAGAAAAGGCCTAAAGTACGTAGATCTAAGCAAAATTAAGTAGAGTTGGCAACACTGATTGCCCCCTTAGACAAGTGACAAACGGTACGTTAACCCCTGTCTATTCGTAATTCAACAATGCGCGCGCGATGCTGTATTTTTACTAGAAATTGGCACAGTACACAGCAGTGTACGACGAATTGACGACCTCCATAGTCGAGTGGTTAGCACGCCTGTTCTGGCGTTGCGCCATCTCTGAGGTCCCGGGTACTACGCCCGATCGGGTCAATTTAGAAAAACTTTTTTTGTAAATTGATTACGGTTCTGAGTTTTTGTTTTTATGTTTATGTATATTAAATTTCCCGCGTACGTGCTGGTCTTAGGTACAACTATCATACTGTGCAGACTATCAGAACTCGTACCAAAAAATTTGGCAAGTCGTTCCTCTGTAAGACCATTTGGCTTTAGAATTCTCTGCCAGCGCATGTGTTTCCCAGCTCTTATAGTCCCGGGTCTTTAAAGCGGTGCATGAAACGGCATTTATGCAGGCCGTTGTGAATAGGTGCGTTTTACCTACCGTGCTTGTTCCACGGTGAGGAGCGCTCTCATTATTTTGGACTATATCGGCTGCTTACCATCAGGCAGGATATGACGAGTGAAATTAAAAAAACATTTAAAAAAAATGTCTGTTATCTAGTTTAACCATTGTAACGAGAAAAAAAATACGAATAGACAAGGGTTAAGCGTTACCACTTGTCTAGACCCTCCGCTTGTTAAGCCAAGTAATCGGAAATTATCCAGTTAGACTGATTTCAGTTATGACTGCGGCAGCTTTAAGCGTCACCCCGCAAATGTCAGTTGACACCGTAGCGTAAGCCGACCTTTCGGTGTAACGTAACGTATCCTTTTTGCTGACTTTGTGTGCTGTTACTAGGAATTGCTTGTCGCGTTGTTATCTTGGGATAGGTCAAAATGCCAAGCGTTCGTTTAAGTTAATAGATCAAACTTCTGGCATAGCTAGGAAAATGTTCAGAAATAATTGAGGAACCTACACTTTTCCGAGAACCGTGTCGCGTGGCGGTGAAAGAATACTACCACCCCCTCTCTTCCCTTGGGTGTCTTAAAGGCGACTAACGGACTAAAGACTGCACATAAATCTGACAACATTGAGCGGCGATGAGCTCACCCACGCTAAGCACAGTGAAATCGCTATTTGGTAAAAAGTGGACTATAGTAGAGGACTGGTAGCGGTCCTCGTTGCCTAGTCTCTGACTAACCCTTCGGGGATAATGGTCGTGATTATATTTACACTTTTCAGACTTGTCAGGTTAGGTGCACTACCAACTGTGATATCGTGGTTCTGTTCTGTAATAGACATAGACTTTGCCATCAATTCTTAGAGAGTATTACTTTAAAGTCACTATTCCTATACGAATTTTGCAGAGTAAGAATACTAGGTACTCTGAGAGGTGACAGAAAGTACAGCACAAAAGAGATTTGTGAGTACAGCCCCTGCCCGCGGAAAATTATCAACGCTATCTATCTGGCATAGGGTAAAGGCATCATAGAGTGCCCACTACTAAAGATTACATGTTCATAGGCGGCAGATATGATCTGTATCCGTTGCGAGCTAGCTTTTGACGAAGTTTGTGGACGAGTGGGGAAGCACGCAGATTCTCGCGTCGTCCGCCGTCTATTATGTCCCGGGTTCAATTCGGGTCAGGATAATTTAGAAAAAAGTGTTTTTCTGAATTGATTTCGGGTCTGAGTGTTTTCTGTGTGTTAACCCGTACCACAGAGGCGGATTTATAATGTTCCGCAAATCCCATGCGTTCTCTTTGATGTCTTTACCTACTGTACAATGTTTAACGTCCTTTATATCGCCTACAAACAGTACTACACACAAGTCACATTAGGATATTCCAAATTATTAAATGATTTCGCCAAAGGTTACCTAACCCTACTAATGGCTCCACCAACTTCGTGTTTCAAACAAATCGTTGCCTAAAAACTTTCCTATGGCAGATGTTTCGCGCCCATTTTCATTTATATCGTTTGGGAGGCTGCTATGTTTGTTTTTCGTATTGTTTAAAGTTTATTTTATTTTATTATTTGGACATTTTGTTTGTTGTTTTGAAACCGTTTAATTTGAGAGATAAATGTTCATTTAATTTATTTGCCACCTAAAAAGTGGTTAATGTACCATTTATTAATAAGCCTAAGCAATAATAATATACTTACTGTCCTACTGCTAGGCAAATACCTCTACAATGAAATCTTTAATAATTAACGTTCAGTTCCTTTTTTTGGCAAGCTATCAACAGCTCGAAATCGTTGTGGCATTTCAAAATCATTTGCATCAATCAATAAATAGCTGAACTAGTAAATTTTTTCTGCAAACCTTTTTTTTTTTTGTTATTCAACCAGACGTACTTATTATTAATAGTCTTATATTATTACAAATAAATAAAGAATAAGCTACGAATTCCGTGTTTTGTTCCTGCCATGTTAACGTAATTTCAAGTTAGAATATTTTTTAATTTAATTTATTTATTCAAGTAACAAGGACTCACAGGGTTAGTAACAAATGGACTTAAGAGCTATGTTAGTACATACAAAATATAATTAAAATTAAATTAAATGAACCAGATATTATAATATTATTATTTAAATAAATTAATTTAATACAAATACAATTAAGAAATACAATTTGAATTAATATTAGATTATTTTTTTAGGGGCATGACAATATTATTTTATGTTAAAACAAACAGGATACAATTACACTAGAAATACAATTATTTTTGTTAGATTAGATGAGACAAAAACACAGAATAACTATTCCGACCTTATTCTGTTTATTTGTAAGACACCTAAGTACAGTTTACAAGTTATCTACTGCTTTTATTTTATCTAGGCACCTTTGCTTCAAGGCTCTCATAGCAATAAAGTTAAATTGCTATTTTGCCGTTAATACAATGTTAGGTGCTTACCTTAAACCATGTTTTCTATAGAAATAATATAGAAAACAATAACCTAAAGTCAGATTTACTAAACCACAAACATAGCGTAATCACATTAATATCGTCTGCGAGAACGTAACAAAAATATATAAGTACTTACCTTAATTAAATTTTGCCCTGAAATGAGAATTATCTTCCTCGTAACATTTCAAAAACGTTACAGCTTTTCCCAGCCATCAGAAGAACGTCCCGGATCCTTTTTATGGCGTCTCGAAATAATATTTTAGTAATATTTTTGGGTTTTTACCTTTAAAGGGTCGACGCAGATCAAGTGGAAAGAGAACGGCGTACCTTTTTCATTCGTCTTTGTTCAACAACTGTAACCTACTCGTTTGATAACATAGAGCTATGAACGGATAGAGGCAAGTTTATTTTTTTCAAAATCAAATAAGATTGACAATAATTAAGACAGTGAGTTGCACGTGGAACAGGCTAGCACAGAATTCAATTCAATTCATTTATTTCCAAGAATATGGTGTACGTTATGGTGTCATATTATTACAGGGCTCAGCATATTCTGCCATCTTCAGCGTGTAAATATTAAATGCTTATTTAAATTAAAATTACAAAAATTATAAAAGTAAGTAAGTGATGTCAAAAAAATAAAATAAATTAATAGAATAAAAATTTCATAAAATCTCAATATAATTTAACTAACATAATAGAAATTACACTTTATGTTCTAAAAATTCTTTGGTCGCACAATAACTTTCATTTAATAATAATTTATGTTTGAATTTATTTACAGGCAATTCTTTAAGTTCAACAGGCAATTTATTATACACCTTAATCTCCATGCAAAACGTATTATTACTGTATACTATACTGTATAATATACAGAACCGGGGTGAATAGCGTAAATAGAGAGAGGTCAATGCCCAACAGTGGGTTGATAAAGGCGATGGGAAAGAATGATGACGATGAGATTGACAAGTATTTAAATAACAGTCCAAGCCTTATTTATTTATTTATTATAAAGTGCACATGCTAACTTATAGTTTGTTCAAAACGCTAGCATGCTAAAAAAGGAATTATTAATGTCATACAGAATAAATAAATTACGGTCAATACAAACGAAATGTTAAAGACTAATACAAAATACAGGTTGTCAGTAATAGTAGAAATATCAATGAAAAGCGACATTGCACGTCAATTGTTCTAAGGGCATTTTTTCACAATTTTAGTAAGCTTGTGTTACTTCAATTTGTATACATATAATTATAATCATTAGTATTATCATTATTAATCCTTATTATTAATCCTTTATTGCACATATAAAACACATTGAAAAAGACGTTACAAAAGACATATACAAAGGTGAGCTTATCTCTAGAAGAGATATCTTCCAGCCAACCCTAGCTGTGGTGTGGAAAGAGAGTCTACGAGACTAATGATACTTACAAATACATATACCTACTTATAACATTCCTAAACATACATATAGATACCTACTTAAACTAACTACCTTTATTGTATATTTATACATAGACATATTTATATTGACATATTATTATCAGTTATCACCGAAGGGTGAGTCAGAGAGAACTAGACAATGAGGACCGCAAAAGCAGTCTTATGCCATAATCCACTTTTCACCAAATAGCGACGGCTGATGTGTTTAGCGTGACAGGTGGTGAGCCCATCGCCGCTCTGTGCTGTGTTGGATGCATGTGCAGTCTTTAGTCCGTAAGTCGCCTTTTACGACACTCAAGGGAAGAGAGGGGGTGGTAGTATTCTTTCACCGCCACGCGACGCGGTTGACACACAATTTGTATGACGAACTAATATGCAGAGCATTTGAATGAACAATAAAAAGTATGACTTTAGTGAACTTAGTCGCAAAGTCAACAAGTCAAGCTATTCAATGTTGTCGACGAACCTCCAAATATCAATATGAAGATGGTACACCCAATAATGATAACGAGTCTCAAAGTCACGTGCATTTTTATTTAAAAAAAATGGGGAAGTCTATTATATTCTTAGCACTACATTGGCGATACGAGAGGCAAATCACAGCCGGCCAACTTTGAATTATGATAGTTTTTTGCGAAAGCCCGCACGACGTTTATGAGGTGTGAGCGAGCGTTGCTGAAATATTCCCTTTCTCTATCTACCACTTTCAAGGAAACGTTGTCACACTTTTGTAATTGTGTGAATTGTAACCTGTCTGTCTGTATGTACACGTAGATGATTTAGTATCGTTCTGTTCTCATCACTGTAGTGCGAGCACAGATCTTTTACCGACCGATAAAGTGACATTAGACGTCGATAAACTGACAGCGGCCGTACATGAACTGGCAAATTTTATCGTTTAATGTCACTTTATCGGTCGATAAAAGATCTGTGCTCAGGGGGCTTTTGTAAAATAATACGTGCAAAATGAAATAATGAACACACAGCTTTTGTGGTCCTACTGCTGGATAAAAGGCCGCATCATTAATACCAAGTCATCAGTATTAGCTTTATCACCACTTCATAATTATAACCATCAGCCTATAAACGTCCCACTGCTGGGCAAGGCTTCCCACGTGGACAATAGAATGTGGGGATATTGGGCCATAACCCACCACGCTGGCCCAAAGCGGGTTGGTGGGTTTTAACGACTGCCATCTTGCAACAACAACATTAGGGACTCGACAAAAGCGGAACACCCCCGCTTAGAAATGAATGGTGAAGGATGAATGTGTGGTATGCACAATGAAAGTTCGAGAAGAATTATTGCGAGAACTAGTATGAAAGAGAAAGTAGTATATAATGGCTCCGACTATGTTTGAGGAAGTATACTTACAAAAAAATACCGGGACCAACGGCTTAACGTGCCTTCCGTCACCCATCCAGCGACCCGCCATTGCGAAAGTTACTTGGCGGGCAAGATCGCAAGCCGAACGCGCTAGCCGCTGCGCCATCGAGCACCTCAGGTTAGTGGTATGGTATCACAGAGTGGCCTGTGTATGGTATGCATCGAACAGACCCGGGCTATGCATCGAAACCCCGGAATTAAACCCAGTTTAAGACTTCAGGATATCCGAATCGCTACAATCAGCGATATATACGTTACGCTAGATAGGCCCCTCCGAACACGCACTATGTTCCACTCATCTGCGGAGTCGAGTCGGCACCTTGCTTTAGTGTGGCTTTGACATTCGCGAGCCGCGGTACTTGCAGTTTGTTATCCTGTAGTACATGCTTGAAATGCTGAAGTTCAGCAGCCAGGTGTTGGGTGTCACAGATGCCGCGTGCTCTCTGAAACAATGATATCCCTACAGTAGCCAACTGTCTAGGATGGTGGTGAGAATTACCATTGAGGTACCTATCTGTATAGGATACTTTACGAAACACAGTGTGGCTCAAACTATGGTCAGGATTCCTGATGATTAAAGTGTCCAAGAAAGCTAACTTATTGTCTGCCTCTAACTCCATTGTGAACTGTATTTTAGGGTGTATGGAGTTAAGATGACTTAGAAAAGCAGATACTTTATCAGTTGGTAAGATAGTGAAAGTGTCGTTTACGTACCGCTTATAGAACCTTGGGGTTACGGGTGCTGTGCTTAGGGCCCGCTCCTCGAAGTCTTCCATGAAAATATCGGCGACAACGGGTGATACAGGGGACCCCATAGCAACACCCTCTATTTATATTATTCAATAGTGATTCTCACCACCATCCTAGACAGTTGGCTACTGTAGGGAAATCTTGTTTAAGAGAGCACGCGGCATCTGTGATACAGGATAACAAACTGCAAGTACCGCGGCTTCGTCACAAAAAACGCAAAAAACCAACCACAGTCGAGCGCCAACCTGCAGTACTTCCATATATGAAAAGCGTCACTGACAAGATTGGTCACATCTTGAAGCGAACTTCAATCAATACTTACTTTAAGCCGCCAAAGAAGATCAACCAGTTCTTAAGACCTGTCAAGTGTAATATACCCCTTCAAGATGCAGGCGTGTACAAACTGGACTGCGACTGTGGGCTCTCGTACATCGGGCAAACAAAGAGAAGTGTAGGAACCCGCGTAAAAGAACATATAGCCGACGTCAAGCATAGGCGCGAGAATAAGTCTGCAGTGTGTGAACATGCTCTCGAGGGACCCAACCATTACATCAGATTTGACAAACCTCAAATACTCGCCAAGGAACAACGATTCATCCCTAGGATGATACGCGAGGCTATTGAAATTAAAAAACATCGTAATTTCAATAGAGAGGATGGTTGGAATTTACCACCTGCCTGGGACCCCATCATACAGGTCATCAAATCCCAGCCCCAACAGCAACACATTGACAGACCTAAAAATATTGTTAGCTCGTATTGTGTACACTTGAACGCACCCGGATAAATATAAAAATGATTGACGGTAGGCAAAATAACTTCTAACAATGAGACGACCAACACCTTAGTCTCCCTGTGACCACGGACCCTGTAATGTAAAGGGTTCGAAACGTCAGAATAATATAAAAAACTACGTAAATAGTAAATTAAACGCGAGTTAATCCGTAAAAAAGACATTTTAATTGTCATTTAAACTTAATTGACGTCTCTGAGTACGGCAGTAAGGTGTGTACAAAAACAAATATTCTGTCTCGTTTAAACTTAATTCTGATACCCTTAACAGCCATTCCCTACGTTCCCTTTGATATCCCTTAATAGACGTACAGCAATTACGCCGCGCATCAATCGATACCGATTAGACATTCGACGTTCGTTATTCCCTATGAATTTTGTATGGAATAATGGGCTCGATCGACGGCAAAATGGAAGCGGGGGGGGGGGCGATCTACTTTTCGAGATCGCGAATGCTAAGCAGCTTTGGGAATGGTTAGTGTCGGATGGGTGACCTTTTTTTGTCAGCCCTTTCCACCCGTAGCATGGTGGGATATGACCTAACTATTTCATATGGGAAGAACTGAGTCTATTGCAGTGGAAAGTTTAAGAGAAAACAATCGTTATCCTCTCGTCTGTGATGGCAGGTTCAGCCAGAAATTACCATAAACTAATTATTTAAAAAAAATCTTACACAGCTCATGAATTATTATAGTACAAAAGTACAAACAGGTAAATGCTTATCTCTAAAAAGTAATTTCAACAGTACATAGCTATTCAAAAAATGTGAACAGACGTAGTACTATTATTTATTCTGTGCCTACAGTTACTGTCATCTCTATCACAGAATAAATAATAGTACTACGCCTCTATTACTTAGCAGCAGCAGTATTACTTTAATCTTACTATGCAAATTCAACTTTTTTACACAATTCAATTCATTTATTTCCAAGAATATGGTGCACATTAAATTGAAATTAAAAAACATTTATTGAAATCACACAACACACAAATAAACAATACAATATTAAAACAAAACATAAAAATAATATACATATACATTGCGCCTGTCATGTGTAGGGTTACCATCCATCCGCATTACTCCGGACATGCCCGGTTTTTTAGACTCTAGTCCGGATTTTGTCCATTTTGGAATATGAGTAATAAAACTACACAATATTAAGTAATATCAAATAAGTCTTAAATCTTTATTAACTTCTCACTTTATATAAAAACAAAACATAAAAAGTGAGTAATGTTTTTGTGACTAAAAAGTACGGTCTTATATCGAAATGTCAGGCTTTTTGTCAGGACTCTTCAAATTCCTAAATGGTAACCCTAGTCATGTGTCATTAGGGTGTCATTTACAGTGCTCAGCATATTCTGCCATATTCAGCATTAAAATATTATGTGCTTACCTATTTAAATTGAAAATTCAAACATGAACCTTATGTTATACCTACTTAATGTCAAAATATAAAATAAATTAATAGAATAAAAATTTCTATTGAAATCACAATGGGCGATTTTCTGACAGCCCAAATTAAAAAGTAAAAATTAGTTTAAAAACACCCTATAGATGTCGTTTTATAAAAGCCGGCCACCAGCCGTACCTACCTAAGGGCTGTAATAAATTCTACACTTTTACTTGTCTACCAAAAGAATAAAAAATTGTAAGTCCTTACCTATTTATATTCAGGACATCCAGAACCTATTTCTATTTTGGAATAGAATAAATATTACGCAGCCGTACACGTGCTCTTCATGAACCCGCCTTTTACCATGCGCCATACTAATCTATGCTAAGCGCCATCTATGAAGTCATTTACGAACCAATTTCTTTTTTTTTTTGATCTCGGAAAATCGCCCATTAGAAAAACATCAATTCTCATACGAACTTTGCAAAGTAAGCGTAAAGTAAACTCCTTCAAGAGTTGACAGTACAGTACAGACCCTGCTGTCCACACAGAGCTTTAAAGAATAAAATATCTGAAAATACCCTGTATTCTATGGATATTAAACTGGTACACAGAAAAAAACACTGCTTGGCGGCATAAATTGGCGGTAAGTATCATCTCATTCAGCTCGGCTCATTAAAAGAATGCTACCACCCCCTCTCTTACCTTGGGTCTCGTAAAAGGCGACTAACGGACTAAAGACTGCAAAAAAGTTAGATAGGTAAGTACATTGTGTTGGTGAAATGTAAAGTGTAATAATTCGGGTTATTTTTTCCTGTATATTTCCACCATAATTGCACATTAATATTCTTAATGTTAAATCGAAGGATTCATACAAAAATGCTCGAATTGCATCGCGACGTAGAACACTGGGACGCTATGGCTTCTTACTCGCGAGAAAAAAATATGACATATCGGTACTTCATTCACGGTCTCTTTTGCTCTCACGATTTGAACTTGATTAGGATTTCTCGCTCCCACACTTTGTGGATCTTGTTATAGTAGAAAAGAAATTCTAAATCTATAATCTGACACACATCCTTTGCTTCATTAACGCATCATATTAACAGGTATAATCCAATTATAATAAAATAAAAACAGCTAAGGGATCCGAGCACCGAAATGGGAGTAATTAATTAAACAAATGAATTAATTAAGTCTCGTCCGAACATTCGCGTGTTCTATTGTTACGATAACAAAATTAGATTTTGTTCCATCGTCGTCGTTCGTAGGATTTTGTAATGTATTAACGTATTATGCTTTAGATGTTAATTACGTAAATGCGTAGGTAACAATAACGCACTACTCGGGGAGAAATCTTAATGATAATCTTTGAAATTAAATTAAATGAAAATAATTTATTCGTGTCACACTCATGTAAAAACAAAAGGCACCAACAAAGGTGCCCCGACGTTGATCTTCCGTGGATACCTAGAGAACAACAGAAAACAGCATAATATAGCATATATTATGCTGTTTTCTGTGACTGACTTCGACTATGAAAAATAATTCTAAAAGGTAAAATTAAAAACAATAAAAACAATTTAAGTATCAAAACATTCTAGTAAAAACAATACCAACTAAAACTAAAACTCTACAACAATACCTCAATAAACATTGGATCTTTATTATAAACGTTACAGAAATTTAATTAGTTTGCCTGTAAAAGGCATTATTGAATCCAGCGTGGGGGTATTCGGATGTAGCTTTAAACATACATAGATAATATAACACTTACGAACATTATCCTTATGGGTTATTCAAAGAGTAGGCAATCAGAACTGCAAAATCAGTCCATTGCCATCATAGTCCAAGTTTCACAAAATAACCGTGTCATGTAGCGGTGAAAGAATACTACCACCACCTCTCTTCCTTTGGATGTCGTAAAAGGCGACTAACGTACTAAAGACTGCACATACATCGAACAGCATTGATAGGCGTTGGGCTCACCACCTGCCACGCTGAGCACATGTGCAGTCGCTATTTGGTAAAAAGTGGACTATGGCAGAGGACTGCTTTTGCGGTCCTCATTGCCTCTCTGACTAATCCTTCGGGGATAATGTCGTGATTATATGTATCACAAAATAACAACTGCACATGTGTTCAGCGTGACAGGTGCTAATTGCCGCTCTATGCTGTTGTATATATTTGCTGTCTTTAGTCCGTTAGTCGGCTTTTACGACACCCAAGGGAAGAGAGGGGGTGATAGTATTATTTAATAAGCAGCCACTAGCAGCTTTAACTTAATTATTAATACAAATTATTATTCTGTTTAGAGGATCGCGGTTCACCCGCGTGGTTCCCGTTCCCGTAGGAATATCGGGATAAAAAGTATCTTATTGTGTTAATCCAGGTTGTAAACTCTATTATTCTGAATTTCATCTAAATCCATTTCGTAGTTTTTGCGTGAAAGAGTAACAAACATCCATCCATACTCACCAACTTTCGCGTTTTTATTATTAGTAGGATAGGATGTCATCAAATAACTGTGTACTTATCATACTAGAATACTAAAAATACAAAAGCTAATGACGTATTACAAAAGCTGTGTAAATAAAAGAAATGCACCGAAAAAAACTGGCCTGGTTAAAAATATTTATTAATATAAGTTAGTTACCATGATGCAGATCACTTGTAAATGTAAAACAGACGCAAGCTAAATTTATTATTGTAAAAGTTGTGCAAATGAATAGAAAGAACAATAGGTACAGAAACAGTATTAATCTAAAAAAAATAAGAGGGTTTAATGCAAAACTACTTCAACTTACGCATACCGTTTTAGTAGTTGTGTAATCAGCTGATACTTACCTATTTTTTATGATGTTTTCTCCGTGTCGCTCTTAGCTTAAGTGTCGTAAAAGGTGACTAACGGACTAAAGACTGATGCACATACATCCAACAGCATTGAGCGGCGATGGGCTCACCACTCCATACATATATAGGTTCACGACTATTATCCCCAAAGGATTAGTCAGAGACTAGGCAAGGGCACCGCAGAGTCAGTCCACTGCCATAGTCCACGTTTTACCAAGTAACAACGCACATGTGCTCAGCGTGACAGGTGGTAAGCCAATCGCCGCTCTATGCTGTTGGATGTATGTGCAGTCTTTAGTCCGTTAGTCGCCTTTTACAAGCACCCACGGGAAGAGAGGGGGTGGTGTATTCTTTCTCCGCTACGCGACATGGTTAAAATAATATTAAGTATGTATATAAGGCCTAGAAAGTCAGGTAGGTACCTAGAGCCTTCAAGTCGGTTAAGGGAATTTGTATGCGGGTTCTCCTGGCCCAGATATATGGGTCCCCATAAAGAGCCGGTCGATGCAGTGTTCCGGACGTAAAACTTACAATTTACGGTGTGGTTGGATGGCTCCACTCGATACTCGGATGTACTTACTGGATGTGGCACTGATTTTTTCATATTGATAATGTAGTTCTGTCATTGTGTGCCTTGTGAAAAGTGATACATTTGTAGCACAGCAACGCATCTCCTGAATGTTAGTATGCCGAGCCGCCGTACAATAACGTTGTTTATAAAAAAGAAATGTTTTACTTGATGTAATCATACGTTGTTCCACAACACATCTACCAATATTTGACGCATGTATACGTTGGTCGCATGAACGTGTTAATTTATGTTATAATATAGAAACGAACTACAGCAAAATACGTTGATTATGAAAGCGAGCAGCATTTAGCCATACCATTTTGTTAAAGACAATGTAAACTCATTTAAATTAAAACCAGCACGTTTTGTAATTGAAAATATGTATGTATGTTACCTAAATGCACGGATTGAGTTGTAATTGTGTGTCCGAACGATAATAATGTTGATGTTTTTATTTGTAGGCTTTCGTGGCCGAGTGGTGAGCACGCCGGTTCCGGCGGTTCAATTCCCGGTAAGGTCAATTTAGAAATAACTGTTTTAAATTGCTTTCGGGTGTTTTCTATGTCAACAATATGCATTTAAATTATATTAATTTAGTTAAATTTTTTTACGTAGTTGAACCACTTTAAACAATTTTTCAGAAAAGCTTAACTTGGGTTAGACGTGTGAAAGTAAAAAATATTTATGTGAGTCACTTAATAATTATGTTGATGCGAAGTTGAAAAAAAAACGCTGTCGAAGGAAACTCTTATCAAAAAAACTGCTTTTCCATACATTTAATTTAGGTCAAACAGTGTGAAAATTTGCAGTTTTGTATGAAACCGCAAATATTTTTTGCACTATTTTATTGTACCTATTTATTATATTTTATAAAAAAAATTGACGGCTGGTAGAGTCGAATGGAAGAAGTGCAAAAAAATGATGATGATGAATTTATATATAAAATATCAAAAAACGTTCCCTTCCATTCGCTCTACATCGGTGGCGTGGCACCGCGCAAGGGACCATCGTATAAGTTGAATTATTGAAATGTTTATGTCCGTCACAAGTTTCAGTTTGGCCTAGTGCCTCTTACTAGTTCTCTTATGAAAAGTTTTTCACCTTTAAAGACTTGATAACACGCGCCAAATTATTATTTTCTTTTTATCATCAGCCTATAAACGTCCTACAGGCCTTCCCAAAGCATATGGGGAGATTGGGCGATAACCCACCAGCCCCTTACTCTTAAAATCGATCGCTATTGGATCGGATTGGTATTGTGAATTTTCGTACTCCTAAGTTACGACACCAGAACGCTGAGTGTAAGTTTGTAAATGTGCACGTTACTATCGCGTTTGAGTTAGGTTTTGACAGATAGAATTTAATGCTAAGTAAATAAGATCGAGAATCAAAACTCTTAACACAAACGCGATAGTAACGTTTGCACATTTTTAACTTACACTCAGCTCTCTGAGCTAATATGGATTCATATTGCGTGGATTTTGAGTGAAAAAAATACAAAACTCAATGACATTTAGTTCAATCAATATGAATCCAAATTTGCGCCGGTGTAGTAACTTAAAAATACGATAATTCACAATACCAATCCGATCCAATAGCGATCGGTTTCAAGAGTAAGGGGACAGGCTGGCCCAATAACGATATAGAAATATAATTTTTAATTGTACGAGTATACTAGCAGTCCACGCTAGCTTAGAAACGATGTCGCCGTTTTGTACAAAATATCTAATAAATAATTTAATAAATAAACTTTCCTACACTCACACCAATGACCTAGACCAAGAGAAACTTCGAAGAAACTCGTTAAATGGTTACTAGACAACGGAAAAACATACTTAAAATACATACTTATCATACATAAAAAACAACCAGACCCGAGACAATTTATAAAAACAATAATTTCTAAATTGACCCGACCGGGGATAGAACCCGGGAGCATAGAGCGGCGATGGGCTCACCACCGTCACGCTGAGCACATGTGCAGTCACTATTTGGTGAAAAGTGGACTATGGTAGAGGACTGCCTTTGTTGTCCTCATTGCCTAGTCTCTGACTAACCCTTCGGGGATAATAGTCGTCATTAATGTATGTATCTACAAATTACATAAAATAACATGGTCCTTTAAAAAAATAAATAATAAACTTTGTTTACGCTTACACCAATTATCTAGCCCACTTTAAGCTTTTTTTAAAACTTGTTAATATGGTAAGATAACGGATAAATATACAAAAACATAGAAAAGCTCCCAGACCCGAAATCAATTTAGAAAAACGGTATTCTCTAAATTGTTCCGACCGGGGATTGAACTCGGGACCTCAGAGATGGCGTGACGCCAGAAGCGGCGTGCTCACCAATCGACCACAGAAGTCGTCGAATATAGATTTCTAATAAACGAGCAATCATCCATTGCGTGGTTTGGAAGGAGAAAGCGGAGTTACAGGCACGGGAAAACTGCGACTTTACTTTATAATAATACTAGCGGCCGCTCGCGGTTTCCCCCGCGTGGTTCCCGTTCCCGTGGGAAAATCGGTATAAAAAGTTATAAACCAGGTTATAAACTATCTGTATGCCGAATTTCATCTAAATCCATTCAGTAGTTTTTTCGTGAAAGAGTAACAAACGTCCATCCATACTTACAAACTTTCGCGTTTATAATATTAGTAGGATGTAATTAGGTAACTGTGGTTTATTTACAAAAAAAAAACAAAAGTTACAATAGATAAGTAGGTAAGTAGGTACGTCTAACAGCGTTGCCAGATATTTTTTTGTCAAGTCGGGATTTTGAAACTTATTGAGTAAAAAAAGCGGGATTCTTTCTTCGAAAGCGGGACATAGTAAAAAACCGTACAACATCATAAGTTTTTAATATTTGTCTTTTTATTTGAGTTTTAAATTACGTTTACGTGACAATAGACAGCAAAAATGGCCATAGAAAACGTATTTAGAAAATTTATTTTTATAAAAGCTAGCAGCCGCCCGCGACTTCCTCCGCGTGAACACACTGTATACCGTAACAAATTTCCAAAAAAATTTGTTTCTCACAAACCTTGTTCTGACAATTACGAATACAACAAAAACAGAATCGCAAAATCGGTCCAGCCGTTCTGAAGTGATGCGCGTACAAACATTTCGGCAATAGATTTTTATTAATACAGATATGATACTTATTTTAAATCAGGTTTATCTTATCGTTAGGTAGTTGAGTCTTCTTCGTCTTCCGAATGAAAAATGCATGTACTGTAGACTTATCCCCGAAAAGCGAGACCTAGCCTGTCCCGCGCGGGACATTTAATTTTCATTAAAAAATCGGGACCATCCCGCCAAAATCGGGACGTCTGGCAACGCTGGTAACTAATATTAAAATTAAAAATATTTACAACAAAAGAAAAATAAAAACTAAATTACAATAAAAACTACAATGATTTGCCCCAGATCATCCCCATCAGGCAGAATACCCAGTACTTTTGCCGCATTGCCTCGCTGGATCGTTGACCTAGTACTGGTTCTGTCCTCCGTGACCCAGTAGCTGTGTAAAACACAGTTCATAAGAATGGATAGTATTAACGGCTTAACCATTTCGTACGTACGACTGCCATCTTACGACAACATTCGGGACCAACGGCCTTTCGTGACCCGACATCGCGACATCGCGAAAGTTGCTATGCTAAACTGGCAAGGTTGTAAACTGAACTCCTGAGTCGTTACAGCATTGAGTCATTCATTATCAATAGCTATCTATCACTCATAACCCTACCACCCACCCTTGGGTGTCGTAAAAGGCGACTAACGGACTAAAGACTGCATATGCATCCTACAGCATAGAGCAGCAAAGGGCTCACCATTTGTCACGCTAAGCATAATGTGCAGTCACTATATTTGGTGAAAAGTGAACTATGGTAGGGGACTGCTTTAGCTGTCCTCATTGCCTAGACTCTGACTAACCCTTCGGGGATAATAGCACAGAACAACTAATAGTACTACATACAGAAGGTTCACTCTCTATACTTTCACGCGAAATAGAAACTTATCGTGTGATCCGAGCGTTCATATTCCGTTAAGTAACGCTGACTCGATATCGATTTGACGTCATGACGTCACAGAGCGTAGGGTCTACGCGCGCGCGCAGGGATTACGAGTTAAGCGACGACGCGTGACGTGAAGCGTGCGTCGGCTCGCGGCAACCTTTACTGCCATACGCCTAGGCGGCCTGCCTGGGAGGCGCTCTAAACGAACGTACCTAAACTTCGGAGTGAGTGTTATTATAGTATGTATCAGTCAGCAGAGGGACGACTTCTTTTTCTCATTGAATTATTTTTAACATATTGTCTAAATCGTTATACGCAATAAAACCTAATTATCTGCACCACCGTACCAAAATTCGAAATTTAACACAACAAGTACTTTACATATTCTGCAATAACACGAAAAAGTGGCACAAATAAAATCGTGCAACACTTGTGCCAATAAATTAGTCAAATTGGACTATTTAAATGTTAATTAACAAAGCGATAAGTGTCAACGCTATTTGTACAGCCGGTCTCAGAAGTAGATTATCACATTAGTACCATGTCATACCAATTACTAACTGCGCTCACGGTTATAATGGTAACAGAGCGATCCAGTGTTGCTGAACAATCGATAATTTGCCCATCGATTGTTGACCCCAAAAATTGTGCATGATATCGATTGTACTATTGATATTATTGAGATATACAACGTTAGTCGGAAAGGGGGTACTAATTCGAAAGGATGGTAAAGTAATACATTACAGTAAATAACTTATGTAGTAAGAACTTTTCCTAAAAAATTGATAATTTTAGATTAACAGCTGTTTTAAGATTTCATAAGAAATGACGCTGTGGTAGCCCTGGCGGTCAGCTGTTTTGAGAGAGAGAGACAGATTTGAGTTCATTGGGTTTATTCAGGGTTTATTCAGGGTTGTACATTTTTAAAATATGAATATGCATAAAATACGAATGTTTTTCGCAAAGTTTATAGTTGACAGTAGCACTTTCAGTTGTCCGCGGCTTAGTACCCCCTTTCCGACTAACGTTAATATACTATGAAGATTTTATTTTATTTATCTATTGATTTTGGGCGGGGTAGAGCCGGGTGATAGTTCAATGATACGATTGAGTCTCTTGATAAATAATTGTATTCCCAGAAAGTACAATAAAGTTAATATAAAAACAAATGATATGCGCGTCGCGTATGATTTGTGATATCAGACTGCGGCATTCACGCCGTTTAGGGCAAAAGTGCTTATTCAGGTGTTCGAGTGCATTGCCCCGAACAGTTTTGTACATTCAATAGCAAGGTGTACAATCTATTGTACTTACGAAACAAACAATACTGTCGATAGATCTATTTAGTTTACTACCCAAAACACTTTTGTTAAAACTAGCGGTTTTTGCAATACTATAATATATCGCTTTTATCAAAAGTATTGCTCAAATCGATAGACCATCGATTCTTTAGGTTACGTTTTTAATATAGAGACACAATCGATAGTCGACACGAGCGCGGTCCTTCCGAGCTAGTTGGTGCGAAATGGTACTAAAGTGTTCAACTATTTCTAAAGTCGACATAGTTACATTGCAAACAATACGGTACTTAAAACGTATGTTAGTTATTCTTTCCGTGTTTTGAAAAGCAGCCGTGTTTGAATAAAATGAAGACTTTGTTAGTGGTCGCCTTTATAGCAACATTCGTGGAAATGTCAACCTCACGTAAGTACTTTTGCTGTGTTTTTTTTTGTGTAAATGAGGCAAATTTTAGGAAGGAGTAGAAATTGTGAGGGGGCGGAGGGGATAGATGGCCACCGGTACGTTCACTCACCACCGAAACACAACAGCAACTTGTGAAACATTGTTTCGTGCCTATATTGCTTGAGATAGTGGTATTAATCCAGGCAAGCTGTCCCCATTTGTGCTGCAACGCAACGTGGCTCCACCACTCAGACAGGGTAAATCTACGGACGCGAGTGACTTTAGAGGAGCTCGATGGCGCAGCGGCCAGCGCGTTCGGCTTGCAATCTTGCCCGATTAGCAACTTTCGGAATGCCGGGTCGCTGGATGGGTAAATGCAATATAATAAGCAAATAAAAAACATCTTGAGCTCCTCCGTGCTTCGGAAGGCACGTTAAGCCGTTGGTCCCGGTTGTTGTCGTAAGATGACAGTCGTTATTTATTTATTTATTTATTTATTTATAAGGCACATCAACAATATAAACACAAGCATTTACAATTACATGATAAGGTATTATCCTAATGTTTATATCAATTACAGATATGCACAGCATGCTAGAAGAAACATTGTGCGTTATTAAAATTAAAATAAAGTAAAAACCAAAAATATAACTAAAATATAAAAGTTACTAAAAGTTAAAACAGATTGGTTTAAAAAAAGCAAAAAATATAATAGTTAGGTACCTTTCAAAATTTTTTCCTTGAGCATTTTGGGTTGGTCATGGAAAATGTCAAGATGATAAAGATTATGCCATTCATTATAAGTATTTATTAATCTACTTAGAGGCGCGTGCATACCCAGATTGGTTCTGTAATAAGGGGGTTTAAAAAAGTGTCTGTTTTTACGCCTACTACGCAAGAGAGGAACACAAACAAGGATCCTATTCAATATATCTTGGCACATCGAAAAGCCCTGCACAATTTTTTTAAGGAACAACAAGTCCTGCATGCGTCGTCTCTGAGCCAGTGTGTTAAGTTTGAAGAACGCCAAGCGGTCCTCATAAGAACACCTAAATCCTATTCCAGGTGTGGTAAATGCCAAATGCCTTGTAAACGCTCGTTGGATGGATTCAAGGCGAGCAGAATGAACCATATACACAGGATTCCAAACTACAGAGGCAAATTCAAGTGTACTTCGGACCAAACCATTGAATAATAATATTTTTGATGACACGTCTTTGAATTCTTTAGTGTTACGCCTTATAAAACCAAGTAGCTTAAACGCCTTTTTTATAATTGCATTGTAATGCGGTACAAAAGTAATTTTTGAATCAAGTAACACTCCAAGATCTCGAACCTCAGACACCAATTTTACTTTTTCTTTGTTAATGAAATAACTTATTACTAATGGTTTCTTTTTCCGCGTAAAAGAAATGTGCTGACACTTGGCCGCATTCAACGTCATATGATTATTATTGCACCACATTCCAACGCGATCCAAATCCTGTTAAACCAGTTGTGCATCATTTAAAGACGCAACTTCACGTGATATTTTCATATCATCCGCAAACATCGAGCAACGGCAATGGTGGATACATGAGACAATGTCATTTATGAATAGCACAAACAAAATTGGGCCCAGGTGTGAGCCCTGTGGCACTCCAGAGCGCGCAATGTATCCATCCGATTCATAACCATTCACCACCACCAGCTGCTCACGGTCTGCGAGGTATGAAGTGAACCAGCCAAGAAGTTCATCGCATATACCATACTGATGGCAAAGTTTCTTGAGAAGCAGTTGGTGATCAAAACGATCAAAGGCACTAGAAAAATCAGTGTAGATGGCGTCTATTTGACAATTCATGTCAACCTTTTCCACAATTGGTGTTATATAAGAAACAAGATTAGTAACCACTGACTTCTTAACCTGAAATCCATGTTGCTCAGACCTGATTTGAGCCCTAGTGTGATTGGTAATGATCGGGCACAACATAGCTTCAAACATCTTGGAGAAAGCCGACAAAATAGAAATAGGCCTATAATTTTTTACATTGTTGGTGTCACCCTTCTTTAAAACAGGAACTATCCGCGCTCTTTTCCATTCAGAGGGGAATACACCACTACTTAGTGATTTATTATAGATAAGTGTAAGAGGACAGGATAGAGGCTTCGCACACCGCTTTAGAAAGAGGGGAGGGATATTGTCTGGTCCAGCACCTTTATTTGGATTCAAGCGTTTTAGACTCTTCAACACTTGATTTTGACTGAGTCTTACACTATTTAGCTTGACAGTATACGATACGTTGGAGTCCAATTCGAAATTTGTAGGATCAGTTGTGATAAGTTGGTTGTCATTATAAATCGATCCGAAATGGGTCGCAAACAAATTTACTATATCGTTGCCATCCGTTACAGTATTTCCGTCATTATAGTGCATAGAAGAAGGGATGCCAGAGTTAGACGAACATCTTTTATTTCTAATGTAAGACCAGAAAGCCCTAGGATGTGTTTTTATGTTACATTCTATACTTTTTATATAATTTTTATAACATACGTCATACAGTTTATTGCATCGTTTCCTAATAATATTAAATTCGTAGATATCCCTAGGGTTGTTAAACCTACGTATTTTTTGCCTTAGTTTCTCCTTTTCTTTTAAAACATTTATTAAACCGAACGTGAACCAAACTGGACAAGCGATTTTACGAGGTTTGCGTTTAGGAACGCACTCATCGATAATTTGATTTAAACTATTATAAAATATTTTAACCATATGATCAACATTTTCAGACCTCTTAAAACTTTCCAACCAATCCACATCATACAACCTAGCTACAATTCTATCATAGTCTGCTTTATAAAAGTTACAATCTAAACGAGGCACACTATCTAAACAAGATTTGGTTACTAAATCTAAAGTTACAAGCAAAGGTGGGTGGTATGGGTCTAATTTACTTAATATACAATTACATTTAGAGACATTACACGGCAAATTTGTTAAAACAAGATCCAGAACTCTCCCATCAGTATTGGTGACAGAATTTACTTGGAGCAGCCCCATCAAGGATATAAAGTCATTCAGTGCAAAACCAAGCGCATTTTGATAATTTGTTGCTGTTAACCACCGGTTATTGTCAGACTTAGACCAACCTATATGACCCATATTGAAATCACCCACTACAAGTACATCACTTAAATCTACCGCAACCTCAGAAGTATTTTCCAAAAATGTGTTCAGCTCTCTTATCTTAGAAGAAGACGAACTGCATACAGTATACACAGCACAAATCGCCACTTTACGGCATTTTTTCCCGTTTATTACGTTAACAAGAACCCATAAGTCGTCACAAGCACTTTCTTTCTCGCGCATTCGCATACTTTTAATATTTTTCTTCACTGCAATTAACAGTCCACCCCCATCCAATTTAGAGTAAAACTCAGAATGTGTTCGATCACGTCGATAAACCTGATATCTTTGGTCTATAAACTCATTGTCATATATACTGCTATTCAACCAGGTTTCCGTAAACACTATCATATCATAGTTATTCTGAGCAATGTTGTTGTATATATCATTAGTCTTCGTACGCATACCTCTGAGATTCTGGTAATACAAATGGAGCATTGTGAACAATAAAACTCCAATGCATTACAAAGACAATAGGTACATCTTTCATAAATGGAGTGTGCTTAGAAAATCGTGACCAGTGACTAGTTTAGATGGCGCTGACTCCGTTTTACGCATGTATATCTTCCCATTTCTTACCCAAACAAATTTATAAGATAGATCTTTAGCTTTTATGCGCGCAGCGGCATGAAGCGATTTGTTTATCGGAGACAAGTGTTCGCTTACATAAATCATTTTCTTTTCTCCTCCAATGCCTATGACGCTTGTATTGAGCCTATCTTGGCGATTGTTTTTGTTATATGTCCATACTGCGGCCAACAATCCTTTAGATTATTTTGTGTAAGCATGATTTTGTATAACACTTTAAGCATGAACGGTTTAAGAGAAAATTGCGGTTAAGTTATCATTTTGTAGGGCACGGGAACCGCACGCGTGGGCAAAAAATAAATGGACGAAACTTTGACATATTTAACTGGGTTAGTTAAATTACTTTAAACTGTAAGCGCATTTGCGTGGGTTTAAATTTAAATAATTAAAATAATAATCAAAACTTCTTAATATGCTTTCCTAAGTAACCCTGTTATTGGTTTAAGATGCATTATTAATCGTGCTCGGTTTAGATGGTTGTCATTTTATTATTTTAATTGCCCCATCTATTTATTTATTATTCTATTGTGATAAAAACGATATTCATTAATAATATTTTTTAAATAATTACAATCACAATTTAAATAAAATCATACAAACTAAATTAAAAAAAAAACCTTTTTACGAAAATTATTAAAATCAGTCTATTTGCCACACCAATATGGGAGATTGGGGTAAGACGGGGTACTTAAGGTTTGATGGTAAATAAAATTGACCGTAATGAGTTTTATTAATTTATTTTATTCTTATAATCTTTTTTGATAGCCAGTCTTCATTGTTAAAATGTATTTAGCAGTCTAATAAACATAATAAAATTTTAAAAATTAAAAAAGTAGAAATACACCCTCATCCCCATCTTGCCCCACCCCTAGGGTAAGATGGGGTACCCCCGTGGGTAAGATGGGGTACCTATATGGGGCAAGATGGGGCACGCAGCAAACTACCATTTACTGTTCATAATGTTCACAAGTGAACACGGTATCTGCATCATTTGAGTACAAATATGGCCCTTTACAATATAAACAAGATGATTTTCCAGTATCGCTGTCACTATTCTCGTTTAATGATCTATTCTTAGCGCCTTTTTTCTTCTTAGTTGCAGGTTTTAAGATTTTTTTTAACTTCCCCCAACTCTTTTTTTCGCTGCTTATCCCCTTCCGCTTGTTTTTTCTTAATTTTTTCTTTGTTTCTTTTCTCTTTAATTAAGTAATTGTTTCTTCTGATTCATTTTTATACGGCGAAGATGTGATCAGCGGGGGTTTTCCTCGTTTTCTAGTTACGCGAGATATTTTTCTAGTTACTGGAAAGGACATTATTTGTTGCGGACTTACAACACCAAATATTGATTTGTATGCCGCTTATCTTCTTCCTACCCCAACTTGCCCTCTTAACACCTACCCCATCTTGCCCCTGTATGCCAAATCAAATTTAAAAAATAACTATATAAAACCAATACACGCCACAGAGAAAAACAAGTTCTTACCTGTTAGTGTAGTTATTGTCACATTTGATAACATTTAAATCAATTCCGAGGTGTTATTATTTACGTAAATTACACGCCCTTTATATTATATAAAACTCACTAGCTATTTGACAAAAACAGGTTTTTCAAGAAAACAAATAAAACGCGTGGTGTCATTGTCCGCTCACTACGATGACTGATTGCCGTAAGTCAGGTGCTAAAACGATCCTGGAGGCCAATTCTCATTTTTCGAGATGTAGTCTCGAATCGAGTTTTGATTTCGATTTCTATCTCGACCATAAAATCTCGATAATAACATTTTGTTCACGAATCTCCTATTCTCAGCGCTAATCGACTTCGAGTTTGATTCGAATTCGAACTTTATCGAGTGGTAATCCAATTTAGTTATTCTGAACATCTCGAACTCGACATTTCTCGAAGAAGAGCCGCTCGAATTGCTTCGAGTGGTCGGCAGTGGTCGAGACGTAATTTCGACGACGAGAAGCTAATAAAACGTCAAATAGCGGCGAAATTACGGTGGATATGAAGGAGTTAATTTCCAATTTTGTCGTAGAAGTGATTTAAAATATTGAGAGCTCACTCTCTTTTTTTTAAAAGGTGGAAGAAAACTTTCCACTCCTTATAACTTGTATATCGGCTTCCAACAGTTGTAGAAGAAGCTGCTTCTGCTGTGGCGTTGGGTATTTTTTGTTGACATTATGATTGTGACATTGTGTGTGTCTTGTTAATACTAAAATGATCGTTTCGTCGTCACCAAACAAGCACACAACCACAAACAAAAAACATAAAATTTTTCAATGACAAATTGACATTGAAATGTCAACTATCGACGATACGTCACGTTTTATACAATAAAAGTTGTTTAGGGAAATTAAATTTGATCACAACACATTAAATATAATGATTTTATTAAAAATTTACTTCTTTAATTAAAAAGTAAGTTCAATACATTTAAATACCTTTACAGTAAAATATTTGAGGTAGGTACATAGTTGCAACCGGTTTAAAACCGGATGAAACGTGTGAAACGGAACGCATCCCGAGTTGATTGCATTAAAAGAATGGCAATATTTATCAAAAAAAACTCGAAGTCTATTTCGATTAGCGCAGAGAATAGGAGATTCGAGGAACAAAATGTCGATTATCGAGATAGAGATCGAAATCAAAACTCGATTCGAGACTACATCTCGAAAAATGAGAATTGGGGCCCTAATCGGCTACTTCGTTCGCACTCAAGATCGGTCGCCCAGTCTTGTCCCCCGTCACTCTCGCCTACCTACAACATCCACACCTCGCTTTCCAATAAGGCGTTCTGCAACTTTTGAAATTACGTATCACTTGGATAGGTGACCAAATTAAAAACATCTCGAGCTCCTCCGCGCTTCCGACGGCATTTATAGCCGTTGGTCCTGGTTGTTGTCGTAAGAAGGCGGTCGTTAAAACCCCCCAACCCGCATTGGGCCAGCGTAGTAGGGTATGGCCCAACCTCTCCATGTACTCGTGTCGCGTAGCGGTGAAAGAATACTACCACCCCCTGTCTTCTCTTAGTTGTCGTAAAAGGCGACTAACGGACTAAAGATTGCACACATCAAAAGCATATAGCGGCGACAGGCTCACCACCTGTCACGCTGTGCAGATGATCAGTCGCTATTTAGTGAAAAGTGAACTATAATAGAAGACTGCTTTTGCTGTCCTCATTGCCTAGTCTTTGACTAACCCTTCGGGAACAATAGTCGTGATTTTAAGTTTGTATATTTTTTTACGTGATATAAGGCAGCAGTACAACCAAATAATGAAATAAAAAAAACATAATGTTTTTTACTTTGTTGTCTCAACTTTTCCATAAGAAAATGAAAATTATTGTCACCTAGGGCGCGGCCTATCGCGATTTTCAAAGCGCAAGCGCGTGACCGCTATTATTCACCCCGTGCACCAATGACAGCGCGCCGTCGCTTTTACCGCGAGGGTGAGCGCACGCACCTAGAACCATAGGATATAAAAAGCAGGCTAACATTGTAATTAAAAAAATAAAACATTCATTATTCTTACGTCAAATATATTATTATTACTTTTTTTTACCCCATATTTAGTTTTGGCGAGGGGTCCAACATGAACCCTGTACCTATGTCCCCATGTACTGTCCACATGGGAAGGCTCTGCCCAGCAGTGGAATGTTTCATCATAATCATAACTTTTAGTATTTCTCAAGATTTATAGGCTAATAAAGATTTTGTATTTGTTTCCAGTTGACTGCAGAAGCGACGAAGAACTAAAGACGGCGTGTCCTAGACTGTCGGAGCCAGTCTGTTCAAGTTTGGATAAACCGGTTCTACGGGTTTTGGACTGCACCAAACAGGAATGCTACTGCAAGAATGGCACTTACAGGGACGATGTACTCACCCAGAAATGCTATACCAGGGGTGACTGCCCCGATTTCGGCTTCATAAAGCTGGTTCTTGGACTGGTAAAAAATGGAAAACTAATTGAAGGGACATACACATAATAATTCAATTCTTTTGTTTTCTTTATACAACCTTATAGTAAAGTCCACAGTTTTTTTTTCATAGAAAAATAGCACCCACACTTTTAACATTTTCCGTGGATTATCTAAAAAAAACTTCATTCATAAGGTAACGTCCTGACAAAATCTATGAACACAACGAAAAAAGGTCAAAACAAATCAGCCGTTCTCAATTATTGAGAACGGATGGTTATTCATTTATTAATAAGTATAGAAGATAGAAGTCATAAAATGAAACTCAGCAATACGGGCCAACACTTCATAGCATAGCAGCAGAACTAAGTATAGCGCCCAAAAATGGGTTAGGATCAATGACCTGCTGCTAATATGAAACTACAGTTCAAATATTTTACCTCTACAGTCACCTACTCGTACGTCCAAATGAATACAAGGGGAGGCTAATGTAATTAACTGCAATGGACTACTCAGCACTAGTGATGGTATTATTAAAATAGTAAGTTATCGACATCGATGTTTCATCACGCGTTCTGTTAAAATGAGGAAAAGAAAATGTATTGTAATAAAAATAAACTGTGCATATAATTATTTAATTAGGACGCATAATATTGAATTTGGACGCAGAGCAACCATTCCATCGGGTAAACAGGCTCGCAAATTTAGTATCGTAAAGCGTAGTATATCCAAATTGCCATGTACCTATGCAGAAAACTGACGGCTCAGCAATTTGGGTGGGTAACTATTTTGGAATATAATATAACAGTACGCTTAGGTGGAAATAGCTTATTGTCAAGGTATTCTCAAACGAGTTAAAGCTTATGGTATTGCTATAAAAAGTGAAATTTATTTAAACAGGTGTTGCAAACGACCATGGGCCATACAGACACCAGCAGATCAATCTACTAAATTTATTAGATGTAAGTTCAATATTGATTGGAGTTTTGACAGATTTGGATAAGTTGATCTACTGGGGTGTGTATTTACCATTAGGCAGGCCGTACCTTCCGTGTGTCGCACGTACGTCACGGGCTGCCGAGGCCACTTTCTACCAGGCGTGCAGATGTTTGAAAAACGATGGTTTTAGCATTAATGTGACCGTTGTTTTTATCGATACGTATTATCCCCTCCCTATGCTGCGGCATAGCGCGGGGAAGCTCGCATACTCTATATGAAGATATTTAATTTTTAAATGCGAGGCCTTCCCACACGTTGTTCAAGAGCGGGATAAAGCAGAAAATAGCTTTATATTATACTCAACTCACTCATTAATGTTTAAAGCGAAATCTTGTTTCGTTTGTTTTAGTGAAAAATATACGGGAGCTTTTTAATACGCAGTTACTGTTATGAGCTTTAAGATGAGGTTTTTGGACAACAATTTGCCTGTTTTAAGAGCACTCTATATTTTGAGCCATATTGTTTTTCTTTTGTTAAATTTAAGAAGGCATTAACTCAGCAGTGTATGATATTATTATATTCAAGCAAACTCATATTTGACTCTCAGTGACTCTTAATTTAGTGTAGGAATTCATAAAGTTTCGTGGGTTTATCTTTTTTTTTAATAACTTTAAAGGTATGTGATGATAAAGCAGATGGAAGCGCACTTCACCCGCATTCTTCAACATACATATAATCACGACTATTATCCCCGAAGGGTTAGTCAGAGACTAGGCAATGAGGACCGCAAAAGCAGTTCTCCACATAGTCCACTTTTCACCAAATAGCGACTGCACATGTGCTCAGCATGACAGGAGGTGAGCCCATCGCCGCTCTATGCTGTTGGATATATGTGCAGTCTTTAGTCCGTTAGTCGCCTTTTACTACACCCAAGGGAAGAGAGAGGGTTGTAGTATTTTTTCACCGATACGCGACATGGTTATTCTTCAACTACTGAAAAGTTATCGTATCTCTAACTGTCGGAACACAATCGGAGTATTATTTTCATCATTATCAGCCACAGGACGTCCGCTGCTGGACCAAGACGTCCCCCAAGGATCTCTACAACGACCAGTAGGCTTACTCTTGAACGCAAACTCAATCTCAATACAATTCCAATGCGATTAATATGTATCGATATTGGAATAAGTAAGAAGATAATTCCGGAACGCCATCTCGATAATAATTTGCTCAATTAATTTCCACGCAATTTAATTCCAATCTGGCGCTTTTGCCGCTTACAAAAGTGCCATTTGACATTTTTTAGATTTGTGATTGGAAATTGACTAATGCAATTGTGTTTCAAGAGTAAGGCCCCTGTTCTGGGCTGCTTGCATCCAGTGGCTTTACCAGATCAGATCCAGATCATTGGTCCACCTTGTTGGAGACCTGCCCACACTGCCATAAAGTATACATCTAAGGAAAAAAATCCTCCATTTGATATTTAAACTACAAATTTGGACAATCTAGTTCGTTACAAGCAAAGTAGTATAAGGCGGTACGCTGCCCATAGTAACTCTGAATCAGCTAACAAAGTTACACAATTCTAAGTTAACCTAACTAACATCCTTGGAGTTTTACCAACTTAATTCTAACTTCAACGGGCTTAACTATCTCGCAGTTGGGAGATTTTAACTGGGCCTTTTTTGACAAGTCATTCGAAAGTTTTCGATGTGACTACGCCTTTAAATGGTAGTTAGTAGTAATTAGGATGTACAGAATGTCCTTCATGGGGGTGATTCGGGCCGCCATAGTGGTGCTCTACCTCTAGACTTTCGCTTGACCCTATTTTTTGGGAGATGCTGTATTATATATTCCTCATAATCGTAATCTTATAATCTCTTTATTCAAATAAACATAAATAAGTATTGTCGAATCCACTCACCCTATAGAGATAAAAGGGCGTAAGAAACTGAGCAGCTTTTTAAAGAAGTAACGACACAACGGGTTAAAGCGTTCCAATTTATTGAAATCAAGTGACACATACATAAATAATCACGACTATTATCCCCGAAGGGTTTGTCAGAGACTAGGCAATGAGGACCGCAAAAGCAGTCCTCAAGCATAGTCCACTTTTCACCAAATAGCGACTGCACCTGTGCTCAGCGTGCCCGGTGGTGAGCCCATCGCCGCTTTATGCTGTTGGATGTATGTGCAGTCTTTAGTCCGTTAGTGGAATTTTACGACACCCAAGGGAAGAGAGGGGGTGGTAGTATTCTTTCACCGCTACGCAACACGGTTGAAGTCAAGTGATTGTTACAATAATAGTTATATTATGGTTAATCACTATGTTATCCAAATACGGGTTTATGTCTGTCACAAACAATAGTGATAAGCATCGTTAAAAGTTCAAAACACTCTTTGTCTGACCTGAGATTTGATGTTAGACTTCCATATCTTCCAAGTTTTCTGGTTTTGAATAGGCCGATCCCAGGCAACTCATTGTTTTCCCTGTTAGAGAGTCAGTCACACAATAAGTGCTGCATAGACTCCGTTTTCTCTCCATATGCCTTATTTATTTTTATTTTTAATTAATGATGTACAAAACAGGTGATAAACAAAAATATACAATATTATAATTAAACATTCGAGATAACAAGGATGCAATCCTTCACATGTACATAATGCTAAACAAACTAAAAGAAAAAAAGAACGGTAGCTTTAGTTACCTACTTACAAAACATTGTTTTAAATTTAAACAGAAAAATATATTTAAAACTGCTTAAACTTAAATTTAGCAAAACATTTAAAAACACAAAAATAAAACTAATATCTAAAAAGTTTAATTAAAATCCAAACTTTATTTAAGAGTTGACAGGGGAAGTTACAGCGGTCATAAATTAGCAATAACTTAGACAAGCTGTTCTTCCCTTGTAACATTTTGTGAGAATTTGTTTTGTGACACAGTGCTCAGAGCACCGATATCCACTGCGCTGTTGCTCCCAACATGTCGTCCACCGTACTCCTATTTAACATAACTCTTAGTTAACCTGACCGAAGTAGCGTACGAGTTTCCCCAACTTAATTCTAAGTTGCGCGGTGGCTACAGGCACAGCCGAACCGCACTACAATTTTAATGAACATACTCTTAGAAGGCACCTTTACCTTGGTACGCTTTTAAATTTTATGTCGCGGTACCTACTCTGTTACAATTTTAAGTACTTCCGTCTTGTTTGTGTTATATCGTCAGGGCTTTGTATAAGATATACCTATTGTTTTTATGATCGAAGTACGAAACAGTTTTAAAATATAGAAGGATTTCATATGTCATTTGTGATGTGACAGATCAGGATGTCAACTCTCAAACGCTCGATCGTACACTCGCATCGTTGGTTTCGATCGAAAATTACCTTTGATACGTTAGCTTAAAGTCGAATTTAGCGAATGCGTATTTTTAACGATAATAGTGCTTAATCCGCAGCGAGTGACCAAACTGTCTAAATTCGACTCTATGCTAACGTCACTTAAGTAGGTCACTTTTGATAGGAACATGGAGGTCAAAGTGAACTCGTGTTTACGATCGAGCGTTAGAGAATAAAGAATTGCACTCCTGTTTAACGACGAAGGTGTATGGTCGTCGGAACCACGGAACAGAAAAAAGAGGTCGAAACCGTGACAAACACAAAGTGTGTATTGGCGATTCACCTATGTGTTTTAATTTAATTCGCAGATTAAGTTACCGTGTCGCGAAACCGGCGATATTCTCACCCCCTGTCACGCTGAGTACAGGTGCAGTCGCTATTTGGTGAAAAGTGGACTGTGGTCAACTGATTTTGCTGTCCTCATTGCCTAGTCTCTAAGTAACCCTGCAAGGATAATACTGGCTTATGATAAACGCATCATCTCGAGTTTTTGAGTGATTTAAGTTATATACATATCTGAAATCCGGAAAACGAGATCTACCAACTTTTCAAAGTAACGTTTGGTATATTCTACCAGTAACACGGTTTTCCAGATATTATAAACGCAATAACTAACACTTCAATAGCGGTTTTACTTATGAAGAATGCATTGTTTTGAGTTGATGCCTTTATTGTTGGTAACTTATGGGTCAATATTGGCGCCATGCTTATAATAATAGCACCAACTTGAGATAATGCATTTATTATTAGAATTACACAACGTGATTTAAATCCCGTACATAATAAAGCGCACTAAATTTACAAGATAGTGCGTTTATGTTAAGTATCAAGTACGGCGCGTCGGGTGTTAGTGCGTTTATGTTAAGTATCAAGTACGGCGCGTCGGGTGTTAGTGCGTTTATGTTAAGTATCAAGTACGGCGCGTCGGGTGTTAGTGCGTTTATGTTAAGTATCAAGTACGGCGCGTCGGGTGTTAGTGCGTTTATGTTAAGTATCAAGTACGGCGCGTCGGGTGTTAGTGCGTTTATGTTAGCACTTGGTGTGTCGCGTCGGGTGTTACCGGGGGAGGGGAAGGACATTTTTCTAGCTATAATATTCCATTTGCGGTATTATGGATTGAAACTATTTCTGGACGCCACCAAGAAGATATTATGTCCGCATACAAAGCTTTTTTAATGAGCAAACGAGATGTAAAGAATATAAATATATGGGCTGATAATTGCGTTGCCCAAAATAAAAACTGGGCGTTCGTGTGCTTTCTTGTAAACATGGTTAATAGTGAGATCATTGCCACAGAAACAATTACAATAAAATACTTTGAACTGGGGTCCGGGACACAGCTTCATGTCGGCGGATCACTTTCACCATCAGGTGGAAATGGCTATGAAAAAGAAGAAAATTTATGACTATGATGATTTTATAGATGCCGTGAAAAGATCCAATGCGAAAAATAATATTGTAAAAGCTATAAATGTTTCTGATTTTTTCAATTTTATCGACGTGTTGTCGCAACATAAGATAAAAAAACACAATGCCCAGGGTATTAGTATTTTAAAGATGTGATCATTGATGTATGTCGGTCAAAGCTGAGAAGGGTGAATTCTCGCTAAAGTACATCAGATTGGAAAAACCTGGACTTTCTTCAGATGAAAATAATAAAAATAAATCTTTTCCGGAAGTCGCTAGCAAAGTGTCGCTTAGAGGGATCAAAAAATAAAGAAAAGACGAAATAATTGCCAAGTTATTACCTTTAATGCCAGAAACCAGGCAACACATCTGGAATACCATACCGGTCTACAATAATTCAGTTAATGACTTATGAATTGAAAATTAGTATTGAATGTATACATATAATTTAACTAGAACTGAGTTTGTATTAGTGATTTATAGTAGATAGATATCAAGATATTTTACTGACTGCTCAATGATGTAACTGTAATAATTTTATCATGATAATAATGTAGAATTGTGATCTTATCACAATAAAGTTAATTTTTAATCTCATTTATTAATTATAAGAACTAAGTTTAGTTTTTCTGACTGATTTAGTGTTCAATAACTGAGATCTCAAATACACTGGCCTGCAAAAATAAGTATCACACTTTTAAAATTGCAATAACTTTTTAAGTACACAAGATTAACAAGACACACAAGACTTAAAAACGTTACTAATGAATAATTTACTATACTTTCAAAGAAAGCTGATAAAAATTGCTTAAAACCTTTTTTTATTTTAAATTTCTAATTTCTATAGTTTAGAAAAAAATAAATTTTAAAAGTGTGTTACTTATTTTTGCAGGCCAGTGTAGTTTAACCTAACTACTTTGTTACACAAAGATAAGTAAGTTCCTAATTTAGGTAAACAAATCATAACCTTAAAAATGTCATGATTTTTTGTTATGCCTGATGTGCATTTGTTTTCCTCAAACTCGAGTCATTTCTGTTATTTTATCTTAAATAAACTATGCCATAGTTTAACGTATAAACTATTAATGTGCCTTTTAATTGTATTTGTTATTTTTACATAGATAAGATACTAGTTACAGTTTTATTTTGAAAATATTTTTTTATTTTATTTTCATTTTATATGTTTTGCGAAGTAGTGCATTTTTCGACTTTAATTATTTTATTATAAAAGTCGAAAGATATTATTACTAGATAAGTACATACAAAGTATTCTCAAATATTTTGAAAAATAGGTAACTTTACCTTACAATATTGATTGTATTTTATTATCTATACTTACTATTTCTGCTGTAGAACAACATACATATTTATATTATCTCGTCAAATTCAGAAACTATGCATAACATAAACGCATCATTTGATGAAGTTGATGTGCTTATAGTGTGTTATAATGAAGTATTGGGGTAACAATGACTACACAAAATCGTATTATATTGTTTTACTAAGCATTAATGAATCAAGTCGGTTAGTTAATGCGTTTTTGCCTAGTCAACGTGAGTTCATCGTATATGAGGCTGCTAACGATAAGAACCTTTTTCCAATTATATGTTATACCTTAGTATATATTTAATATATGTTGGTATATATACATTTTTGACAATTTCTTCTTTACTTTGGTACAAATTTCATATTCGTATCTCAAGTAGTATTGAAGATACAGGCAAAATAAAAATTAAAACTTTAGGCGCCTTTTTCTCGGAAAGTGTTAGATTCTAGTTAATGCGTTTATCATAAGAGCGGCAGAATAGTCGTGATTATATGTATGTATGTAATTCGTATCGGATTACGCATTAATCTGGTTACGCACAAGCCACATTTCCAACACATTTTCCGACAAGTCATATACAAGTCCTAATCGCGTCTCAAACTGAGAGCAATGAAAATTGAGCTAAGCGATCCATAATCGCTCACAGCTCACAGTGAGTGCAAAGAAAACTTCTCACTTCGAACTGGTAATTTGCGTTCGCCAATTCGCGAAGAAAACCGAACTTTCAAATTGCTAATTTATCTAATTGAGTCCGTGGTTGAACTTACAATTCCTAATTATTTAACAAGTTTGCCTTGTTAAGTTGTTGAGCACTTAAGCAGGGCACTTGGGTGGCTGTATTGACGGGGCGAGTGTTTGCTATGAATTGTGCAAACACCGAGGAGCTTGATGGCGGAGCGGCTAAGGCGTTGGCGATCTTGCCAGTTAAGCAAATGTCGCGATGCCCGGTCGCTGGATGGGTGACCCAATTAAAAAACATCTCGAGCTCTTCCGTGCTTTGGCAGGCACGTATAGCAGCTGGTCCCGGTTGTTGTCGTTAGATGGCTGTCCTTGAATCCAACCCGCGTTGGGCCAGCGTGGTGGGTCATGGAACAATCACCCATGTGTTGTCCGACGCTCGTTCTGACGGTGCACATCCACAAAGTGTTTCGTTACAATAACATGAACCTTCTACCACTTTTCAGCCTTCCGGGTATCGAACGAAAGTGAGGTAAGTGAGCCTACAGCTCAATATTCACGAATAATACACCAAAAAGATTTTATCACTTCCCCGCAAGCGCTCGGCTAATAACTCAAACATTGCAACATTCTAAGGAATTATTCCCGCCTTCCAAAAGCATATTAGAGCTTTCACGGCTACACGCGCCTTTACATGCTAGGGATACCTGTGGCGTAACGTCACGTGATATTTGAATCATCTAAAGTTAAGTAACGTAAAGCCACGTGATATTATTTATGAAAGTCTTAAAATGTAAAGTCATGACAAGTAGCACGTAAAGTACATGTACTTACAAGTAATGACATGTAAAATTGTAGAGTCATTGTACAAAAAGTCATGAAATTTGACATTTGTGTGCAGCGTAAAGTCAAGTAATCTATATTAATAAAAAAAAGTAAATAAGACCATTGGTAAGAGCTTTGAAAAGAAGAAGAAGAAAAGCTAGGTATTAATATCTACATATACGAGGCCTGCCTCGTATTATGTTGTGTTCTGAGCATATAGCGTACCGTCACATGATATTGGAGCGTCCGTCTATAAACAGCTCCTACTGCTGTAGAAATAAAAGAACTATGAGCTCCAGGGTCAGCCGCGCGCGTGGTACCCTCGGTGTCTGACGCGTGTGACGTTTGCCGGCAAAATACAAATTTATTTCTTAATTGGATTGCTGTTATTGAAAAGCATAGATTCTTAACTATCAGATAAAATTAATGTCGTTAGAGTTCTTGCGTCTTTATTCTGACCATTTCTACAATCATAACGTATGTTTACTGTATAGAATCACCTTTCCAACTGTTTTATAAATTGTTTAAATAATTTGACTTTGACGTGTAGAAGACCACCTCAAATAACAGAAACGGTGGGATCAATACACCCAATTAAAAATTACCTCATCGAAAATGCCTGATATTTCTGTCACAGAATATCGCGTGACCAGAATACTCGGGCCAACACTCTATCACTTCTCTCAAATTCAATTTCGAGGGCTTTGGACGAAGCGCCTTTCAGATGGTATTCAACGGGCCGCGCCATTTATTTCATTCCATGTCAATAAATTAACGTATTATATTAATTTGCAAATGAGTGGTGAACCACAGAAATGGCACGGATTGCCCTTTTTTGTGTTCTGTAGGTAGTTACCGCCACTGGTAGTAAATTATAGCTAAACTCACTTACCATAACATAGCAATCCACATTGTGCTCTCCCCATTTTTTTTAACGTAGCACGTTAGCGAGTTTTAAGCATGACTGTGGATGGATATAAGGCAAGAGGTAGTCCGAGAAAAAGATACAAGGACGGCGTAAAAGATTAAATGGTGAAGAAAGGAGTGACAATAGAATTAACGGCAGATAAAAACGAACATGGAATGGAAAAATAAATAAATAAATAAACTTCCTACACTCACACCAATTATCTACCCCAAGAGAAGCTTCGTTACGAAACTCGTTAAATGGTTACTAGACTGTAGTACTTCATGTATAAACATACATGAAGTACTTAAATACATACTTATTATAATAGAAAACATCCAGACCCAAGACAATTTAGAAAAACAAGAATTTCTAAATTGACCTGACCGAGGATCGAACCCGGGACTTCAGAGATGGCGACACCATGAAAATCGGTGTACAAACCACTCGACCAAGGAGGTCGTCAATCAAGTCAAGAAGAAGACATACTGCGCCGACCTCAATTATTGATAAGGGCAAGAAAATGATGATGATGACGTTAGATGACTCTGCCCCACCTGATGACAAGTGAAAATGGAGTCCAGGCGCGAAGACAACTGGTGCAGCGTTTGCAATACGAAACATCAGTCGCCCTCACCTTGCCGGACCACAAGGTGAGTCTTCACGTCTCCTTCGAAGGACCGAAACCACTTGGACCATATGACCAACGTTGTTCATGTGCCTGCATGGGAATTCCTGTGTCCTGCCATGGGACTTTTTAATGCTGATGATGATGATATACATAGATTTTATCATTACTGAGTGGTAGAGCCACCCTGCATTGCAGCTCGCATTGGGCCGGCTCGCCCGGCGTAATACCACCCTCTCACGAATATCCGGCGTGAAATAACGGCACTTGGTGCTGTTGTGTTTCATTCGGCCAGTGAGGGTTCCTGAGGCCCATCCTCCCCCCCCCCCCTTTTTCACAATTCCTATTCTTTCCTAAAACCTATTCCTTCTTTAAATGCCGGCAACGCGCCTGCGATTCCTCTGGTTTTGCGGGTGTCCATGGGCGGCGGTGATTACTCTCCATCAGGTAACCCGCCTGCTCGTTTGCCTCCTTCTAATATAAAAAAGACTATTATCCCTGAAGGGTTAGTCAGAGACTAGGCAATGAGGACCGCAGAAGCATTCCTGTACCATAGTCCGCGTTTCATCAAATAGTGGTAGTATGTGCAGACTTTAAAAGAAAGAGCTTTACCTTTATCTCTTTTGATGATATGTGACTCTAAGGTCGAATATGCACTAAAACCAGAACCAGAATCCTAAACAATTGAGGAAATATGTTATTTTATCTCTGACTTGTCGGAACAGAAGAATGCTTGTTACACTGTTGGAAGTAAGATAGTACTATTATTTATTCTGTGGTAAGACTTTAAGCTATCGCGTTGCATCGCATTAAAACTACTTATTTTAACGGGACCTAACACGATTAATTTTGTAAGTAAGTACATTTTATCTACTTACTGCTTGAAGTTTCAATGTTACTGGTCGAAAAGTAAAAATAAATATGCTCTACAGACATTTTGATTTTCTGACGTATACAAGTTGTTGGTACAGAACCAGAATCCTAAACAATTGAGGAAACATGTTATTTTATCTCTGATTTGTCGGAACAGAAGAATGCCTGTAACACTGTTGGAAGTAAGAATCTAAACTATTGCATTAATTAACTAACATGATACATTTTGTAAGAAAGTACACACATCAAAAGTGTCTAGGGATCAAGCATTTTTATGCGGATTTCTTGAGATTGAGATGTGGCTTTGTAATAAATTTATGATTTTATAAATTTATATGGATCCTTTTTGGTGCATTTCATAATTTGAAACAGGAACTTTCAATCAATTTCTAGTAAAAGATGAAAATCAGCTGTCAATATTTTCCCTATAAAAACATACAACGCATTGAAGACATTATTAGTGCTACTGTTTCCCTACTACTGATTAAAACCAACATTATTATGGAGCGGCGACGTCATTTAAGCAGGGAAGTAATGCTCAGAGCCGTGGGAATGATAGAAGCTGGTTCCCGGCAACGTCGACTTTGGACACGTTACCGAAGCACTGGTACCGTGGCTGAGCGCCATGGAGGACGGTATCGCTGCATCACACGGAGACAAGACCGATACATTCAAATCACAACTCGAAGAGCTCCAACAATAACCGCCATGATAAATAAATAAATAAATCTTTCCTACAATCACACCAATTATCTAGCCCAAGAGAAGCTTCGAAGAAACTCGTTAAATGGTTACTAGACAACGGATAAACATACTTAAATACTTAAATACATACTTATCATACATAGAAAACACCACCACATGATGTTAGCCGTGAGGCTTCATCACTCTTCAGGGAACTTAATTAGCGACCAAACAGTCAGAAACCGCTTGCATGAAGTGAACCTTCATTCCCGAAGACCGCTAAGGGCACTACCTATAGCAATGCACAATCGTAGGATTCGATATCAATGGGCTCTTGAACACAGAAATTGGGCAGAAGAACAATGGCGTTTCGTGTGCTTTTCTGATGAGTCTCGTTTTGGTATGAGACCGGATAAAAGACGTATACGACACTGGAGAACCCCTGGACGCCAACAGCGATTAAAATCCTGCCAGGAAGTCCATCCTTATAGTGGTGGAACCATCATGGTATGGGCGGGTATTTGGATCGGCGGAAGAACTGAGTTGATTTGGATCAGAGGCAACCTCAACGCTCAAATTTATGCTGAGACGATTGTATCAGACGTCATCGTTCCTCTACAAGTGCAAATCGGTCCCTTATTTCAGTTAATGCATGATAATGCACGACCGCATACCGCAAGAGTTGTAAGACAGACTCTCGCCGCAGCTAACATCAATGTCATGCCCTGGCCTGCTCAGTCGCCAGACTTGAACCCGATTGAGCATGCATGGGATATGCTACAGAGAAGAGCTCTGCCGAATATGGAGGGTATCCAGTCGCAAGAAGACCTTTTTTTGTTGTTGCAACGAACATGGGCGGCCATTCCACAGCGTGATTTGGATGAACTCATTTTGAGTATGCCAAACCGATGTTCTTGTGTTGTTAGTGTTCGCGGTAGAAACACGGATTATTAATTGTTTAAGTTACCCAATAAAATTTTTAAGAAAACTGTTATTTCAGTCTTTTTTTCGAACTTTAATGTTAGTGGTTCAAATGTCAAAAATCCCTTTATTAGGAAAATGGCAAATTTCTTTATTAATGCAAAGGTGACTTGGTTTATCGTTACTGTAGACAAACGAAAACACTTTATTTGATGAATCCTTAAAGAAAATTTTAATTAATATCAATCAGGAGAAAAGTTATTGCAAAAATATATGTTGATCCCTAGACACTTTTGATGTGTGTACAATCTACTTACTGGTGGTCACAAGCGAAACGGCCGCAGCATAGCGGCTGAAACGTCAAGCAGTAAGTAGATATGTACTTACTTACAAAATTAATCGTGAAAGGTTCTGTTGGAAGTACTTAGCTGTCGCTAATATTAAATAAACTACTAATATTTTGGGGGTTTAAGTCACATCGCGTCCGTAGGTTACCCTTGAGACCCTATACCTGATCCTACGGTGGTACTAAATGAGTGACACTCTGAGTGGTAGAGCCACGCTGCGTTGCAGCACCAATTTGGCTGGATCGCCTGGCGCAATACCACCCTCTCATGGAATATCGCCGTGAAACAATGGAACACTCGTTGCTGTTGTGTTTCGTCCGGTGAGAAAGTACCGGCAGCTTATCTCTCTCCCCTCCACAATTCCTACGCTTTCCTCAAAAGTCTTACTTCTTCCTCAAGGTCGGCACCGCAACTGCGACTCCCCTGGTTTTGCGGGTGTCCATGGGTGTACATGGGTGATTACTTCTCATCAGGGGACCCGCCTGCTCGATTGCCTCCTCTTCACGTAAAAATAAAAAAAATCATTCCCGGCGTTTGAACTCACCGATCGACACACAAAATCTTCAAGCACCCACTTAAACGGTTACCCCAACCGTTGGGGCACAACGCGACCCATAACACAAACATGTCTCCCAAAAACTCAAATATCACCCGCGCCCGGATTACGACGATTACAAAAGCCCGAAGCTGAATTACGGGGCATCCGACAACAGAACTTGAAAGGCGAAACTCCCTCGCACACTGAATACTTTATGCCGGCTGTAAATCCAGGGGAATCGTAAATTTTGCAGCCTCCAACACGACCCGACGAAAGGGCTCGACTCTCGACCCTTCCGACTGCGGAATGGTTATTAGCGGGATACTACTATTTGACTAGGTATAAAGGTCGACTTTTTGTGCGGGGAACCGTTTCCACTTTTATATCATCTCGCGGTGAGTGATGGCGTATAAATAAAGATGGCTGTTCCTAGCAAGCTTCTTACCTCCCTTCCATTTATGTATGTGGGACTGGCTTTTAAACAAAGGATGTGTGTCAAGATTGTAGAAAATGGAAAGATGTGGTCACCAGTTTCCCTGAGGGTAGGCAGAGAGTGCCATGTATGTATATGTTTGCTTTTAAATGTCCCATTGGACAAGTGGTACTTTCTTACGATGGCTCATCGACCCGAAGTTAGTATTGGCCCCCGACAGAAGGTGACGCCACTGCTCCCTGTTTTGCGTGATCTCTTGACAGTTCGCTGGTCTCCAGAAGTTCGTGTAGGTTTGGCGACTTCCATCCAGAAGTACCTTGGGGCGTCCAACTGGTCTTCGCCCCCATGGTAAACGCCCAAAGTAAGCAAGCTTCTATTCTTTCGCTTTCCATTATACAAACATAATATTATATAAACGGGATTTAACGCAAAACTACTTTAGTAAAAAACCAGTCAGCCAGTCTAACAAATCAGCCATTGCAGAACATTTACTTCAAAGAGGCGCAAATCACTGGATCGAATTTCATCGTACGCAAATCCTCTCCACAGATCGTCACTTATATTCAAGAGTAGTCCCTGAAGCGATTGAAGTTAAGAAACATCCCAATAATTTCAATCGGAAAGATGGTCACAAACTATCATCAGCGTGGAATCCAAGTGCTTGCAAAAATTCGTTTTCTTCAACTTCGTTTTAGTTCGCAATTGGCTAACTACCGGAATAAGGCTTGTAAACAGAATAGGGACACCATTAGTGTTGTGTGTGACGGTAGTTGGATAAATAATGTGACGGTGGAAGACTCTTCGGCGCCAACGGAGGCGATACACCGTGTGACCACGGCCAGTGCAATTCGGTCGAAATATCTGGTATAAAAAGTACGCGTAGGATGCCTTCACTAAAGTAGTTTTGCGTTAAATCTCGTGCGTATAAGCACGCTTCGTCGCCCGATCCACCCCCATTCCATGTGTCCAAGCCACTAGTATATCATTATATGTTTTCCATCCAATGTAATAATACACTCAGACCGTCAATATCTACGGGTGAAAGACCTGAAGTCCTAAAATTCAGTAACGTCTTAGATCCAGCTCCAATCCAACCAATTAAAAGTTATATATATAATCATGACTGTTATCCCCGAAGAGTTAGTCAGAGACCAGGAAATATGGGGCCGCAAACAGAAACGTGAACATGTTTATAATTAACTAGTATTTCATATTTGATTATTTTAACACCAGACCATTAAACTGTAGATTATCCGGCTCGAAGGACCAGATAACTGAAGGCGATGAATAATAACACACTTTTTATTAAAGATTATTTTCACAACTAACCTCCAATTTCACTAAGAATAGTAATTGCCGTATTTCAACATTTTTTTCTCTGTTTCTCTGAAAATTTGGAAACTTTGGAATGCAATGCAAAATGCAATGCTCCGAATACAGTAAAAGTGTGGTGGCAGTCCACGTTTCACCAAATGATAGCTGCACATGGCAGGCCCCGCCAGAATACCAGCGTTGTTGCGATACGTTCTGGTCGCAACAACACAAGCTGAGGCGGGGTCCTGATTGACAAATTATTATTTTTGTATGTGATCTTTTGTTATTATTATTTTTTTTTTCGTTGTCAATAAATGTTTCTCTCTCTCTCTCTCTCTCTCTCACATGTGCTTAGCGTGACAGGCGGTGAGCCTATCTGCTCTATGTTGTTGGATGTATGTGCAGTATTTGGTCTGTTAGTCGCCTTTTACGACACCCATGGAAAGAGATGGGGCGATAGTATTCTATAAAAGAGCCGCTTCCGGCACAGCACTCAATTTAAAGTGTTCCACTAAATAGGCTTGTGACCACTAAGAATAAATCGGGTAGATTGGCGTTTCTAATGATCAATTATTTATGATTTATAGAAACAAAATATCTAAAACATTCATTATAAAAAATTGGGATTATTAATATTTTTAAAGTAATAAATCGACATTATTACGCATTCAGTCATATGACATTAAACGGAAATCAAAAGCCGTGACCTCATACCGTGCCAAATGCCATTTTATTGTTGTGACGTTTCTATAGGACAAGTTTCGAACAAAACCGATGTTTAGCACGGCATGACGTCATTTACTCGACATGGCGGTCTTAAGCGTTTTTGCAGTAAATATAAATCGGATTATAAAAACGCAAAATAAATATTGTAAATGGTCGATTTTATGAAAAATTATGTATTTTTAGGATAAAATAGGTAAAATTCCTTTAATATGATTTTGAAATTTAGTCAACTAGCCTAGTGTTATAGGTACATACTTAAAACATGAATAAATTATAATCAGGTCGTGTTCTCATTTAAATAATAAAGTTACCTTTCCATACTAATCCGGGATCAACCCGTAGTAAGGGCGACTGACTCGCCAAAGGAATGTTTAAGGTAGGATGCGGTTGCTGCCCATTTAAAATTCCAATTTTAGACCTTTGATAGCTAAACACGTACTGCTGTCTGAATTACAAATGGCAGTTTTCGTTTCCTTAATATATGGGTTTTTGAGTCAACGAACTCGTAGTTTAGAGATATATATTATTTACGCAATTGTATACACCCTCAATTTTTATTCGTTTTAATGAAGAACGGAACTCAAGAAACCTATGTGCGAAAGTGACAAAAAATTTCGACCTCCCATACAAAACCGTCCGATTAGCTGACGACAATATATAGTATGGGAGGTCGAAATTTTTAACATTGAAAATGTTTTTTCGTTCGCTGCAGTAGGGCCCCCATTTTCGCTGAAAGTGCGACTTGCCCGTGATACCCTGAGGTTTAAGGCCACGAGTACGTATGAGGGCTCAAAAGACACGGAACTCGAAGGGGTTTAAAATTATGTAAAAATATTTAGGAAAAGTCATAAACTATTTTTGGAAATTGAAAAAAACCGACTTTTTTGACCGATAAATCGTGTGTTTTCCCAGAAAATACCCGATATATCGAGAACGGAGCCGAATTTAAAAAAAATAAAAGAAGCACCTCGGTATTGAACTAAGGAACATTTTACCTTATTACACTTTTTTTGATATTAGTGATATTAGTTGAGGCTGTAGAGGTGCCCTTAGCCGCGAGTTTGCGCGGCGCGAGGTACTTACTGAAAATGGCATTCGACGGGTTTCAAAATAATGTTAAATATTTTATTTTTTGAATAATCTATAAGAAGTAGGTACATTTTCAATGCCCTTTCAAGTCGTGTAGAGCACGAGATCTGTGGCTTTTTTGTCATTTTTGCACATAGGTTTCTTGGGGAAAGTTGTTCAGTTTCATGGGTGGAACTCACCCTTAATTTCATTATAACGAAAATAAATTGACGGTGTATACATATGTACATAAACTTACGACTATATACATATTACAGGCACAGTGTTTTTCATACATTCTCTATGAACGCACCCCCACCTGACAGTGATAATGCTCTCAGTGTCAGTGCCGCCACCGGCAAATCACAGACGTATTCGTTTAACAAACTTCATAGAGAATGTGTGAAAGAATATTTTTCACTGTGCCGGTACTGTGTCGGAACTGTGAAAACCATGTTACCATGGTACCGCTTGAGATGGACTTTTTTTTAACGTTTCATTAGCTCTGATTTTAAACTTTCTACAGTACACTTTTAATCGCAATAACCCAGCTAATTATACGTTTTTTAAAAATGTTTTCAACATTTTCAAATTTAGCCTATTCCTTCCTAAAAGGCCGGCAACGCGCCTGCGATTCCTCTGGTTTTGCGGGTGTCCATGGGCGGCGGTGATTACTTTCCATCAGGTGACCCGCTTGCTCGTTTGCCTCCTTCTGCTATAAAAAAAAAAAAAAAAACTATTTAAATCCCTGTATTTTACTTTATCATGCAAAGTTCTAAAATTGGCTTGTTGGTATTGAAAAATTTCGACTTGTAAGTTTGAGGAAAACTTGGAGGAAACAGGGGACTACGAAACGTCGTTTTTCTGTGTTTCGTATGAGAACTTTGCATGCCACTTCCACGTAGTGTTTCCTCTTATGGGGCGGTGAAAACGGAAAAATTGTCTGTTTTCTAATAATGACTAAGCAATGAGGGTCGCAAAAACAGTGCACTTTCATAGTCTCCTTTTCAAAACATAAGAACTGTAATGTGCTGCGAACCTTGTCGCGTAGCGGTGAAAGAATACTACTCTTCCCTTGGGTGTCGTAAAAGAGGACTAACGGACTAAAGACTGCACATATATCCAACAGCACAGAGCGGCGATGGGCTTACTACCTGTCACGCTGAGCACATGTACAGTTGCAATTTGTTGAAAAGTGGACTCTTTGATTATATACATGTCTAGATAGAGTCTGGCCGTAAAAAAAAACGTAGAAAAATTTATAGGCCAAAATTGGCCTATCGCGCAATCCTGGCGGTCATTGTGCCGTCAAGCAGTGTTTACCTCTCGCGTTTCGGTGAAATTGTTCGCAAAATGACCGTTTGCTCAGTGAAATTCTGTCGAAACTACAAAAGAATTTTTTTTTCGAAAAGGAAAGTCACGTTTCATCTGTAAGTATCGATAAATTTTAATGAAAATTTAAAGTTCAACAATAATAACGGCCATGTATGCGTAGTGTTGCTGGTATCAAAATGTAGAACTCCCATTATTGGTGGCAGAATATAAAAGGAGGTTTAAATATAATAAGTATGAAAAAGTATTTAGTCTTGTTAGTTAGTATTTATACATGGTCTTGTTGTAAATAAAGTAAATACATTAAATATAATTATTATTGGAACGCTTTCAAAGTTTTTCTTTTTTTTAAACTGATGTCTGATTTATAAGAGCGTGAATAAATGTCACGGTTCCTATTCGATGCCGAATGTTTGTAAACATATTACTGTCATTTGTGCAAATGTCTAGTTTCACTAGGATTTTTACTGTTTTTTGAAAGAAAGACACAAAAGTTAACTGTTTTCTTGAGAATGTCACTCAAAAAAAAGTAATATCCTACTGCAACCAGGTATAACAGTAATCTGTTTACAAACATTCGTCATCGAATTTGGCTGGATTATAGGTTCCGTTCTATAACAAGAAAAATATAAATACCTACTGTAATATTTTAAAATACTATTATTATAAATTGTTATTGTGGTATGGTATGGTATCGATATTCGAAACGAATAAAAAAATTATTGTGTTTGAAATGGAATGTACGTAGTAAGTATTTATGTAAGAAGTGTGTGTTTAAATGTATGTAGGGGATCTACCATCCTCTATGTATGCTTCAGAGCTCGATGGCGCATCGGCTAGCACGTTCGGCTTGCGATCTTGCCCGCTAAGCAACTTTCGCAATGCCGGGTTACTGGATGGGTGACCAAATTTAAAACATCTCGAGCTCCTCCGTGCTTCGAAAGGCACATTAAGCCGTTGGTCCCGTTTGTTGTCGTAAGATGACAGTTGTTAAAACCCACCAACACGCATTGGGCCAGCGTGGTGGGTTATGGCCTAATATCCTCACGTGCTATCTCCACGTGGGAAGCCTGCGCCCAGCAGTGGGACGTTTATAGGCTGATGATGATGATGACGATGTTTGAGAAAGTGCGGGTGTATGTTTGTTGTGCCCCTAAAAGGTCAAATATTTCTCGTCTCATGTAGGTAAACTATTGGACACGGATATTGATGAGCATCACATTATGTAACCTTTACAACTGTTCGACCACATAGCAAACATTTTAATTTTCAGATTTCCAACTGATCCGGTAGAAATAAGTCGTTGTCGAAATATTTAACTATAAGGTTTCAACATAATAAGAAATTAGAGAACATGAAAAATGATGTAACATCCAAACGAAAGTTATGTAAGAAACAAATACAAAGAGAACGCGATTAATTGTTTTGATTTTAATTTAAAATATTTTAATTTCTAATTAAAAAATCAATTTTGATTAAGTATTAAATGTAAATCATCCTGCCTGTTGCTTCTATTTCGTCCCTATTACAAACATATCACAAGCACGCAGGCTTCCATTAGCGCATTATTTTATTGTACTCGCCCTCGCCTTCAATCATCCATTTTTTCTAAACACACCAGCTTCTTTTAGGCGTTATACCTACATATACGATAGACATACCTAATTTAAAAAGTTATGTTATGTTATGAATCATTTTAAAATTATATTGTGCATAAATATTTTTTCCCTACTTTATCGGAAATTAGGCATTCGCTGGCAACCATTCGCGCTAGTGTCAGATACGCGGCTGTCACGCACACTTTAAATTCAATACAAAAACCGGGCGGATTTTGAGAAGAGTTTGTACCGCGATGCTCCGTCTAGACATGTATATAGTCAAAGAGTGGACTATGGCAGAGGACTGCTTTTGCTGTCCTCATTGCCTAGTCTCGGACTAACCCTTCGGGGGTAATACTCGTGATTATAAGTGTGTATTTATTTTATTTTATTTATTAAATCTTCTTTACTAATTAAACAGCATAAGGCGGACTTAACGCCACAAGGCATTCTCTACCAGTCAACCGGTAAGGATGTGGGAGACTTGAAGTTGGGCGATATTAAATACAGTTAGATTAATAACAACAATTACAAAATTTGTGTATGTAAATAAAACACTATTAATTTTAGTAGTGTGTCTGAAAGTAATGATTTCGGCACAAGAATGTTGAACTGTAAACCTTTACAGCATATAACAGCTTTAACAGCCATTTATCCTACAGCAAATCCTTTCAAACCAAAGATATGGAATTATAGGTAAGTACCTAAGTAACGTTTACTAGACCAAAATACCTCAACTCGTTGAAATAGTTTCGTGTCTATCTTCAGCTAACAGAAAACCTATAAATTAACATTCAGACGTAAATACTGCAACAAATGCTTTTGTTCACTGCACAGAAATGCCTTATTCGGAATTCGATGTAGCGAGCGTTGGTTCTGCAATTCGAACCTCTAGTTGGTCGACGAACATGGCCAGAGAGTGAAAATCAGGATTTAGAATTACTAACATACCCAAAAGTCCATACAGACATATAATCACGAATATTATTCCCAAAGGATTAGTCAGAGACTAGGCAATGAGGACCGCAAAAGCAGTCCTCTGCCATAGTCCACTTTCCACTAAATAGCGGCTGCACATGTGCTCAGCGTGACAGGTGGTAAGCCCATCTCCGCTATATACTGTTGGATGTATGTGCAGTCTTTAGTCCGTTAGTCGCCTTTTACGACACCCAAGGGAAGAGAGGGGGTAGTAGTATTCTTTTAGACACGGTTAGAATTTTATTTTAAAATTATTACTAACATTTCCAAAAGTCCACTATGCGGTCCTCACGCCTAAGTTCTGTTTGAAACTACTATAAATCTTGTTGTAAATTCTGTGAACTAGTACGATGCATGCCTGGTCTTAGTTAACGCCATCTGTTGGTGGCTGTTGTGAACTGTTTGTTTGGTCGCAAAAAGATATGCTAGGCTTCTTTTTGCCGTACCACAAAACTATGTGAGTTCGATAATGTCTAAAACAGATGCTCGAACTTTTTGATATTATGTACTTTTAGTAGAAAGAGATGTAAAGTTTAAAATGCACGTTAAACGCATGGCTAACTTAAATTTACATATATACAGGTTCACGACTATTATCCCCAGAAGGTTAGTCAGAAACTAGGCAATGAGGAATTGAGGACCGCAGAAGCAGTCCACTGCCATAGTCCACGTTTCAGCAAATTACAACTGCGCTTGGTCCCATCGCGCGGTGAGGCCATTGCCGCTCTAAGCTGTTGGATGTATGTGCCGTGCCGTCTTTAGTCCGTTAGTCGCCTAAGGGAAGAGAGGGTGTAGTATTCTTTTACTGAGCCGCTATAGGACACGGCTCACTTAAAACACCTCTTTGTAGTACAGCTCAGCTATGCGATTCTCTAAGCGACACATATACGCTGCGCGCATGGCTGTGATCTGCTTTCTCTTTCCAATTCTATGAATATGAAAGAGACAGAATCATTTCTCAGCGCTGCGGCAGCGCAGCTATCAAGGCTTTAGCTTAGAGAATCGCACGACTGAGGGCTAACTCAGATTTTGATCGAACTCTATGATGCGGACCTTTACATAATTGCACTATTGCTAATGAAAACATGATTTCAACTATTTCGGTTCAGCAATTATCACCGCAGCTGGTCAGAGCACACAGTTTAGGATTCAAAGACGTGTCGAGCGATTCTCAAACACTGGTTGATATTCCCAAACACTTGATCGTTCCAAATCGGACCTGCTGTTCGGAGCTCACTGAAAATTTTACGCTGCAATTTGCACCTTTTCACACATTATTTTATTACACTACGCAGCACTTGGCCGTCATCTGGACTGGTGATGATAAAGCCAATGGTGGAAGCGAAAAAAAAGGTACCTAATACTCAACTTTTTTATTTTATCCACTACGGTTTAGTTGATCTTCATCACACCTGATGGTTATTAAGTGATGATTAAGGCCGAAGTTGGAAACGCGCTTCACCCGGAATAATCAACCACTGAAGAACTGGCTATCTAATCTCTGACCTATCGGAACACAACAAAGAAAGTAGCATCGCAATCGCAAAGAATTTTGTGCAAATAATGTGTTATTTTATATTATGGTCCCTGTCGGGCATCGCAACGTTTAGTCCACTCTCGTCCCCTCGACCCCCAATAAATAATGTGTCCGCTGGACCCCTAACTACAGTGTATTCTAGACCCTCGGGGGTCGAAAGTAGATTTTATTTTCCAGCCAAATTTAAGTTTCTTCTCGACCCTCAAAGTACAGTTGCGATAACAAATGAATAACGAAACGTTAAAAAAAATGTTTACCTCAGGTGGGAATTGAACCCACGACCTCCGCACGACGACGTGCGGTCGTGCTTCATTATCTTCAAGTTTATTTGAGCGTTTTAACGCAGATACTTAATCAAATATTAAATAATAATAATCATATAAAGAGTTTTACTTTAAGTAAGTATTTTTGGTATATTATTACTTTTTGTCCTTTTTTAGGTATTTTTAATCGACTTAAAAAGGAGGAGGTTCTCAATTCGTCAGGAGCTTTTTTATGTATGTTCCCTGATTTGTCAAAGACGGTTGAACCGATTCAGATAATTCTTTTTTTTGTTTGAAAGGATGTTCTATCTTGATGGTCGAATTTTTATCAGGTCAGGATCTGATGACAGGGTCCTAGAAAATTAAGGGAAATCTTCGAATATTATTGGCATATTGGCCTAGAGCGATTTAGGTATTATTTGCAATTAACTGGGCATTTGTCCTCGGAAAGCATCAGTAAGTAAGTGGAACTGATAATGAAGACTAGGCACAGACGGCCACCGGAATTACGAAATAATAAATATTTTAGGTGTTTGCTATGATTACAGACTTAAATATAGTTGCTAAGCAATTTATGTTAGCCACAATCCATCATGCGTGGTGAAGTAGAGCTAATGGTAACCATCAAGAGAGTATAAAGGCAACCATCAAGTACCTATAAAGGCAGAGGCAGGGTATTATATTTCGAGGCTTGGCACCGACTTCAAAAGTGTGTAAGTTCAATTTAACAGTTATCTGTAGGGATTAAATTTAGTTATTCAAGACAACTCCATTATTTAGTTCTTTTTATTTATTTTATATTTTTGAAGTTGGTTCTTTATTTTATTTTATAATTTTTGATATTTTAGGTCTTATAAGTATACCATTACATTATAAAAAAGTCTAATTTAGACCTTAGCTAGGAGTCGCCTGGATAGCGAAATTTCCGAAGTTCGAATCCTAACTGAGAGCTAAATGGGACTTGTTGTTATTTTTTTATCTTTCTTATAGTAATGTTATGTTAAATATTATATTATACTGCTCGTTTATTATTTTTTATACTTATCAAATTCCTGCCTTTATTCTTTTTTACTTCTATTCTGTACCTTACTGTACTAAAATATTAATTTTAGGTACTTACGGAACTAGGGGTTGAAAGTGGACAAGGTATGCCTGTCCTTAGTATGAAAATTCAGTCTCGCCCCCTGGGGGTCGAGTGTGAACTATGTTTGGGGGTTGAGAGGAAACAAATGAACAAATCTTTTTTTAGGGGTCGAGGGGACGAGAGTGGACTAAACGCCACAACGGTTGTAACAAAAAAAGAAAAGGAAGAACTTCTTACTTTTTTTCTAATTGGGTAATGTGCAACATTATGTTTGTGCTTTAGTATTCTTGAGGATAGTAATAACAGTTACAAAAATAATAAATGTTTTTTAAAATATAAAAAAAAAGTTACTAATTTCTTTTGCTTCCCAATTTTTAGGGACTCCATGCCACTTGCGTTATAATCATTGCTCGAATACCTTTACCCCCCTACTTCTACAAACAGTTCCATAGCAAAATGGTGGACGCAACAATTCGGCATCAAAGATAACTTCACTATTCAATTCCCGGCTATTGAAATACTACCGACCATTTACTCGCTAGCGACTGTCGTTTATTTTGCTGCGGCCCTGTGGCCCTACCATGGGTTCGCTTACACGATCCTCGCTAAAGAAAGCGATATAGTTGTGATATCTATACACATATTATATTTGGGGGTTAAAGTTGCTCGCGTCCGTAGGTTTACCCTTGAGACCCTACACGTGATCCCTGGGTGGTGCTAAATGAGTGACACTGACTGAGTGGTAGAGCCACGCTGCGTTGCAGCACGCATTGGGCCGGCTCGCTCGGCGTAATACCACCCTCTCACGAATATTCGGCGTGAAATAATAGTGCTGTTGTGTTTCGTCCGACCAGTGAGGGTTCCGAAGGCCCCTACCTCCCCCCCTCCTCCCAACTCCTATTCCTTCCGTAAACCTATTCCTCCCTTAAAGGCCGGCAACGCATCTGCCATTCCTCTGGTTTTGCGGGTGTCCATGGGCGGCGGTGATTACTCTCCATCAGGTGACCCGCCTGCTCGTTTGCCTCCCACTTTAAAAAAAAAAAAATATAAAGATTTTGATTGTTTATTTGTATTGAATAGGCTCCGAAACTACTTGACTGATTTAAAAATTCTTTCACCGTTGGGAAGCTACACTATCTCCCAGAGACATAGGCTATTTTATATTTTCAAAAAAATTAGGGATCCTTACTATAACTCAAATAAATTCCTTAAATCGCGTGCGCTAAGAAAACTATTGATGATAAAATAAAATAATGTACTATGGCTTTGTAGAACACACCATTATATACAAAAAGTGTTGCAATAGCATGTCTCTAACTATTTTAATTACGTCACAATAAGTGTTCTTGGGAGGGGAGTCATTTTGAAAATTCGTCTTGGGTTAAGGGGTCCACGCGAACGAAGTCGCCGGGCGGCGGTCTGCTAGTCTACTAACAGAAGATGACTGCTAGAAACCGCAAGAAACTTCAAGGGCTGGTCAGGTCAAGTGTTTTAAACATGACAAAAATGACATAAACGGAATTTGTTGCCGTTTGCGGCAGCCCTTGAAGTTTCTTGTGGTTTCTAGCAGTCACCTTATATAAGCTCAGCGGTTTACAACCAGACTATAAATTCAATTATTACCACCTTCTAGGAGTTTTCGTGACAGACAAGGGATAATACTAGACACATACATACATACAAACAATCACGACGATTATGCCCGAAGGGTTAGTCAAAGACTATATAGGCAATAAGATAAGCAAAAGCACTCCTCTACCATAGCCCACTTTTCACCAAATAGCTACTGCACATGTGCTTAGCGTGACAGATGGTGAGCCCATCGCCGCTCTATTCAGTTTGTTGTATGTGCAGGCTTTAGTTCGTCAGGAGCATTATCACGACACAGTTTGATGTATGTGCAGTCTTCGTAAGTGCCTTTTACATAAGCGATTTTTTTTTAAATAAGCGAATGCTTATAAGTACTTTATTATTTTTCAGTCAAATAAAGTCATCGGTCAAAATGAAATTCTAGACACAGAATAATTAATTATTAAAGCATAGAAGGAATAGTATGACATTTGAGTGCACACTATAGAAACGTCTCGCGTTCGCTCGTTTGCCAAAATGTAAAAAGCCTAACAATGACACGCTATTAAAAAGCCTAACTATGTCCGGCTTCATCTCCACTGCCTCAACTGTATGTATGGTCGCTTTCGCAAGTCGATCGTACCGGCAGTTCTCGTTTATTTGGCCCCAGCTATGTTTGCCGGCACTGCTATCTGTACGCGCGCCGGTTCCAACTTTTTACTTCTCGTTTTCACCGAGTTCGTTAACGTTGAGTGTTTAACTCACCAGTTTTTACCTGGCAATGCTCATATCAATGCGGATATGGGAACTGTGCTATCGGAAGCTTACGGATGGTGAGGATCATTTATTTGGGTACATTTTCGAGAGAGTTAGTTAAATCCTAATTAAGGGGAGGTATTTTGAGCGCTTCACTCTTGCTCTCTTGACGGTACGACGGTAAGGGCGAAGCGGCGCGAATAATCGCGTTTTATATTTTAAACAATTAAAAAACGATCGGTTATAAGCCCTCAAGTTATCTATGAACTTCATTTTGGTAAATGACTCATAATATCAGATCACTTATTTTAAGAAAAAAAACCTAGTAAAGAAGATAAAATGACACAAAAATATGTAACTTTGTGAATTTATTCAATTGAGGCAACTTTATCAAATTTGTTTCCATCGGGTGTATTCCACAGAATAAAGCCTCAACAATATTTCATAATTTTCGCAGATTTTATTTTTACTGTTTACTACTTCAAAAATTAATTTTTAGAACGTGTTATTTTAATTTTTACTAACACCTAGCCTTAATTTGTTTTATACTGTATTTGGAAAATATTACGATTCATGACAACGATGTAGCCTTCCAACTTTCAACCCCTCTCTTCCCTTGAGTGTCGTAAGCGGTGACTAATGGACAAAATACTGCACATACATCCATCAGCTTAAAGTAAAGATGGGCTGACCACCTGTAACGCTGAGCACATGTTCAGTTGTTGTTTGGTCAAACGTAGACTTCGGTAATGGACTGTTACGGTGTTACTAGACGTAATAATAGTCGTGAGTATAAATATGTTAAAATAATTAAAATAAAAAAAGTAGTTTTGAAATAAAGATTGACATAGGTTACTGTGGCTTTAATGTACCTTTTTATTATACATAAAACACTTTACCACTCACTCGTGGAAATTTTCTGACACAACACGATGCTTAAAATGTACCACAGAACTGAAATAATCAAACTTGTTCATGCTAAAGTAGTCTGTAAGTCTATGAGAACACGGTACAAAGTCAAGTGTGTTTTTGTAGGTGCGGTCTCATGCGCCCGCTTGGGGACTGAGGGGTTAATATCATCATCATCAGCCTATACACGTCCCACTGCTGGGCACAGGCCTCCCACGTTGACAGCACGTGGGACTTTTCCGCTATAACCCACAACGCTGGCCCAATGCGGGTTGGTGGGTTTTAACGACTGTCATCTTACGACAACAACCAGGACCAACGGCTTAACGTGCCTTCCGAAGCACGGAGGAAGGAGATCGAGATGTTTTCAATTGGTCACCCATCAGGCGACCCGGCATTGCGAAAGTTGCTTAGCGGGCAAGATCGCAAGTCGGACGCACTAGTCGCTGCGCCATTGAGTTATTTTAATATTATAGGTACCTTTTATTATATTTATTATACTGCCGAGTTGTCAGCATCCCGCAAACTTCTATACCGCCTACTTACTGTATCTAACTTTTCAGAATTATCTCGCCAACGTTATGACAGTGTTCGACACATCGCTAGCGAGGCCATAATTTGTTGGAAACTGTCTTACCAGCTCCAAACTATTGTTGCAATTAAAATAAGTGTAATTATAGTCGACAGAGTGCGCGGTGGTCGGCGGGGGCGCAGTTGGAGCGAGCGATTTCAGCTTATGAATTATTATTTTTTAACCACCTACTAATTTATAAAGTGAATTTATAAAGTGTCGTCGTAAAATTTCACATGTGCGCGGAATTGCCGTTTGTGATAGAAAAAAAATTTAATTGTTGCTTTGAAAATGCAAAGCTCAATCGCGAAGAGGCTAGGTCGTTCAGTTTGCGATCTTGCCAGTGTTATGTTTTTTTTATAAACACAAAATGTGTTCACGCAGACGATGACCCTATTCCCAACTTCATGCAGGACTAGAATCATTATATTATTAAACCTCTTTGAATTTGCATCTTAAAAGTTACAACAAAAACTAACTAACCATTGCGACATCGCTCTCCTCATAAGTCTTAGAACAACTTAGTGCTTAAACCATTAAGAGACCCCCCACACTGGCGTCTTTCGAGCGTCAGCGTCATACCGGCGGCGTCCACGCGGCGTCCACGCGCCGTCGATGCCACGCGAGCGCTGCACTGACGCCGTGTGGACGCCGGCTCGACGCCGACGCTCGAAGACGCCAGTGTGGGGGTCTCTTTTACTCTAAGTATAACAAGTTTAAACTAAAATGGGGGTGGTAGTATTATTTTACCACAACGCGACACGGTACGGGCTCTCTTCCCTTGGGTGTCGTAAAAGTCGACTAACAGACTAAATACTGCACATACATCCAACAGCACAGAGCGGCGATGGGCACACTAGTACTCACCACCATGTCACGCTGAGTCCATGTGCAGTCGCTACTGTCCTTATTGCATAGTCTCTGACTAACCCTTCGGGGATAATAGTCGTGATTATATGTATTTATATAAACTAAAATACAGTATTAGAGCCTCTAATAAAGGCGCCACACCTTTACCAGAAGATCGAGCGCACTTTGCAAACAAGACTGGAGATAATTCATTTTGCGGATGACTTCATCTGACTTCTAAGTATACATATTTCTTGGTGGTATTGTTGTGGCGGCGGCTTTCGAACACAGAATAAATAATGTTTGGTTAAGAACGATTTGTTATTAAAATATTTACCATAAGGGAGTTTAAGTGGAAAAGGATATTTTTAAATATTTTTTACTTCTGAGGCCGACTGTACGTAAGTTTCACCAAAGGACCATGGGAAATTTTGTCCCCACCATCCAACAGATTTAAAATTAGTGTCATTAGAAGGTTCTAGTAGGATAGATATTTTTTTAACTATGGCGACGTTCTTCAAATACGCGGGATTTAGGATAAAAAAATATATTGTTTTTTAATAATTTTTTTCCCGACGAAATAAGATTGAAAGAGCAGACCAGACTCCACAGGCGGCACCCGTTCACGATTATGACATGTGAATCAGCCATCGCTTCGCTCAAACATGTTTTAGGGAACGTAACGACCGGACGCACATGCCACCACCGCAGAGACACTTTGAGAGAGCATGACACACTCGAGCAACTCCAACTAAAGCAAGACAAAAAAAAACCGACTCCAAAAAAATAGAGGAACTAAAAAGAAAAAATAATTGTATTGTCTTGAATAACTAAATTTAATCCCCGCAGTTAAAATTACACTTACATACTTTTGAAGTCGATGCCAAGCCTTAAAATATTTCCTGCTTTTGCCTACATACAGCGGTTTGCTTAGTAATAAGGAAATAATAATATTAATAATAATAATAATTCTTTATTTCAGGCAACAAACAATGTACTACATGGTAAAAATACAAAGAGGCCCATATAATAAATACCTTACAGACTAACATATATATAATATAAAGTATAACTAAAACTACACTATTTCACACGTATTGACGGCGACGCGTGACGCTGCGCGGTGTCAGGTAGTCGGCCGCGGAATCGCCGAAACATGACGCCTTTCGGCCAATAGTCCTCTCTCATGAAGGTCGACAGATGATCGGTCGGGACTCTCACCACAAATGAGTTAAAGTTTACATTGTGGCGCGACTCCAACCGCTCGACCCTCAGACAGAACTTGGACTTTACTCGTACGTACTCTACGATCTCCTCTGCCTTCGTAGAGTAATGAAGACGGGACACGTACAGCAGCGTCGTCGCCGTGGCTGGACGCAGAAGATGGTTTGGTCCCGTCGGTGCGGTGCCACACAGGTTGCGGCAGGCTGGCTTCTTTTTCTTTCTCTCAACCTTGATGAAGCCGTCCTCGTCGCAACGGTCTTGCCGTGGCCCTGTAGACTTAGCTACGAGGCCGGGATCACGGCGACTCTTCTCTTCCCCTTTAGTTGGTCGCCGCTTAGGTTGCGTAGCGGCGGCAGCAGCGTAGTCACATCGTGGGGTCGACGTGACGTCTCCACCGGAGCGAAGGAGCGGGCGGTGGGGCGCGGGGAATCGCGTACTGTGACGGCGGCCGGTGACGTATCCATATGCGCCGACTCAAAACTGCCGATGGATGCATTCTGCGCCCCGCAGCGTGTATTTACATTAGAGGCCACGGGTGACCTACTTACCGAAGCAGCGCTTAATAATGCTACTTGGGCATGCAAATCACTCACGGTGTTGTTTGAGGCCTCTAATTTGGTTTGCACCTCAGCCAGGCTCGCTTTCAGAAAGGTGATATCCTTCAGCAGCCTGGTGACATCGACATGGTCGAACGTGACGGGGGGCAGCTTGTGAAGCTCCTTCGCCACGAATGAAGGCACGTCGTCCGGGTCGGTCTCCTTCAGCAGGGTGATTATGTCCTGGAGACTCTTCTGGGTTCCATCCCTCCGGCGAGATGGCTTCTGTTCGGCCTTGCCAACTGTCTTGAAAAGCAGCGTCTTGCCACTGCAAATCTCGTCCTCCTTAAAGTTGGACTTGCAGATCTGCAAGATGCTGACCTCGTCCATCGTATCGATGGCGTTTTGTACAAACGCCAACAGCTCGTTGGCTATGAGTTTTTAGTTTCTCTGTTTTTTGGAGTCGGTATTTTTTTTTTAAATAGTAGTAAGTAATAGTACATTATTATTTCTTTGTAACTTTTATTGGCTTGGTTAGTATTTTTTTCAATTTACAACATCTTAATGTCAACTGCTTATCATTTTGTACAAAATATTGTTTTCTCCGATGCAGGGACGTTAATTCTTGAGGAGTTCTCTTGGTGGTTTACCATTAGCTCCACTTGACTGTGATACATTGTGGCGAGCATAAATTGCTTAGCAACCACATTAAAGTTTGTAATCGCATAGCAAACGCCAAAAATATTTAGTATTGAGTGGTTCCGGTGGCCGTCTGTGGTCTTCATCAACAGTTCCACTTCACCAAATGGTGCTTCCCGAGGACAAGTGCCCAGGTTCTTGCAAATAATACCTAAATCGCTATAGGTGTGCCTATAATATTTGAAGAGTTCCCTCGATTTCTCCAGGAACCCATCATCAGATATTGACCTGATGACTATGGGACTACCTGGAAGGTATACCCTTTCAGACAAAAAAAAAATTCCAAATCGGTCTAAGCGTCTTTAAGTAATCAGAGAACATACATAAAATATATTTATTTCGACGAATGGAGAACCTCCTCCTTTTTTTTAAATGTTTTTTTTATTACCTAATATTTTGTGCAACTATCACAAGTACTTTAGGCTTTTTTGGGTCCCAATGAAAAAATTGACACGTATTCCATGACTGTTGTAGGGTGGGGACGGGGTCCATACAAAATCCCCCATGGTCCTTTAAACTGCTCATGTGCACAGCGCGATAGGTGGTGAGCTCATCGCCGCTATATGCTGTTGAATGTGTACGTGCAGTCTTTAGTCCGATAGTCGCCTTTTACGACACCCAAAGGAAGACATGGGTTAGTAGTATTTTTTTATTGACACGCCACCACACAGCTTTGAGTGTAACATCCGTATTCACAAACATTACTATGAGGTCTCACAGTGCGCTCGGACGTACAGGGTCTCAAAAACATATTTATAAACAGTACTTGAGTAGCCATTGGCGCTATGCGTCCCTTAAAATGAACGCAAAGTTAAGGTAGCCAGGCTTGTCATACGAAACGCACTGAGAAATGTCTTACTTCGCATAGCATTTCTACTTTGCTTAGGGTGGATTCGAGCAAACTGGAATAAGACTTACTCCGAGATTAGTCCACACAAATTCGGCGTTTAATCTAAGTATAAGACCTTATTCCAGTTTGGTCGAATCCACCCTTAAACAAGTAGTGTTTGTGAATACGGGTGTTAGTGTATCTAGTAAGTGTCTAGTAAGTGCCTAGTAAGTGTCTAGTAAGTAAGTGTTTCTCCAATGTAAACTTTTTGTGGTGGACTTCAAATCGCAATAACTCAGTTAAATAAATGTTTTATAAAAAATTTTTCAACAAACTATTTAGATCCTTGTATTTTACCTTAGCATGCGAAGTTTAATTGAAATTGGCTCATTGGTTTTTAAAAACTTCGACTTGTAAGTTTGTATGGGAAACCGAAATGCGTAGGCGATCGGCGAAAATTCCGGGCCCTCGCGGGTGTTGCGAGGGGCGGGGTCCGCGGTAATTCGTAAGCGCCATTCACATTTTTATCAATAAGTTAATAAAAATGTTTAGTTTTCTGGAAATCCGAATCAGTCAAGAAATGTAAAAGGTTATAAAGGAATTATTATTGTAATACACGGTCGTAATGTGCATTTATATGAAATTTTAGAGGTCTACCCTAAGTAGATAGAAAAAAATCCTGAAGTTAGCTTCAGGATTCTTTTCTATCGAACAAAATGTTTCCAATCGTGTTTTGGAAACAGTCATCCCCTCACACAATATACGTTCTGTCATATATAATACTGAAAATGTCAGTGCTAAATATCTAAAATATTTTTTAAAATAGCTAATAAAAAACAGCCAATTTTTCCGTTTTCACCGCCTAACCCGCCTTAAGCATTTGTTACAATATAGAACAAGGTAGAATCAAAAGTAAAAAACACCCCGGTTAACCTCAACTTCTATACTATCTATTATACAAATAAAAAACAATTGCAACGAAAGTTTGTTCGGAAATCACTACAGAACGGCTGCACCTATTTGGCAAATCCTTTTTAGGGTTCCGTAGATAAATGACAAATTACGGAACCCTTATGGATTCGTCATGTCTGTCTGTCTGTCCGTCGGTATGTCACAGCCACTTTTTCCGAAAATTTAAGAACTATACTGTTGAAACTTGGTAAGTAGATGTATTCTGTGAACCGCATTAAGATTTTCACACAAAAATAGAATAACAATAAATGTTGGGAGTTCCCCATACTTAGAACTGAAACTCAATTTTTTTTTTATCTAACCCATCCGTGTGGGATATCTATGGATAGGTCTTCAAATATGATATTGAGGTTTCTAAAACCTTTTTTTTCTAAACTGAATAGTTTGCGCGAGAGACAATTCCAAAGTGGTTAAATGTGTGCCCCCTCCCCCCCCTGTAACTTCTAAAATAAGAGAATGATAAAACTAAAAAAGTATATGATGTACATTACTAAGCAAACTTCCACCGAAAATTGTTTGTTACTCTTTCACGTAAAAACTACTAAATGGAATTGGATGAAATTTGGCATACAGATAGTTTATAACCTGGATTAACACATATAATACTTTTTATCCCTATATTCCCACGGGAACGGAAACCACGCGGGTGAAACCGCGAGCGGCCGCTCGTACGTCATTAATTAATTAATTACAAAAAAATACACTATTATTAAAACATCAATCAAAGTTACAACGAACTACAAGAACTTTTATATGATGTTACTTGCTGCTACGGAACCCTTCAAGGGCGAGTCCGACTCGCACTTGGACGCTTTTTTTTTGTATTTGTAGTTGTCAGGACAAGGTTTGCAGGAAGGAAAATTTTTGGAAATTTGTCACAGAGTACTTACGGAGCCCGGGTTCAAAGTTGCGGGCGGGCCGCTTGTCCTACTAATATTATAAACGCTAAAGTTTGTCAGTATGGATGGATGTTTGTTACTCTTTCACGTAAAAACTACTAAATGGATTTGGATGTAATTCGGCATACAGATAGTTTATAACCTGGATTAACACATAGAATACTTTTATCCCGATATTCCCACGAGAACGGGAACCACGCGGGTGAAACAGCGAGCGGCCGCTAGTATTTAATAATTCTATGTTCAATAATTATTATTAACCCTTGGGGTGCCTGGTGGGTCTGACAGTCCCGTCACTTTAAGAAATTGTCGATATTTTGTTAAATATGAATCCAAGCTTGCGGTGCTCAAGAGTAGCTTCGCAATATAGACTAGAGCTAATTTTGCCACTCGTGCAGCTTTCAGTGCACTTGCGTCGGAGAAGCACGTTTGTTAAGTGCGTTTGTGTCAGAGAAACCCGACCAGGCACGGGGCGATTTTTTTTTACCTAAAGTTAGATGCATTTTTAATTCAAAATTATTTTTTATTCTGAATTGGTTAATGAAGCTTTTTAAAACATATTTGGTTTTATTTTGTAAATATATCACTAAAATAACAGAAAATATGAATTGAATTATTTCTATAGTTTTACCCACCAGGCACCCCAAGGGTTAATAAACAGCAGTTATTGTTAATCCATCCTTATATTACTCTTTATATTGACAAAGTTAATACACCAGGAAATATCGTGGACCGTTCATAACACCACCTTGGCCCCGAAGTACACTACAGCGCTGAGTTGCAACAACTGCCGTATATCACGGGAAATAGTTCAGGGCGTCTGGTACTGAGTTACGGCACTGAGTATTTGCTACGCGCTGTGATTGGTGGACTATGCAGTTTAGATTTTAGATAGATAAATGATTTATTTTTCTAAAAACAACGCATACAGTAAAACTATAAATTTTAAGATTCTTTGTAGGTACTAAAAGGTACTAAAAGATACACGTGTTTTGGGGATTTGGAAGGGGGGGGGGGGGGGGGTAGGTAGTGGGTATTATTAAAATAGCAAGCAAATAGGCACAATCATCACAGGTTATTTAAGTTTAATATTTAGTATTTAATTTTTAGTTATAGTTTTGATTTTATTTTTTTCTAACGTTGGTAAACGTACTCGCGTTTACACTCACGGTTGTAGCTGAAAACCAGCGATTCGCGGCTAGCGAATATGACGATGAGCTGCCACCCTTTTGCTGCTGCGGCACACACACACATATTTATTATCTTCTTTTTTTTTGTACTATGTTTTTTATTGTGATTTTGTGTACCAACATGTGTGTGTCTTTTAGCAGTAAATAAAGTTTTTATATATCTATCTATCTATCTATCAGTAGCTTAGTCATAATATTGAAAAAACATTACAAAAAGGGGTAACTTTGGGTTTTTTTTATTTATTTATTATTATTATTATTATTGACAAAACTTAACTTGTCATCCCTATCGCTTTTCTGCTTTGCTGTACAATATGAAAGTGTATCTTTAAGGAATAAAGGCGAACTTTTTTCAAAAGTGTATCTACGAGGAAAGTGTACCTACGAGGAATAATTCATTATTATTTTTTTTTTTTTATCGAGTGATGTTTATTGGATTTTGTAACTGAATGAGACTTTGAATAGATTGGATCCTTAACTAATACATAGTTTTTTTTTCCAGAATTTAAACCAATATTTTCTTTGTCTCAGATGGTTTGAAAAAACTTAAAGCGCGATCTATCTAGCCTTGAGAGGAAACACTGCGTCGGCGTGGCGTTCGGGATTCTCATGCGGGGCGCGGGGGAGCGGCGTTTCGTGGTCCCCTGTCCCCTTCAGAGGTGGACCAATTTTTATTTAAGCGTCGGTTGGGGGAGTAGGTTTTCTGTGTCTGTATGTTTGATTTTTTTTTTTAACGAGTTACTTAATGTTTCTGAAGACGCCTTAAAACGAAGTGATTTCGCTTAATTTTGAAGGCTCCTGGTTATTAAATAAATGACTTAATGCAAAGGAATCAAGCATACGGACGTGAAGGGTCTCTTTCTTTAACCGTTGCTGAAGGGGTGGTGGGGGTTGGTCCGGTTTTGGAAGGGGGCTGCGGGTTGTCTTTTTTCTGTGTTTGGTGTGGGAGTTTTGGGTGCCGCGTCGGCGTGGTGTTTCCTCATAACTCGTAATCCCTACGCACGCGCGTAAACCCTGCGCTCCTGACGGACGTCAAATCGATATCAAGTCGGCTGTGCATAACGGAATATGAACGCTCGGGTCACGAGATAGGTTTCAGTTTCGCGTGGGGGTCGTTGGAGGGTGAACCTTCTGTACGGTAGTAGTATTAGTTATTCTGTGCTTGTACCAAGACGAAAAACGAAACAATTTTAAAACACACAAGTTTATGCTTATTAATTTTTGACGTTTTTTTATGCTTAAGTTTTTATAAAAAAGATATTTGAATGATTAAAAATGTCAACCTTATTGGTTAGGTACTAATGTTTTCCAAAACTCATTTCAGCCGCTACTTTATTTTACTTCAAAAACTCTCCAATTTATATTACTTACCACAGTATCAATACGATAATTGGAAATCATATTACACAATTCTATGACCACGGCTTATATTTCGGTTCGACGCGATTCTGTTTCGGCGTGCAGTGGTACTGGGTTAGTTATTAAGTCTTAACTATAAGTTAATTAACTGTTTTTTTATTATTATTAGTATTGACGTCAATAAGTGCCTGTAAAGGTTTACATTGAATAAATAATTTGACTTTGAAAAATGGACGGCCCCTAACATTGTCCTATTTATGCTCCGAATAAATATTTTTCATTTCATTTCATACATTATGCCCTTTTCTTTTTGGTTTAAGTACTCTCATAACAATCCTCTCTATATTATGTAACTAATACTAGGTCCGATTAAATTCGTTCAAGTATAAAAAAAATTATAAACAATCGCGTCGAGAACGGGCAACGATGTGGTTCGCACGACACGCAAAATGTGTAGTTACAGTTATATTTTTATGCTTTATCGTTAATACCGTAAGTAAAATTTTTGATGAAACAATGCAATCATCTGTCGCCATATTAACTGATTGCCTAAGAAATACTAAACACTTGTCACATTTTAACCCGAAATACTTTTTTCGTCTCTATCTCTTGGCAACACCTATTTACATCGTTTTGTACTAATCAGGCACTCGGCTGTGCTATAAGCATTTAATGACATATATTAAAATCAAAAGTTAAACATTTAGGCGTCAAAAATATTCAGTTTTTTCTATTTCCTGAAAAATTTTCACCTCGAGAAAAAGGGGTGACCCCTTTTTCTTGCCCATTTAGTGTTTAGCAATTCAACTATATCATTTAAGATTTTTATTAAAGTGAAGTAAAGTAGGTATACAACCTGTATTCTGTCCCACTGCAGGGTAAAGGTCAGTTGCTTGGCCTTGGCAAGCGAGGTGATTTAGCCAATACCCATCTATTGTAGTCTCGGACTATGCCTCGAAAAATCCGAAAACACACTTTGCCAAAAGTAGGAATTGAACTCGTAACCTCCAGATATGAGAGATTGACTACTAGGCTACTAAGGCGAGGCGGCGAACATATAATATAATTTCAAAGTCAAAAAGTCAAAATGTCCACCACCAGTCAAAACCACTTGCCTTCGAAAATCACTCATCTATTAGCTGATTTTGACTAAGGACTTCGGTCAAAACCATTTTTAACTGCGAAAATATTAGATAATAGTGCCTTATGTGTTAGTATTTTTGATATATTAACTTCAGTAACCAACCTACAGTAGGATAGTCTTTTCAGATGTTAAAGTTATAGTACACATTTCTTATATGGTTTTTAATTAATTAAAGAGGTAATACATTAAGGAATTAAAAATATAAGAACAAAGAACCTAAAACTAAAAAACCTTAAAAATATAATATAAAAACTAAAATATATTATTAAAAGGAGTCCCTTTAGGCAAGGTTCCGAAGATACTGGCAGCGTTCCCCCGTTGAATAGCAAGACTAATTCTTTGTCCGAGGTAGCTGCCAGTTCTTCGGTCTCCTGTGATGTCGACTAACCTTTTTGCCATTTCCTTAAAAAGCCTTATAGCACTAGGACCCCACGGACCAAGGGTCTCGACACCGAATGGGACAAAATCATATTCGGAGCCTAGACCCCTGTACTTGCATGCTTTAGCTTTTTCAGCCGCTTCACAAGCCGCACCAGCTCTGTTGTTGGTTCCATGTAGATGGGAAGGGGCCAGCGTGTCTGAACAAGTTGCATCCCATACCAGCACCCTGCCCATCTTCCATGGAATCAAACTCATACCGTCCGGTCTCTTGCCATCGTCTCTTGCAATACCGGGCGGCTCAAGTAGACTTTGGCACGTTGACGGTTGCAAGGGACCGGCGTATGATATCGTTAAGTGCGGCATGTCTCGAGAAGCGACGAGATGTTAAATGTAAAATAATGTAATATCTTTACAGAATGTCGACGCACTGAGACAGTCCGACGACGAATCATACTCCCTCAGTCTACTTCTGTCGAAACTGGGAAAGAAACCTATTTTATATTTGGTGCAGCAACCGAGCGGCACCAAGTCTAGGACTATAGAATTCCCTAGTCCTGATTATGAAGATACAGAGGCATTCGCATACGATTACTACAACGAACGGGAAGATTATGATGATAACGTGGACAGCAATGAGTATAATATCGAGTTCACCTTGAATAGGGTGTTGAAGGTGAATAGTCCTATTTTATCATCAACGAGTCTCGGCCTTCATCTCACCTGCCCCCTTACTCTTGAAACCGATCGCTATTGGATCGGATTGATATTGTGAATTTTCGTATTTTTAGGTTACGACACCAGCGCTAATTTGGATTCATATTGGGTGAACTAAATGGCATTGAGTTTTGTATTTTTTTCACTCAATATCCACGCAATATGAATCAATATTAGCTCTGGTGTCGTAACTTAGAAGTTCGAAAATTCACAATACCAATTCAATCCAATGATCGGTTTCAAGAGTAAGAGGGCTGATGGTAAGTGACGACAAGGCCAAAGGTTGAAGTGCACTTTACCCAGAATCCTCTACCACTGAGGAACTGGCTATCATATCTCTAAACAACAGTGCTATGTTGTGTTGTAGGTGTCGCCAAACATTATATAAGATGACTGCTGGAAATCGCAAGAAACTTCAAGGGCTGGTCAGGTCAAGTGTTTTATACATGACAAAAATGACAAAAAAGGAATTCGTGTTTTTTAGTAGGTACTTATCGCCCAGCTGACGGGGGCAACGGCTGGCCGGCCGGCCGTTTGTTGACCCGTCAACGTAGGTATTCTACTTATCACCCAGCTGACACGGCCCTTGAAGTTTCTTGCGGTTTCTAGCAGTCACCTTATATATTACAAGCGGCCGCCCGCAGTTTCACCCGCGTGGTTCCCGTTCGCGTGGGAATATCGGGATTAAAAGTATTCTATGTGTTAATCAAGGTTATAAACTATCTGTATGCCGAATTTGATCCAAATCCATACAGTAGTTTTTAGATGAAAAAGTAACAAACATCCATCCATACGTTCCCGTGGGAATATCGGGATAAAAAGTATACTATGTATTAATATTGAGGTTATAAACTATCTGTATGCCGAATTTTATCCAAATCCATTTAAGTAGTTTTTACGTGAAAGAGTAACAAATATCAATACTTACAAACTTTCGCGTTTATAATATTAGTAGGATGGTATAAGGTAGCCAGGCGCACTTAACAAGCACTACCGCCAACCAAACCAACCTACGGGCGAGAGTGACTTTAACCCCCAAAAGTACGCTTTAAACCGGAACCCAGCAATGCAAAGAAGAATTGCTTAGTGGCAGAAATAGGTCGCCATCCTTTCAAATTCTGTGTAGTATCCTACCACCAGTTTCCATACCAGTGGTTTCGCCCAGTGAGCTTAATATAAAGTGTCAGATTACACAGAAGACAAAACAGCTTGGATCTGAAATGCTCCAAGTACTCCAACAGTTATTTGTAATGGTCTATAATTAATTGATACTTACATTGTTTTGTCGTTTTGTAATGCAAAATTTATTAATTTTTGTTAAATTCATATTTTGTATTTTTAACCTGGTAAAGACATATTCTTTTTTTTTGTAAATGTCGTTGCTTCTGTGCGCTGTGGTTTCCTGCGCCCGTTCTTTGCCACAGTTAAAAAATGACGTCCTGAATGGTTGGTAGGTTAAAAAAGATTTGGACTGTTCAAAGTACTTATTAATTGACTTTATTGAATTATATTTGACTTTGACTTTGAGTTTTCATTAAACCTTTCACTTTGCAGCATGTCAAGCCATCCTCCGGATCGCGTTCATCAGAAAGACTGGACGTGACGAAGCACGTCCTGCGCTCCGCCCTGCGTTCACGGTGTCGCCAAGTCGAATCCTGCGTCAGAAAATGTCCACCGAAGAAACCGTCTTGCCCAAAGACTTGCCAACAAGTATATGACGACCTGAACTTATGCGAACCTGTCACGACACCAGATCCTTGCCAGAATAAGCCGAAGTGTGGTAGAACTATGCCACCCAAATGGAGGTTATAAGGTGTTTGTAACTGGCTGGAAAGTTAATAAAAGAAAGTTTAAAACATGTTTTATTTTAATTCATTTTATAATATTATATCCTAAATAGTCGTAATACAGGTCATAGTAAATTTTAACATACATATTTTCACGACTATTATCCCCAAAGGGTTAGTCAGAGACTAGGCAATGAGGACCGCAGTAGGCAGTCCACTGCTATAGTCCACATTTCGCCAAATTACAACTGCACACGTGCTAAGCGTGATAGGTGGTGAGTCCATCGCCACTCTATGCCGTCGTATGTATGTTCAGTCTTTAGTCTACTTACGAGATGTGGCGGTAGTATAAAATAAATAAACATATGTATAAACTATCCTACACTCACACCAATTATCTAGCCCAAGAAGCTTCGTTATGAAACTCGTTAAATGGTTACTAGACAACGGATAAACATACTTAAAATACTTAAATACATACTTATTATCCATAGAAAACACCCAGACCCAAGACAATTTAGAAAAACAATAATTTCTTAATTGACCCGACCGGGGATCGAACCCGGGACCACAGAGATGGCGACACCATGAAAACCGGTGTACAAACCACTCGACCAAAGAGGTCGTCCAATACTACTAATATACTATTATTCTAATATACTATTAATGAGCCGTTACCAGCACAGCACCAAAAGAGTGGAACTTTCAAACAAATCTATTCATTATTAAAAATAAATGTAAACCGTGTCGCGTGGCGGTGAAAGAATACTACCACCCCCTCTCTTCCCTTGGGTGTCGTAAAAAACGACTAACGGACTAAAGACTGTACATACATCCAACAGCTTAAAGCGGCGATGGGCTCACCACCTGTCACGCTGAGCACATATGCAGCAGCGATATATACGTTACACTAGGTAGGCCCTTCCGAACACACACTATGTTCCACTCATCTGCGGAGTCGACTCGGCACCTTGCTTTAGTGTGGCTTTGATATTCGCGCGTGCGGCGCGGCGAAAATAATTCTTTATTTCTTTTCAAAATGTACACCTTGCCGTTAACTACAATTCAGTTGTCAAGTAAGTGAAATTAAATGTTATTCAAGTCATTATTATGTAGTTATATCGTATTATAAGAATAGAAAATATATTATTATTGTTATTGACAATCTATTTGGGACGCCATCTTGATACACACTACCAACGTAGTGTGTATCTTTGACCGATCAGGGGCCTAAGTCTGCTAATTTACGAATGGCATAATTGAATCGCAATTGGATCGCATTGTAATTGTTTGACACATTTGGTATTCTCTTACTCATTTAAGAATACCAAATGTGTCAAACAATTACAATGCGATACAATTGCGATAGAATTGCGATTCAATTATGCCATTCGTAAATTAGCAGACTTGGGCCCCTGGTCACAGTATAAATATGACTTTAGCTCATATTTATACTGTGCCCTGGTGCTGCAGCGCTGCGATGTCTGTCTGTTGATTAGACGACATTTAACTGTTTACGCCCTGCAAAGGCTGCAAGCGAACTTTAGGTCTCTCATTCCAAAATTTAAACAAATAGTTTGTATGAACGTTCTTGTCTATACTTCTAGGTCAATGATATGCAGTCGCTATTTGGTGAAAAGTGGAATAAGGTAGAGGACTGCTTTTGCTGTCCTCATTGCCTAGTCTCTGACTAACCCTTCGGGGATAATTGTCGTGATTATATTGTATGTATATTTATGTGCTATGTGGTGAGCCCATCGCCGCTCTATGCTGTTGGATGTATGTGCAGTCTTTAGTTTGTCAGTCGCCTTCGACGACACAAAAAAAGAAGTGATGGCTTAGTAATAACGAACCGCTATAGCACAGCTTTAACAGCATATTGCATGAATTCTGTAAAAACATTTCGAGTGACATCTCTGGAAAGGTTTATTCTGTCACAGAAACGATTAGCGCAAAGAACGACGGTATTACTTTTAGAATTACCAAAATTTTAACCTAAGCTGAAATACCTTAGAGAGCAGTCAAGAATCGATGACATATTTTAAAGACAGTACAAAGCATTCCGAACGATATAAAATAACGTCGTCGTGCGGAATCCTTCAGCGATGGTTTCCAGATACCATAGACTTAAGATAATTTAAGACGATAAACAGACAAATTTAAATAATTATCCCTGTACTGTATATATTCGGTTCGAGTATTTCTATTTTCTTGGCTAAGGTATAGAACTAAAAGACAAAATTTCCTATGTAAGATTTATGTTTTATTATAAGTCAAAGAAATCCTATGAAGAATGTGTTAAATAAAGCTAATTAAATAAAGCAATTAAACTTCAAATCAACATTTATTTTGTTTACACTTAATTTTTATTTTGTCATCTCCTATTTTGGAAGGTGCGTGGTTCGATTCCCGCCTGCGGTTGTCGTCTTTTTTAAGCGTTTAAAATTTTATCTCCAATTTCGTCAAATAAAGTCCCAAGCACGTGATTTTTTACGCCCACTCATATTGCAAGCACAATAAATTTAATATCTATTATCAATATTTTTGCAATAATTAGCACCTTTGTTTTTATTTGTAATGTAATCGTGCGATGTTGTGAAGCAAAGTGACAGCGCGATGTGCGCGGGTGGCGGGCGGTGACGTACGTTTGAATATTACGTACATGTTAGAATCTGTATACGCGGCAAAACAATGAAATGGTAAACCGAATAATTCGGCCGAATATCCGGTTCGGCAAAGGTTAAACCGAATGGTATTCGGTATTCGGGTATTCGGTGAAACCACTATTCGGCGCATCTCCAATATATAAGGTGACTGCTAGAAACCGCAAGAAACTTCAAGGGCTGGTTAGGTCAAGTGTTTTAAACATGACAAAAATTACAACAAAAGGAGTTCGTATTTTATTCATTTATTAAATAATTCATTTTGTGATTTTTTATTGGTTAGTCTTTGAGTATCTAATTTATTTTAAAGCAATAACATAAGAAAAATTAAGTGAAAAACAATTTAAAAAAAAAATTTACAACGCGCGGTCAACGGCTGAGCGGCCGACCGTCTGTTGATTCGTTCGCGTCAGCTGGGCGATAAGTACCTACCTACGTCAGTCTGCAATAAGACCATTTTTGTCATGTTTAAAACACTTGACCTGACCAGCCCTTGAAGTTTCTTGCGGTTTCTAGCAGTCACGTTATATATCATTCTTTATACTGTAAACTATAAAGAATAGTATACAAATTATTGGCTTTTCTTTGTGCAATTATCTAGTGACACTTGGATTTTTACTTTTTCTTGAGGTAGATTCACGAGAAAATAGGTAAAACAAAAACAGTAAAAATAAAACACAAAAAATGACAGTAATTTTTTTACAAACCTTCTTCATCATATTTGGCCGTAGATGGTGGGGATGGTTATAAGAGTTTCTATGGCCACCTCCCGACTCCATCATCAGGGCCCTGGGCATCATATAGCACTAAAGTGCTCGAAAAGACAAATCCAACGAACCAAAGCTCGATCAGTTTCCGCCGTTTCATTTAGGAGTTCCTATGGCCACCTCTCGATTCCATCATCAGGACCCTGGACATCGTCTAGCACTAAAGTGCTCGAAAAGACAAATCCAACGAACCCAAACTCTATGCGATTCCGCCGTTTCATTTGGAAGTTCCTATGGCCATCTCCAGACTCCTTCATCAGACCAGCTCAATGGTACCATAACATTGCATTGTCATCGTACTTACATAAGCATACCAAATTTCAGCTCAATCAGGTGAGAACTGTTCAGTTGCAAGCACTAACACACAGGAGAAGACAAATAAAAGCTTGTAAAAAAGGCCTTGTTTGCCAGTGCCAAAAGCGCTCACACATATTTCCGGAGGTTGTATGAATACCCAGTTCAGGCTAATCCGATATTCCGATGCATAGCTCGGGTTTGACTTAGTAAGTGGTTCAATCCGCAGTTGGTAAGTGATTAAACAAATGTTTGAATGGGGCTTAACCCAAAACTGCTTACCTAGTAGTAATTCAAACAAAACCAAAAATTGGAACTATAACTTAACTTTCCAACATTGGGAGAGTATGCAGGCTTTTTATTACATAAAGTTTTATGATCTGCCAAAATTCACAATCACCTGATCATACTTTTGCGACGTCCTTGGTCGCGTGGTTTGTACACCGGTTTTCATGGTTTTATCTTTCACCAATTATCTAGCCCAAGAGAAGCTTCAAAGAAACTCGTTAAATGGTTACTAGACAACGGATAAACATACTTAAAATACTTAAATACATACTTATTATACATAGAAAACACCCAGACCCGAGACAATTTAGAAAAACAATAATTTCTAAATTGACCCGACCGGGGATCGAACCCGGGACCTCAGAGATGGCGAAACCATGAAAACCGGTGTACAAACCACGCGACCAAGGACGTCGCAAAAGTATGATCAGGTGCATACTTTTGCGACGTCCTTGGTCGAGGTCCCGGGTTCGATCCCCGGTCAGGTCAATTTAGAAATTATTGTTTTTCTAAATTGTCTCGGGTCTGGGTGTTTTCTATGTATAATAAGTATGTATTTAAGTATTTTAAGTATGTTTATCCGTTGTCTAGTAACCATTTAACGAGTTTCTTCGAAGCTTCTCTTGGGCTAGATAATTGGTGTGAGTGTAGGAAAGTTTATTTATTTATACTGATAAAGTTCAAATTTTCAGATAATTATTTTGGCGAGCTGTGGGGGTGTGGCTTACTAAAAGAATACTATCAACCCGTGTTGCGTAGCGCTCTTACCTTGGGTGTCGTCGGCGACTAACGGACTAAAGACTGCACAAACATCATCCAACTAATTAGAGCGGCGATAGGTTCACCACCTAGCACGCTAAGCACATGTACAGTTGTTATTGGTGCGACATGGACTGTGGAAGTGGTAGTGTTTGCGGTCCTTATTGCCTATGCCTAGTCTAACCCTTCGTGGATAACACTAATAATTTTTTATACATTACTACCAACCCATTAATGGTGTACAAGACTCGAGCTCTCCGAGTCCTTTTACATAAGGCTCGGAGTCGTTTACAAAGCTCGCGACGACTCCGAGTTTATGTGAACCTCGGAGCGTGACATTAGAGCTTCGAGTCTTCTTCTGCGCTCGAGCCTTTTTCTGAGCTCGAGTCTTTCTTTGATCTCTAGTCTTTTGTTGTGATAAGTTATATTTTGATGTTTCAAGGTTAGCATTTTAATACAAAACAATGATAAGTGTGCTTAAAAAGCAATTATTGTTAATTTAAACATTAATAACACTTATTCAAATTGTAAATGAGAAACAAAATATGATTAATAACAATAGTAGTTAATTATAATTCATCTGAAATCATGCCTCAAGCCTTTATTGAGGGTGAAGCTTCAAGTATTTTTTTAAAACTCGAGTTATTCTTGGAAGCTCGAGTTCATTTTAAGACTCGTGCTCTTTAGGCTTTAGTTATTACTCAGAAAGCTCGCGCTCAACTAGACTCGGGACTCCGAGCCTATCGAGCTCCCAGAGCCCTGCAAATCTGACTCGAGTCTCCAAAATTAGAACTCAAAGACTCGAGGCTTGCACATCACTACAACCCATATCTTGGGTAACCCTTGGGTGTCGTAAAAGGCGACTAACGGACTATTAAGTCTGCACATACAACAGCATAGAGTGGCGATGAGCTTGCAACCTATCTCGCTGAGCACATGTGCAGTTGTAGTTTGATGAAAAGTGCACTGTGGCAGTGGACTGCTTTTGCGGGTATCATTGCCTAGTCTTTGGGGATAATAGTAGTGATTTTAAACCGCCTCTGTGGTCTATTGGGTAAGCCACCGGTTTCAGACCCAGAGGTCCCGGGTTCGATTGCCAGCGGGTGGTACATCTTTGTGTGCTCGGTTTGGTTAGTGCTAGGACTGTTAACTCCGCCTGGCTAGCTACCACCATCTTATCTAAGTCTGTCGCCATAACAACGATGTTTATAGCATTGTTGTGTTCCGACAGTTTGAGATGAGACAGCCAGTTCCTCAGTGGTTAAGGATTCCGGGTGAAGCGCGCTTCCACCTTCGGCCTTATCGTCACTTACCATCAGGTGAGATGAAGGCCAAGCGCTTACCCGTTGCAGAATAAAAAAGTAAAAATAAAATATTTTAGTGCCCGGTCTTTTCAAATATTTTTGTTGGTCTATGGCCGCTGGTATGTTACGTGGTGTATGTAAGCACTTGATAGCTCCTTTGATGTAAATGTCTATTGTGAAAATAGCAGTGTTGTTTTCTTTAGTATACAAAATATCAATTTTATAAGTTTTAATGTATAAAACACAGTCCGGTCTTTGGAAATAAATAAACTTTCCCACAAACACATCAATTATCTAGCCCAAGAGAAGCTTCGAAGAAACTCGTTAAATGGTTACTAGACAACGGATAAACATATTTAAAATACTTAAATACATAGGTACTTATTATAATAGAAAATACCCAGACCCGAGACAATTTAGAAAAACAATAATTTCTAAATTGACCCGACCGGGGATCGAACCCGGGACCTCAGAGATGGCGACACCATGAAAACCGGTGTACAAACCACTCGACCAAGGAGGTCGTCAAATAATAATTATAATAAATAATAAAGTTTATTATCGCCAAAGGTTGTACATAAAATCTTACAAGTAATATGGCAGTTAAATTAATGAACTTATGACATAAATATAAATGTTGTGTAATGTTGCCCTTACTGGGTCAAAAAATGACCCGTATGAAGGACATCCATTCCCATTAAATAATTGACACATTATTAAAGTAATAATAGGAGAGAGACATTAGCAAGATTTTAGAGTGGTTACATTTCACGTTACAATGTTAATTACTTCTTTACAGTTCTATACTTTCACAATTTACACCAATTTTTCTTCCAAATTTATACAATGGTAATTTAAACTTTACAATTTCACACTTATTATAAATATAATAATATAAATAAATAAAGTCTAAATAGACTTTATTTTATTTCTTGCAATTTTATAGTTTTACAACACTTAAGTCATTTATCTCTGAATAATCCCTTACATATATTTTCTTAATTTAATTTAACAATTTTAATTTTTAATAGGTAATGTGATATGTTGTGTATGACTTTATGTTATGATGTATAGGGCATTACAAACTGTTCGGTTTCTTTATACGTTTTTTTTAACAAGTAATTTAAAACAGAATTCTTACACTCAGAATACGACAAACTATTAAAATGTAGTTCAGCGTTGATTTTGTTATAAAGTAATGGAGCCAAATAATAGGAAAATCTTTTCGTGAATGTAAATTTAGGATGTGGTATAGCACAGATTTTGTCTTTCCGACGCTTATTGATATTGACAAGGGGAGCATTTCGATGTTGTTTAAGAATAGCATTTAAAACAAAAATTTGCCGTACAGTTAGGACCTTGCAGGCAGCATACAGTTCAGATGTCGGAAACAGCAGGTGTCTAAAAGTAGCTACTTTCAAAACTGCACGTTGGGCGATTTCAAGAGGTTTGAGAGTGGTTTTGGCTGCTCCTCCCCAACATGTGATGCCATAAGAAATGATAGACTGAACCAATGCGTAGTAAACTGATCGTAGAATATGGTGATTAACAACGTGTCGTAATATTTTAAATATATAGATCATTTTTCTGGTTCGCGCTGTCAGTTGTTCTATGTGAGCTTTAAAGTTTAGATTACACCATCATTAAATCATCAAATACACCATCGCTACTCTGAAACTGCGCAAAAATATCAGCTGTTAGATAGAAATGGCTATACGTAACGATGTGGCTATTTATCAGGAAAAATAACCATAAGGTATTTAATTCTGACAATAACACTAAATTAATAATTGACTGTGTAATGCGCAAAGGAGAATGACCAAACCAGCCTATTCGATATCTATTGCGTCTTAGGGTGGATTCGACCAAACTGGAATAAGATCTTATACCTAGATTAAACGCCGAATTTGTATAGACTAATCTCGGAGTAAGTCTTATTCCAGTTTGGTCGAATCCACCCTTTAATCATTTACATATCAAAAGTGTTCTCTTAAGTTATAATGATTACTGTTATGAAAGGTTTTCTATAGAACGCCGCGTTAAGAGTCAAGTGAATGCTGAACTGAACTGAACTGATAGTCATGAGATAACAGTTGTCATAACATCAAAATACCTAAAAAGTCTTAAGCTAAAAATGAAGATAGCTTCAAACTCCCGCATGATATTGTAATGTAATTTTTTCTTCATAATTCAGAGCATTGCTGCTATTGATTGCTATTTATTTCATTAAAGCGCTGTGTTACGCTAGCTAGCTAAAAAACTAGCCTAACTCCCAAAATTTAAAATGGTAATTCTCCTTTTCACTTAGCATCAGGTGGATTTAATCATTATTATCAGGCGGATTCCATCACTATCTTAGGGATGTGAATAATGCGGTCTCACAGATTGTTCACTGGTTTAGTGTAAATAACTTGCTATTAAATGAGGGAAAAACCAAATGTATAAGATTCGTATTGCCTAATGTTAAGCAGGTAATAACTAGTGTACAAATTAAAGATAAGAATGTGAATCCTGTGGACACCACTGTGTTTCTAGGCATCACTTTGGATGCCAAGCTTCAGTGGGGCCCACATATAGCTAAATTGTCGAATAGACTTAGCTCTGCGGCTTATGCAGTAATGAAGATCCGTCAATTAACTGACGTTGATACAGCTAGATTAGTTTATTTCAGTTACTTTCATAGTGTAATGTCGTACGGCATTTTACTGTGGGGAAATGCTGCCGACATTCAAACTATCTTTGTGCTGCAGAAGAGGGCTATTCGAGCAATATATAACCTAAAGGCTGGTGACTCTCTCAGAGAGAGATTTAAGGATATAAGTATAATGACTGTAGCATCACAATACATTTATGAAAATCTCATGTATGTTCATAAAAATATTGATATGTTTTCAAAAAACAGTCATATTCACAATTTAAATACTAGAAGTAAGAACAAATTTGCAGTACCTTATACTAGGCTTCATAAAACAAATAATTCTTTTAAGGGTCTGTGTGTACGATTTTACAACAAAGTACCAATTGATATTCGGAAATTAGTTCTTGATAAATTTAAAATTCATATCAAAGAAAAGCTTTATAAAAAAGCTTATTATAAAGTATCAGATTAGAAGACAAAACAGCTTGGCTCTGAACTGAGATGCTCCAAGTACTCCAAAAGCTATTTCTAATTGTATATATATATAATTGTTTAATTTATAGTACCGTATATTTTACATTCAAATTATTATTTTGTATTTTATGACCTGGTAACGACATATCTTTTTTTTTTGTAAATGTCGTTGCTTCTGTGCGCTGTGGTTTCTTGCGCCCGTTCTTTGCCACAGTAAAAAAATGACGTCCTGAATGGGTGGTAGGTTAAATATTTGGAGGATTCAAAGTACTTATTAATTGAGTTTATAGAATGAATATATTTTGAATTTTGAATTTTTGAATTTTATGGAAACCAATTTCCATCAAGAGTGAGATAATGAATTATAATAAGATAAAAAAATTATTGAGTTTTCCAATCAACAAAAAACCAATCACATTTTTAGAAAGTGTAACACAACACGCATAAATTTTCCAAAACATTTTTAATTAATTCTCCACGTAATTACTGAACCGAAATGCTTGTAACAAGTAGTCGGTTATAACATTGCACTTCTATCGTAGACGCCACAAGAACTACACCAAAATGGCGACTGCGAATCGGGGATTTTTAATCCCTGTAGTATTAACAATCACATTTGTTATGGTAAGAATTTCATCACTCCTCTATCTCCACTTCTGTGTTCTTTCTTATATTGTTATAACCTACAATTACGCCTAGCGATGAGAGAGACTTAGTTTTTCAAGGCCTATTAAAAATACTAGACTATTTTTTAAAGCCTTACGACTAGATTAGTCTTGTAACTCTTTAGACTTTAGTCATAAGACTGCAAACTGACGGCTAATTTCAGTCATAGTCTTTAACCTTATAACGTAAAAGGCTTAAAATACTAAAAGGACTAAAAGCGCCCTATCGCCTTAGGCTGGCGTGTCACATAGGAAATCGAACGTTTTGATAATTCATGAGCAAAATAAAATCGGAAAGCAGCAACATTGTTAATTCTTTTTTACATTACTGTTGTTGTTAAGTTTTTTTTTTTAATTAACTCTTAAACCCGGGGGTCCAGTAAACCCCAGCGTTTTATTTTTGAAAGTATTTTTACTAAAACGAAATGCACGGACACGTGACTCAAGCTTATCCTCGATGACGCGGGTGGCCATCTTGTCCTTGTCACCAGTAGTGCGTTAGCATTGGTGCACTGTAGTCGTAATTATCGCTGTTTTGGGGTCCATCAGACCCCAGGGTAGGAATAAAGTATTATTTTTTTCTTTTCTGCTGCTGTTTGTACATTAATATATGCTGTTGTTTTTGGTGAAAAAATAAGAAAGTACGTTAGATTTGTTGATGTTTGTAACTATAGTAATAGTATTAGTTAACTTCACATAGAAAAAACGTGATTTGATGGACCAGATAAGTCACAAGTACAGTGTGTTTAAGAGGACAAAAAGATGGCCAGTAGCAGTTTTTTTGGCCTTATAAATATAGAGGGTGTTAACTCATATGTGCTGCTAAAAATGACCACAAAAAAACCATATGAAAGACGACTTTTTCTAAAAAAACTTGTCTTGAACTTGATCACCCCTCAAATGGAAGAAAGATTAACATGGCCTTCTTTGCCCACAAATCTCCAAGACCTCCTAAGAGAAATTTCACAAAAAAAAGCAGCCTTTAGTCGACGCAGGTCCTGCTCCCATGGCAAAAAAAAGATGTGCTGTCTGCTCAAAAGGGAAGGATCGTAAAACGAAGGTTTCCTGTGGTATGTGCCGTAAACCTCTCTGTGGTAAACATACCGCACCAAGATGTGAAGACTGCGTCACCCAAAAAAAATGATATTTTTTTATAATGCTAGTTAAGTTTCCTTTCTAAATATATAATATTTTTATTAAATTTGTGTTTTTTTATTTAGTATGAATGATTCAAATATTGGGGTCTATGAAACCTCTGGGTAGGAATAATGTTTCTCTTAAGATGGGTAGGGTTCAAGGGTTAATAAAACATTCAAAAACAAAACTAGTCGTTTTAGTCTTTTAGTTTTTGGAAAACAACTCTAGTCGTTTAAATTGCTTAGTCTTTTAATACAACGACTAAGTCTTATTAATAAAAACACCAACCTTTAGACTTTATTTTAGAGTCGAGTCCTTTAAGATGGAGGCTAGTCTTTTTAAAAGGCCTTAAAAGACTTAGTCTCTTTTATCGCTAAGTACGCCTGCTTCCCGGAGGATTAGACCTAGATCACTGCGTCCGGTTTGCTACGATCCTGCCTCACACATATCCATTGTTTCACTCACTCTTATAGTTATAACGTTCTTCATACATGCACGTCTATTTAGGGTACTCTAGACCAGTGGCCTGATTCACGTATTTCGTAATAGTCGAAATATCGTTTACGTTTAGAAGTCGTCCTATTGAAAAACAGTCAAAAATCCGTATTCACCTGTCATTTCGCTAGAACGATTACTCGATAGGAACGCAACTTAGCGATTTGTCAACTATTTAAACTTAATGTTACCATTGAGAACGTTACCGATCTGATCAAAGTACGGCGCGATCCATGCATGCAACAACCGTAAAGAAAATACCGGATACTCAACGGCAACAAAAATAATCCAGTTGATAATTATTATACTATAAGTGACCATGATAGTCTAACACTTTTTTAGCCTAGATCTTTTTAGTTCTTATAGTTTCTAACAAGCAATCTCTTCCAGGCAACCTTGGGTGATAGAAATATAATAAAAAGAATATTGAAATGGGCGCAAGAATAAGGGAAATAAGAATTAGAAATATAAAATAGATCGGATAATAATATTAATAATAATAATGAAATATAATTATAATTTAAGTAAATGAATGAGATCAAAAGAGATCATGCAATATTATGGTACCTACATTAGGGAAATAAATAAAACTAAGATGTTAAACGTAAAAAATGACTCAGGACCTGCTAAAAAACGTAAAAAATGACTCCAGACCTGCCTTTTATTACTTGCTAACTGTTTTCTATTTCCTGGATTCTTTTAGTTAGTTTTTAGCGCAACGCCTAAAAGACTGCTTATTTTCGGCGGGCTGCAAAAGTCCACCGTAGCTTATTTGGAATACCACCTGACCCGGAATGTCAGAAGGGTGCCGGTTCGAATCGTGCTCGTGGATTTTTTTCCAATATTTTCTAATTTGTAACTGCTTATTTATATTTATATTAGATATTAGATTATTTATATTATATAGGTATTGATAGACATGCTACTAAATAAGCATGCTTATTAGCATGCTTATAACAAGCGTACTTATACGTTGCATGCTAATTACTAGCAACGCTTTGACACACATACTACTAAGTAGCAATTGCGCAATAGTGGCATGCTTTCATGCTAGTAATGAGCATGTCTATCGGTACCTTGAATGTGTTCAATTCAATTTTCAGCTTGCTACTCCAACTGTGGCGGAACGATCCTCACTTCTCTCCAGCCTTCTCAACAATAAAGCCTCTGACAATAACAGACCGTTGGTATTGGTTCTTGATAACTCTGTTCTTTCTAAAGGACAGCTATCCAACCTTGACTCTGATTTGCTTGACCTAAATCAGCGCAACGATAAAGCTTCGTCATACGTTTTAAATCTTCTAAATCAACAGGCTCAGGTAATTTTCTTTGTATTATATCTATACAAACACACATACATTTGTAGTACCAGTATAGTATTAGTATTACATATTCTATAAAAATATATTTATAGGTCTAGGTAATTTTGTCTTTATTTTGGTTGCACTTTGTGTCACCCCTATAACATTTTCTCGCACACTCTCTGGGTTGACTGGAAGAGATCTCTTTTAGAGATAAGTCCACCTTTGCATACAATGTCTCTTGTCACTTATGTAACTGTGTTTCTGTGCAATAATGAATATATATACATACACTCTAAGGGTTAGACAGAGACTAGGCAATGAGGACCACAAAATTACTCCTTTGCCATTGTCCACGATTCACCAAATAATAACTGCAAGTGTGCTAAGCTTGACAGGTGGTGGACCCATCGCCGCTCATAACTGTTGGATGTATGTTCAGTCTTTAGTCCTTTAGTCGCCTTTTACCACACTCAAAGGAAAAGATGGGTCAGTAGTATTTTTTAAATAAGCCGCCACCACACAGCTCAATTAGGTATCTATTATTTTTGCTGATTTACATAAATTAACTATAGAAAAACTTGAGATAGAAATTCTTAGATTAATAAAAAACAAATGGCAGTGGCTTAAAATTGAAGAGCGAGTGTGTCTGTCTTTGGAATAGAGACGTATTAATTAAGACGCCAGCAAATAATTGGACAATCTAAGCCCTAAAATGCGTTAATAATAATGGGCAGTTGGCCGAAGAGTCGTCTCTGATAACATTATTTGATATTGGATTACAGATCATTTAGCTGATTAACCCTATTTTAGTTATCTGTAAAAAATATCACTCCTCAATTTGACTTATGAGATTTTTTTTTTAATTAACATACATATAACCGGTAGATCGGTAGTAACATATTTACTCCGTGGCAGTAACGCTGATATTGCACAAATTATCCAAAATGCTTTATTTATTTTAATAACATGCTTACTATTTATATATATTTTTATATATTTTTGTTACAGTCTTCAAACAGGGACTCAAGATTCGGGAAACCATCTAGACAAAGGGACAGTAGAGTAAGATTTCAGAAGCATAATAAATTGCACAACAGGCTCCGTAACCATGAAGCTGTCCTATATAATAATGCCAGATATCGAAACTACCATAGAGACGATAATCGTAATCGATACACGTCTTTAGAAGATGATGGTGAGTATCGTGGTAGAGGTGGAAGATATCAACATAGAAAACAAAGGTCTAACAGACACTTAAGAACTGGTGATAAGCAGCAACAGCAAGACAGAAAAGATGATGATAGGAGAGATAGAGAAGATCAGAAAAAACAGGATAGAGAACAGTCACGAAACCGAGTAGATGAAGTTGACCAAGGCAAAAATGAAGGACCGAAAACAAGGGTTCAAGGGAGAGCCCAAGATCAGATACCTGTAATTAAGAGTTTGTTACGTTCTGTGAGTTGTGTTGCTAAGATCGAATGTCAAGACACTTGTGACGACAAATATGGTAAAGGCAAGGAAAATGATGAATGCGAAGATAAATGTGAAGAGAAATACGACGAATGCGACGAGAAATCGGAAGAGGACACATGCGGAAACTCGTGTGAGGAGCCTACGACAAAAGACGATTGCAATGGTAATGGTAATGGTGGTAGTACTAAAGGACCACCAACGGAACCCGATACATATTGTAAGAGATGTTAAATAAAGGTTGATTTTGAAGGATTTTTTTTATTTCTTTGCATTGAATAATATGTAAGACTTGATTATGATATGGCTAATATTCACATAAAACATCTTTTTCGTAATTTAATAGTTGCCGTTAAACTAGTAAAGCTTATTTCTTTAAAAAAAATAATTACATAATATAAAGTAAAGTAGCCGTTTTCCTCTGTCTGTGGCACCGCACTATTCTCCTAAACAACGCAATGGTTTTTTTTTGCGGTTTTCACTAAAAGATAGAGCGTTAACTGAGGATAGTTTTTGTTTACATTTTGTAGATATAATTTTTTAAATGGCTATAACCTATGACGGTATTTCTAAGTTAGCGTGGACGAAGGCGCGGGAGGGCCGCTAGTCATAAAATAGTGCAAGCGATGCGGAATTCGAACAAGTCCTACCACTTACCCTTTTTTTTTGGTTCCTGGTAGAGAAAGTTTTACGCATACCACCGCACCAGGGAAATGTGCGGTAGTTACGTGTGACTCCCCTCCTCAAAGAAGTTAAGTAGGAGGGGTTTACCCACTAAAACCCCCGGAATATCTCAGACTACCCGCTTAGCATTCACAGCGTTACTACGCTACAACGCCCCACATACTTACGTGGGGTAGGAGATGCCTAGCAATAGTGGGGTGGGTGGGTGGTGGGTTCCTATGCCTATCCATCCATCCATAAAAAAATAAAATTAGACGATTCAAAATGCTTATTTTAAGCTTACTGAATAAAGATATTTTGATATTTGATATTTGAATCACGATTATTATCCCCGAAGGGTTAGTCAGTCAGTAGTCCACTTTTCACCAAATAGCGACTGCACATCTGCTCAGCGTGACAGGTGGTTAGCACATAGCCGCTCTATGCTATTGGAAGTATGTGCAGTCTTTAGTTCGTTTTTAAAAAAAAATTACTTTAATATACCTTATAGTTTACTATTAAATAGAGTTTCATTTTATAGTTTAACTTCATTAATCACAGCGTCCGTCATTTCGACGGACGCTGGGCGTTGCAGGTAGCCAAAAATGTTGAGCTTTCTAGTGTTAAAGTGCAAGGTCGCCCGCCACTCATGAACCGTTCTGCCCCAATGGCCGTCAGTAGCTCGAGCGATGTACCTTTCAAATAAGTACGTACAACATGGTAAAAATAGTGCTATGGTAAAAAATTATAATATATTCATATTTATTGTATCAGTCAGCCTTTTTTCGATTTTGATCAAATAACGTGATCGATTCAGTCTTGGTTGAATGCTCGGCTCTCAGAATTAATAATGTGACTGAATCTTATAAGATTCAGTCAATTCTGAGAGCCAGCCTATTTCTTTCCATTCTTCGCATAGAAACTAACCATAATGCCTCACCATAGTCAAAATACATTTATTGTAACATGTGTCACCGGCATGTCACCAATGTCAATATTTAGACATGTAAACGTTCATGAACCATGTAGGAACTCTCATTTTACAGGAATTTGAAAGTGGACTAGGGATTATAAATATGATTTGTTATGAATTCAATAAAAACAATTTAACTGAAATATTTTAACATAAACTGCGCACCGACTTGACGCACAAAAATGTCGGCACCGGATAAAAAGGTAAGACAAAACCGGCAGGCAAACCAATCATGAAACATTGTACCTATCCGCGTCGCGTATCGGTGAAAGAATACTACCACCCCCTCTCTTCCCTTGGGTGTCGTAAAAGGCGACTAACCTGCGCATACATCTAACAGAATACAGCGGCGATGGGTTCACCACCTGTCACACTGAGTACATTTGCAGTCGCTATTTGGTGAAAAGTTGACTATAGCAGGGGACTGCTTTTGCGTTCCCCATTGCCTAGTCTCTGACTAACCCTCCGGGGACTATAGTCGTGACTATATGTATGTACACTGAAAGAACAAAAAGGTTGATTTTGCACGGGTTGGCGACACATTAGTTGAAATAACAAAGTGATGGGTTAAAGCAACATGAACAAATTGTTGTTTTCACAGAAAAGTTTTTGTTGATATGAAAACAGTTGTTTTTACCTATTTGTACATGTTGGCGTAACAATTCATGCATAATTCAATAGGTAATTGTTGATTTTACTGTTCAAGTTGTTGAAATAACCATTTTTAAAGTTAAATTTACAAAATAAATACGTTAAAACAACAAAAGATATTTGTAATAAGTTCAAATTACCGTAACTGATCAACAATACAGTTTTTGTTCATTCAACAAAACTCAAGAGTAGGTGCAATATTAACCCTAAAATTTGTTGAAATATGGTAAAACCAACTAATAATTTGTTTCCGTGTATGTATGTATGTAGGTATCGTATACATTTTACGTAAGTATACGTTTTTTTTTACACCGCTACCCAACACGGTTAAAAAAGTATAACCGCTATGAACTCCTTTAATAGCAAGCATGCAGCTTTGCGCTTATGAAAAATTCTCAGAAGAAAAGTTGTAGCAGAATTAACAAGTTCGAGACCGCAACATCTCCTACAACTAGAATGTTTGAAATGTTATTTAATTAATGTTTTATATTTTAGCGTTTTATTAACGCTTAAATACACTTAACTAAAATTTTTAAACACTGAAAAAAGACGACAACCTCAGGCGGGAATCGAACCATGTTGACTAAAACATAAATAAGCATCAAGCACTGACAAATTTCGACGGTTGAAAGCCAGACCTCGGTAGCCAAGTGGTTAAGGCAGCCGCCCGGAATGCGGAAGGTGCGTGGTTCGATTCCCGCCTGAGATTGTCGTCTTTTTTCAGTGTTTAAAATTTTACTTAAAAAATTTTACAATGTTATTTAAGTCAAGAATTTTTAATAGATTTTCTGAATAAGATATGTGTGTAGGCAGACTTTCAACCAAGTGGACAGACGATATGGTAAAGATACAGGGAAGCCGCTGGATGCGAGCAGCATAATACGGCGTGGTGGAGATTCTTGTGAAAGGCCTTTATTTAACATTGAATGTCAATCAGCTAAATCATATAATGATCATAGGGATATCTTTGTTTATGAACACGTTTTTGTTTACTTACCATGTTTGTTGTTTATTTTCATTTATAGGTAAGTACATGTTTATTTAAAAACTAACATGGACTTTTGTGGAAAGAGTTCGATGTAGGCCGCATATTGTCTTGACAGTGTTACCGGATTTTATGGGTGGCGAGAAACATTTTTGTTTGTTTTTTATACTAAGCCCGGCAAATGACCCCACTCCACCTGATGTCAAGCGGAAATGAAGTCCAGGCGCGAGGACAACTGGTGCAGCGTAAGAGACGTAAGCATCAGTCACCCTCACTCTGCCGGCCCACAAAGTGCTTCTTCACGCCTCGTTTGAAGGACCCTATGTCATAGGTAGGAGGGAATACGTGTGCTGGTAGACTATTCCATCTTTTGGAAGTGCGACAAAGAAACGAGTCACCAAATTTCTTTGTGCGTGATGGAATATTATAGACTGTAAATTGGTGACTCCAGAGAGCAGCACGCGTACTCCTATGGAGGAAGGGCGAAGGAGGGATGAGGTCAAAGAGTTCTTCAGAGCACTCGCCATGGTATAAACGGTAAAAGACGCTGAGTGGCGCAATATCTCTACGCATTTGCAAAGGCTCGAGAGATTTAGTGACCTCTGCATTGCCGATGATGCGCACAGTGCGGCGCTACAATCTGTCTAAGGCATCGAGAAGGTACTTTGCGGAGCCGTCCCAAAGGTGAGAGCAATACTCCACGCAAGACCGCACCTGTGTCTTGTATAATAGACACAACTGATCAGGCGTGAAGAATCGCCGCACCTTGTTCAGGACACCGAGTTTACGTGAGGCATTTTTAATTACGGTTTCGATGTAGTCCTCTTGGTTCAGATCGCAGCGGATATCCATACCGAGCATGTTAATACTGCTCTGCAGTCCTATAGATGTTGAAGAGAGGGAAGGGGAAGGAATGGCGACTTTTTCGCTGTGAACGCGCACACCTGTGAACTCCACCAGATTATAAAGTTAAACACTATAAAGTTGGCTAGCTTGGTGGGTTATGGCCCATGCCCATGTCTATTAGGAAATACTTATTTAGGCTGATGACGATGATGAAGTACGAGTATATTCTGTACAAAATGTTTACTTTAATTTGCATATAACATTCGTATAATCACTACTATTATCCGAAGGGTTAGTCAGAGACAAGGCAATGAGGACCGTAGTCCTCTACCATAGTCCAATTTTCACACAATAGCGACTGCACTTGACGCGCTCAGCGTGACAGGTGGTGTGCCCATCGCCGCTCTATGCTGTTGGATGTAAGTGCAGTCTTTAGTCCGTTAGTCGCCTTTTACGACACTCAGGGGAAGAGAGGGGGTGGTAGTATTTTTTCACCGCTAAGCGACACGGTTATAAAATTTAATTAGCATGTAATATTAAAATTTGCGTAAATTTAAGAAAACGATGTAAGGAAGTATGTTTTATGTATCGTACTAATTATTTTTCAGAAAGAGATGGTATACGAAAAGGATACTGTGTCAGATACATCTGTGAGTATTCCATTTGTTTAGTTTTTAATCAAACTCTATCGTAGAAGGGAAAACAAAAAATTATAAAAGTTATTATAATTCTTTTTCAGCGCGACGCTGATAGATCGGAATCGAAAGTGGTAAGGGTAACTAATTGGCTACTTGACAGTTTTCGAAAAAGTGTTTAAAAAATTACAAACGCTTATTTTATACCCCGTACAATATTTTCTTTCTCGAAAAAGCTTTATTTAACGGTAAAAAACATATTTTTCTTGATTTCTAATTTCGTGCGAAAACGATTGGTCACGTGACATTTTGCTCTGTGACGTCACATTTCAATAAATATAGAAACTTATCTTGAAACCTGACAGATAGTTTTTGTATATTTTGTGAAATGTGACGTCACATGAAGCACAATCATGGCCGCCCGTGTTTCGGGTCTTGTAATGCACAGATAAAAATCGCAAATTTATTTTGTAAAAATATAATATTTACAAATTATCTTAATGAAAAAAACTATTGGATAATTATCGTTAAATCATAACCTCCCACTTCCGACATATTTCTAATTTTATTGTTACAATTGTCAAATAGCCAATTGCGTCTTCTACCTTACAAAAAAAATACATATTTATCACAACAAATATTTATTTATTATCTGTTTAAGTAAAAAAATTGCGCGCATCCTTCGGTACCTACGGCTGCATTTATTTTGTTGTTTCTCATGCTAGGTTCCTAATACCACTCTAACAGATATGTATACATTTACAGTAATAACATTAACATCACAAAACTTTTTAAACAGGCCACACATTTGTAAAAAGAAATATTTAGAAAGTGCCCGTTTCCAATAACAACAGCTGTTTATCTTTTAATTTGCAATTACAGCAGTATCAAGTTGGGAGATAAGGATTATTAAAGTCTCCTTTTATTATACAAACGTTACAATTGTTTATGAATTTCTGTCGTCATACCACGAACGAGTAAACAAAGAAGGAATCCCCGTCAATGACATGTGTAAATATGGCACACCCTTACACAAAGGTAAGCCGGTCGGCCGTCATTGCGATGTCAACCGTCCCCTTGACAGCACACACCAGCGTAAAGGTTGCTTCACTTGTAAGTATCGCGGAGGAATTTTTCCCGTGTTCTTTTAGCAATAACACGTGTTGTGAGACTCCATTTTAATTCAATCTACCGTACAATACTAAAATGTACTATAATAAAAATATATACCACTTGAAATTTATTTATTTATTGACATTACAACACCTTTGGGGCTGTCCATTAATCACGTGAGGCTTGAAAGGGGGGGAGGCGTTCGGCAAGAATCACGAAATGCCACAAGGGGGCCCCCCTCCCCCCTTGTAGTAAGATATCACGTGTATTTATTTTTCCGTCAAAAGCGCTATTTCTAAACCGAAAGCGACGTGTAGTGTAACCTTGACTCGCCGTTGTAAAAAAAGAACCTGCAACCGTTCTGTCCAGACAATTTTATCATGATCCTTAATTCTCTATAAAAAAATTTGATTATACTTTATAAGTACCTGTATTTAAAAATAATATAAAAAAAATTAAGATTCTGTAGGTACTAAAAATACACGTGATTGGGGGTGGGGAGGGGGCTAACCGCCCCGGGTTAGCCTTAAACCTCACCGCGTATCACCAAGGGGGAAAAAAATGCTAAAAAAACATCACGTGATTAATGGACGGCCCCTTTACAGTTTACACCAATGCGATGTTATAGAAAATTTTATAAGTAGATACAAAAACACAAAGTAAATTTTAAAAACAAAGTTAAAAATTAAAAAATACAAAAAATTACAAATTTAAACTTTAAGGCTTTGGTTTAATGCTAAACGCGAAGCCATTAACTAAGCTAAAATAAAAAAAATATCGCGGCAGGGAGTCCTTATTTTTTTACTCGTAAAAAACAATTAAGACCCGCTCAGCTAGTGCAATTTTCTCGCATCTCTACTCAGCATTTGATTACTCACTAGACATTTTATACACTATCGATAAAATCCTCCTTTTTTCTAGTACGACACGGAATCCCTGTATTCGCTTAATACTGAACTGACGAACTACGTAAGTCGGAGGACCAGCTCGTTGTGCCACGAGGTATACCCTGGCACGGAGAGAATGGACTACGACTTCGTATTGGAGAGGAGGAACGTTAACAGCACCAAGTGAGTTTTTAAAACAAATATGCAATATATAGTAGATTTTTAACCAAGGGGATAAAGCAGTGTCTTCTGTCGCGGGTGACGATTTAAATCGCGAGCGTAACGAAGGACTCGAGGTTTACTCCCGAGCGTAGCGAGGGTGTCAAAAACTTAAATCACGAGCGAAGCAAGGGATTTAAGATGAGTCCTGAGTATAGCGAGGGATTTAAGTTCACCCAAGACTAAGACAGCTTTATCACCGAGGAAAATACTCTACTTTTCGTACCATTTGCGAAAATTAACACAATAATAATATGAGATAAGCATTTATTAAAAATAATGACAATTAAAAGTACATTGGTCCAATTATTGATAGAGAGAGTTACATTTTTGTTTGGTTCATTTATTGATTACAAATCAACTCATCAAGAGTTGATTTGTAATTTTTTTTTTATTCCTTTTTTTTGTATTTTTTATTATTATTATATTTTTTTTATTTGATTTAAATATAAATTATATAAATTTGTTCCTTTTTCAAAAAGATGTATAATGCTTTATATACAAACTCAATGGTGTATACACAGATGTAGTTCAGTATAAATTTCGGTAAGTATTCCTAATTTAAATCACATTCTCCCCCTAGAGAATGAATGAAATTCAGTACAACTTTCTTTCCCTGTTTTTAACAGATTAAAAATGACTATTGTTATGTTCGCTTTTTGTGGCATAGAATGTCACTTTTTTGAGCAAGTGGTACGAAAAATATTATATTCACCTTCTATCACAGCAATTATTTAGCTCAAGTTAATATTTTTGAAGCTTTTTTAAATGGTTATCTTGATAACGGATATACCTACATAGTTGTAAGTTTGTAAATACATAGGTAAATAAAAAATATTCGATTCACAAGGACTGCACTGCTTGTCATTTGCTACCAAATGAAATGTAAATAAGTTAAGTTAGAAAATTGTATAAGTGCTTGTACTGTCGCATTGGGTTTTTATCTGTAATGGTAGTGTTAAGGGGATCCTGCACGAAATTGCGAAATTTACGTATTTTTAAGTTACTTGTACTATGCGCTGAATTAGAAATACATTAATGGAACTTACGTAAGTTAGCCTGAACATTGCACAAGGTCGTGGTGCTGTTGAAATTTGAAACAAATTCTTTAAACTATAACAAACAATACATTAATCTAATGAGTCCAAAAAACATTTTTTTTCAACAACTTTCTTAATTTTATGCATGAAACAATAATTCTTACATGAAAATATTTGTATTGATATTCCGCAGGTCACCCCCATCTTTAAAAAGTAAATTAAATTTTTTAACACAAGCGCGTGACGGTTTTGTACATTTCGCAGAATAAAAACATTGCTATAATCAGATTACTAGGTCTGAAACTTCAAAGCAGAATTGTTCCAATTTTAAATATCAATATGATTGATTTTGCTTTGAAGTACATTATGAGACTTATGTCAGTGTTTGCGATCGAGCGGCACCCCCTTAAGTTTGGTTGTTTTGAATAAATAAATACTATAAACACCCAAATACGAAATCTATTAAAAACATTTATTTCTAAATTGACCAAACCGGTAATTGAACCCGGGACCTCAGGGACCTTAGCGACGCTAGGAACCGGTGTGCTAACCACTCTACCACGGAGGTCGTTAATTAGGGTACACTACATTATTATATACGAAAAACTTAATTCCGAAACTCATAATCACGAATTTCAAAACTCCGGATTTTATAATTCCGTATGGTTCAGAGTTCCAAATATCACAATTCTGATATATCATAAATCCTTTTTTTTATAAATCCGAAATTACAAAATCCCGAACGTTTACAATTACGAAAATCAAAATTCCGAATTTCAATTTTTCTAATAATTAAAATTCCGACTCAACAATAATCCGAAGTTTCATAAATACGAATATCAGAATTCCGAATTATAAAAATAGGTACCGAAATCAATCAACAATAATATAATTATTGTCCCGGTGGAAGAAATCTCCCATTTTACTCTGAGGTGCTTCTTCCTAAACCGCTACGCTGCGCTTTGTGATTGTCTTGAATTTCGAGGTTATTTTTTTTTATTAGACAACAGAAATACTAACTCCTGTAGGTCACGTGATAGGTTAGAAATTTAAGTAGGACAGTACAAGCACTTATAAAATTTTCTATCTTAACCTATTTACATTTAATTCTGTAGCAAATAACAAGCATGGATTTTCGCAAAGTGACGCCAGATTCCATTCATTATCTTGAGATTTTAAACATTATCATTGTTGTTAACAGTGTTGCGCAGCGGTGAAAGAATACTACCACCCCCTCTCTGCCCTTGGGTGTCGTAAAAGGCGAGTAACGGACTAAAGCCTGCACATACATCCAACAGCATAGAGCGGCGATGGACTCACCACCTGTCACGTTGAGCAAATGTGCAGTCGCTATTTGGTGAAAAGTGGAATATGGCAGGACTGCTTTGCTGTCCTCATTGCCTAGTCTCTGACTAACCTTTCTTTGGAATTCTTTGCCGGCGCATGTGTTTCCCAGCTCCTACAGTCCCGGGTCTTTTAAGCGGGGCGTGAAACGGCATTTAAGCAGGCCGTCATGAATGGGTGCGCTCTTTATCGTGCTTATTCCACGGTGGGGAGCGCTCTCATTATTTTGGACTGCATCGGCTGCTTACCATCAGGCAGGATGCAGTCACTATGACGAGTCACAATAGAAAAAAAAAATAACCCTTCGGGGATAATAGTCGTGATTATATTTATGTATGTAATTTCCAAAATGTTTGTACGGCACTTAAGAACGGCTGGACCTATTTGGATAATTCTTTCTTTGTTGTGTTTACAATTAATTGTCACAACAAGGATGGTATGAAAAATATTTTGGAAATTCGTCACGGGGTACGGGGTTCACGCGGACGTAGGTCGCGGGCGGACTGCTTGTTTTTATTTTATTTTTTTATTTCTAGCGCTAATTATTATTTATTGCTCTCATTTTAGCATATTCGAATCGATATCGCACCTTATCAAAGGGATTCTAGGTGCCGGCATCCTCAGCATTCACGAAGGGTACATGCGGGGAGGTCTGTGGGCCTCATTAGCGACCACTGTGGTTATTGGAGCTATTGTACCATATTCTATGTATGTGAGTAGGACCATTTATTTATTACCTACTTTTCATGTTGTTGTGTTTGTCTTTTGGAATTTATTTCATCGCGTTGGTTAAAAACCGAGGGACATATTAAGGGGATCCTGCACTAAATTGTAAAAAATTAACGTATTTTTAAGTTACTTGTACTATGCACTGAATTAGTTAAATACATTAAGAGAACTTACGTAAGTTAGTCTGATCATTGCACAAGGTCGTGGCCTTGTTGAAATTTGAAACAGATTCTTTAAACAATAACAAACAATACATAAAAGTAATGACACCTAAAACCATTTTTTTTGACAACTTTCTTAATTTTACGCATGAAACAACAATTCTTACATGAAAATATTTTTATTGATATTTCGCAGGTAAAAAAGTAAATATTAATTTTTAATTTACTATTTACCTACATAGTTTTTATATTATCCTGACGTTTTGAACCGAAAACGAAAAGGGAGACTGTGTCTCTGTGACCACGGACCCTGTAAAGGGTTCAAAACGTCAGGATAATATAAAAACTAGTAAATTAAACGCGAGTTAATCCGTAAAAAAGTGTTTCATTTCAATATGTAGTGCTCGCTTAAACCTCAGAAAACAATATTAATTTTTAACACAAGCGCGTGATGGTTTTGTACATTTCGCAGAATAAAAACATTGCTCTAATCAAATTACTAGGTCTGAAACTTCAAAGTAGAATTGTTCTACTTTTAAATATCAATATAATTAATTTTGCTTTGGACTTATGTTAGTTTTTGCGATCGTGCGGCACCCTCTTAAGGGAGGACATTAGGTAGTCGATTCCCGATCCGATTCATTAAAAAAATCTTAATTAACATAATAACATTATTCTATTAAATAATGTTAGCGTATACACTACGCGTGGGAAAAGATCAAATATGATCAAGTATGAAGGAAAAACGGGTCACACCAACCACGAAAGCTACTTATTCAATACCATACGCGTAAATGAGTCGAAAGCACTAGGGTGCCCAAACATTACGGGAAATTTTATGAAATTTTAACATCGATTTTCTGAATTATTTTATATATTATGCTTTGAGTAGTATTTTTTTATTTGTTTATGTTTACCCAGGCATAAACTACCCTAGGATTAAATATGTCTCGCTTGTTAACTAACACGCTGTATGTTTATATTATAGTATGGGGAAGTGTCCTTCTATGAAAGGGAGGGCATTTTCCAATTTTTAATTGACGTTGTAAAAGAAAAAACAGAAATTTCCTAGCTGACTTTCTTGCTGGCTCTTCTCAGAACAAGGTCCCAAAATTATGTAGGCTAAATTGACTAAATGGTATTAATTAAGTCTTGAACTCTAACTGCCGTACTCAGTGGCGTATGTTAACTTTTAATGACATTTAGATATATTCTCTAGTTAGCTCTATACATAAGAAAGTGACAGCAAGAGACTTAACTTTCATTAAAAGTAAATTAAGGTCTCTGAGTACGACTGTAAGACTTTAGCGTTAGTCTTGCTTTATTTGATTATTATGGGCAAGTACTTATACTTTTTTTTTTTTATATAACCGTGTCGCGCAGCGGTGAAAGAATACTACCACCCCCTCTCTTCCATTGGGTGTCGAAAAAAGCGACTAACGGACTAAACTCTACACAAAGAAGATACATACATCCAACAGCTTAGAGCGGCGATGGGCTCACCGCCTGTCACGCTAAGCACATGTGCATTCGTTATTAGGTGAAAAGTGTCCCTGACTATATAACTCTTCGGGGATAATAGTCGTGAATAAATGTATGTATGTACAGTCACGAGCATTAATATGTATACACTTTGACTCTTATTCTATTGTATTAAGAGTTACAATTGTTTACATATTTTTGCTCGTGACTGTACCATAGAGTTTTTTTTTTTAATTTTAACGTCAATTGATTTGATGATGATGATGATGATGATGACTGAAAATTGTTAATTAAAAAAAAAACAATTTAAACTGTCGCTTTGCATTGCTACTTGCTAATTTTTTGTAAGTACTTACTTACAAAAATTAATCATGTGAGGTCCCGTTAAAATAGTTTTAAAAAAAACCAGTCGAATTTAGAGGTTGAATTTCCTTTTGTTGCAGATGTTGTCATCGTCAGCTCACAAGTTATACGTGACGCTAAGAGTGCCCAGGCTCTCCTATCCTGACCTGGTGGAGGCGGCAGTCGCCACTGGGCCTATAAGATGGTGTCGAAAATTCAGTAAAGCGTTCAGGTGAGATAAATCAACGCCTTTGGACGGAGTAAGTTCATATTCGAAGGTAGTAGAAGGCCGGCTGAACTAACATCGTTGTCCTGACCGAGCACTATGCCATAAAACATACATAATTAAACATCTCCTATTGTAGAACAAAGAGTCGCGCGGGTAGGGCAGGAGTTGATCTCGCACCCTACGGGTAGCCGTAGCTATTGGCGGCTCGCTAAGGCCGTGCAGGCCATCTTCTGCTCTCCCTCGTTACCTCCGTTGAAACATCCAGATGGCTCGTTAGCCTACCAGCCGCTTGAGAAGGCGAACTTGTTGGCTGACCTTTTCGCGGCTAATTCGCGCATCGACGATTGTGGCGCTGCTCCACCTATCATAGCACATTGTGGGGCCACCATGCCTGATATTCGTATCAGGCAGTGTGATGTACGTGCCGTGCTGCGGTCGCTCGACGTGCGGAAAGCTAACGGGCTGGATGGTGTTCCGGCGATTGTGCTGCTCAGATGCGCGGCCGAGATGCGACGTGTTGACACGATAGTTTAGGATGTCTTATCCGGTATCCACCGGTACCCATCGCTGTAACTTCTGTGCTGTGCAAGGTGTTTGAGCGGATAATTAACTCTCAGCTCATTCACTACCTAGAGGATCACTCGCTGCTCCATGATCGCCAGTATGGGTTCAGACCCAAGCGATCAATGGGTGATTTTCTAGCGTACGTCACTCACTCATGGGGTGAAGCGATGGACAAGCATGGCGAATCTCTGGCAGTTAGCCTTGATGTTGCCAAAGCTTTCGATAGAGTATGGCATCGCTCCCTTCTTTCCAAGTTGCCGGCCTTCGGTGTGCCGCCCCGTTTGTGCGCCTGGGTTGCAGACTTTTTAGAAGAGCGGAGGATTCGTGTCCTTTGTGAGGGTAGTTCCTCCGAGTTCTATAAAGTCAATGCCGGAGTGCCGCAGGGTTCTGCGCTCTCACCTACTCTATTTCTTCTGCATATCAATGACATGTTGTCCTTGGGCAATATTCATTGTTATGCGGATGACAGTACGGTGTATGAGCGGTACATAGGACATCCTGCGGCAAAGCAAGCTGATATCGTAGTGAAAAGGCAAAAACTGGTTTCCAAACTGAACCTGACTCTTGATCGTGTCTCCAAGTGGGGATCTGAAAACCTGGTCGAGTTTATTCCAGAAAAACCCAGGTTTGCGCATTCTCGTCCAAGATAACTCCCTTCCTTACTCCTCCCTCTCTTCAGAACTCTCCTTTACCCATTTCAGTGGACCTCAGCATTCTTGGCGTGGACATCGACCAGGAAGTGAATCTAAAATGTTACATCGAGAGTGTTATTTTAACTACCTCCCGTAAGTTAGGAATTCTCAATAATGTGAGGCGATTTTTCACTCCCGAGCAGCGCTGTTTGCTGTACAAAACTCAGGTGCGATCGAGTATGGAGTATTGTTCCCATCTATGGGACGGCTCCGCTAAATACATCCTTGATGCACTTGATAGACTGCAAAGGCGAGCGGTACGCATTATTGGAGATGCTGAGGTTACAGCCTCTCTTGAGGGGACCTCCAGCTGCTTAGAGACATTGCTTCTCTCAGTGTCTTCTACCGGAATTACTACGGTGAGTGTTTTGAAGAACTTTTTGATCTAATCCCGCTCTCTCCTTTCCTGTCCCGGACTACACGTGCTGGTCTTAGGAACCACCATCATACTGTGCAGAATATCAGCACTCGTACCAAAAAATTTGGCAAGTCGTTCCTCTGTAAGACCATTCGGCTTTGGAATTCTCTGCCGGCGCATGTGTTTCCCAGCTCTTATAATCCCGGGTCTTTTAAACGGGGCGTGAAACGACACTTATGCAGGCCGTCATGGATGGGTGCGCTTGTTACCATGCTTGTTCCACGGTGAGGAGCGCTCTCATTATTTTGGACTACATCGGCTGCTTACCATCAGGCAGGATGTAGTCACTATGACGTGTCACATTATAAAAAAAAGATCTAATTGAGCAAAAGAATCTTAGGTAGCTTTTGCCTTATCCTCGCACAAAGGAACCATGGGACCGTCACGTACTAATTAGCCAGCCTATATATACATACATACATACATATAATCACGACTATAATCCCCAAAGGGTTAATCAGAGACTAGCCCCTCAGTCTTGGAATTTAAATGTCAAAAATAATGACAGCAGGTGCGCCATAATTTTTTTGAATTTGCGGATGACGTCACAATTCCCGCCATTTATGAAAACGCCAAAAAAATATTACTCTAAAATCAAACCATATTTTGTCGTTCTGTAAACAACAATATACTAACTGATATATTTCCTATCCATCAGGTATCGAAATAAAGTGATGATTGCAACAGTTTATTTGTCTTATACTATTTCTCTAAAAATCACTCGGAAATCGGTAACATACCTACGGACTTTACACGCTTTATGTAGTAGTAATAACGATGTATTTCTTACAACTTTTTATCTAAATACGATCATTATATGCTCAATAATCATTTTCTAATAAGAAACAGTACTTACATTAGCTAAATCTAATGAAATAAACACGCAAAACTTAGCGACTTATTCACTCCGGCACAGAAATTGTCGCAACTGTCAACGTCGAATTTGACAGAATCGAGCATAGACTATGCGATATTTTGCGATCACGATGCTTAGAATGTACCACAGAACCGAAATAATCGACCTTGTTTATACTAAAGTAGTCTTTAAGTCTATGAAAACATGGTACAAAGTCAAGTGGGAGAGAGCGGTCTCATGCGACCGCTTGGGGGCTAAGAGGCTAGGCATCGAGGACAGCAAAAGCAGCAGTCCTCTACCATAGTCCACTTTTACCATATAGCGACTGCACATGTGCTCAGCGTCACAGGTGGTGAGCCCATCTCCGCTCTATGCTGTTGAATATATGTGAATTATTTAGTCCGTTAGTCGCCTTTTACGACACCCAAGGAAAGAAAGGGGGTTGTAGTAGTTAAATGCAGGGCATGTGGAGAGAAAACGGAGTCCACGCAGCCCCTATTATATGATTGTGGTTCTCTTGCCAGGAAAATAATATGTCTCCTGGGATATTGGCCTATCCGAAACCAGAAGACTTAACGCTTGTTTGCTCACAAAGACATTGCCAAACTTATAACAGTCATTTTTGTTGAGGAAGTATAAGGATGAGGTTACACAAAAGATCCAGATGTGTCGACGTGTTACTACGGCAACTACGGCCGAATTCGATAAAAAAGAAATTCACAATTAATTGTGCATATATCTAGTGTCACTCAGATTATTCCTTTTTCTGGGGTATTCCTCGAAGCGCACCCATTTTGAAGCGCACCCAGACCAAGCGCACCTAAACTATTCCTCCAAGCGCCCGTTGCACCCCAAGCACCCGTTGGGTGCGCTTTAGAATATATAATTAAAATATTATATTTTTATTCCTCGAAGCGCACCAGCAGATAAAATGTGGAAAGAGATGTAGTAACTAACAGCAAATATCGATAACGAATAACGTACGTTTATTTTTAGAGTATCTACCTCTTTTCATTTATGTCACCCTGGTACTTTTAGCACAGAATAAGTAATAGTACTACCGTACTTTTAGTTCAAATAACTGTCAGTAAGTTGCTGCAGCACCTAGTCCTACTCGTTTATTTCTTTTTCCTGACAGTTAAGGGTAAGTAAGATCGCTAAGGCGCCTATCTACTTCTTTTCATTTATGTCTTCCTGGTACTTTTAGATCAATATGACTATCATGATTCAATTTATTATTGACGTAGTAAGTTGCTTAAGCACCTAGTCCTAGTTTCTATCGACATCAATATTACGAATCGAAGAAAGGAGCTTCCTTTTTATGTTTTTACCGTAGTTGCGCTTCGAGGAATAAAAATATAATATTTTAATTAGGTACCTATTCTGAAGCGCACCCAACGGGTGCGCTTGGAGTAATAGTTTAGGTGCGCTTGGTCTGGGTGCGCTTGAAAATGGGTGCGCTTCGAAGAATACCCCCTTTTTCTTGATTCACGAAAAAACAACTAACAATAGTGTCCTTCTTTCAAAAAGCATAAAAAATCCGAATGACACTAAATATTTGCACAAAGGGGCCGTCCATTAATCACGTGAGTCTCGAAAGGGGGGGAGGGGGTTCGGCAAAAATCACGAAATATCACAAGGGTTGGGGGGGGGGGGGGGGGTAGTAAAATATCACGTGTATTTATTTTTACGTCAAACGCGTGACGTGATTTCTAAACCGAAAGCGGCGCGTGTGGTGTATACTTGATGCTAAAAAACATCACGTGACGTGGACGGCCCCAAAGATGTAGCAGTAATATCGTTACAAATATACAGTCGTAGGTTTACGACTATTATCCTCAAAGGGTTAGTCAGAGACTATAAGCTCTAGGTTTATAGGACTATTAATAGGTCCGCAGAAGTAGGACTGCCATTAGTCCACGTTTCACCAGATTACAACATTCTTCATCGAAATTATAGATGAGATAAAGACAAACCAATAAGCACTAGAAGGCCATGTTGCACTAATATTATAAAGAGGTCGAAGTCTTACCTCATATGCGTTGGAGTATCCTCTTAAATATGCATTCGGCTAAACTTCCAACACACACTGCCCAGAGGCGGTATTTCAGGCTGCATTCACAACTACTTCCTTGTTGTCGTGTGTTCATAAACTTGCAACTAGCAGCAGCTTACACCCGACAACCTATCCAAGACAAGTTTAAGTTGCTCTATAAATAATTCAAGTTAGGGTGTGTTTACAACTGCCAGTTCTGGCGTCGCGCCATCTCTGAGGTCCCGGGTTCAATTCCCGGGAAAAGGACCATGGGAAATTTTATCCCCACCATCCAACAGATTTGAAATTAGTGTAATTTGAATGGTCTAGTAGGATAGATATTTTTTTACTTTTTTTACTATGGCGACGTTCTTCAAATACGCGGGATTTAGGTTATAAAAAATATATTGTTTTTGAAAATTTTTTTTTCTAACTAACTAAGATTGCAAGAGCAGCCCAGACTCCACAGGCGGCACTCGTTCTCGCAGAGACACTTTGAGAGAGCATGACACACTCGAGCAACTCCAACTAAAGCAAGAAAACAATAAAAGTTTTTTTTAATTATAGATAAACTCAATACTTTTTGCAACTAACACAGGTACTTTAGGCTTCTTATTGGGTCCCAATGAACAAATTGACACGTATCCCATGACTTTTGTAGGGTGGGGACGGGGTTTATACAAAATACCCCATGGTCCTTAAGAATGATTTTTTTGATGAAAAATTGATTTCGGGTTTGGGTGTTTTCTATGTTTCTATGTTTAATAGTTTAAAAAAGGTGAGCAACCTAAGGCTTTGGTCTCTTGATCGTAACGCACAACGCTGCGGTATGCGGCATGCTGCACCCGACACATAATTGAAATATGAAAAACGTCTAGTATGGTCTCTTGTTCCGTCGCAGTCGAGCGGGTTGACAATGGATTTGCTTAGAGATAACTTAATAGAGTTTGAAAGAAATTTTTATAAAAATCAATTAAATGCCTTTTTATTAAAGTTTCCAAACAACCTTCACCCCTCCGTTGTAATAACTTGTTTCTCGACCTGCTTCTTTGTCGTCTACTTTGGTAGCTGCGGCAAAATCAACTGACCACTTCTCCGCAGAGACGGTAAACGCTGCGTCGTGCGTGCCGCTGCGTTTGAGCCGCACACTGCAGCGTTGTGCGTTACGATAAAGAGACCAAAGCTTAAATGGGTCAGTGTAGAAAAATCCAAAACGTGTAGGAAAAAGTAACCGTTTTTTATTTACAGGCACTCAGTAGAAGTGTTTGTGTTCACGGCGATGTGTGGTACGTGTTGCATTTACCAAATCATGATGGCAGACACATTGAAACAGGTATTGTTATAATTTATAAAGACTTGCGCTCGGAATAGAAATATCTGTCATGAGCATCTTTTCAATTGATATGCATCAGTCCACCATGGAATACTGATTGCAAGTATACATCACAATTTGATCGAATAAATCTCCCTATGTGCTATTGTCATTGAGGTACAACAAACTAGAGAAAACACCGCGAAGCAAGTTTGTGCGCACTAAGGTGCAGCCCATGGGCTGCAAATGCCTCGGTGATTGCGCGTGATTCAAGCGATTGTGGACCTTGCGGCTGCACCTTAGTTGCGCACAAACTTGCTTCGCGGTGTCTTCTCTAGTTTATTGTACCTCAATGGCTATTGTCCGTTTGAAAAGGCCTGTGTCCTGCAATGAGACGATTATAAACTCTAGCTAGACGATCTCTATTAGGCTGTGCCATTAACCCTCCTACCTACTGAGCAGACTTGCATATGGCAGTGTAATGTAGAGTTGAACCATTGACTCGGAAAAAACAAGAACTACTTACTAAAAATACCATTCGGTTAAGGGAAGTGACACTACTTATTATTTCTCTTTAGGTACTTGAAGCGGTATCAGAAACAATTGAGGATTGGAATCTCACAATCAGAATATACATTTTGGTGCTTCTGATACCACTGTTCTTTGTGTGCATGATAAGGAATCTGAAGTATCTGGCACCGTTCTCCATTGTTGCTGATTTGTTTGTTGGTGAGAAATGATAATCGTCTATTTGTTACGAATGATTTAGAAAATTAGTGAGTAATTTGGAGCAGCGCCATCTAGCAACGAATATATAAAGCAGAACTCAGATCATCACGTGCAGGGTAGAAGCAGTGTGGGGCATTTTGTAATGGAAAGTGTTTTTCTGTGAAAGGGAGATATTCCAATTTTTATTAGACGCTGTAAAAGAAATGCTCTTGCTGAGTTTTTTGCCGGCTCTTCTTATTAGAAAGTCTACGAACCTATAGACTTACGAACCAATGGGGTACCGACTTTAAGTAAAATTGAGGAAGTATTTGAAAAAATATGTTTTTGATGTCATTAGATTTATGTATTGTTTGTTAATGGGGTGTAAGTTAGCCTGATCATTGCACAAGGTCATGGCCTTGTTGAAATTTGAACAAATTCTTTAAACAATAACAAACAATACATAAATGTAATGACTCCTAAAAACATATTTCTACGACAACTTTCTTAGTTTTACGCATGATACAATAATTCTTACATGAAAATATTAAAAGTAAATTTTAATTTTTAACACAAGCGTGTGATGATAGAATAAAAACATTGCTTCTAATAAATTACTAGGTCTGAAACTTCAAAGTAGAATTGTTCTAATTATGAATATCTATATGTCGGATAAAGGAGGCAGATCGCCACTATTTTCAGACATTGTGGGCTTATGGGGTGGGATCAGGCAATAAAACGATAACCAACACTGATTCTAAGCTTATTTAATGTTACTAAGTTCGAATTACACTTTAAACACAATATTCAAATTCAACACAACCGATCGAGAATTACTGTGATAATTTAAAATAGCAAAAATCTAATCAAAAGCGAAACACGACAGTCCCTAGGCACGATGTTCACTAGACGACCGCGCAGAATAAAATCACTCGTCCCATGTTCGCATCGATGACCTAGATTCCGCCTAACGCCGCCATCTTTACAGTTGACGTCGTTTGTGCGTCGCTATCAAGTCAGCAACTGTACTCATGACCTTCCGACACGGCCATACTGACAGGACACACGTCCTCGTGTGTTAGTCTGTAACAAGAGAAAGTCAAGCACAGTATTTATCGTTCGGTCTATCCTGACCTAACATAAGAATCAACGACATAGGTTTACTAAGTCATCTAGACTTGATACTTGAACACTAATTACTATTTACAAAGTCAGTCTACGGCTAGTTCGTATCTAAATTAAAAATGAAATCATCAATCTTGTGTAAAATCCAGGTGAGCTCAAGTAACAATCGATCACATCAAAACAAAATATCTCGATACAAGTACAGACTTATGCCAGACCCATACGGCTATACAAGCCACCAGCAACCATTGCTTATGCGACTCCATCTACCAGGATCGCCGAGTCACTCACGACTCTACGGTCTTCACATTTAAGACCCGTGTGCCGTCGAGCGAGTGCGAGAGGTTGTGATGGTGATTTTATCTCGCATTGGCTCGGCGTAGTGTGAGGTGGTGATGATGATGGGATTCCATGGCGATGGTAAATAACGACTGCGTCTCTCAAAGTGATGTTGTATATTTATAGTGACTACATTGTGACTAACTTATTATCTAAACCTTACAAGACTATTTATACAGTAATACTACGTAGATGTTGGAGGGAGGATGCCGTGACATATCTTTATCGGATCTGCACGCGTTTAGGAATGTGCTTACAAACTCTTTAACCGATACGTGATGATAATAAATTATGTGGCGACTCTGGCCGCCACAACCCGACCCCCGCCAGTGTTCACTGAAATACCGCGGGCTCACGGTGTACTACGAAGGGACTACAAAATATTACAGACACTAGGTATCCGCAACATGTTACATCCCAAGGTATACATGCCGACTTCTACGAGCTACGGCTACAGAGACACACCTGGTGCGGTCAAATAATACGGTCAATTAGACCCGGTCTGGTATAAAGCGCATTCTTATTTACTCTGAATCACTCTCACTAACTTCGATTGGTACTTGACCGTCCGGCATACGTCTTATCCTATCATGCGCGTACTTGTAAGTGCGTTTAGAGGATAATGATTTTAGGGTATAGCGATCCCCATCTAAGATCTCAATGACCTGGAATGGTCCCTTGAACTTAGGATCCAGTTTTAGCTGGTTTCGCTCCTCGTTTTCTATTAAAACGTAATCACCAATAGAAAAGTTCACAGGTCTTTTTTTAGTTTTGTCAAATCTCTCTTTATCATATCGTGCCGACGATTCTATACCTTCCGCCGCAGTTTTCCTAGCCTCTTCTAAATTTATCTCATTTACATCGTCATTTGCCATCAAAGCTAGTGGCCGTGCAACCTTGCCTATCATGAGTTCTAAGGGGGATGATTTTGTAACTCTGTTTATAGTACAGTTGAGGGACAGCTGAACTTCTCCAAGGGCGTCTTGCCACGACCTATCCCTACTACATTCCACAGCCGTAAGCATCGACTTCAGGACACTCATCGTCCTCTCCACTTGCCCATTGGCACGTGAAGAGCCTGTTGCAATTAGGTGTAACATGATATTTTTGCTGTCACAGAAATCTTTGAACTCCTTACTGGCAAAACAACGACCCTGGTCTGCTATTATGCGAGCTGGGGTCCCAAAAAGTGCTACACTTTGAGTCACTGCCTGGATGCTACTTTTGGAGTCAATGTTTTTGGTGTGATAAAGCAGTACGTATTTAGTGAACGCATCTATTAGGACAAAAACATACTCCTTAACGTCATTTTTCCCGCTAAGCTTGCCCGTCGCGTCTATGTGAATTGTGTGCCAAGGAATTGTGACCTTAGGTATAGGGTGCAATTCTGCGTGTACTTTTCCCGAGTGTGATTTTGCTATCTTGCAAGTAACAAAGCTATCAACGAATTTTTTAACAAAACGTGACATGCTCTCAAACCAATAATAATCGTAAATCTTTTCTAAAGTTTTTGGAAAACCTAAGTGCATTAGTGACTCATGGATGTTATTAACTACTGACCATCTCATTGCGCGAGGGACAATCGGTAAACACCTTGTTTTCCCGCTTTTTATTATTATTATATTATATATATTACGCTGTATTTTTCTATGTAGAATGTCTGAACGTAATTCATAGGTCCTAGCTAGGCTTTCATCCAATTGTGCCGTATTTAATTGTTCAATCAACTTAACAATCTCACTATCACGTTGCTGTTCTGCTAGTAACCAATTAGATGAAAGCTCAGCCATGTCTATTCGCTTTTGCTCCACCTTCTGAACCTCAGGTTTCTCAATGGCTTGGAATAAATTGCGAGAGAAAAAGTCTGCGTGACCCATTTGTTTCCCTTGCCTGTATACAATATCGAAATCGTAACATTGGAGAAAAGCCCACCATCTATGGACTCTTGGAGTCAAGTCGATTTTCTTTTTAGAGTTTATTAATGAATTACAGTCCGTATAGACGGTAAACTTTTTGCCATGTAAGTACTGCCGAAAATGCTTAACCGCATTCACCACAGCAAGAGTCTCCAGCTCATAGCTGTGATAATTCGACTCGGCTGGGGATGTTCGTTTACTGAAATAACCGATAACACGGCGTTGATTGTCAACTAATTGGAATAAAATCGCACCATAGCCATCGGCGCTCGCGTCTGTGTGTAACTCTATCAGATACTGGGGGTCAAAAATCATTAACACGGGGTCATTCGTCAAAATAGAGATTACTTTTTGGCGAATTTCCTCATGTTCGGGTTTCCATGGTAGTTTACCTTTAAGACTGGTAAGCTTGTGTAGAGGTGCCATAAGGGTTGAAAATTTCGGAACAAACTGTCGGAAATAAGACGCCAAACCGATAAATTGTCTGAGCTGGGTCACCGTTTCTGGGGGGGGAAGAGCAGTTAAGGCTTCTATCTTCCTGTGATTAGGCTTAACTGTCCCAGCTTCCACCTCATATCGCAAAAACTCTACCTTTGTCTTAAGAAAGGAGCACTTTTTGGGATTGAGGGAGAAACCAGCTTTGGTCAAGGCCTCAAGCACGATATTTAACCTCTCTATACCCTCGGCAGCAGTCCTAGAAATGATCAGAACATCATCAACGTAGACGATGACAAAATCATTAACCAGGTCACCTAGCGCCTTAACTATGGCTCTCTGAAATACTGAAATTGCATTACGCAATCCAAACGGCATGGTCAAATACTCGTACTGGCCATCGGGAGTAATAAACGCAGTACGCTCTATAGATTCGTTATTAACCGGAATCAAATGAAATCCACTTGCGCAGTCGAGTAAGGTAAAATAATTAGCACCATTAAGCCTAGAAATCTGATCAGAGATCAACGGCAGTGGATATCTGTCGGGTACAGTATTGCTGTTCAACTCTCTATAGTCGACACATAACCGATCAGAACCATCACGCTTCTTAACTAACAATGCTGGGCTTGCATATGGAGAACAGCTAGGTCTTATTATATTAGTGTCAAGCAGCTCCCTAACCCTATTACGCATAGACTGTCTTTCGACAGGGGTAAGCCTATACGGCCGTCGTTGCACCGTCTTGTTAGGGTCCACTAATCTTATCTCAAGCTCACCCGTCTTAACTCGCGTTGTTGGCATATCAGTGGTAAAATATTCTAGATAGTGACCTAGAACGTCTAAAAGAGACTTTCTATATTGACATGGGACCTCAGTATCAATTTGATCTAGATTCTTAACTGAACTAGCAACGTTCACCACGTGTTCTAATTTCCTTGAAAGTGAAAAGTCGGTGGCACTCATATTAACTTCAAAGCCTAGTTCCAAAATTTCGCGTCCAATCATAATACTACTGCGGAGGTACTCGTCAGGCAGGACATGAAAAAGGATTTCAAAAGAAAAATCATTAATCCTAATCTCGCATAAAATTTGCTCCGTACTTAAAACACTATTCCCTCCTATTCCTTTCAAAGAAATCACATTTTGCAATCGTTTTCCACTAAACTTAGATGCTAAAGACTCCTTAATCAATGAACACTCGGCCCCAGAATCGTAATGAAATTCATACGACTCACCGTGATGCGCAAGTGTCCCGGTCGGTGGCTGGACAGTACACAGGTCCACGCGTCGCTCGCCTTGGTTGCCGCCGCTGCTGAAAAATTATGTAAATGCAATTGACGTCCCTAAGGTGCATTACTGCCCTCGTTGTCGAGTAAATCTCATCTCTCATCAAAACTCATCACTTACGTCAGTGCATGGCAAATAAGAATGAAATATTTTGTTTTAAATGTGGTCGTAGGGATGTAAAATCACCAGACTGCCCAGACTGCAATAAAAATAAGCAGTCTACTTCAAAAAACTAGATAGTTCGAATTGTGACCGTTCATTACATAGTAATTTTAATAAAACTGATTGGTCGAATTGGCTACAAACAATCAGTCTGTTCTTTAAAAGTTATACAACGGCCGCAATTCATTATGATAGTAAACCTTTAAATGATTCTAGACCATATGTTTCAATCACAATTAACAACATACCTGTTACTGGTCTCTTGGACTCTGGTTCCGCTGTAACTATCTTGGGTAACAGTTTTCATTTAATTTTAGAACAGCAGGGTTTTAAATTAATTAAGGACAGTGGTATCTCGGTAACGGCTGCAGGCGGTCAATCTCTTTTAAGCATTGGTTATATTGATTTCTTTTCTAATTTTGGGCATAGACTTCTGGCGTAAATTTCAGATTTGTCCTAAGTACTTAGGTAGCGTTACTTATAACGTAGACAACGCTAATGCTGAGCCTCAGTCCGCGACTGTTGTTCACGGCTATGATCAACTGAATGAGTCTGAAAAGTTGATTGCGAGCAACATCACGGATCAGTATAATGACATTTCATTTGAGCGCAAAGGCCTTGGTGTAACTAGCTTGATAACGCATCGTATCGACACAGGGGAGTCTCAGCCTATCCGACAGAGATATTATCGCTTATCTCCCGAAAAGCAACGCATTTTGGTAGAACAAGTCGATGAGATGCTAGCTCTTGATGTGGTCGAGCCCTGTGAGAGTGCGTGGTCTTCCCCGGTCCTGTTAGTAACAAAGAAAAATGGTCAACCTAGGTTTTGCCTTGATAGTCGCAAATTAAATTCCGTCACTAAAAAGGATGCATACAATCTCCCTTACATTTCTGAGATTCTTGATAATCTCCGGGACGCTCGTTATCTCAGCAGCATTGATCTTTCTAAATCATTTTGGCAAATAGAGATCGCCCCCGAAGACCGAAACAAGACGGCGTTCTACGTACCAGGTCGAGGAACACTTAAATTTAAGCGTACCGCTTTTGGCTTAACCAACGCACCTGCTACTCAACAGCGTTTAGTAGATCTTTTGTTTGGCGAGTTTGGTCACAGTGTTTTCGCATATCTTGATGACATTATCATCGTTTCTACTGATTTTAATAGTCACGTGATCCTTTTATTACGTGTTTTAGCTAAATTGAAGCATGCCAATCTCACTGTCAATTTAGAAAAGTGCAAATTCTTTCGTAGTCAGCTGAAGTATCTTGGGTACGTAGTGGATAGTTGTGGATTACGGACCGATCCCGAAAAGGTTCAAGCTATTTTAAGCTACCCGACACCTCCTCGTCGGAAGGATCTTAAACGCTTTCTCGGGACAGCTACTTGGTACCGTCGATTCGTTCCCAACTTTAGTACCATTGCAGGCCCCTTAAATAAATTAACTTCCAATAAGAAAGGCGCTCCTCCATTTAAATGGTCTCCAGAGGCTGATGCCGCTTTTCAGAGATTAAAGGAGTGTTTGGTTTCCGCTCCTGTTCTCACCTGCCCTGACTATAATGCGCCATTTGAAGTGCATACTGATGCAAGCAATTTTGGTGTAGGTGCTATGCTCACTCAAACGAGGGATGGCAAGGAGCACCCAATTGCTTATATGAGTAGGTCACTTACAGCAGCGGAGAGAAATTACAGCATAACGGAGCGTGAAACCTTAGCCGTGATCACTGCACTAGAGCACTGGCGTTGTTGTTTGGAGAATGGAAAGACATTTGTTGTATATACTGACCACAGCGCGTTAAAGTGGTTCCTTTCTCTAGATAATCCGACAGGTCGGTTAGCTCGGTGGGGAGTTCGCCTGTCATCATTTAATTTCGAGCTCAAACACCGCCGTGGCGTCGATAATGTGATCCCCGACGCTCTTTCGAGGGCTGTTCCTTTAGCTGCCATTAGCGCTTCCGATCTGACCAATACTAAAGACGATTGGTACAAATCTATTTATAATGGTTGTACTAACCGTCCACAACATTTTCCAAATTTTATCATAAAAAACAACATTTTGTACAGATTGTCTAAAAATAAAAATAATTTAACTGACGAATTTTCCTGGAAGGTGGTTGTACCTTCTGAATTACGCGTGAAAGTTTTGGCTGAAAATCATTCAGATCCGACAGCTGCACATATGGGCGTTTTTAAAACGTGCAATCGCCTTGCGCTGCGATACTTTTGGCCGGGTATGCACAAGGACGTAGTAATGTTTGTTGCCTCATTTGATAAGTGCCTTCAGTACAAATCGCCAAACCATCAAACGTTAGGCGAGATGGGTCGTCCGAAGCAGTGTACTCGTCCCTATCAAATGTTATCCATAGATTTAATGGGTCCTTTGCCCACTACTCGCAAATTGAACACGTATATTTTAGTCATAACTTGTTGTTTTTCAAAATTTTGTCTTATTTTCCCTATCAAAAGAGCAACCTCTAATGTTATTATAAAAATTTTAGAAGAAAACGTTATTTTGGTTCACGGTGTTCCGCAGACAATTTTCCTAGATAACGGTTCTCAATTTATCAGTCATGAAACTGTTTCATTGTTTGAAAAATATAAAATTCCTAATATTTACTATACGCCAAAATATACACCGCAAATTAATACAGTCGAACGTTATAACCGGACTATTATTACCTGCATATCAACCTACGTCGATAATGACCATCGAACCTGGGATCTTTTTATCCCGAAGGTACAATTTGCAATCAATAACGCAGTAAATGAGGCTACTGGCTATACTCCATCTTTCTTGGTTTACGGAAGAGAACTCGTCACCTGTGGTTCTCATTACACAGATACGGATTTGGGTGACGAAGTTTTGTTTTTACCTAGGGACATTTACGCAGAAAATGTAGGTAGTCTTTCGGTTATTTTTAACGATGTACAGGCCAAGCTCTGGCATGCTCATTCCAAAAATGCAGCACATTATAATTTGCGTCGCAAACCTGCAGAGTTTGATGTAGGCGATGTTGTTTTGAAACGAGCGTACGTTTTAAGTGACAAAGATAAGTATTTCAGTAAAAAGCTTGCACCAAAGTTTATAAAGTGTCGCATAACCGCTAAAAAATCGCCTCTTGTGTATGTTTTGGAAGATATGTCAGGCAAAGATATCGGCACATGGCATATCAAAGATTTAAAATTAGTAACTTTAAACAAATAAGTTTTCACCCTTAAGTACATTTTCTTGAGGCTGTTTTTGTCGTAAAGTGGTTATTTTTACAAGTAGAAAGTTTAATATTTTAGTGCGTGTGTTCCCTTTTCGTTATTTTTTTAAATTGTACCTCCAGTTTTATTAACATCTTGACAAACTTGTTTTGTATTGGTTATCTGTTTCATTAATAACAGACACCCTAGGATTGTTAGGATGCGACAATAAAAACGTTTTTCTTATTGCTGCCTTATGAATGTGTGAAGTATGAAAGTTGAATTTTGTATGTGTAAATACAAACACTGACATAAGTTGATGCGGATTTTATTATGAGAATAAAATCCTTGGCGACGCGAGGGGGTAATGTAACGTTGCACGTACATGTTTATAAAATTTGCTTAATATTTAAATTATTTTATTTTAAAATACAATAAAACAATAAAGTAAACCTATCTTATTTATTTAAAAAAACCAAATGATTATATACAACCTTAACCTAAACGATATTATAATACTTATATTTAATTAAAACTATGACACTATAACTATTAAAACACTGACTATTAATTATGAACACAAAAAACATAAAATTGAAATAAAAAAGTAAACTAAACAAATTAAATAAATTGAATATTTTTGTCAACCGCGATGTGTGACCGCTTGTACTTTAACTCGCTTCTATTGTCTCGACGCAGGACCGGTTAACGAGGAGCTCCCACGGTGCTCGGCGCGCATTCGTTTCATATACGGCGCGCAGGTCAGAAAGTAGTAGCTACCTAACTGCAGTAATATTTTCGTTCGTAGAAAACGATTTTAAAGTATTAAGAGCGGTTCTATTTTGTTGGAAATAGTCATTAATTGCTAATTAACGTACGTTTTACGTTGCCATTAATAAATTCAGTTGTTTTCCGTCCCCAATTGGGTAAGTGTTGAACGAATAACTACTAAGTAGGTTTTTTCCTTTTAGCTTGCGAACAATAAGTAGTGATTTAATTATTTGTGTTTAGCCTTTTATTTAAATTAATGTAGTTAATCAGTGAACATATTCCAATGACTTGCTTGTTTACGAGGCTGAGTTGTTCTGTAAGGATTTTTTATTTCCCTACCTACACACAAATAGAAAAGATTTCCATTTTATGAAACTTGATCATTTTAATCATTTAAAACGTTAAATTACCTATATTTTGTTTAATGGCCTCATTTAATTATTTTGTTAGAATTGTAAATTCCTTTCTGGTTTCTTTAAAATAAGCCACTTCACCAGCCACTGGTCACCTCCTTTTAGTCTTCTACTTTTGGTGGCCAGAAGGAACATTGTGGGGGGCCTGTTGTAATGCTGGACGTTATAAATTCCAGGGAGCAAAGTTTGGAGCAACTTCCGGGACCAAGTACTTGCGTCACCACCAACACATCGACACCCACCTTCACCAGCCGTCGCCCCCGAAGACCAAGACAGGGGAGTGCCGACCAAGCGAAGCGCATTTTATGGGCTTCACCCACGACCGCTGCTGCGGTATATTTTTTTATAATAAACATTTTTTTTTGTGGACTTGGGTTTTAATCATTAATTAACCCAACGTCACAGTAGTGTCTTTATCAAAGCTAACATATTTGCGTTTTGCGCTTCTAGTAACGCTCGCCATTGCACATCGCGGGTAGTATCACAATTATTGCCCGATTCGATCCCACTTCTGATGTCGGATAAAGGAGGCAGATCGCCACTATTTTCAGACATTGTGGGCTTATGGGGTGGGATCAGGCAATAAAACGATAACCAACACTGATTCTAAGCTTATTTAATGTTACTAAGTTCGAATTACACTTTAAACACAATATTCAAATTCAACACAACCGATCGAGAATTACTGTGATAATTTAAAATAGCAAAAATCTAATCAAAAGCGAAACACGACAGTCCCTAGGCACGATGTTCACTAGACGACCGCGCAGAATAAAATCACTCGTCCCATGTTCGCATCGATGACCTAGATTCCGCCTAACGCCGCCATCTTTACAGTTGACGTCGTTTGTGCGTCGCTATCAAGTCAGCAACTGTACTCATGACCTTCCGACATATATGATTGATTTTGCTTTGAAGTTCACTAAGACTAACTTTGAACTACTAAGTCAGTTTTAAGACATACAGATACAGACGCGTGGCACCCCCTTAATTTTTAAAGAATTTGTTTCAAATTTCAACAAGGCCATGCCTTGCCATGCATGCCTAATAATTGCTACTTGTGCAATGATCAGGCTAACTTACATAAGTTCTTTTAATGTATTTAACAAATTCAGCGCATAGTACAAGTGACTTAAAAATACGTAAATTTTCACAATTTCGTGCAGGACAGCGTGCAAGCAAGCATGCAGCGTGCAAGCAAGCATGTAGCGTGCAAGCAAGCATGCAGCGTGCAAGCAAGTTTGCAGAATGCAAGCAAGCACGCAGCATGCAAGCAAGCATGCAGCAGGCATGGATTCTTTCACGGCTTCGGCGCTGCGGGGCTCTGGCGGTCCCACGCGAGCTTATCGTCGCAGATGGCTTACGCTCACCACCGTAGCTTCGGCTTCGGTTAAACTTGCTCCTCAGCTCGCGGGCCGCCTCGCCCCTCCGCGCCTACGCGGGCTTAAGTTACACTCTAGCGTAGGGCAGACAAGTCTACGTGGAGTCGGTTTTGCCGCGATTCGTTTCTGTCACTGACTTTTGTGGCACAACCTTACCAAAAACACAACGTATTAACTTTTAATTTTTTTTAAAATCAAATTGGGGTTAAAATTCTAGATTTATTTTAAAGTAAAAAATATATCAAATGAAGTTATTGAATATGTTATTAAACCAATATAGCTTTGTAGAAAAAGTTGTTAAAGAATATGAGTATTATATCAAATGACTAGTATACGTAATGTTGTTATTGGAAGTGTATATAGATCAAGTAAAAATTATATCCAATGAACGTTATGTCCTTTGTAATTAGTTAATATGTCATTATATGAAATGATACGCACCCCACACGGCCATCTCGTGAGTTTTTAAGTAATTTAGGAAAAGAATTTCTGTACACGTGTTTGAGTAGGTTCAACTAGCTGTAAATCATTTTATGGTCCAAAACAAACTGAAAAAATCGAATTAAGATTTTCTATTTTGAAATATCGATTCACTGGATCAATTCAGTAATACATATTGATTTAAAAAATCGATTTTTTTGAACCCGTAGAATCGATTCTTCGATTTAATCAATCTCAGATCGCCATCCCTAGTACTTTTATCTCCGAAAGGTAAGTCAGAGACTGTAGGCAATGAGGACGGCAAAAGCAGTCCTCTACCACAGTCCACTTTTCACCAATGAGCGACTGCACTTGTGCTTAGCGTGACAGATGGTGAGCCCATCGCCGCTCTATGCTGTTGGAAGTATGTGCAGTCTTTAGTCCGTTAGTCGCCTTAAGCGAAGAGAGGGGGTGGTAGTATTCTTTTTAACTTTACTTATTATTTCAAATTTTCAAGCGATATGCATCCTCACGGCAATGTACTACAGTGTGTCGGAGGCCGGCAGCGTGATGGACCGTCCAGGGTACAAGAGCTTCATTGGGCTGGTGCAGTTCTGCGGGATTCTCATTTACAGCATCGATGGAGTCGCCATCACGATGCCCATTGAGAACAACATGGCCAATCCGCAGTACTTCCCTATTGTTCTGCAATGTGGTATGTTACATTACCAAACAACGTTTACCTAGATGGGGATTAACGGTGACTTATCACTTTTTATACCCGATGTTTAAACCGAGTTGCACCGGTCGTTGTCTCGGGCCGACCCGGACCGTAACGTAGAATGCCTTTAATAAGTAGGTAATAGTAGAGGATACGAGTATACAACGACCTTCACCGAGCCGGTTAATGGATGAAAAGTATTTTATATCAAATTTAATGTGTTAAAAAATATATTGCGAGTGGGTTGGCTGAAAAATTTCAGTCCAGTATATGTAAAGTATAAAATTAATTATTTAATTAAAATTTTTAATTTTTTTTGAAATATTGCACTTGTTTCAATAATAGATAAATTACATAGGTACCAATGGAAAGTATGAAAACGTTAGGTTGACTATTTTTTTCCTGTCATAACATTGGGTATACGCAGGTGTAAACAGGCAAGTCAATATTAGTAATTTGCAACCGTCTGGTTAAGTAAATAAAATTTATGTTTATATAAAGATAAGCTCATTACAAACACACATACACCAAACCAGTGCAATGTAAAAAAAAATTTTTTGTAGGTACTGGACCGTAATTTTTCAGCCAACCCACTCGCGATATATTATTTAGCATATTAAATTTGATATAATAATACTTTTCATCCATTAACATTCTCGGTGAAGGTCGTTCTATACTCGAATCTTAGACTATAAGTAGTTAGCGGTAATCCCTGTCTTAATGGGTGTTAGGAGGTGAAAACCGAAAAATTGCCTGTTTTCTATTAGCTGTTATTCAAAATATTTTAGATATTTCGCACTGAAATTTTCAATATGTATTACAGAACGTATGTGTGAGGGGATGACTGTTTCCATAATACGATCGGAAACATTTTGCTCGATAAAAAAAACTTGAAGTTACCTCTAATATTTTATATAAATGCATTTAACGACCGTGTTTTACAATAATAATTTCTATAAAATCATAAACACATAGTTTTGTTTGTGGTCTGTTTTGGATTTCCAAAAAACTAATAAATTTTACTAACTTTTTGATAAAAATGTGAATGGCGCTTACGAATACCGCGGAACCCGAACCGCGCAACACCCGCAAGGGCCCGGAATTTTCGCTGGCCGCCTAACCACTACTCATGTGGCCTAACCCCCCTTAAGAGGAAACACTACGTCGAAGTGGCATGCAAAATTCTCATACAAAACACAGAAAAACGACGTTTCGTAGTCCCCCGTTTCCTCCTTCAGAACTGGACCAATTTTTGTTACTTTTTCAGCATCGGTTAAAAAAAGAGATTTTCTATGTCTGTATGTTTGATTTTTTTTTAACCAGCCACTTAATGTTTCTGAAGACGCCTTAAAGCGGAGTGATTTCGCTAAATTTTAAAGGCTCCTATGGTTATTAAATAAATGACTCAATGCAAAAAAATCAAACATACAGACATAGAAAATCTCTTTCTTTAACTGATGCTGAAAAAGTAATAAAAATTAATCCAGTTCTGAAGGAGGAAACAGGGGACTACGAAACGTCGTTTTTTGGGTTTTGTATGAGAATTTTGCATGTCACGTCGACGTTTAGGTATAATGGAACACGAAAGTTTGAAAGTGTAAGTTGCATTATCATCTTCATATGAAGAAAGACGTCTACTTAACTGTTGGATATAGTCCTCCCCCAAAGATCTCCATCACAGCCGATCTTGTGCAGCTCACATCCAACGGCTAGCCGCGACCTTAACCATATTGTTGGATAACCTTGTTCGAGGTCTGCCTACACTGCGTGTTCCGATACTCAAGGACCGTTCTGCGGTCGGTTCTATCATTATCTGCTTATTAATGTCCCACTGATGTGTTAGGCCTTTTTATAATGATGAATGGAAAATTAAGAGATTGTACCATACCCACCACTCTCTGGTCTAATGCTGGTTGGCGGGTTTAAACGACAGCTTTATCACGACAACAACCTTGATCAGTGGCCTAACATGCGTTTTCAAGCACCTAGAAGATATTTTATTATCTCTATCCATCCCGTGCTCCGGCATTACGAAAGTTGCTTAACTTTAATGGTCGCAACCACACTGGCCACTGCGTCTTCAAGCTATAACTCCCATACATATAATTTTCTATCGTATTTTTAGGAATTCTCTACTTTTACAATGGTAATTTTTGAGTTTATGAATAATTTCCAAAATTTCTTGCACTAGTAGTACGTATTATCTCTGACAAATATTGCCTTAAGGGATTATAATGTAAAAAAATGTATTTCCCTCTATCGAGAATTCTTACTAAGTCTATTGAGAATTCTCGATTGAGTAAAACTTCCAATCTTTAATTTATTTTCAGGCATGGTTATAGTTATAGTGGCTGTTACTTTTACTGGTTTCTTCGGATATTGGGGTTATGGAGAGAGCTGTCGTAGTCCAATAACAATTCAAATGCCACTTCAAACGTGAGTAAAATTTATTTTACTTTTCGATCACAATAAAATCTAGATGCAAAATATTAAAAGCTTGGTTGTTAAAAAGTCGCTTTTCCAGCTTTGCTGAATATTTTGATAATTACTTACAAAAATTTTGATAAAGTATTTCTATTAGAGTCATTTAATTTCAATTAAGTATCTACTTTAGGTTTGTAGTTTGTTGTTGTAGTATTATTAATTGTTACCCTTTCATTTATGTTTTATTTTATTACATTATAATTTATTTTGTTATATTGCATATCCGATACGGCCATACTGTTGTTTTCAACTTTATGCATTATAATTTGCACAATTTGTAAATAGTTTTGGCAATAAATTATATTCTATTCTACCTATTCTATTTTAACGCTCTCTAAACGTCCGAACATCAAGAGTACCTAGCAAGATGTTTAGTAACTCATTTTGTTTTCTAGTTTGCGAGCTAAGTGTCAACATGACGAAGTGGTCCTTCAAAAAAATTGCTATTCTACCAAAACACATGCACGTTAGATGTATACTATAGATATTATTTATACTATCACACTAATATTATCAAGGCTAAAGTTTGTGAGTGTGTATGTTTGTTACTTCTTCACGTAAAAACTACTAAATGGATTTAGATGAAATTCGGTATACAGATAGTTTATAGCCAGTATTAACACATAGGATACATTTTATCCCGATATTCCCACGGTAACGGGAACCACGCGGGTGAAACCGCGAGCGGCCCCTAGTCCAACACTAATATTATAAAGGCGAAAGTTTGTGAGTGTGTAAGTTTGTTACTTCTTCACGTAAAAACTACTACATGGATTTGGATGAAATTCGGTATACAGATAGTTTATAGCATGGATTAACACATAGGATACATTTTATCCCGATATTCCTACGGGAACGGGAACCACGCAGGTGAAACCGCGAGTGGCCGCTAGTCCATAATAATATTATAAAGACGAAAGATTTGTTTCTTTGTTTCTTTGAATTGAATATGATGAATATGATTCTGCTCGCATATATATATATGTATATATATATTTGTATCTAGGCGGTATTATATCAAATAAAGTCTTATTAATAGTAGTTATTTATGTAGGTATGTTTATCTTATCTGTGTGTATGTATTAGTGATGAATATGAATATATATTATTTTTATTAATTAGATTAAATTTATGGCTCTTTATAGTAATAGTTTAGGTAAATCCAGTGCTGTAATTTACATGCTGATTCTGTTTTCATTTCTTTATGTAAGTGGGTAACTGTTATTGGCCCTACTCGCCTTACACTAAAATTGCATTTTATTTTATTTATAAGTTGATGGCTGTTGTTATCCTATATAAAATAAATAAATAAAAATAAAATGCTCCGAAACTACTGGAGCAATTTAGAAAATTCTCTGACCATTAGAAAGCTGCATTCTTCCCAAGTGACATAGGCTATGTCTTATCCCGATATTCCCACGGGAACGGGTACCATCCGGGTAAAACCGCGAGGATCCGCTAGTGTCAAATAGAGCTGCCGCTATTCCGCTACGATTTAGTATGAAATTAGGAATCTAGCTTTTATAGGTGATTGAAGAAGTTATCCAAATTTTAGTTACGGCCTAACTAAGTGGTTTATTAATCAGAAGGGTTACTTTCAAAACCCCCCTAAAACAATATTTGTCAAAATTGTTCTATTACCAGAAAAACAAAATACAATGAATTCATTCCATGATCCACTAATGATTCCGTAACAAATCCCACTAAAACACTTAAGTAAAATTTTAAACACTGAAAAAGACGACAGCCTCAGGCGGGAATCGAACCACGCACCTTCCGCATTCCGGGCGGCTGCCTTAACCACTTGGCTACCGAGGTCTGGCTTTCAACCGTCGAAATTTGTTAGTGCTTGATGCTTAGGTTTTTAGTCAACATTGCTTCATCAAATCTTAGAAGTTTTCACCTAAGATCCGAAAGAAAGATTTTTACAAATATTTAAACATTCGGTTAAGACGAATTTCGACGGTTGAAAGCCAGACCTCGGTAGCTAAGTGGTTAAGGCAGCCGCCCGGAATGCGGAAGGTGCGTGGTTCGATTCCCGCCTGAGGTTGTCGTCTTTTTTCAGTGTTTAAAATTTTACTTAAGTATATTTAAGCGTTAAGAAAACGCTAAAATTTAAAACGTTAACCACTAAAACACGTTTAAAAGCCATTAGGAAAAGTTACATTTGTATCAAAACACACTTAAAAACTTTAACCACCTATGAGGTCTAGTGGCTAAGGCACCGGTTTCAGAGCAGACCCAGAGGTCCCGGGTTCGATTCCCAGCGGCGGGTACATCTTTGTGTGCTCGGTTTGGTTGGTGGTAGGGCTGTTAAGTCCGCCTGGCTAGCTACCACCATCTTATCTAAGTCTGTCGCCATAACAACGATGTTTATAGCATTGTTGTATTCCGACAGTTTGAGATAAGATAGCCATTTCCTCAGTGGTTGAGGATTCCGGGTGAAGCGCTCTTCCACCTTCGGCCTTATCGTCACTTACAATCAGCGGGTCTATCGACTAAAAATATGGATATGAACATGGGCTTCATTTGACATTTGAAGCCCATATTTTGTCCTTATAAGGGCATATTATGGGCTTCAAATGTCAAATGAAGCCCATGTCCATATTCATATATTTTAGCCAGTAAGTAAGCCCAGCGCTTACCCGTAGAGGTATTTAAAAAAAAATCCAGTCTGTCACTAACAAATTCCACTAAAATAGAGTTAGCCAATAGCAGAGCTTTATTACGACACGTGACTTTAGAACAGTAGCGCAAGCACGAACAATTTGCAAAAAAGTATTCGTATCGTCATCGTCAACAATTTGTATGAGAATTGAGCAGCGCCCCTACCGGACGTAAAATTAACTAAATTTGGAAGCACGAACGCTAAGGTATCGTAAGCGTATCGCAGTCGTATCGTAACACCAACGTTACTTGATATGTTTATATGAAAATTTGCGAGCACTAACTTAGTTTTGACGTAAGGTATCGTGCATGACGAAGGCTGGCTAGCGTGAACTTAGGTACGAATGTTTCTACACGGAGAATTTGTAGGTGAAAAAAGTATCGTTGTGACTTTAAAATCATTTAAAAAATATTTCTTGGTTGTTTCTATGGCCAAAGTGCACTTTCTAGGAATATTTTTCAATAAAATGAAGTAGGCGATGACTTAGTGAGGGGATGAGCAATATAAAACATGCTAGTAGAGAGAATTACATAATTAATATATTTTATTAATTTGTCTACAATTTTTTTATTTTCTTTTATTTCTTATTCTATTTTCTAATATTATAATTTATTCAAAAGTACATCCTAATGTACAAAGTACCTATACTTTAATTATTTATTTATCTTTATTGATACAGAGCAACACAGCAAGGCGAACTTAATGCCAAAAGGTGCCTTTTGCTGTGTATCAATAGTCATAGTCAATTGTCGTTCTCTGCTAGTTTACCATTAAGGGTGGCAGTTGGCAGACAAGGAAAATCGGCGCAATAAAACAATTAAATAAAACAAAATTAAATTTATTACATTATTTATTTATTTTTTATTGTTCAAAACATTTGAAATACAAATTTTACAACATCAATCCTCAGCAAAAACCTCGTGGGTTTATGTGCCTTCCCCTTTCAAAGTACCTAGTTAGTTACCTAACAAACATACATTCATAGCTTCTTTCATGAACTCTAACCATTGCTCCTCCAGGTTAATAACTATTGACACTACTGGGAAACTAATAGTAGGCTGCTCCTCTGCTGGAACAGCTACAATAGGTTGGCTGCTAGTTCCAGGAGCATTTCAATCCCCTGTAATATAAATAAAATTCCTGTTAATAATTAGGACAAAATCTAACATAAAAATATTAATTTCGCGGCCTTGATGCATGAACTTAATATAAATTAAGACTAATTTAAATAGAGGCCTATTTACGAAGAGCATGAGAGAGGCCTATTTACAATGCACGCACCGATAATTTCATTTCGTATGTTAAAAACATAATAAAATCAATGGGTCAATCTTCGTTAAAGTTTACCTGTGCCTTCCTCTTGCGATGGAAAAGAACCTTAGAATTTGACTCCTCGGGTTGAAATTAAGGTATGGAAAGCGTTGCGTCTTGACCCTGAAAAATATTTTATATGATTTTTATTATTGGTATTAATATTGTTAGTTAAACGTTTACTAAATACAGATTCCACTTAGAAATAAGGCCGCCATTGGATACTAATAGGTACATTGCACAATATAGTCTGTATGTATTAATATGTTGTTAAAAGGTCAAGGATAATAAGACCGCCGGCGGTCGCGAAACAATTGTATTTCAATGTGTTTGATTTTACGGTGCTCAAGGGGTTAATGTGAAATGATAAAGCAGTGGAACCAGCTTCCACAACCACCATCCCGGTAGCAGCTTGTACTCAAGTATTCGTATGCTGCTGACCCTGGTTCTATAGGTCAGTCAAAGATAATTGAAGTGCTAGACTTCCACCGGTGCCACTAGCAGCCCTATGAATTTGAACCACTTCTTTTACGTGCTACTTTTTAAACCACTAAACCTTCACCATTTATACAAAACCAAATACTATTTATGTAGTGTAGTTATATAAAAAATAATGTTGCTATTGATCAATAATCTTGATTTGTGATGAGTTAGTGTTAGGTCGAGCACTTATGAAGTTAAAGAAGGTACTAACTTGAAACTATTACCTTGCGTAGTGTATAGACCTTGCGCCACTTTTTTCTGGCCGAGTGTCCTGTCTGCCCCAATGATATTTATTTTAGCGTAAGCTCCTTCCATTTCATTCGAATGAAATGGCGACCTCGCAGGCTTCCAGAGGGTTCAGATGAATCTCCATTATAAATAAAATAATAATCACACATCTTAACCATCGAACTTGTAACAATCATACATAAAGTCACAAGCAACAAAGTAAGTATGCTTACCTTTCCATAAACTCTACCATCATTGCGTATTGTGCATGGCTTGTCCTCATTTTGATCAATTTAAAACAATTAAATTTACTTTTCCTAAAACGTAATACTAAATTCACTCTAAAGATTGTTTGTGAAGTGCTAATACAGTAAGTAAACAAAGTTGGCTTTGCCGCGAAAGCAATTCTATGTGATGTCGTTCAGAAATCAAAACAGAGTCAAAATATTTTATTAGAATTTTAGGAACATTTATTAATTTTTAATTATATTTGTACACTAATAACAAGTTAAATAAACTTTCTTAATTATTATAAAGCATTTGACTCTAATATACACATATAATTGTTGAGTAACTTTTTCAAAACCACTTCATCTAATTTCTGAACGTATCCATTCGTTCAATGTGCTGCGATTGTTCATTCACCGGGCATTCATTCACATCTCTGCTTACGTTATGATGACGTCACCTTCGTCGTCGCATCGAGCTCGCGATACGATTACGGAACTCTTCGTGCTTAGGACTAGCGTTGTACCTACTACGTTTTCGTATCGTGGACTCGATACGTTTACGTTACGAATTCTTTAAAAGTTCGTGCTTGCCCTACTATATGTCGCTATTGAGCGTTATTGTTGTCGTCGCGAGCGATACCATGCGGTTTTGTATTTAAAATTTAAAGATGAATTATCTTTATTTGTAAAAAGGTTTTTTGAGAGTTTTGAAAGCAAACCCCTTGTAGTACTACCTAATCTGTTTTATACTTAAAGGCCAATTTATTAATTAAGTAAAAGAGTAATAATAATGCATGCACCTATTCCACGAATGCTTTATTGTATTTCAGAGTCCCCATTATTATGGAATTTTTGTTGGTGGCAATGTTGACCGTAACATTTGCTATAAATTTTTGGGTACCATTCAGAATAATATGGCACTACGTTGGCAGACGGCATAGAAAGTATGTACAGTTAATATTTAATACAAAATTACGACTATTATCCCCGAAGGGTCAGAGACTAGGCAATGAGGACAGCAAAAGCAATCCTCTACCATAGTCCACTTTTCACCAAAGAGCGACTACTGCACATGTGCTCAGCGTGACAGGTGGCGAGCCCATCGCCGCTCTATATTTAACCTCTCAGTCTTGGCAACGAAATGTCAAAAAATTCTGACAGCAGGTGCGATTTGGCGAGAATGCGGAAATGGAAAAAAAATATATAAAAAAATCGAACGCAGTTCATATTAAATTTTGCGTTCACGATGCATAAAATGTACCACAGAACCGAACCTTGTTCATACTAAAGTAGTCTCTAAGTGTATCAAAACACGGTACAAAGTCAAGTGAAGAGCGCGGCCAGCGCGGCCGCTTGGGGTATGACGGAATAGCGAGTTTTTTATGTGCGGCCAAATATGGCCGCTTGGGGCTTGAGAAGTACAGTACCGTGTGGTGTAGCGGCTCACTAAAAGAATATTACCAACCCCTCTCTTCCCTTGGGTGTCATAAAAGTCCGCTAACGGACTAAAGACTGTACATACATCCAACAGCATAGAGCGTCGATGGGCCCACCACCTGTCACGCTGACCACTTGCGCAGTCTATTCAGTGAAAAGTGGACTATGGTAGAGGACTGATTCTGCGGTTTTCATTGCGTAGTGGGGATAATAATAGCAGTGAATTTATGTTTAGTAATTATGTTAATAAACATAGGTTTTTGTTACAGAAAACGTGGTGAATGGGAGAGGCTGTACAGAACTTTACTTGTCACTGTCATCACGTGTTTATCACTGGCGTACCCTAACATGATCAGGCTTATGATATTTGTAAATTTTTGCTTCTAACTATTAACTTATCCAGCAAGCTTAAAGCCCCTTCCACACTACGAATTTTAGTAATAATGCAACCGCTAACCGTCTTGCCTATACACACGAGTGCAATTTTTTACCCTGCGTCCGTTAAAATGCAGTCGCGATACGCAGCTTGTACAATTCCATTGGTTCCATATATGTGGTATTACGCCGGGCGAGCGGGCCCAATGCGTGCTGCAACGCAGCGCAGCGTGGCTCTACCACTCAGCACTCAGACAGTGTCACCCATTTACCACCCAGGGTTCACGTGTAGGGATCTCAAGGGTAAACCAACGGACGCGAGTGACTTTAACCCCTAAAGGTTTACAAGGCTTTAGGGGTTAAAGTCCTGTAACCTGGAATCTGTTAACCGTGTCGCGTATAGTGGTGAAAGAATACTACCATCCCCTCTCTTCCCATGGGTGTTGTAAAAGGCGATTAACGGACTAAAGACTACACATACATCCAACAGCATAGAGCGGCGATGGGCTCACCACCTGTCACGCTGAGCACATGTGCAGTCGCTATTTAGTGAAAAGTGGAATATATGGCATAGAGGCACAATACACATAATATACAGTAGTTCGATTTATTGCACAGGCGTCGTTTACACGGCCGATAATAACCCATTTTGCTTTATTTTTGTAGGCGCCAACCCTAGCGCTCCGCCTAGCCGTAGGTATATAACTCAAGAATACGATCCGGTTAAACTACTGTATATTATGTGTATTGTGGCAGAGGACTGCTGTTACGATCCTCATTGCCTAGTCTCTGACTAACCCTTCAGGGATAATAGTCGTGATTATATAAGTATGTACGTCAGTAAAAAGAAACTTTAAGTACCTATTTTATGATTATTCGCAATCAACCCAAGGGCCTATCCGTTTGTTGGCTATCGACGCGCCTCAAAACATTGATTTGGTCAACAGCTCGTGTAAGAGGTTTTATCTCTGGTCACTGGTGTTCCAAACTTTCATGATATATGCTACAGTAACCGATGACGACCTCCATGGTCGAGAGGTCCTTGGTTCAATTCCCGGTCGGGTCAAATTTAGAAATAATTTTTCTAATTTGATTTCGGGTCTGGGTGTTTTTTTTGTTAATAATGAATATGTTTACTGTTTCTCCGTTAACTGACCAATAAAAAAAAAATCTGTAACTTCACTTAGGACTTGTACTATAATGTATTCTATGAATTAGGTTAGATAAATTGTTGCGAGTGTGGAAAGTTGTTTTTTTTAGATGATAGTAATCCCTCCTGGAGAGGGCTATGCTCGGGGTTTCTCTACTTAGATTGAGGAGAATTAGAAATGAGGAGATTCGTAGACGAACTAAAGTAACCAACATAGCCCAATGAGAGTCGCCAAGATCAAGTGACAATGGGCAGGGCACATCGCCCGTAGAACCGATGGCCGTTGGGGCAGAATGGTTCTCGAGTGCCCAACTAGCAAATTGGTCATATAAAAACTGTGCTATACGACTTTCGGTTATATAACTGTTGAATTGATGTTATTAGACAACTACAACGTTGTGTAACCGTTATTCCTACAACGATTTAGTCCCGTAACTAAATTGTCCACTAAATAAGTTGAGTAAACGTTTTTACGACTACTTTATACAACGTCGTATAATGGTACAAAAATATAGGTTAAGTAAACGTTTTTACGACTGTATTATACAACGTTGTATAGTGGTGCCTGTGTATAGGTTAGGCAGACGTTTATACGACTGATTTATACAACGTCGTATAGTGGTGCCTGTGTATAGGTTAGGTAGACTTTTTTACGACTGATTCATATTGCGTCGTATAGTAGTGCCTGTGTATAGGTTAGGTAGACGTTTTTACGACTGATTTATACAACGTCGTATAGTGGTACCGGTGTATAGATTAGGTAGACGTTTTACGACTGATTCCTACAACGTCGTATAGTAGTGCCTGTGTATAGGTTAGGTAGACGTTTTTACGACTGATTCATACAACGTCGAATAGTGGTGGTAGAGTATAAGTTACGGGAACGTTTTTACGACTGCTTTATTATATCATCGTATTATAAAGCCAGGTTGTATTTCGGATAAAAAAAAATACGACACACGATACGATAAAGGTTTTATTTAAATTAAAGGTTATCTGTTCATGTTTATTATCTCACAGAATTCTAAAATAATTTATCATGGCCGACCATCTTGGTCGCAAGAAACCGCATTATGCGACCTTTTCATTCTATAATTGATGCATAAAAGTCGTTTCTTAACTTAGACAAGATGGCTGCTATTTTACTATGTAAACAAATTTTAAGCAATAGTCTATAATAATTTAATTTCAAGAAATTCGAAGGGGGCGTAAAAAAATTCATAACAACACACCTATATTTCAACACAAAACTAAACGTCCCATAAGAACTAGGTGCACTGCACACATTTATCCTTACACTCTGTTCGTGTATAATATTGTTAAAGTAAATGTAAAACTAGTTAAGTAAATTATAACTTAGATACCGTTTAAATTTTGTATTTGATAACACGCACTTTTCCAGCAAACATCACAGGAATGAATGAAAGGAATGAACTGAATGTGTACAATAAAAGTCGATGTTAAACACTTAACCGACGTTACAGTCATCTTCTAATGTCTATGCAATTGTTATAGGACTTCAGTGGTTCGATAACAGTCGGTCGAAACTTTTATGTAACATTTAAAAGTTGTTGACTGACGTTTATTTAACTTGTAAATAACAATAATGTCGTTATTTCGCGTTGTATAAACGTCTACGACACGTTTATATGACCCACTTTATAGAACCAAAAGGAAATGTAAAACGTTTTCTCAACTATTATGCAACGATAATTTGTTACTTGGGTGGCGACCGCGCACCGGAAGACGCAGTGTGGGCAGGCCTCCAACAAGGTGGTCCGACGATCTGGTGAAGGTCGCGGGTAGCCGCTGGATGCAAGCAGCACAAGACCGGTCGTGTTGGAGATCTTTGGGGAGGCCTTTGTCCAGCATTGGACGTCTTCTGGCTGATGATGATGATGATGATGATGAGTAATCCCTCAGGCGGGCTAGGGCTGGGCTGTATTTTACCTACCCGAGTTTTACCCGAGTTGGTATAAAAATATATATTATGTAAGTATTTTTATTTTTCAGCTGGGCAACTTCTTCTTGTCCATCATAGCTTTCATCTATCCCGCTTTCGTTGAAATCCTGGTGACTTGGAGAGACCATCATGGTTATTCAAAAAGGTAATTCTAATCCAAAATATACGTACATAAATACTTGCACTCATAATAATAAAAAAAACTGAAGAACGCATGATTATTAAGTAACAAAATATTTTGTAACCGATTGAGTAGACATTATTATTTGTAATAACTTTAACGATAATATAGAATTGTTCTTCTTTACAGATGGCGTTTAATAAAGAATTTATTAATCATAATGTTAGGAATGATTTTGAGTATTTGTGCTTTTTCCGCTGTTTGAGAACATAAAATCAAAACGGTTTGTTATAAGTATACATAAAATAAATTGAATCTTATTTGAATAGCACTTACTGTTGTTTTTTTATCATTAAACTACACACTTTCAAGATATTTTCTAAATTTCATAACAGTAGGTAAGCTTGCTTTTGTCTCACGGTAAGTGACGATAAGGCCGAAAGTGGAAGATTCAAGACTCGATATATATCATTAATGTATTCAATTTAAACTACAATAATTGAGCACTTATGAGTTATGAATGTCGCTACGTCATGCCATCGGTTCTTAAGTCTAATGCTAGAGACTTGTACTGAGAAGGATTGACTAGGAATTCAGCAAGGGCATTTCTTTTCTACCTTTCTTTCACACCTTCAAATAAAAATTAAAAATACCCTCCCTATCATAAAAGGACACTACTTACCCATTTAAAAAATGTACTTCACCCGGCAATCTTAGCTACTGAGGCACTGGCTGTTTTAGAAATTTAAGACAATCGCTACGCTGCGCTTCGCGATTGTCTTAAATTTCTAACCTATCACGTGACCTACCAGGAGTAGGGCAGCTAGTATTTCTGTTTTCTAATAAAAAAATAATCTCGAAATTCATGACAATCGCTACGCTGCGCTTCGCGATTGTCTTAAATTTCTAACCTATCACTTGACCTACAGGAGTAGGGCATCTAGTATTTCTGTTGTCTATAAAATAAAAATAAAACACCAAGAATTACACTTTATAAACATGCTGTATTGCTGTTAACCATTCTTCGTATGGGTCTTTTTTCGAAAACTAAGAGTCTTCTTAGAAAATGCAAATGTGCATTAGAATCTCTGATTTTTTTTTATAACAAAGTGGAATACTCGTTTTATACAAATTCGTGCACCATTTTTTAAGATCCAAGCCTTTATCTCTTACGGTCAAACTCAATAATATGATTATTAAGTACGTAAGTACGTACTTACATAGATTGACAACTATTATCCATAAAGGATTAGTCAGAGACTAGGCAATGAGGACCGCAGAAGTAGTCCACTGCCATAGTCCACGTTTCACCAAATTACAACTGCACATGTGCTCAGCATTATAGGTGGTGAGCCCATTGCCGCTAGCTATGCTGTTGGATGTCATCATCATTTTTTTGCTCTTATCCCTAATTGGGGACGGCGCAGTATGTTTTTTTCTTTCATTCCTACCTATCAGCCGTCAGTTCTACGGTCACTCCTTTCTTCACCGTATCACCTTTCACGAAGTCCATCCATCTTATTCTTGGCCCATGTTTCGCCGAAACAGCGACGTAGGGAAATGGCGGGAGGTAGGAAGGCTTACCTGGGATGAGTGAGCGGGCGGCGTCGTCACCCACCGTTGAATCAACCGCCATACAGACTGATGGCGGGATCATTCAAATAGGCGTCACGGCCTTGGCGGGAACAGCCTACCTCTTCCCTTGTATCCATCTACAGTCACTCTTAACACTCACTTCGTTAGATGGATGTAAAATATATGCAGTGTTTAGTCCGTTAGTCGCCTTTTACGACAGGGAAGAGAGGGGTTGGTAGTATTCTTTCAATGATTCTCTATTACCAGTCGACACTAGCCCTAATCGTGCTATTAATGCGGCACAAAACGAACTATGTCATAAACGTACCCCCCATTATAAACGCAAATCCCCCAACTGCCATCGGCGGTACTCAGCCGACCACAAGGCAAGTTATTTGACAGGAAGCCCTTTGCAGCTAAGATGAACTTTACAGCCAAAGTTGTTGTCAGCATTACAATTACTAAGTTTCTACACGAGAGTGAGGGTGGTAGTGCTATAGAGTTGCGATTTGACGCGCGACAAAATCTGAACGCCTAGTGAGAAGAGAAAACGAACGATTCTCGCACAACTAATTCGTCGGAACGCATTGTGTTTTTGAATTTAAAATATGAATACTTGGTGTATGCTATAGAGAGGTTCCGTCACTGCTTGAGTTCTCTACAGCATATCTCTGCTACCAGAGAAAGCATGGTTCAGAGGTCCAGTTCCGTTGAACCTTTAAACCACACCTTCTCGACTTAAAGCTATAATTAATATAAAATAACTTACATCTAATGTTCCACTGAGAACGCTGGTCCGTCGGCCCTGCGAGGCCGTTACTCCTGCTGCTGCCTCCTCGCGTATTGAGGGCTCGCCGCACCGCCGGCCGCCGCTGTTGACTGCGCTGGTGATGGACTGCGCCCCTGATGGCGCTGGTGGTGATAAGGCCCTAAACTTACCCTTGGCTACCCCTAAGAGCTCTTAAACCCAGACAAATATGCACCATACCACTCAGCACCGCTTAGCACAGTTCACAATTCAACACAAGGTACCGCCACGTGCTTCTGTGTCGAACTCCAATCAAATAGCTAGTTTTTAGCTAGCCCGCCCTGGTTCCAAATTAAACTAATGTTTTAAATACAGTTGACACTTAATTACTAATTATTACGGTCCGCTGAATCAAACTATGTGCCGCCACATCAAAATTACAAATTCATTATCACCACGTTGCCGCACGTTAACCAAAAGTCACACTGACAGCCGATCTGTCATACAAATTAAAAATACAAGTGGGTGCGTTCCGATATGGTATTATTCGAAACACTTGGTCTCATGCCCATTCATTTTAAATACTTTGAATGAAAGAAACCTTTTTGACTGCTGCCTGTGCCAACTGTCCAAATAAGTACAAAGTGATTGTCTAAGCACTCAATAATTTTTATACTATACAGATAAATAAATAATTAACATTTTCCCCCAAAAACTGTACGATGGATAGACAACAGTACACATTTTGCTGATGAAATAACCAAGATATACAGTATGTAAATGAACAAAAGGCAAACCTTTAAACCGGTAGATGTTAAAAACGAGTATAATAATAATGAACCACTTTTTGTATTAATCCAATCACTTTTTTTGTTTATAATTTTACCAAATGTAAAAACTCAACCTCTTTTCACGAGTTTAATAACATCCGGTGATGCAACTGATAACTGATATCAAACTTGCACTTTACATTAACTTGAACACGTACCTACTTGAAATGTTTTGCAAATATTGCGGCTTTTTGTTGTTTTAATTTAGTCGTCGGTTGTATCATTGTGGCGAACGCGCTCGCAACTTCAATATAACGATATGAATATCTCAATGAACCGTTTAGAAGTACGCACTAACATTCTACGATATTGCGAATGGTCGAAAGTCTAAGTCTTAAGTCCTCACAGAGCAGGATTTAGGAACAAAGTTCGACCACCTAGACACTCCAAGAAAAGCGCACAAAATTAAAACAGTTAGTCCGGATTAGGTATGATCTGAAAATGTTAAAAGGGTTTGCTCAGATATTGGCAATAATTATTTAAAATTAGGAAAGTTTAGCCTGTTATGTCTACCTACCTCCTACAGTGAACTAAATAAAAATCTTAGCTTTAAGAAGCGCCCTTAAGAGGGTTTACGCATTTCGGTTTCCCATACAAATTTCCAAGTCGAAATTTTTAAAAACCAATGGGCCCATTTGAAACTTAGCATGCTGAAGTAAAACACAGGGATCTAAATAGTTTGTTGAAAATATTAAAAAAAAATGTTTATTTAACTGAGTTATTGCGATTTTTAACTTTCCATAGTGTAGACTTTAAATCGCAATAACTCAGCTTAAAAAAGGTTTTTTAAAAATGTTTTCAACAAACTATTTAGATCCCTGTATTTTACTTTAGCATGCAAGGTTTTATAAAAATTGGCTTATTGGTTTTTATAAATTTCAACTTGGAAGTTTGTATGGAAAACCGAAATGCGTGAACCCTCTTAACTTCTTCCTATTTAGGCTAGAACGGTTTCGGTAACTATATGTGAAAGTTACATTTCTGTTAATATACAAGTACTTAAATTTTTAAACAATCTTTTGTCAAAAACAAACTTGTTTATATCAATAAAACCGAGTGTACAACTGTACAGCATCTCATCAATAAATATTCGTATGGTTACTTACGCGCGCAATTGACTTATTGTCAAAATTATAAAGACAAATGTTGTATTCAACCTTCAATTAGGTACACTAATAGTGTGAAATTAATATGTCACTGAGCTATTTTCGGGGAGTTCATTGGCGGAATGCACTTGACGTCATCATTAGCCTATGAACGTCCCACTGCTAGGTCTTCCCACATGAACATCAGCTCATGGGGAGACTGAGCCTGACCTCCCCACTTTAAAAAAAAGTAACATAATTAACCTATATATAGGGTAAAATGTTTACTAGAAAAAAATTAACCAATCTCAGGAAGCTCGAATGGGATTCGAACCCATGACCTTTGGATTGCCGCTCCACTGCTCTATCCGCTAAGCTACCGAGACCCCATAAGACTTGTTGAATTTTTACTAATAGTTGATGATTTACGACGCAAGCCAGCGGTATTACGTCACTGTGAAGGTTTACCTACCCTCACATAGCAGCTTAGGTAGCTTAGCGCCTAAGCTAAGCTCCCGGTACCAATCATAATCATCAGTAGGGATTATGATTGGTACCGCCTAATGTCGTATTTAGGTACTTTGTCAGCCATTTTACTGTCTGTCAAACAAATGAACTATTTTCTATACAATTCTATTCTCTGATATACTTACTAATACACTCGGCGTCAAAAAAATCGCACCTTTTAAAAATCATCTTTAAAAATTCTTAAACCTTATGTAGAGGATAGTGTTGGGTATCATTAGAAAGGTAACAAAAAGGAGTATCAAAAAACAATTAAATTTAACTTTCTGTTTAATTATAATTATACAAACAACATTAAAATTAATAAAATAATAAAAATCCTTAATTAAGTCCTAATTAACAACAGATAATTTACAAAGAAAAATGTACAAAAAGTGTCTTAAAATTAACTTAAAATCTAGTGTTACCCCCCCTTGCCCTGATCACGGCTTCCATACGGTCCCTCATGGACCTCACCAACTTCAGGAGCTCTTCTTGAGGGATAAGCCCCCATTCTTCAATCACCGCGTCTTGGAGCTCCTGTAGAGTCGAAGGAGCTGGATCCCGAGATCGAACCTTACGTTTAAGATGGTCCCAGAGGTGCTCTATAGGATTCAGATCCGGACTTCGCGCTGGCCACTGCATCACAGAGATTTGGGACCTCTGCAAGAAGTCGCTCACGATGCCTGCAGTGTGAGCGCGAGCGTTGTCGTGCATTAATGTGAACCCCTCGCCAAAAGATTCGGCAAAGGGGACCACATGCACTTCCAGGACCTCAGTGACATAGCGGCGAGCAGTCAGCGACCCTTGTCCGCGAGCACCTCCAGTCCGGGAGACGCAGACAAGGTCGGTTTTGCCGGCAGCAGACATACCGCCCCAGAACATGCAGGATCCGCCACCATATTCCACCGTCTCCTGGATGCAGGCTTGGGCGAAACGTTCACCCTGCCTCCGGTATACTCTTCTCCGTCGGTCGTTGCAGAAAAGACACACTCGCGTCTCGTCTGAGAAGAGAACAGCTCTCCACTGCTCAAGGGTCCAATCGACGTGGTCACGAGCAAACTGCAAGCGGGCTCGCCGATGCGCTGCAGTCAATTTTGGACCCGTAGCAGCTCTGTGGGCCGCTATCTTCTTCTCCTTCAATCTTCTTCTAACCGTAGATACGCTTACGGTGCGTCTGCGAACTGCCTGGAGCTGCTGTTGCAACTCAACAGCGTTGGAGAAACGATTTCTCAAAGAGTTCGACACAACGAACCGGTCGTCTCTTTCCGAAGTGCAGCGACGTCTACCCGAACCGTGTCTGCGGATATAGCCACCGGTCTCTATGAAGCGCTGGTACACTCTTCGAACGGAATAACGGCTCAGGTTCAGTTGCCGGGCGACATCACACTGCCGCACCCCTGATTGCAGTAGTGCAACCACTTGAGCGGCTTTATCAGCTGTGGTATCCATCAAAATCTGTGCGTGTGTCCTCTTCAACGGTTGAATAGCGAATGACCCACATTGAACCCGTGTTGACCGTTTTATACCCACAAAGGAAGCGCAACTAGCAACTCTCACGGGTAGCAAAATTTGCATCGAATTTTTGTGACACTTTATTTGTTGCATTAGGTTTTATTTGATAATGAAAAGTAATGTTTTTTATTAAGTTAATTAAGTAACCTTGTAAATAAAATCATAATTAATGCGACTGCATGTGCATATCAAGAGTAAATGACATTTGAAAGTGATTTTCTAAGAGGTGCGATTTTTTTGACGCCGAGTGTATAAAAAACCAAGTCGTTTGTAAATGTGCATGTATTCTCTACGTACACAGCTTTGCAGTTCAATTGACCACATCCATTGAAATATTATAACTAGAGATAAGACCTCGAAAAAAATTTTTGCTCACTGTTTTGCGACCGCAACTTCCACAATCGCTTGGATCACTCACAATCACAGGCGTTTGTAGCCCATGTGCCGAGAAACAGAGCGCAAAAACTTATATCGCTGTGTCATCTCTAGTTATAACGCCTCAATGGCCACATCAGTTTGCGTGTGAACAGTGACTGACAATCTCATCAATAAATCGCCCGCTCATTGTCCCAATGACGACTTATTAGTCGACTTGCGTTAGGCTATCACTGAGTCATGTAAATGTGCGATCAAGGCACTTCCCGGTCGACCACATTTCAGACTGAAAGCGGTTACGGTATAAGATTACGTTACCGGTATAAAATAAGTGTACCTTAATAAAATAGAGGTAAGGTTATAGGTACCGTTATTTAACATTTATGCGATAGCGGTACCAAAAAAGTTGCATTGACAGTTGCGGGGCGCGGGGTGGGGGGTTTTATATCGAGAACAAAGACAAACCAATGCAAAAAAAAAAAAAATTTTTTTTCTGTGCTTGTCTGCCATCAGTCCCAGAACTTTGAGCAGACTTTTTCAACGTGTCTCTGGCAGTCAGAGGGCACTCCCCAGCGGGAGGTTCCCTTAAAGATTAGAAACGTTTCTCGAGGCCCTGGATGTCATGGCGCTTGAGGCGTTTGTGGTAAGTAATATTTGAAAGAGCGTTAGCCAGTTCATTTGGGTGGTGCTCTAGCCGAGTCTTATAGCTTGAAGCAAACGCTTTATCTCCTCCTTCACTGTTGCATTTTTCAGTGTCTCGTGCATTTTTCAGCGTTGGTAACGAACCAGGGTGAATTACTTAAGGAGCGCAATATTCCATTTTGCAGTCTTTGGATGATTGACAAGCTTGTGGTGCAGGCGCTTCCCCACAATTGAGTTCCATACATCCATGTTGGTTTCAGAATGACTTTGTAGATAAGAAGTTTGTTGTCTATGGAAAGTTTCGAGTTTCGTGCCATCAGCCAGTACATATTCCTGAACCGGGTATTTAATTCGTCTCGTTTTGTTTTATGTGTTTCTTCCAAGTCAATCGTCTATCCAGATGCAGTCCAAGATATCGGACTGTTTCATGGTGGGGCAGGATGTTGTTTCCTAGGGTCACTGGTGGGCAATTTCTTTCCAAAGTGTGAAGGTAATGTGCACAGACTTGGAGGCACTCGCCTTGATTCGCCGTCTCTGAAGGCAGTCATCTACCTCACGCAGGCTGATTTGCAGGTTGTTAGAAGCCACTATAGGATCTGTGTTGCTAGACAATAGTGCAGTATCGTCAGCAAACGTAGCTGTTGTTACCCAATCTACTTCGGGAAGATCTGCAGTATATATAGTGTACAACACTGGCCCGAGGACTGAGCCCTGAGGCACACCGGCCATAATGTCGCAGATCTCAGACGTGTCTCCATCCTCCTGAACTTGGAACGTGCGGTTATACAGGTATGACGCCATCAGTAGGTAGAAACTATGCGGCAGCGACTGTTTTATTTTGCACAGTAGTCCCTTGTGCCACACCTTGTCGAAGGCCTGTTGGATATCTAGGAACGCAGCTGAGCAGTACTCCTTTCTTTCCAGTGATTTGCGAATTTTATCACACACACGATGCACTTGCTCAACTGTTGAATGCTGTTGCCTGAATCCAAATTGGTGTTGGAGGACAATCTTATTTTCTATCAGTATTGGCGCTATTCTAGTGAGAAGCATCTTTTCAAATACTTTGGAGAGAGTTGGTAGTAGACTTATCGGCCTGTAGGAAATAACTTCTTCTTTAGGCTTTCCTGCTTTATATATCATGGTTGTTGCTTTATATATCATGTTGATACTTTCCAAATGCTAGGATAGTGCTGCACCCGCAGTATACCATTGTACAAAGAAGTGAGATAGACCAATGCCTTTCTAGGAAGTTGAATAAGAATTTCCTTAGTGATCAAATCGAATCCTGGGGCTTTTCTACTTTGAAGATTTTTTATGGTTTTAACCAGCTCATGTACTGTCACTGGTTTTGGAGGCAAGGACAGTTGGAAGTCTTGCTGCAAAGTATTGTCTATCTCTGCCTCCATGTCTACGCGATCACTTTCATTTGGCTTGAAGACGTTTGCCAGGTGGTCTGCAAAAGCTTTGGCAATGCAAATTGATGAGAAAAACCATGATATTAGTCCTTTTACCTTAATGTTAAGTACGGCCCATCTCAACTTTCTCTAGACTAATTTAAACTACTCCGGAGCTTCACAAGACCTCTTAGTGCAACACATTATGGAGTGGGGTTTGCACGCCATGGTTGCCGATGTGTCATCCAGCCCAAATTGGACTGTGGAAACGACCAATACAGTGGCAATTGGAACCCCTACGGGCGCTGTCTTCGGAATTTGTGGCGTGCGCCAGGGGGGAAATAGCCCTCGTAGGGGTATATTTCTCCTCAAACGGGGGGTTATCAGACCTAGAGGATTTTCTCCGGAACCTGTGCGTGGACGTAAGACGCTTGGCGCCGACCCAGGTCTGGACATGCATAGGGGACCTGAACTCCAAATCCTCGACATGGGGTTTATTTTTAAAGTAAAAATGTTTATTATTTAGTGTTGACATTTGCATTATTTGTTAATTTTTAAATGTATGTTACCAAATATCGCCGTCCGTGCATTGAGTTATAATGTACTACGTACTAGAGAAGACGTCTCAACTAGATTGTTTGTAACACGTGTTAGAGCCAGCTCGCTCCAACTGTAGTTGTCTGTGGCAGGCGCTAGACGCAACAATACGTATGTATTCTGTGGTCTATTTTATTTAAATATGCCTTTATGTGTGCTGAGGTACTGTTTAAACAACTCAGGAAATACAAATAAAACCAAAGGAATCACTTTTTACCTGGAAATACGTACTAAATTATCGCTGTAACATGTATTTGTATAATTAGTTTATCAAATCGCCGAGACATGAAGCGGCGGCCATGTTTCGGTAAAATGCATAGAGTAACAATATTTTCTGTTTTGTTACAACTAGGTATCCCCGCAACTCGGTACAAGTATCATTGTAGCTGTGCACATTTATTGTATGGGACGTCTTCTCTAGTTTATTTTTCTCAATGCGTCCGTGTTTGTATTGAAATAAAAACGGTTTATAAAGATATTTTCTATGTCACTTTTTATTACAAATAACCCCACCTTGGGGGTTATTTGAAAAGGCACCTTCTTTTTTAAAATAAACCTTACTGTTAGTTCATTCTATGTTTTATTTTTGTATTTTTATAGAGTTAGTAGAGACCAGCCGTGTCGGTAGCGGTGAAAGAATACTACCACCCCCTATCTTTCCGTGGGAGTCGTGGAAGGCAACTGAGAGATCAACCCAGAGGATGGGCAGCAGCATCCTCTAAGATTAACACCATCATACTGCTATCGCCAATCCGCCTGCCAAGCGCGGCGATTATGGCAATATTCCCCCCATTATTAACGACAGCACTAAACTCCGGCCCCTAGTCCCCGGTGGCCCCGCTCGCCCTAGCTACGGTAGCGGCCAAGGCAGCGACGGGGCAGGGGGTGCTGGGAATCTCCGGCAGAGACCTGGCTACCGCCCCAACAACGAACTTTGGCCCTGGCAACCCACAACAGGCGTACACTGCGAACCGACGAGAAGGTTTGCGAACTGGAGGAAGAATTGAGCAAGGTACGGTGGGGCATTGTGGGATTATCTGAGGTCCGAAGAGAGGGGGAGGACTCGATAATCTTGAAGTCTGGTAACTTGCTCTATTTTTGGAAGGGCGAACAACTGTCCCAGGGTGGTGTCGGGTTTATCGTCCACAGCTCTCTCGTGAAAAACGTTGTTAAGAAAGGAAGTGTGTCGTCGAGGGTACCGTACCTTAAACTCAGAATAACCAAACGGTATTCGTTGAAGGTTACACAGGTACGCTCCGACAACGGCACACCCCGACGATGAGGTGGAGGCTACGTATGAGGACATCTCTAGAGCCATACAAGTCTTCAAAACTCATTACACCGTTGTCATGGGAGACTTTAACGCAAAACTGTGCAAACGAAGCGGCGATGAGCTGAAAGTGGGACGATTTGGAGTTGGAACTCGGAACCACCGGGGCCAACTCCTGGGGAGTTTCTGGAAAAGGAGGGACTCTTCATGATGAACTCCTTTTTTAGAAAAGCTGGACACCGCAAGTGGACCTGGCTAAGTCCCGATGGTGCAACAAAAAATGAAATTGACTTTATCATGTTGACGAGAAAGCAAATATTTAATGATGTCTCTGTGATCAACGCGTTCAAAACTGGCAGTGAACACCGGTTGGTCAGAGGCACATTGAACATTAATATCAAGCTTGAAAGACGTCGATTGATGAAGTCTACGCTCCGCCCTGCACCTATCCAAATCCAAAACTCTCGAAAGCAGCTCGAACTGAAAAATCGCTTCGAATGCCTGAAGGATTGCGTAGAAGTGGACGATTACAACAACAGGTTTGTAAAAACTGTTAATGCGGTTGGGTCTAAGTTCTTTAAAACCCACCGTGCAAGAGGACCTAAAAAGCTCTCCGACTCTATATACTCTCGAACTGATGGAAGAGCGGCGCGTGATCGTTCTGCGTTCTTCGGATGATTCATCTCAGCTTCGGCGGCTCGATAGGCAAATCTCGAAGTCTTTGACTCGCGACACTCGCCGGTTTGATACCGACCGTATTAAAGAGGCCATCGAGCGAAACAAAGGATCAAAAGTGTTCGTAAGAGATTTGGGTATTGGGCAGAGCCAACTGACGAAGCTGAAAACCGATGGCGGCAGAACTCTCACGTCCAGGTCCGAAGTTATGGGAGAGGTCGAGAAGTTCTATGGACAGCTATACACATCCACGCGGCCACCTGTACGCGGCGGGTGGCGGCGGCAGCGGCACGTCGATGCGTGTGTCAGAGATTTATAATTCGGCGAAGATTATATAATTCGGCATTTTACAAACTAGCGAGCGTTTGCAAACCGACGACGCCGTTTGTGAAACGGCAAATTGTTGAATGCCTGTTCATTTTATAATAATCCACGAAACCCAAATGACAAATTGAACGCTGTTTATAAAATGCCGCGTCAACTTGTAAAAACTAGTTCGATTTTCAAATACCACTTGTGGCGCTGCTGATCAATACAATAAAAATGGCGTCGTGCAATGCAAGTGTCTTTAAAGTAAAAGTGGAAACGGTGTGGTGTAATGCAAGACATGAGTGACAATAATTATCCTTTTACTATAGAGAATCAAATGTTAGTTATAAATAAATTTTCTTTATCCCGGCGGGTTCATTAAAAATAATTGTGAAAAAAAGAAAATTTTTGAGATTATCCAACACGTAAAAAATGCCAAAGTGTCCATGAAAACTGGCGTTCGTCGGACTCCTGCGGAGTATTATTTTTATGCAAAATATACAATGAATACTGCTGGAGTAGATTATTTGTTTGTAAAAATAACGGTGATTATGCACAATTAGACCCCCAAAGTAGGGGAAGACAATCGGACTGACGCAAAGAGGATCTTGAAGAGACTACTAACTTCTGGCGCTTCGCTGGCTTCTACCGCGGCAATCGCGGCATGCTTCGCTTGGCTCGCGCATTAATCACTGTTTTATCTTGACCTAACCAAACCTTAAGATTTTTTTTTACCTTATAGTATGTTACTTTCTATGTGAATAAATACCGGATTATGACATAATTGTGTCAGCTATTTTATTTATCCTTAACCTTTGATATGCCAGGAGCTACTGACAATTGAAAATCAATTGGTTTTACAGCAGCCTACAGGTTAAACCATGGTAATAAAATATGAGTATTGGTCGGGTGCTCTTTAACTCGGTAACACATTTAGGAAAAGTAAAATTGTGCAAAAAAAAATTTGCTTTAAAGTTTGTATGCCATTGACAATTATTTAGAGTTCAAAAAATTCGGCGAACTAATATACCCCTATTGGCCACATGAATACGTTCATCAATAAAATTTGCCTTCGGCATTTTACAAAACAGCGAGCGTTTGCAAACGGATGGCGCCGTTTGTAAAATGCCGAAAAATACAATTTGCCTGCGACAGATATACCACTGATGCAGCACACCACAACTACAAGCGTCGCCATCTGCTGGCGGCAGATCACCAACACTTCGACGGCAAACTGCCGTTCGTGTATACGAGCGCTAACCTTTCTCGCCACGTGGTGCATCATCAGATCACAATCCGTCCTTCCTACTTCGGTCTTTCTTTGCTATAGCTCACAACTTATGCGCTCATGAGCGCTCATAGCACTCAAACGGCAGTTGTCGACGGCAAACTGCCGTTCATTCCTCGTCACATACTGGGGCCCTACTGTTACCTAGTTAGAGCAGTATAACTATAATCTTCATCATCATTGGGTGCAATCTTCAAAATTAAGTTTGAAGGTCACTTGACAAAATATCTTTCTCTCTGCATGTGTTCGAATTCCGAAAAAGGCGACGACCTTGCGTCTCATGACTGGGGATAATTATCAGCTCTCTCCTGCACTATAATCTTACTATGAATAATTCGAATGGAAACTCGCATAAGGGTAAGGCCCGCTAACTTTGTACAAAATAACGCACTGGAAAAGTAACACACAAGTAACACACATAGGTGGTAACACACCGGAATAAGGTAAGGTATGGTTTACATGCCCGATTTTTTAAGTAAGAAGGTACTTATAAATTAAAAATCAAAATACTACTTCTGTAGTAGTGCAGATCTTTAGGTAAATGTGTATTATTGATAGAAGTGAGCCGTCACATGTTCATCACAAAATGTACAAAGTTAGCGGGCCTTACCCATACTGCTCTAAGAATGGGTGGCAAGGCCTCTGAAATGGTTGGCAAGGCCTCTGATCATCTCCTTATTACACGTCCATACAAGTTTCCCTGTCAGTCTTATTCTTCAGTTAAACGTTCAACATACTACTGAACAAACATAATATATTTAAGTCTGTATTTAACTAACGTTTTCAGAGTTCCGCAGTGAAATAGTTTTTATTTTAGGCACTGTAGTTTTAAAAATAAACTTTAACGATAAAAAAATTTAAACATACTTAGTCGCAAATGCGTTATCGGCCAAGGAAGGCGTAGAATCTCTGAGGATGGAGAAGGAATTGTAAGAAGGGAGGGAGAAAGATGAGCTCCGGTACTTTCACTCACCGGAAGAAACACGACAGTTGTAGAATGTTATATATTTTTTTTTTATTGTAATTGTATTAATTTTATTATTTTATTATATATTTTTTAATTAAGTAATTGAAGGCCTTGATATATTTTTATTGTATTTTTTAAAATGATTAATCGTTTATTTTGTTTTAATTTTGTAATATTGTTGATTTTGATTTAATTTTGTTTTAAATTGTTTTTTATTTTATTCATTGCATTGTATTGTAGTAATTATTATTGAAATCAATCACTAATTGCCCAATTTATTTTATTTAATTTATCTTATCGGACTTGAATATCATGCTGGTTACACATTATGTTTGGATATAATAATAATAAATTTATTTATTCAAGTACAAGACTCATTTTGTTAGTAACAATTGTGCTTATTCTAGGTTAGTAACAATAATTGCATTGGATTTATTTTAATTTTTACAACTGTCTGCACATGACTCATCGCCGCACCACCCCGGCAGAAGTTGAGCAGCAATGACCCATGTACCGACAGTCCAGCCTGCTTGCAATCAGGCGCAGAATGCTGTTGGTGCTGCCCCGCACCCTGCGCACCAGGGAGGCACACCGCTTCCGCATAGTCGCGTAAAAGCAGTCTACTCGCGCCTCTGCAAACATCCCCGACGCGCTATAGTAGCGTGGCAGCCGCAACAGCACCCTGAACGCGTTGTTGAATTGGACTCGCAGGGCGCTGTAGGCCCGACGAGTGCACTTGGCCCACAGGCTGCACGTGTAGAAAGTCGTACAGTAGGCCCTAAAGAGAGTAATTTTCACATCATTTGTACAACGTGCAAACCTGCGAGCCAACATGTTTGCCCTTACCGACAGCGCCCTACGCTCCCTTTCAACGTCAAAGTCATCATTAAGATCGGGAGTTAATATATGGCCCAAATATTTAAACTTGTGCACCCTTTGCAACTCACACTTGTCCAAAATTATTGGCGGAAGTCGATCAAAACGCTTACTCCCCACCTCAAAGAGCATGACCTGGCTTTTCTGCACGTTATATACTAGTCCATGAGACTTTGCATATTTCTCACAGATGGATACAAGCTTTCTCATGCCACACACAGACGCACTTAGCAACACCATGTCGTCCGCATAACTAATGTTATTTACGCTAACGCCATCTATGTAGCAGCCGACCCTGGTGCCGCTCAGCTCGCCTATCAGTTCATTCACATACAGGTTGAAGAGCGTTGGCGAGCTTATCCCCCCCTGCCTCACTCCGCACTCCAACCTGTATGGTTGAGACAACAAACCATCCCACCGCACATGGTTGACCTGGCTCTTATACCAATGTTTGAGGATGCTTATAAGCTCTTTTGGCACTTTGGAGTCTTGGAGCTTTTGCCATAACAGATCATATGAAACAAGGTCAAAAGCCCTAGAAAGGTCCAGGAAGCACGCAATAACAGGTGTTTTACGCTCCTTATAGTAATTAACAGCGTGCTTAACAGACAGGACAGCTGTTTCAGTTGACAGCCCAGGCCTGAACCCAAACTGATTATCATGATGTGTGATATATTTGTTAAGTTGCTTATTAAGCACGCTATCAAAGACTTTCGATATTACAGTTGCAAGTGAGATAGGCCTATAATTATTTTTGTCGGATATATCTCCTGTCTTATTTTTAACTATCGGCACTACTATTGTTTGAATCATTTTACTGGGTAGATAACTGTGCCCCAAACAAAAACTATATAACATATACAAGACTCTAGATAAATGAGATCCAGCAAATTTTAGATGTTCTATGCTGAGTCCGTCGTGGCCAGGGGATTTACCTCTAGACATAGATTTTATAATGACTTCAATATCTTTAATAGTACATTTTATCTCCCTTTTTACTTCGAACTCAGCATCTAGCATCGAGTGCGAGGGCCCTAAAGGAGAATTTACAAAAAAGTGATCTTTGAACATGTCAGCAATTATACAGCAGATATACAGCCTACTCATAGTTTAAGTAAAAAATCATGTTACTCATATTTTTTATTTGCTGTTTATCTGTTTTGTGTAATAAATAAATACATAAAAATAATAAGAAAAGAGTGCCATTGCTTCAAGTCGATATCCCGTAAGAGTGGTATTACGCCGGGCGAGCCGTCCCAATTCGTGCTGCAACACAGCGTGGCTCTACCACTCGGACAGTGGTAGAGTCACGCAGTCACTCATTTAGCACCACCCGGGGGTCACGTGTAGGGTCTCCAGGGTAAATCTACGGATGCGTGTGACTTTAACCTCCAAATTGTCAGAAACAGCTGATTTTTTTTCGCAACTACAGAGAATGGCTTGCGCACAAATGCTAGGATTCCCGAGCGCAGAAACTAGTAGGGGACTGATTGATTGCACATAGCGATTCGTGACCGTCAACTTAGCAAAATAGGTAGGTAATTTTGAAAATCAAGAATTCTTTTTAATTTTTTTAACTTATAACGGCCGAAAGGTTCATCTATTTAAAGACAATTATTTTTATATATTTTTCATTAACTAAAACGAAGTATAATGCAAATACATTTGAATTACGATTAGACGGATGTTTGAAATTTTATTTGATGCAGTAAAGTATCACTAATAGAGTAATTAATGGCCGAAATAACTAGATAAAAAACTTTAGAATTACATATATTTTTTCCAAATTTTGAGTACTTGTGATTTGCGAGTAATCCATAATTTAAAATACCCTATATTCGGGAATTTCGGGAATCCCAGCCTTAAATAGATGTTCTTTGCACTTAATAGGATGTAGAAACTTACCAGTTGCGGGATTTTATTTGTATAATATTACCAAACCTGCATGTATTTTACGGAACCCTCAGTACAAAAATAGTCCTATTCGCCACTTACTTTTTCAACATGATGAGAGATGTCACAGTAATATTTTTACAGATATCATTGAAATGAGACAATGCAAACAAACGTAGCGTTGATAAAGATCTTTATAGCTCAATAACACTATTTTAGTTGTATTCATTAGTAGAATGTACAGTTTATGAATTAACGTTTCTACAGTATTTTATCTACCATTTAACATGATGATACTTTGAAATTAAACAATTTCAATGGATGATCTCGCGTTTATTTCATATGACGTTTTAAACCCATTACAGGGTCTCAGGGACTCTGTTAGTCACCTTGTACGGCACCCAAGAGTAAGAGAAGAGGGGGGGGGGGGGGGTCGTATTCTTTTAATGAGCCACACAGCTTAATAAATATACAGCAACGCAAATATGCAAATGAGAAATGTCTCACCATATTAAAAAACAAGAACAAAAAATAATGATTTCGCGGTCAACATAATAATTGTCCTCACATCTAAGTCGAATACTGTACAACAAGGTCGTCACTGCAAGCCTGTCTCAATTGATATGAAGACAGAAACCCATTGGAGACGCTCGTGTCAAATGGATTTAATCTACTATTCTATTCTATTGTAATCTAAGCGAAAAGTGATATTCACCATGGAAATGTGCAATAATCACGTAAGTACAAAGTTTCTTTTACCGCCTCTGTGTTCTTGTGAGCTGTGTAGTATATACAGCACGGTATTTAAACCGAGGGACATATTATGAGGGTTTACGCCATTCGGTTTCCCATACAAACTTCCAAGTCGAAATTTTTAAAAACCAATGAGCCAATTTTGATGGAATTTTGCATGCTGAAGTAAACCGCAGGATCTAAATTATTTGTTAAAAACATTAAAAAAAAAGGTTTATTTAAATGAGTTATTGCGATTTTTAACATTCTATAGTGGACTTTAAATCGCAATAACTCAGCTAGAAAAACGTTTTTTAAAAATGTTTGCAACAAACTATTTAGATCACTGTGTTTTACTTCAGCATGCAAAGTTTCATCAAAATTGTCTCATTGGTTTTTAAAAATTTCGACTTGGAAGTTTGTATGGAAAACTGAAACGCGTAAACCCTCTTAAGGGAGGATTCATTCAAAAAAAATCTGAATATTTTTGCATAATTATTCCATATAATGTTAGCGTTAAGCACTTATACACTAAGCGCGGGAAAAGATCAAATATGATCAAGACGTATGAAGAAAAAACGGGTCACACCAACCACGACAGCTACTTGTTCAATACCATACGCGTAAATGAGTCGAAAGCACTAGGGTGCCCAAACATTACGGGAAATTTTATGAAATTTTTAACATCGATTTTCTGAATTATTTTATATGCTTCGAGTAGTATTTTTTTATTTGTTTATGTTTACCTAGGCATAAACTGCCATAGGATTAAATATGTCCCTCGTGTTAACTAACACGCTGTATAGCGGCTCACTACCACCAAGCCGTCTCATCCTTAGGGTGTCGTAAAACGCGACTAACAACTGCACATACATCCAACAGCATAGAGCGGCGATGGGCTCACCACCTATTACGCTGAGCACATGTGCAGTCACTATTTGGCGAAAAGTGGACTATGGCAGAGGACTTCTTTTGCGGTCTTCGTTGCCTAGTCTCTGACTAACCCTTTGGGGATAATAGTTGTCAATATGACCATTAGTCTAACTAGACCTAGAGGTCCCAGGTTCGAGTTGAGAAATCCGGGCGAAATGCGCTTCCATAACCGGCCTTTTCCAGGCCGGTTTAGTCCAAATGAATATATGTAGTAGAATGAAAAAAAACATTATTTTTTAATTTTAGTAGCAAAAGACTCCGCCCAATATATACTGAGTGTTTCTTGTAAGGTGTCAAGCCGATGTGTGGTGATATGGAACTATGATACCTATCGATTGAACCCTCATGTATGTTCAGCGATTTTTAGTAGTTTTCGAGCTATAATTTTTTTTCTTTTCTAAGTATTTTATGACGAATGACATATTTTTTTTTCAGTAAGTATCTAGATACTTAGATATTTCTGTGCACCTTTTTCTATAACTTAGTAATCATCTTTCTAATATCAACACAAGTTACAAAAAAATAATTTAAACTGATGTCGTAATAAAACTACTTAGAAAAGAAAAAAGTTATAGGCTCGAAAACTATCAAAATCGCTGAACATATATTGGGGTTCAATACATAGGTATGGTGTCCCCTATCACCACGCATCGGCTTGACACCTTACAAGAAACATCCTGTATATATATAAGATGACTGCTAGAAACCGCAAGAAACTTCAAGGGCTGGTGAGGTCAAGTGTTTTATAGATGACAAAAATGACAAAAAAAAAATTCGTGTTTTTTCGTAGGTACTTATCGCCCAGCTGGCGAATTAATTAATTATTTAATTAAAAAAAAAAAAAAACCGAATTCCTTTTCTGTCATTTTTGTCATGTTTAAAACACTTGACCTGACCAGCGCTTGAAGTTTCTTGCGGTTTCTAGCAGTCACCTTATAATATAATATAATATAATATAATATAATATAATATATTTATTTGCATAAAACATGGTATACAAAGTTGTTAAAATTGTAAAGAACAGTTCTCATGTTTTGCACATTTGAGTTGCATGCAAATTGTTACAATTAAACCTAATTTTTATTGTTTAGAAATTGCTTAATGTCATAAAAGTTTTTAGCCATAAGCCACGTATATAATTTACTTCTAAACAAATTGAAGCTGAGATTTTTAAATTCACAGGGCACCTTATTATAAATTCGAACACACATGACAATACAATTTTTGTTATATTTTTCCGATTTAAGAATATTACTTAGGACTAATCTATTAGGATTTCTCTTTATTCTAGAGTTAACATCTCGAGCTTTCTTAAATAGGTACATGTGGTTATATACAAATATGCTAATCTCGTAGATGTACAGAGATGGTAGCGGTAGCAAATTAAGGCCCCTAAAATATGGTCGACAGGATTCATCAGGTGGGATACCACAGATAGCCCTGATACATCTTTTTTGTGCGATAAATGCTTTGCTAGCGTCTGTGCCATTGCCCCATAATATCAATCCGTATCGTAATATAGAATCTACATATGCGCGATAGGTTGTTACTGTTGTCTCCCTGTTAGTTATCTTACTTAACTTGTTGAGAGCGTATACAAATTGATGAATCCTTTTGCATAAATTTTCTACATGTAGTTTCCAGTTTATGTTTTGGTCTATAGTAACCCCTAAGAACTTGGTTTGTGTTACTTCCTCTATTTTATCAATATTTAATTTAAAATTGTATTTAGAATGTATAGATTGATTAAATTGTATATAATTCGATTTAAGTAAATTAATTTTTAAATTATTATTCTCTAGCTATTTCATAATGTTGTCAATAGTATAATTCATGTCCTTTTCATGGTCACGTACTGTAAAATTATTCTTATTAGTAGTCACAATAATAGAGATGTCATCTGCATATAAACAACATTTATGATTAGTTGCTTCTGTTATGTCATTAATGTAGAGTACGAATAGGATTGGACCTAAAACGCAACCCTGAGGGACGCCGCTGCCATTGTTAATAAATTCAGATGAGTGTGACTTAAGTTCATTTTTAACTATTTTACTACACACACACTGACGTCGATTAGTGAGATATGACGATATCCACTGTAGTGCGAGCCCTCTTATTCCTATCGCCTCCAATTTTTTTAATAGTATACTATGAGAAACGAAATCGAATGCTTTTGATAAGTCAAATAATAAGGCAGTTGTCAAAAAATTATCATTAATATTTGTCAGAATTGTATTGATCAATGTAAATATAGCTAATGTTGTCGACTTATTCTTTTGGAAGCCAAACTGTTCTTTATTTATTATATTGAATTTGTCGCAGTAGTCTAATAGTCTCAAATACATGCACTTCTCAAATATTTTAGACAAGACCGGTATTAAGGCAATTGGACGGTAATTATTGATTTCATCCTTATCGCCTTTTTTATGGAGAGGTTTAACGATGGACGATTTTAGTGCATCAGGAAAAGTTCCTGTTGAAAAAGATAAGTTTATAAGGTACGTCAAAATCGGTACTAATTCAGACACACATGCCTTAATTATTTTCGTATTAATACCGTCAAAACCCTCAGAGGTTGTATTGTTTAAAGTCATGATAACTTTTTTTACCTCTTCTTGAGACACAGGCCTTAGAAACATCGTGTTAGCACTTAATTTAAGTTGCAAATTATTAAATGTTGAATTGCTGACGTTGGAAGATTCTACGAAATATTTATTGAAGGCACTGGCAATTTTTTTGGGTGACGTTAAACATTCATTATTTATTTTAAGACTTGCAATATTGTCATCTAACTTTGAGGAGCTAATTTCATTTTTTATTACCGACCAAGTTGCTTTGCACTTGTTCTTACTGTGGCATATAAATTTTGTATTTGCAATTTTTTTAGACCGATAAATGCAAGTTTTTAGCAATTTTGAATATTTCATGTACTTATTTTTATTTAAATTTGATTTATTTTTGTAGTACTGGAAGCGCAGTTTTCTTTTTACTTTGCAACTTATTTTTAGACCTCTGCTGATCCAATTTTGTTTTTTGTCTTTATTATTTATTTTTATTTGTATAGTTGGAAAACATAGCTTGTAAAATAAGGTTAAAGTTTCATGAAAATAATTGAAAGCTTTATTTAAATCGGTCTCCGAATATGTTTCAGACCAAACTTAAATGACTTAAATGTGCTTTAAATTTTAAAATATTATCGTAGCCATAGTCTTTTCTATAGATTATATAGCGTTTCGGACAGCTGTCGTTCTGTTTAACAGAGAAATTTATAAACTGAGATGTCTCGTGATCTGACAAACAAAGAGGAATCACATCAACACTCGTATCCTTAATGTTACTCAGTATATGGTCAATACAAGAATTTTTACGTGTGGGGACATTAATGTGGATTTGCATATTATAATTGTAACATAAATCGCGAAAATCATTCGTTATTCGACCCTGCTTAAGGGTATCTATATTAAAGTCACCAGTCACAACTATCTTTGTTTTATTATTGTATTTTCTCGTTAATTCAAACAAGAGCTGATTAAGTTTATTCAGAAAAATGTTTGGATCAGACATGGGCGTTCTATAAAGACAAAGTATTAGTAATTTGTGTGCGGGTACTTCTATGCCACAAGCCTCAAAAGTTTTTTCAGATACATATCTTCTCACGCTTGTCAGATCCTTAAATATTAAATTCTTTATGACCAAAATACATGTGCCGCCCCTCTGCTCATTCCTACAAAAAACAGTCGCTAATTCATAGTTCTTTAGATTCAAAAATCTTTCGGTACCTTTGCGCAAGAAAGTTTCTGTTAAACAAATAACGTCCGGGACGTTATCAGCTTTATGCAGTTCTTGCAAAGTTAACTCTAGTATTTCCTGTTTGGCAAATATGCTAGCAATATTTTGGTGCATGATTCTAAATGTATGAAGAGGTGTTTTAGTTAAATTCACGAAAAAACGGGCTTTTACTACTTTTTGAAAAATATTGAGGTATTGTTTTTTGTTTTAATGATAAATATTTGTTGCTGTCAACAGTAAAGTGGTCTTTTGAGTGAAGTCTTTTAAAATAGTATGGGATTGTACCTTTAGTATAATTAAGGACGTCTGTGGGTATTGAGTTGGATTTTAGGGGCAATGATCTACCACGCGCTATCATCTTTTTTATTTCCGTAACATTCAAGTATTTGTTTTTATAATCACAATAGTCAATATTAAAATTAATTAATTTGCTAATTTCATGTAAATTACTGGAGTCAGAATCTATAAAAGAACAATTTTTACATTCATTACAAAAGTTTTTAATATTATTATTTAATTCTAATACATTTATATACTTATTATTTAAGACATTTAATACAATTATATTATTATTATTTTGATATTTACGTAAATGTGTCAATACAATTTTAATGTCATAATCGTTTTCACCAACACAGATTATTATTTTGTCTTTCTCTTTTACTTGAGGATGACAATTCAACAAGACATCAGAAGTAAGTGCGTCCGGTTTTGTTTGCGATGTAATCACGTATTTTCCATAAGATGTGTTTTGCCTTGTGCGTGAGAGCACAGACGCCAGGCCAACGCAGCGCTGAGTTCCAAAGATGAAAATCCTGTCGTCATTATCCTGTCTTTGTGTCAGAGATACGACTTTGCTGTTTTGAGTACTTGTTAAAGGTACTTTTGTGTCTAGGTGATCCGATGAAGAACCAGCTGTACCCTGTTTACATTCCAAGGTTTTAATATAGTCGTTAAGTTTTGATATCTGGTCTAAGGTGGTCTTCAACTGCTCTTCTAGCTCTAATATTCTGCGTTGTAGTGTCACAAGAATTTTGTCAACTGGACTATTCTTTTTTTGTGCTTGGTTTGATCTAGGGGGTGTTAGAAAAGAGGATGGTTCCAAGCCACGAATAGATTGCCTTCTCTTTTTCGTGCTGCTATGTATCGTAGGTATTTCATTTAACGGAGCACTACAAAGATTTTTAAGCGTAGCATTTTCTTTGGACAGCTTAGTGACTTGTCGTTGTAACTTATTGTTTTCCAAAGTTATATTTTCGAATTCGTTCTGGGTAACGGCGAGCTCTGTCTGAAGCTGACTAATGGTGTCTTTCATTTCTTGGGTTGATATTAAATTCGTGACAGTACAATCCATACTCTTTGATAGCAGTTGATCTGAAGACGAAAGAGACTCATCTGAAGAGCTGACTGCGGTGAGTATGTGCGAGTCATGTAATACAGATAAAGTGCCTGTTGGGGTAGACTGCTGTGATATCGGTGAGGATGTAATTTCTGTATTCAAGTGTGGTGACATAATTTCTTGAGAGTCAGATGCGACATATTTCCTTCTCCGTGTAATGTTTGATGACCCAGGTATAGATGAGACTTGTCCTTTTTGAATACATTCTACGCATTTCCAATTATTCCGTGTATCGAAATCTTTAAGTCGAAATAATTTCTCCGACAAGCCAATGCAGTCGTATTCATAGTGCCTTTTGCATGCTGAGCATAGCAAAGTTCCTTTAGAGTCTACTTTTACTTTACATTTCTGGCATTTGACAAGTGATGAACCCTTGCGGACGTTGATGCAATTTTTTTGCAAAGATTTCGACATCGTAGCAATTGCTAAGTTTTCTTAGATTAGAAGTTAAAAAAAAAATTGCGTTCAATAAAAATAAAAAAATAAAACAAAAATAAAATATATTTTGACTTGGAGGTTTGAACCGCGATTTCTACGTTTGTAATCCGGCTGCTTAACCGATACGCCACTGCAGGTTTATTTTGAGCGATGAAAATATGTGTACTGTTCCGCTGTTACACTGATCATTAACGAGGTTTGTTTACAAGTCCAAGGCAGTTATTATTCACTATAACGGCGGTTATCTGATTAACTTTTTTTACTTTTACCTTATTTATTTTAAGTTCACTGGGGATTTTATGAATTATTCACTTGTTTTAGTTGGTTTTACCAATGTTTATCAAAAATATTGTCAAGAAACACGTAAATTAAAGTATTGTTTACATAACACTGTTTTAGTAAGTAGTATTGATTGTTATTAATTACTTTTGTCGTCACGGTTTACACTTCTTATTTCTTTTTTTGTACATAAAATTACACTTAGATAACATTTGTAATAAACCAGCAACTTATTATGCACGATTTAGTTACACTATAATCACTTAAAAATACTTTTAACTATTTTTAAAATTTAGAATGTAACAAGACTATGTTAACCGGTTAGCGCCCTCTGTGATGGAAAAAAAAAGAGTACCTAACTACCTAGTGCCAATGCACTCCGAAAGTCATCATCAGCCTATAAACGTCCCACTGCTGGGCACAAGACTTCCCACGTAGACATATAGATATACGCATGGGGAGATCGGCTTAAAGCACCACGTTGGTCCAATACGGTTTGGTAGGTGTTAACGTTCTGGCATCTTAAGACAACTTAACCGAGTCGCGTTGCGGTGAAAGAATGCTACCACCCCTCTCTTCCCTTGGGTGTCGTAAAACGCGAATAACGGACTGGACTGCACATACATCCAACAGCATAGAACGGTGATGAGCTCACCACCTGTCACGCTGTGCACATGTGCAGTCGCTATTTAGTGAATAGTGGACTATGGCAGAGGACTGCTTTTGCGGTGCTATATTTTTTTTTTAGTCATGATTATACAACCGGGACCGTGTAACGGTACAGAATGAATGGTATCCGTCCGTTAGTAAGGAATGCATGGGAGTAGCACTAAAATAAATATTAATGCGTAGCACCATTAATAATAAGCATGAAAAGGGAATAATAAACTAGTTCAGAATAATGGTCAGTGGTCTAGCGCTTTATCTTTAGTTTGAATTTCGCGGGGACTGCTCTGTGTGCTCCTTGCGACATAGGCGCCGTCTAGCGTGAGTTATTTACTTGAGCTTCGTGTTAGGTTGGCAACGGGCTTTATCTTTATTTTGAATTTCGCGGGGACTGTTCTGTGTGGCCTTGTGACATAGGCGTAGGTTGGCAAGCCGGTAGACATGCGGGCGGGCGCCACCTATGGTCGGAATACGGAACTTTTTATAATTTCACAAAATACAGGATTATTGGCTTAAGTGGATGATTATTGAGAGGGAATTGTTAATAGAAGGCTACATTTAGATATTCAAAGATGTAATATTGGCTATCTGACGAGATTTGGTTAGATTATGGAAAAATTTTAGAATTACGCGGCGAAAGCGGCAATGAGCGAGCGAGAGGTTGAGAAAAAGACAGAAAGAGAGGTCGGATGATAGCTCCACGTGGCGCGACGCGAAGGCGGGGGGGCATCGGGGAAACGGCTAGCGATTGGTTGAAGGGAAGAAAAGCGGACTCGCGCGGGCAAATCTTAGGCGCGCGTGGCGCGAAAGTTAAGATGCTTGGGAAAAGGGCGGAAAATTAGCGGACATTCAATTTTGGGACATCGGCGGTGCGGTCCAACTTAAGAGTGCGGTACTACTCATACGGGGAAAATGGTGTCCGAGCTTTGATAGTGCGCTAAGTGATATTCGAGCTGCGATATTAATTAAGATTTGTGAAATTGAAAGTTATTAATAAAGTAAACTATTGCGATCGCAACTTGAATCCGTTAACGGAATGAAGTATTCTGGGGTACATCGGCGGAAACGAATCACGGTGGCAACAAAAACCTATGTACCTTTCAACAGACTTCGGTCTGGATGATCTTTGATTGTATTTAATAAGATCGGCGTTTTACACTATTACGCTAAACAATACACTATCTTCGACGGAGTAATGGGGGAGAGACAGTTGTCTCCCTAGTGAAAGTTGAAGATAGGTCAGACACCATTTAGCTGGAGGTAGACACGTATGACCCAGTCCAATCTCGAGTCTACCTCCGTACATACAGTGTAGTGATAGGAAAATAACACACTGAGTATACTGGCTCGACTGATAGAACATTTAGGAGTTAGTTGCTTTCAGGGGCAATGCGACTCTCACCACACACCACGAATTTAAATTAAATGAGGCTTGGCCTAGTTTGCAAGGTACACAAAAGGGACTGTTAGTTCGACAAAATATAGGCATTTTCAAGTGAGGAAAGTTGTAGGAATCTATAGGTAGGCGGATATATATATATGGTTAGTTATTAATTCAGACTAATAAGGTAGGGATAATTAAGTTACGGCGCTAAATAAAATTATGATGAAGTGATGTGGGTCCTAGCTAGGCAAGTAATCTGTTACCGCAGGCCGGTAAAATTCTAATTGTTTTCCTAAAGTTGTTACCAATTAATTATTCATTTTAAATAATTAACAGAAGTGTGATAATATTGTACGATCATTACTTTGGAGTACCTAAAAGTCTAGACTGGTTTCCTATTACAAGAAAAATACTAAAAAGTTATAGCAAATAAGCTTAGCCGTACTGTGATGTTTGATTTCTAATGCTGAAATGACCAAACAGGCATTTTTTAGCTTTCCCTGGGATGCAATACGATCTCATATCGCTACACTCTTCAAGGTGTTAAAGTTTTACATCCGATACCTTAGCAAAAATAAGCTGATACAAACTGAACAACTAAAACCAGTTTAGAACCTAGGATAAGTCGATGAAAGAAGACATTGCAAGCTATGAGCTTCTAATAATCTGAAACATAGAAATAATTGATTGATAACAACCAGCTAATTAGCCTGACAATGGTCTACTAATACCATTTGAATAGACCTCTTAAGATATGTAAGTACTTACTTCTAATAATATGAAACATAGAAATATTTGATGGGAACAATCTAATCAATCAGACTAATACCTAGTACAGTCTAATTTATACTTATTAAAGTGAGTAAAAGATAACTTCTAAATGTAATTTATTTAATGATTAACAGTGATAATTAACTACCTAATTTACTACCTACTAAAGGTATACTAACTATGATTTAGTAGTCTATCAAATTAACCACTCAGTCTGAGAGACAGAGGGTGGAAGTTAATGATAGTATTCTATTTAAGTTCACTACCCTAAAAGTCAGGGATGTTGAATAAATTAAACATCTTTCAATAAACTTGAGATGTACTTATACTTTATAAGATTTGTATAATGAACACTAAGAGTTACCCAAAGTAATTTACTTCAAATGATAGTATTCTATTTCAGTTCACTTCCTAAAGTCAAGGATATTGAATGAATTAATCATCCTTTAATAAACTTAAGATGTAATAATCTGCCAATGCAGCAATCCAATGTAGTTATATTGGAACTTTACAAGACCTGTATAATAAATACTAAGAGTAAATAAAAGTAGTTTTACCTGTATTAATAGCATTCTGCTTTAGCCACCGCCTGAAGTGGCGTTTGATTAAATTATCCACCCTTTACGGAACTGAATATAAGTTATTGCATTGAATAATTAAGTTCTTAATGTGAAAAGGATATTTGGATGATAGCAAGCCTTGAGATAAACTCTATTGATTTATGTGGAATAATAAGAATTTAAATTGCTAACACATAGTTCATAATGTAAAATGAAATTAAATTTGAGGAGAGATGTAAATTCTCAGTTAAAGAATTAAAGGCACAAGCTAATAATTAAAGTTAAAGCCAATGTGACGGAACTGTAATTAAACCATGAGATGTACAGTACGCTATGGAGCGGCGGTGGGGCTCATAAATTGCACCAGGCTTCTTATGTATCACGCTACTGATAATAAATAATAATACCTACAAGCTAAGCTATCATCTGATTACCTTTGAGTGGTTACAAATCTTCCCCGCAGCTGCAGTGAAGGATTTAGGTCACAGTTCAGACGGAGTCATTGCTAGGCTACACATATTTATGTTAGGATTTATAGACTGGTAGGTAATTAGGTCAGGAGAAAATAATTTAACACAGGGATAAGCCAATTACTAAACTTTCACGAAAGAACTTGAGTTACTTAAATGCGGTTAACAACGGAGGGTTCACTAGACGATCTGGCCAAAATAGTAGTTATTATAATATTACATTGCTTGACTGAAATTCACTGCAAATAGAATTAAGCTATGCTAAGGTTCCATCTTCATACAAACGCTACACACTCTACAAAACTCCAGACACAACCATTAGATTGTAGATAAATTAGGTTAATTAGTTTTAAGAATTAGATAATAATTTAAGTTAAGGTAAAGCGGCGAGGATGTGTGTATGTATTATAAGCTAGCTAGGCATATAGGTGTGAAAGGCATTAGATTTAGGTTTAGATTTAGGTGTAGCAATCAAAAAAGAAGAGGGGGAGGTTACAACCGGTTTTACATGCCTTCCTAAGCACGGAGGAGCTCGAGATGTTTTCAATTTGGTCACCCATCCAGTGAAATGCCATTGCCAAGGTTGCTTAACTGACAAGACCGCCGATTGCCTCATCCGCCGGCCATCTTATCTCGTATGAAGTAGCAGTAGTGAGTTGAAGTGGCAAATGTAATACAACGCTCTCACTTCACTTTGTTTTTATCTAGATTAGGATTAGACATATCTCTGGCAATTATAATTTCATTTTATATTTACAAGTCTGTTTCTTTGTTTGTTAAATCTACACTTACGAGTACCTCTTATCTTTGGTTGTAGTTATATACATACGTACAGTCACGAGTACCAATATGTATACACTTTGACTCTTATACCATTGTATTAAGAGTTACAATTGTTTACATATTTTTGTTTTTGACTGTACATACATATAATCACGACTATTATCCCCGTAGGGTTAGTCAGAGACTAGGCAATGAGGGCAGCAAAAGCAGTCCACTACATAGTTCACTTTTCACCAAATAGCGACTGCACATGTGCTCAGCGTGACTAGTCACGCTGAGCACATGTGCAGTCGCACCGTAGTGTGATCCCATCGCCGCTCTATGCTGTTGGATGTATGTCCCTCTACTTACTTGACAACTGAATTGTAGTAAACGTTGAAAACTTTGAAAAAAAAATAAAGTATTACTTTTGCCGCTCCGCACGCGCTAATGTCAATGCCACACTACAGCAAGGTGCCGAGTCGACTCCGGAGATGAGTGGAACATAGTGCGTGTTCGGAAGGGCCTATCTTGTGTAACGTATATATCGCTGTTAATAGAACGCACAAAATTGCAAAAAAATGCCATTTCGTATTTAGATAAATAGCAGATCGTAAGCCAAGACCAACCAAACCAAACAACAATAATGTAACAGGATAAAATATTTTTCTTAATATCTCAAAAAAATTAAGGTAAATCTTTAGTTATACCTTTTACATGTGCCTGACCGGTTTATAAGGAAAACCCGAAACTAATTAACTTCTTATCCTCAACATTCAACTATCAAAATATAATGTAAATCTTACTACTTAGCCTACATTTATTAGCCTTAATTCCGGTTCTCCTTTATTGTAGAATTAACTATAAAGGAGAACCGGAATTTTCCATAGAAAAAATGCTTCTGTTGAATAAAATTGAATTTGGTCATAAAGTAAAGCTAATATTATTTATTATTTATTTGCTACCTAAAGCAAGTATTTTGTCTTAATTTTATCGAATCGCGGACAAGAGTTATTAAGACGTTATTAATATTTTTTAATATAAAAACACTAAGTTTTTAAGCAATGTCACTTTTAATATGTCATAAATTCTTTTGCTTCTAAAAAGTGAAATGTCAACAATGCCGTCAAGTCATGTTTGATTTGACAGCTAGCGGATGTACAACTGTCATGTGTTGACAGATATTGCCAGATAGATAAAGAATAACAGATTATAAAATTAAAAAAGTATACAACTTAAGCATAAAACGTCGAGTCTCCTTTGCAAACATTCACAAAATCGTGTCTCAGTAACCTCTTCAGTATTAAAATCAACATTTGCATACACATAATCACGACTACTTATTATCCCCGAAGGGTTAGTCAGAAACTAGGCAGTGAGGTCAGCAAAAGCAGTCTTCTACCATAGTCCACTTTTCACCAAATAGCGACTGCACATGTGCTCAGCGTAAGAGGTGGTGAGCCCATTGTCGCTCTATGTTGTTGGAAGTATGTGCAGTCTTAAGTCCGTTAGTCGCCTTTTACGACACCCAAGGGAAGAGAGGGGTGGTAGTATTCTTTCACCTCTGCGCGAGGCGGTTAATCAAAATTTTATATCGTTTTACTAATTATTGAGCACTTATGAATGTCGCTAGGTACCGTTACCAGCATTAAGATGTGACTATCGACAGCCTGCAAAAATAACTGATAATTGGTGGAAGGCACATTTATGCCTATAATATGCCTTCCACCAATGATCAGATATTTTTGCACCATCACATCTTAATGCTGGTGACTGTACGCCCGCCATTGGTTCGTTCCGAGGTCGTTTGCTGTAAGCAAAACCTTAGAAACTGGAGATTTCTTGTTGGCACAAATGAATGCGATTGTGGAGCCTCCCCTTTGTGGAGCCTCCCCTCAGTCGATGCAACACCTGCACACATGACCCTTATGCCCAACTTCATGCACGATGGAGGATTTTGTCGAGGCCAACCATAGGCTGCTGACATGCCAGCTTTCTGGTCATAAAAAATTTGACTGTAGCTGACTCGAAAATAAGAAGAAGATCGGTTCGTTAGTCTAAGCATGAGGCGGTCTATCAACTCTACCAATTTAGCCAGGTGAACTTAAGATCAAGCTCAACCACTTGTCTTCTCTTCAGTGTCCTCAGATGAACTTTGTAAGCTCATCCACTCAATCAAGTCGAATGCGACTGGCGTTGATGACATCAGCCGTACTATGATTATTACCATCCTGGATGAGATTACCCCTGCCCTTTTACACCTAGTAAATTTTTCCTTAAGTACTGGAACTTTTCCTGCTATCTGGCGTAAAGCTTATGTCTTACCCTTACCTAAAACGTCAAACCCCAGTACTTTAAACAACTTTAGGCCTATCTCCATATTACCATTTCTTTCGAAAGTCCTTGAAGCTGTAGTAAGTAAGCAAATATATTGGTGTAAGCTCCACACTGGTGTTCCACAAGGAGGTATCCTATCCCCCCTTCTTTTTTCCCTGTTTATCGACACTCTAATCCCCCACATTCGCTGTTCCCACCATTTGTACGCTGACGATCTGCAATTGTATCGGCAATGTCATGTTGAGGATATTGACGAGACGATAGCTGCGCTCACTGGCGACCTTCGTAATGTAAATGATTGGTCCAAACAGTACGGAGTGTCTGTTAATCCCATCAAGTACCAAGCTATTGTTATTGGTAGTCCACGACAACTCCGCAAACTTGACCTCTCTGTTGTCCCGCCAGTCTCTTTTAACGGTGTCAACATCCCCTTTAGCTACTGTGTGAAAGACCTTGGTCTGCAGATCGACAGCACACTCAGTTGGTGTCTTCAGGTCACTGAGGTTAGCCGGAAAGTGACTGCTGCGTTACGTTCTCTCTATAGGCTCAAGAACTTTCTGCCCCTAAAAACCAAGGTTTCTCTTGTACAAACCCTTATTCTCCCGATTATTGATTACGCTGATATTTGCTATCCCGATTTAAATAAAGATCTTCTGAACAAATTGGATCGCCTTCTCAATAGTTCAATTCGCTTCATCTTTGGCTTACGTTAATACGATCACATATCATCTTATTGCCTCCAGCTGAAATGTCTGACCATCCCGCAACGTCGTAAGTCCAGGATTCTCTCAACTTTATTCTCAATTTTAAACGATCCTCAGTCTCCCTCTTATTTAAAAACTTGTTTCCCTCATCTCAGCTCCTCTCATGCCCGGCACCTTCGCTCATCAAACAATCTTCTTCTTGCCACTCCCCTTCACCACTCAGGTTTCGTGGGCAATTCCTTTACGGTACAGGCCATCCGTTTATGAAACCCTCTCCCTGAAGAAGTTAGACGACGTGAAGAAGTTTTCAATCCAAGTATTTGATGTTACAGTTGCTTGTCAACTTCTAGTAATTATGACATGGCACTAAACTGACAATCGGTTTTGCCTCAGAACAATAACTAAAGCATAGAAACCACGCTAAAATAGCAAGCAAAGACATAAATTCATCCTCCTTCTTCTAACGAGTCATGCTAATGAGTTAGAAAGAGAAGGAGAATGTTTGACTTGTCCTAATCTGTGTAGGTGGTCACTAGTTTATTTCACACTAGGGACGTCATTTCTCGGCATTTTATATCGACAAAAATAAAACTAAATATTGAACATGTAAATAAATATGAAGGCAAAGGATAAGCGCGCCGTCAATTTATTTCATTTTATTAATATAGTACGTTTCCAGGGCAGGCGAAAAAGCCGACAATGACTGAAGTATTTTGTTAGCATCGAGAAGACAGAATCTGTAGTTTGACAAAAATAAACATGTTGGCGGCTTAGGGGGGCCCAAGGGCCACCCCACCGCACTCTAACTAACTTTTACACTGTGGTACCCAAGTTATATTTGATATACCTAATATGTACTTTTTGTTTTTCAGATTCAAATAGCTATCATAAAATAAAAATGATGCAATGTCAAATCCTGATAAAAAATATCAAATTATAGCGAATTATGAAACTATAACCCCGCCTTTTGTCTTGTCTAATCTACCAGACTATCGTTATGCCTAATAACTATTAGACGAATAAACAATAGGCATTAAAATTTTATGCAAATCTAAATTAGGGCAAATAACATTAGCCTATACCACATTTATACTTACTAAAATAGTTAGCAAGCCAAGCCAAGCCACAAGCATACATAATGCAAAAAAAATATTATGGCAAAGAAAAATATTCCTAACTCGTTATGCTAAATTAAATTAGGACAAAAAAAATAGTCGATAAAAAGGGAAAGGGATTTTTTTAAATATAATTAATAATATTACAATGAGATTAAACTTATGTAAACAATAAGTCACGAAGATTTGTCCGGTATGCTACAAACTTAGAATTATTCTATAGCTACAAATATGTTGAGCTCAACCTCTGCACATAACATCAACAAAATGCAAAGCCGATAAAAATAATCTTAAGCTAGTTACCCATATACTTGGTCCTTAAATAGTAGTCCTACTTTATAAGCATTAGTCATTCCGAATGTCAGTCAGATGAGCAACATATTGTTCCTGAAACAGATAGGCGTAGATGGTAAAAATGTAACGATGGCAATGTCTAAATCTAGCCTTCACGCATTTCCAGAGCAGCCACCCAGAGACAGCAGGCCAAGACCCGAACTCCAAGCCGCCCCCGCAGCCACCTCCAAACGGTACCACTGGCGGCCAGAAGTATGTCCTCCACTCGGACAAGGAACACTACGACTATGTCGCCCATCGGAGTAACTCGAGACCTACAAAGTAAGCCTCTTTTTACAAACATACTGTCAAGGAACTCCCCGGTCGACCACTTTTTTAGGGTTCCGTAGCCAAATGGCAAAAAACGGAACCCTTATGGATTCGTCATATCTGTCTGTTCGTCCGTATGTCACAGCCACTTTTTTCCGAAACTATAAGAACTATAATGTTGAAACTTGGTAAGAAAGTAGATGTATTCTGTGAACCGCATTAAGATTTTTACACAAAAATAGAAAAAAAAACAATAAATTTTAGGGATTCCTCATACTTAGAACTGACTAAAATTTTTTTTTTCATCAAACCCATACGTGCGGGGTATCCATGGATAGGTCTTCAAAAATGATATTGAGGTTTCTAATATCATTTTTTTCTAAACTGAATAGTTTGCGTAAGAGACATTTCCAAAGTGGTAAAATGTGTGTCTGTCCCCCCCCCCCCCCCCCCCTCTAACTTCCAAAATAAGAAAATGATAAATCTAAAAAAATATATGATGTACATTACCATGCAAACTTCCACCGAAAATTGGTTTGAACGAAATCTAGTAAGTAGTTTTTTTTAATACATCATAAATTAATTAATTAAAAGAAATACAATATTATTAAAACATCTATCAAAGATACAACGAACTACAAGAACTTTTGTATGATGTTACTTGCTGCTACGGAACCCTTCATGGGCGAGTCCGACTCGCACTTGGCCGGTTTTTTGTGACATTAGCTTGCACACGAATCACAATTTACGCGCACGCTACTGTACACAGGGTTGCTACTACATTATAATTTTTACTGTTAAACAAAATAAAGTATCCAAAATACTGTTTTAGTATCACTGCACTGGTAACCATATATATACCTGTAAAGTAAAAAAGGTGCGAACATTGTTCGCGCGGTGAAGCGCAGCCATATTTAAATCATTGGAAAAATAAAATGACTTTCCATTTTTCTAAAATACTGTACTTTATTATTTTTTTAAAATTTGGCAACCCTGTACTGTACTGTCGAAATGGAGCGCAAACGAACGTCGACGAAAAATGGTCGACCGGGAAATTATAATACTGGGCATTAATAACTGGCTGCCGGTGGGTAATTGACACTGTGAAGGCACTTTATTTTTTTTTAGTTTTCTCTTTCTAATTTTATTTTTTTATCTTAGTATTACGAACATCTCTATAAATTCTGTAATATTCCACTCCTTCTCTTCACAATCCAGCCTCGAGAATAGTTTTCTGAGTGACACATCTGCGACCCTTGATGAAGTCTTGCATGATACCTTTGCCAATGTGTCGAAGTCTTTTAATATTATTCACCTTTACGGGGGTGCCGCGCGATCGCAAAAACTGACATAGGTCTCTTAACGAACTTCAAAGCAAAATCAATCATAATGATATTTATAATTAGAACTCAAACTCAACTCAAAATTTCTTTTTTCAATAAATTTAAAATAAGCATTTTGAAATGTCTAAATTTATTTGGATGGATGGGCGAACACACATTCAGGAACACACATACGTCCCCCTAAGCCGCAAGGGGAATCAATCCAGTTATTGCGTAACTTTAGTAAAATGGATATTGATCGAATACGTGAAGACGCGCGTGCAACGAACTGGTCGGCGATTGATGATCTTGATAACGTTGATGATCAAGTACCTAGGCTTATTCAACTAGCTACTTATTTCTCTCCTGAATACTCACGCTCTTGTACTTCCCGTGCGAGTTAAGCATGTTCCTGCGCCATGGCTTACTTAACATATCCGCAAATCAATGGAAATAAAATACCGTGCCAAATCATAATTTTAAAAAAATCCTACGGACAAAAACCGGGAAGTGTTTAGAAAAATCAGGAATCCCTGTAATACTATGATTAGAGACACACAGAGATGCCACATTCACAACAAAGTCGAAAATGGAGATTCCCCTAAAGTATGGCGTTATCTCAAAAAAACTAGAAGTTGGCAAATCTAAGACTAAACCTTCCGTACCTTCAAAAGTTGACATTAACATATTAAACACTCACTTCTTCTCTTCAGCACCAATGTTAATGGATACAAACTCTAAAAACATTTTCTTCCTTGTTAACTCCATCTCACTTAGCGTGTTTTTTTGCAATTTACCGAGTGTGACGCCGAGAAGAGCGTCCTTGCTGTTACCTCCAACGCTGTTGGTAGTGACAGCATGTCGTAGTATGATCGTCCCTCTCATGATATCCTTACTCCCTTTATTACCAAACTTCTTAATAAATCCATCTCATCCTCTGTCTTTCCTTAGGTCTTTATGGAAGCTAACATTAACCCTCTTCTTAAAAAAACGACCACAAAAGTAGTCCTCTGCCAAAGTCCACTTTTCACCAAATAGCGACTGCACATGTGCTCAGCATGACAGGTGAGCCCATCGCCGCTCTTAGCTGTTGGATGTATGTGCAGTCTTTAGTCCGTTAGTCGCCTTTTATGACACCCAAGGGAAGAGACGGGATGGTAGCATTCTTTCACCGTAGAATTTCTAAAACTATTACCTATGCCTACAAATAAACTAATTCTCGAGTGAGGTATTTGACCCTTATTTGACCTGACCTGAGGACATCCCTCAGGTCATAAAGTCATTTTTCGGTATCCACTAACAGAACCTTAGTGAAACCTGTGTAGTGACTGAGAGATCTTAATAAAACTTCAGTCGCCGCTAGCCGTACCTAAATAGTGTCCATAATTATTCAGTTCCCATTCAAATGCGTTGACAAATTTATTTACCTTTCGTGCCGTGTTTGTACAAAACAAACTTTATACAAGAGCGGTAAGGTAGAAAGTGGCGTGATTTGTTACGTTTGCTTAATAATTATTTGATATTGAAACAACCTTCGAGGCTATTAAGGCTATGTTCACTGGAACGGAAAGAATCCAAGATGAGCCGCTTTTGCATATTATACTAGTAATTTACATTAAATTATATCAGAGCAAATCAATATTGTGACACGTAGATAATAATTAAAAATATGAAGTTCATAACGTAATTAAAAAAGTAGGTATATCTGTAATATAAAAATGAATCGCTGAATGTGTTGCTAAGCGCAAATCTGGAGAGCAGCTGAACCGATTTCGCTAATTCTTTTTTTATAATATTCCTTGAAGTACGACGATGGTTCTTAACCCTTAAATGCATGATTTTTTGTTTATCATAAAAAGCTATTTTAATGGATACTATGTGATACCAAAAAATCGGGAAAAATAAAAAAAAATTTTTTTTCCTCTTCACTTGTTTTAATTAAAAAAATTCGAAAAATCTTGAAAAAATGCTCTCCTTAATACTTTTTTTCATTTTGGTTATTTTATTTTATTTTTTCACTTTATAATTGTTTTAGTAATTACGAATCTATTTCAATTTACTTACATCATTAAAATAGAACATGTAGAAGTATTTTTATTTATTTTTTCTAAAAAAGGTTGCATTCTTATATCCAAAGAGGTTTCCTTCAAAACTTCCTTGTACCTACATGATGTAAAATTTAAATAAAAAATTATTATAATATTTCAAAAAAATACATGTTTTAATTACAGAGTATATTCTAAATATTTATTTTAATATAAAAATAATAGTATAAAAAATATAATTAATATTTTAAAAAGGCTTAACGAAGTCGCGAGCGATCGCTAGTTGTCAATAAAATTATTATTATTTATTACTTAAAACCGTGTCGCGTGGCGGTGAAAGAATACTACCACCCCCTCTCTTCCCTTAGGTGTCGTAAAAGGCGACTAACGGACTAAATACTGCACATACATCCAACAGCATAGAGCAGCGATGACCGCACCTTTGCAGTCGTTATTTGGTGAAAAGTGGACTATGGTAGAGGACTGCTTTTGCTGTCCTCATTGCGTAGTCTCTGACTAACCCTTCGGGGATAATAGTCGTGATGGGCTGTGTGTGTGTGTGTATTCACTAATCACATACAATAAAAGCCCAACACGCATTAGGCCAGCGTGGTGTCTTATGGACCATATCTCTCCACGTGCTGTTGCCATAGCATGACAATATGTGAAGAATGATGATGGATAATGATGATCTTTAAATACAAAAGTACATATATAATCAAAACTATTATCAAAGACAACGACTTTCACGCGAAATTGAAACTTATCGTGTGACCCCGAGCACGCTGACTCGATATCGATTTGACGTCATGACGTCACAGAGCGTAGGGCTTTCGCGCGCGCGCAGGTATTACGAGCTACGCTCGGTGTTCGGTGCTATGGCTCGCGGCAACCTTTACTGCCATACGCCTAGGCGGCCTGCCTATGAGGCGCGCCAAACGAACGTACCTAAACTGCGGAGTGACACCCCCCTGCTATTATCACAAAATAACTAACTATTATCCCCGAAGGGTTAGTCGGAGACTAGGCAAAGAGGACAACAAAAGCAGTCCTATGTCATAGTCCACATTTCACCAATAGCATGCAGTTTTATTTTATTTTATTTTAATTTTTTTTTAATTAATATTTTAGTCTTTATGTTATGTTCTATTGAATTCCATTTGCTAATCAACATTATTTATAAGATTGCGATTCTAATTAATTGTCTATTTTAATGATTTTTTTTTTCTTTTTTTGTTTGTTATTAATTGTCATAATTTAATTAATTATTGTGGCTTGCTTTACATGTTGTCTGCACATGCCCGTGGAGTTACAGCATACCAATGTTACTGTGTCCTTGTTTGTTTTATTGTGTTTTCCGTTGTAACTCTGTTATGTGTGGCTAATAAATAAATAAAAAAATAAAAAAGAGCACATGCTCAGCGTGACATATGGTGAGCCCATCGCCGCTCTACACTGAAAGAACAAAAAGGTTGATTTTGCACGGGTTGGCGACACATTAGTTGAATTAACAAAGTGATGGGTTAAAGCAACATGAACAGATTGTTGTTTTCACAGAAAAGTTTTTGTTGATATAAAAACAGTTGTTTTTACCTATTTGTACATGTTGGTGTAACAATTCATGCATAATTCAATATGTAATTGTTGATTTTACTGTTCAAGTTGTTGAAATAACCATTTTTAAAGTTAAATTTACAAAATAAATACGTTAAAACAACAAAAGATATATGTAATAAGTTCAAATTACCGTAATTGATCAACAATACAGTTTTTGTTCATCCAACAAAACTCAAGAGTAGGTGCTATATTAACCCTAAAATTTTGTTGAAATATGGTAAACCCAACTAATAATTTCTTTCCGTGTATGCTGTTGGATGTATACGCAGTCTTTGGTCCGTTAGTCGCCTTTTACGACACCCAAGGGAATAGAGGGGGTGGTAGTATTCTTTCACCGCCACGCAACACGGTCATTGTCATTAACACATGTCACATGTCACACGTCACAATTGTCATTAAAACTTAATTGACGTCTCTGAGTACGGCAGTTAGAACTTAAGTCTAACCATACTCATAATGTTATGTTACTTGTTTTAAACTTTTAGGCACTGTAGGTCTGTATTGGTCTACTTTGTCACACCTGGGAATTAAACCTGGGACCTCCGTATATCGAGCCGAGCTCTTGACCACTCGAGCCACCGACTACGTAATATTTCCAGAACTCTCATTAAAACACGTCATAGAACCCCATAGTTATTATCCTTCTATCCTACTAATATCCTATCCTACTAATATTATAAACGCGAAAGTTTGTAAGTATGGATGGATATTTGTTACTCTTTCACGTAAAAACTACTGAATGGATTTGGATGAAATTCGGCATACAAATAGCTTATAACCTGGATTAACACATAGGATACTTTGTATCCCGATATTCCCACGGGAACATATGGATGGATGTTTGTTACTCTTTCACGTAAATACTACTGAATGATTTGAATGAAATTTGGCATGCAGATAGTTTATAACCTGTATTAACACATGTGATACTTTTTATCCCGATATTCCCACGGGAACAGGAACCACGCGGGTGAAACCTGGAGCGGCCGCTTGTAATAAATATTATCTTATTATTATAAATATGAGCAAGAGCTGGATGAGAGTGGCCGCGGATCGTGCTCAGTGGCGTGTTCTTGGAGAGGCCTATGTCCAGCTGTGGACGAGTATAGGCTGATGATGATGATGATGATAATTATAAATATTAGGTATCTTAATTAATGACTTCACGGGTAACGCTTTACCGAGCGAATTTCGAGTTAACATTCGACATGTTTTTCATGCGCGTAGATTAAATAAAAAATGAAGTCTTACAACACGTATTGTGTGATTGAAGGTGAAACTCCATACCACGTGTTGTTGTAAAAAAAACACATAAAATTACATACATACATTAACGCACACCTGTTTTCCATAGGGGTAGGCGTAAACTAACTAAACTAAACAACACTTTGTTCGTCGTCTATTGCATTATGTCCGTTTTCCGTTTTTTTATACATAATTTGAAATCTGCATATCATCACAAACACTTTTGTATCGCAACGACTATAAAAAGCGCAAACAGCCAGTGTTACCAGCAGCAGATTTTTTGAAATTGCCGCCGTATCTCAGGGACAGCTTTCATTAGCCAGACTCTAGGCGTCAACATGACGAAATGCTCCTTAAAATTTGCTGTTCTGCCAAAACACATACCTATACTATACGTCAAAATGAAATGTATAACCAGGACAAGATACGCTTAGGTACCACATTTCTGCACAATAAAATTTAAGTTACAACGGCAAACTCTGTGTTACACCTACTTACCACTTCTGTGTTCTATGCCATCGATATGTCAAAGCTGTCACTATTCTGCTGCGATTAATTCTCAGAAGAATATTAGTTATTGTTCTGAGGATTAATTATAGGATTGTGTACCTACATAGTTTTTTATTACTAGTAGACTAGTAGACCCGACAGACGTTGTCCTGTCCAAATCACAATGACAACTCAAATGACAGGAAAAAAGATAAATGTCGCGAAGAAGAAGTAACAAAACTGCAAAATGTTTTTAGCAACCAATTAATATTTAATACCTAAGTATATTGCACGACGTCTTTTTATGTTAATAGTTTTTATAAGGGTTTTACTATTTTTTCTCACCGTTTAAATCTCCGCTGAACTTTCTCAAATATTTCAAGATCTAAATTAGCCAAATCGGTTCGGTCATTCTCGAGTTTTTGCGAAACAAACGAACAGCAATTCATTTTTATGATAGATGTGATCAAAGCAGTTGACAGCTTATATGACAAAAATATAATTAGGTAAGTGTACCTACTAAATGAGACCTTATTTTCAGTGCTATTGAATCAACTGGCCACCTAATAAAAGGATGCCTCGGAGGCGGTATCCTGGGCATCCACGAGGCCTTCATGAAGGCCGGCCTCTGGACCTCCTTGGTTTTCACCATCATATTTGGTTTCTACATCACGTATTGTGTTCATGTAAGTATAACTTTTTTTATCCCTTGGTCAATAACGGGCGACTATAAGTTAACTTTAATTTTTTTCAACATTTCCCATTTTGTAATTTGTTCGCAACAAAATTTGAGTTAAAATTATAAAATCAAGATTTATATCAATAAAATAGCTTGCTTATTTCGTAAAAATATTAAGGTCGGATGTTTATGACGTCGTAGTTGACACAATGTCATTCAATGAATGAGCGTTTTTGGCTTTCAAAGTAAAAAAAAGTTGATTAATTTCGGTGGGCTGGATAAGTCCACGGTAGCTTAATATTTGTCAGAAGGGTTCAGGTTCGATTCTTGATAGTGGAAATTTTTCATAATTTCCCATTTTATAATTACTAATATTCTTTTTAGTTTTTAGTCTCTAAATGCCTTGAATACCTAAGCGGTTTGCGTTAACCTCAGTACAGTAACTAATTATTATTCCGAGGCGTTAACCCATTCAAACATTTTAACTTTGTTTCTATTAAGATAATAATCAGCCTCACATATTAACGTCATTTGGTGCAATTCGCTATATTTCTTTCAGTTGCTAGTGAAATCAGCCCAAGTGCTGTATAAGAGGCTACACATACCCCAAATGTCATACCCAGACGTGGCGGAAGCGTCCCTAGCCGTTGGACCCTTTCCTAACTTGAGAAAATACTCTAAGTGGTTTAGGTAATGTATCAACACTTCGACAGTCTCAAAGAATAACGCCATATCTGCGAGATAGTGGCTTGGCAGATATGACGTTATTCTTCGGGACCATCGACTTGTATGTAGCTATTATAGATACTTATTACTGTGTCTGCGACTCTGCGTATCAGATGAGTCAACGAGATGTTTCAAGAAAATAAGTAAACAGCATTGGTTTGAGTTAGTAACTTACTGGAACAAACAATGTCTGCTCTCCTTTTGCTGGTTTGTAGTGCAGGATTATAGGGCGTTAGTGAATGTTTGTCACAGTTAGTAGTATAAACAACTGGCGAACAGAAAGGACATCACATTCAGCTAGTAGTTCTGCTGTAGGGAAACAGAAAGGACGAAACTTGCTAACTTTCAAAATGGCTCTCTGTGCTATTTCTAAGTTTAGCATGGTAGTTTTATGAGCGCATCCCCAAGATGAAATGCAGCACAGTTTACTAAGTAAATCATTAAATAAATAATTGATTAATATCAGTCTTTATTAAATGCAGTCTAAAAGCAGCATGTCATTCAACACTGTCTTTGAAAAATGAGGATTTATTCAAATTTTATATTCGATTGTTCTTCTGTTTTGAGAAAGTATTTCTAAAGGGTAGGTGTAGGTAGAATTTATTCAGTTTTGGAATTAGCTGTTTTTTTGTTTGTAGCTGTAATGTATATAATACAATTTTTAACAGTATTGTCAGTATTTATCGGAAACACATAGAAAAAAATACAAAATACGAGAAGAAATTTTACAGCTTTTCCTTAGTTTGACCATTATTAAGGATTTTATAAAATTAAAAAAATATAAATGCTAAGACTCTTAGGTACTGAAGAGTTTATACCATGTTAGGGCGCTGGCAGGCTTTACTTTGTGGTTATTTAGAAATAAAACATATAATTTGAAATGACAAGATGTCAAATGGGGAATTGGGGAGATCGATCTGAAGTGCCAACATGGGTAGACTTGACTATGTTATTTTAGTAATGTAAAATGTAGTATATTATATAACTTTAGTTCATAAATAAATATGAAGTTGTATACTAAGTAAAGGATGTTGTTAGTCAATAACAAACGCCCCCCAACCTTTACGTATACGACAGTACCTACCTAATTATCATAATTAGGTGCCATCTTCTTTAGTTTGGAAGGCAGCTTTGACTAAGTATATAAATGTTTAATCAAAGGAGGGCAGTTATCAAAATTTATAGTTATAAAAGAGACCGCACCTACAAGGGCACACTTGACTTTGTACCGTGTTTTCATAGACTTACAGACTACTTTAGTATGAACAAGGTCGATTATTTCGGTTCTGTGGTACATTTTATGCATCGTGATCGCAAAATATCGCATAGTCTATCCTCGATTCTGTCAAATTCGACGTTGACAGTTCCGCCAATTTTTGTGTCAGAAAATTTCCACGAGTGAGTGGTTCGGATAGCAAGCTAGTTCTCTACTAAACTGTCCTGGCTTGCTGACCTGGCTTGGAACATGCTGTTCTATTTACATGAGGCTATAATTTTTTAAGCTAGTATTATTGCAGTGACAGGACGTCCAAAATGATAGGAAAAAAAACACAATTCGACTAAAAGAATTACTACGAAAATTTTTGTTAGATCTTGAAAACACGTTGCTCTTAAATTTTTTATTTTATTTTTTATGTCTTTGGTAGTCAGTCATATTAATATGCACTGTCTTTAATTCGCCACAATTATTTTATAGTTCTGAATCACGTTTACAGTTGTTTTTATAACTTGAAAGGGTTGGCGTTTCACAGACATTCATGGTCACGGTACAGTTGTACAAACTTTAAATTAATCTCCGTACTTAGTTTGGGCATCTTAAAACTTGTGTTTTTAACACGTCGCAGTACAAAAATAAACGATACGCGTGGTTCCTGCTTACTTGCCAAGCCGGCCACATGAAGATAGTACACAATCCAGGATAGTAAAATCAGTGGTAGGAGGCGCTACCACAGATTAAGGCGCTACTAACCTAAAAAATATATTATAACTCCATCCTATTGAAAACTGTCCTGGCTTGTAAACTAGCTTACTAGCTTAAAAATGAGGCTTGTTTTATCTACACGAAGCCAGAAGTACCAGCTTGCTAGCTTACTGACAGTAGCTTATGCTATCCACCACTTCTCACCAAGTAGCGATTGCACATGTGCTCAGCGTGACAGGTGGTGAGCCTATCGTCGCTCTATGCTGTTCGATGTATGTGCAGTCCTTAGTCGCCATTACGACACCCAATAGAAGAGAGGGGGTGGTAGTATTCTTTCACCGCCACGCGACACGACTTTGTTAGCTAGCTGCAGTGCGATTCTCTAAGCGCAAGCCTTGGTAGCAGCGGCTGCCGCAGCGCTGAGAATTGACTCTGTCTCTTTCATAATCGTAGAATTGGAAAGAGACAGCAGATCACAGTCATGCGCGCAGCTTCTATGTGTCGCTTAGAGAATCGCATAGCTGAGCAACACATTTGTCGATTAATATTTTTTTACTTATAAGTTAACATACATCGATCACAATTTGCCTTTTCAAAATTTCCAGGCACGCCGTAGACATAACAATATGCATAGACCTGTTCGGCGCGTGTTGCGTCTACCAGATCATCATTGCGAAGACCATCATGCTCCTTGTGGATGGCTCCAACGAGCTCGACTTGACTGACGTGAACCAGCTGCGGTTATATGTGCTGGCGTTACTGGTACCGATAATGCTGCTCTGCATGATAACAACTTTGAAGTATCTGGCGCCATTCACTTTGGTGGCTGATGCGTTTATTGGTGAGTATAAGAATGAATGAATAAATAAAAGTTTATTTGGCATAAATATACAACAACATACAATATCATCAGCCTATAAACGTCCCACTGCTGTGCACAGGCCTCCCACGTGGACTATGTACGTGGGGATATTGGGCCATAACCCACCACGCTGGCCCAATGCGGTTTGGTGGGTTTTAACCACTGCCATCTTACGACAACAACCGGGACCAACGGCTTAACGTGCCTTCCGAAACACGGAGGAGCTCGAGATGTTTTTAATTGGTCACCCATCTGGCGACCCAGCATTGCGAAAGTTGCATAGCGGGCAAGATCGCAAGCCGAACGCGCTAGCCGCTGCGCTATCAAGCTCCTCAACATACAATAAAATAAAACAAAGCCAAATAAGAAGGTCTGCGCTCAGCTTATGCCGAAGCACTAGTGCCACGACGTAGCAGCAGCCATTTTATATTGCCAGCATTTAAGCCTTACGTAGAAGTCTAAGTAACGTTTAGTTAAAATTTATAACGTACGCTTAGGTAAAAGTATAATGCTATAAAGATGCAGGATAAAATGTTTACTAGAAAAAAAAATCAACCAGTCTTAGGAAGCTCAAATGAATCCCATTCGAGCTTCCTGAGACTGGTTAATTTTTTTCTTGTAAACATTTTATCTGATGTAAGGTTTATTTAAACTTAAGTAAGTTTATTTAAACTTAAGTAACGTTTATTTAAACTTAAGTAGTTAAAGTTAAACGTTACTAATCAACAACGTGACGGATTTACAAAAATTTTCTTTTATACTAAACTGGTCCTGTACTTACCCGTGGTACTACCGGTGGTCCTACTGCTAGTATCACGGGAATTTTTTTTTGCCCGTCTCTGGTTACAAACACAACAAAGAATTAGACAAATAGGTACAGCCGTTCTGAAGAGTAAGAAGAAGTGTCAGAGTAAGCGTGTGGTATAGCAGCTCACTAGAAAGATACTACCACACCCTCTCTTCCCTTGGGTGTCGTAAAATATGACTAACGGACTAAATACTGCACATACATCCAACAGCATAGAGCGGCGATGGGCTCACCACCTGTCACGCTGGGCAGTTGTAGTTTGGTGAAATGTGGACTATGGCAGTGGACTGCTTCTGCGATCCTCATTGTCTAGTCTCTGACTAACCCTTTGGGGATAATAGTCGTTAATCATTTAATGAACAGGTACAAAATTAGAGTCTTTACCCGTGGTCCAGGTGGGTCGACCCATTACCGGGTCCACGGGTAATTTAAATTACCCGTAGTCCCATGGCACTAGGGATTACATTTGGATGAATATTTCGACTTCGATTATATCGATATTAAATTAATTACAAAAATGAAAAAAAATAAAAAGTAAGTAATTAAGTAAGTATAATAAACAAAAAAAATATACTTACTAAGTAAGTAAGGAAGTGATGATTGATGTATGTGCAGTCTTTAGTCCGTTAGTCGCCTTTTACGACACGCAAGTGAAGAAAGGGGTAGGTAGTATTATTTTGATAAGCCCATCGCCGCTATATGCTGTAGGATGTATGTACATAATAATACATAGGTAATCTTAAGTTGAAGTTCATGGTTGTAATTAATTTAATATCGATATAATCGAAGTCGAAATATTCATCCTAATGTAATCCCTAGTGCCATGGGACCACGGGGAATTAAAATTACCCGTGGACCCGGTGGGTCGACCCATTACAAAGACTGCAAAATTAACACTGAACTTTACTTTCAGTGGCTTGTGTGGTAGCAACTATAGTGTATGCGGTACGCGTGGTCCCTCCGATCTCTGAAGTGCCAGGATGGAAGAATGCTGTGGGCTTCTTCGAGTTTTGCGGAATAGCCATATTCAGCATGGAGGGAATTGGGGTTTCGCTGCCAATAGAAAACAATATGAAGAACCCTAAACAGTTTCCAATGGTCTTATGTGGAGGTAATGTGGTTATCCTACTAATATTAAAACGCGAAAGTTTGTAAGTATGGATGGATGTTTGATACTCTTTCACGTAAAAACTACTAAATGGATTTGGATGAAATTCGGCATACAGATAGTTTATAACCTGGATTAGCGGCCGCTAGTTAATAATAATTTTAGTAACGTACTTTGTTGACTTTATAAGGTTAGACCTGGACCCTTAGCTTCAACTCTTAGAGCAGTATTACTTTAATCTTACTATGCAAATTCCCATACGAATTACGCAAAGTGTAGTAGGTAGCTTCGGCCATCTTTTCCAAGTTACAGTGAGCATAATCATTAGATAATGATTTTGTTTGTCTCACGTTAATAAAGTTACAAAACCATCACAGAACAATCACCAAAAAGTTATTATTCGCATTGGTTCTGCATGTCGATTGTCTAAAGCTCGATCGTAAACTCACGCCTCTCACTTATTCGACCCATACGTTCCAAAACCTTTGTGACGTGACGTGTTTGTGTAAAGTCGAATTAGAGAATGCGGATTTGATAACTCACTGCATACATACACAATCGCACTGTTGTATCTTTGTGATGTCATTGTACTGTTTCCTTTTAAATTGCTTTCATTAAAATAATTAAAATATATCTCATTTCTCGTTTACTACTTTTACTACTTTCCAATTGCAACTTCCGACAGGATTATGTACAATGCAAAGTTTTAATTAATTAACACACGTTTTTGTAACACATTATAGTTTGCATGGCACCAATGTTGAATATTAAGTACGTGCCCCGCTCATATTGTGCCATTTCTTCAAATTTTATATATTTAACGCCTTTTTCTGTCATTTTTTGTTAGTTTTAATGAATGTAAGTCTATTATTTGCAGCAATGTTCGTGGTTGTGTCTTTCCTGATATTGGTGGGCTTCTTCGGCTACTGGGGTTTTGGGGAGAACTCCATTTCACCACTCACACTTAATTTTCCATCTGAAATGTAAGATTCCATGTTGTTCTGATAGTCTAAAGTTAATCTATATCTAAGTTTATTGAGTTAATTTTGTAAGGTGAGGCTTAGTTAGCAAACATATTAGTTTGATTTTTTTCTCCTATTTCTATACCGCATGTTCGACATATACAACTTGCCAACAGACCTTCTTGCAATACTAGATTGTGCGACTAATATTCTTTCTATAAATTATGATTGGTTTACTTTGCAGTCTTACAAGAGCGAAAGAGTTCATATCACTAGGTATTGTACTTATATAAAAACATGCTGTCCGCACAGTTGCCTCTTCTTGTAGATATGGACTATTATCTCTCCTGTCTCTGTTGTTGACCGCTCCTTTAAGGAAGTATTCTGAACTTGCCTTAAACCTTTTAAAGGACCATGGCTAAGCAACTGCCCTCAAAATGTATGTTGAAATGTTGACCGCTCCTATAAAGAAGTGTACTCAACTTTCCTTACATCTTTTAAAGGATCATGGCTAAGCAACTGCCCTCAAAATGTATGTCAATGTTTAAGAACTTCTCACTAATTGTGTCTAATTGTAAAAATGTCTAATTGAAGTTTGTTAACCTGTTTACGTAGTAAGAGTTATTGTGATTATATTTTCAGGATTGCAAAGATTTGAAAAGGTCCTTAATCGTTTTCCATTATGAAATAACAATATTTAGCTATCGTATCTGGCATTACGTACTTTTAGATACGATGATTAAGCATTGCAATTCATTTCAGGGCAGTCGTCCATATTGCATCTATCCATGTCCTTTACCAATTTTCAGATTTCCCACAATCCTAAAAGTATTAATGGCTGTGATGATATTCGTCACCTTCGCACTGAACTTCTGGGCGCCATTCAACTTGGTCTGGCACTACGTCTCCAAGAAACATGACCCTAAGAAGCACTGGCTATGGGAGCGGATATACAGAGCCACGTTCATAGTTATAATTACCGCTATAGCCATTGCCTTTCCCAATATTGGCAATCTGATGGGACTGGTAAGTTCACGAAACATTTTATTTATTTATATAGGTCTTCTGCCACGTTAGGAGTAATTATTATGACTGACATTTTGATATTTAAATTTTCCTTGCATATTGAGAGAACTGTCACATGAACCACTATTACGAATCAAATTCTAGTCTTTAGATGTGCCCTCGGGTTCTCAGTTTTCTTTCCTAGATGTCATTGTGAGCGCTCCGGAAAATGAAGTTATGTATTATAAGAAGGGGGCACTGCAGCCCTTAAAAGCTTGCAACAACGCCTTGGATACGGATACAACGCGCACAATGTCACCCTAAATTTAAGTTCTCTTGTTTCTAAGTCATTTCACTGGATGTAGCATCCTACCCAAAAATACAAAACAGTGAACCTCGTTCGTGGTCCTAAGTAGACTCTGTAACAGAGAGCCTCCCGTGGAGCCTTTCGGATCGGGGAGTGGGGAATTGTTCCACATAACTCGGGGTCGCCCCTGTTTCCAATATAATGTATTATTACAATGAAAACTTTTTAATGTGTACATACGTTTCACTAGCAAACTGACTTACTAATATGTAACAAATTTTAAACTGAATTCCGCACGTTTCACGGAAATAGGAAAACTGGGGAACATCGAGACTATTATTAACTCTTCTTGAATCTGTGCTATTATGTACTTAATACAGCCCTTTCTCTATAAAATAGGGGTGGTCACCATCCTGGGTATTATTTAAAAACATACATAATAATATTATCTCATCATCATCTCAAGCCTTCCTCAAGCAATTTGGTTCAAGCCTCCTTCAACCCAAACCACTTCATTCTATTTTGGACTGCCAGAATCCAATTTTGGCCCGCTATCTTTCTGACGTCATCCGTTAGCACACATTTATTCATCATCATCATCATCACCAGCCTGAAGACGTCCACTGCTGAACATAGGCCTCCCCCTTTGACCTCCATCCTGACCGACAACTCGCCACTCGCATCCACCGGTTGCCTGCGACTCTCACGATGTCGTCGGTCCACCTAGTGGGAGGCCTACCAACACTGCGTCTTCCAGTGCGTGGTCTCCACTCGAGAACCTTTCTTCCCCAACGGTTGTCGGTTCGTCGAGCGATGTGGCCTGCCCATTGCCACTTCAGCTTGCAAATCTTACGAGCTATGTCGGCAACTCCGGTTCTTTGGCGAATATCCTCGTTTCGGATTCTATCGCGCAAAGAAACTCCGAGCATAGCTCTCTCCATTGCTCGCTGTGTGACTCTGAGCTTTTCTAAAAGGCCAACAGTTAAGGACCACGTTTCGGTGCCATATGTCATCACCGGCAACACACATTGGTTAAAGACCTTTGTCTTTAGGCACTGCGGAATCTTCGATGCAAAGATATCTCGTAATTTCCCGAACGCTGCCCATCCGAGTTGGATTCTCCGGGCGACCTCTTTGTCGAGGTTGGACCTACCTAACTGGACAATCTGTCCTAAGTAGGTGTAGTGGTCGACAACTTCGATAGTATCGCTCCCAACAATTACCGGTACGGGTTCAACATGGACATTCGACATGATCTTCGTCTTGTCCATGTTCATTTTAAGACCCACCTGTTGGGATACGATATTGAGGTCGCTGAGCATGGTGTTGAGGTTCTCCAGCGACTCCGCCATTATGACTATATCATCGGCAAAACGAAGGTGAGTGATGTATTCGCCATTAATGTTGATGCCGAATCCGTTCCAATTCAAGAGCTTGAAAACGTCCTCCAACGCATTTGTGAACAGTTTCGGAGATATGACGTCTCCCTGTCTCACACCTTTCTGCAATTGGATTGGTTTCGTACTCTCGTCTTGTAATCGGATCGACATAGTAGCGTTTCTATACAAACATTTCAACACTTCGATATACCTATAGTCGATATGGCAACGCTGGAGGGACTGCAACACAGCCCAGGTTTCGATAGAATCGAAGGCTTTCTCGTAGTCCACAAACGCTAAACATAAGGGCCGATTATACTCCTCAGTCTTCTGTATAATCTGGCGGAGCGTATGTATGTGGTCTATGGTACTAAAGCCTTTTCGGAAACCGGCTTGTTCGGGAGGCTGGAAGTCGTCAAACCTGCGTTCGAGACGGTTCGTAATGACTCTCGAAAACAGCTTGTACACATGGCTCAGGAGTGAGATGGGTCTATAATTCTTCAATAAGGTGTTATCGCCTTTCTTGAAGAAGAGCACCACCGCACTCCTGTGCCATGCTTCTGGCGTAGTACCTTCGAGCATGACGGAATTAAACAACTTCTAGAGGACTACGAGTATCGGTTTTCCACCCGCTCGCAGAAGTTCAGTGGTAATTCCGTCATCACCCGGCGCCTTGTTGTTTTTAAGCTGTTTAAGAGCCATACTAATCTCATACAGGCTGATGTCAGGGATATCTTCGGTATAGTGTCGGGTTAACTTAGCTCTGGTGTCCTGAGCTGTACCAACACATTTATTATTAATGAATAATATTTTGAATTTGTTTCCAGCTCGGTGCTTTCTGCCTGTCAAACATCGGCTTCATCTTCCCAGCTCTCATAGAACTTTTCGTCATTTGGGAGGATCCTGGCCTCGGTCGGTACAAATGGCGTCTGTGGAAGAACGTCCTTGTTCTGCTGATAGGAGTTTTGCTGTTCTGTGCAGGAACGTATTCGAATCTTAAGGGATTAATAAGTAATTTGTAGTACAGACGACGCCAGCAAGTCAACTCACCACTAAATGTGCAAATTCTTAAAAAAAAATTGAACTTTTAGCAGTTTTGTTTAAGGACCAATATCGATTAGAGAAAATTAACAATTTTGGAAACGTTGACGTGCAGGTTTGTGTGTACGTCGAACAGAGTTACTTAGGATATTATTATGTAATAATACATACTTATTTCATTAATTGGACACATTTCTGTAAAGGTGCCGATGGTAACTGGAGGTCCCTTGTCCAATTCCCTGGTCTTATCACTCACACAAGAGACACCTAAAACGCTACTACAGTTATAATCAATTTTATTTAAAAGTAACCCTGTGTCGTGATATTAATTGTTCCTAGAATAAATCTATTTTTATTTTTGTATCATATGTAGATAATTAGAATAACTAAAGATACCTTCCTACTTACCAATATTAAAGTTATTAATACCTACCCTTTCCAAGTTTTTGTTGCTCATACAATGATAGCAGATATAATTTCAATAAAATATGTACCTAGGTAGTAATCTAAAATGTTATAATACATACATAATAACACATCACCCCCGCTTCCTGGTCCCGGAGAGATAGCACAGACCACAGACGAGAGTGAATGGGATAGTTGGAACCGAAAGTACGTAGATCGGATCGGTGACCTCCTTGTTAAACTATGATTAAGTCACAGACATATAATGTCTGTGGATTAAGTCGCTAAAGGTCAGGTCAAAGAGTAGGTTACACCTAAACCAATGAGCATGTATGAAGAACATTATAAGAGTAGGTGAAGCAAAGGATGTGTGTCAGAATCGGAGCAAATGGAAAGCTATAGAAAGCTTTAACCCCGTGAGAATCGTAAAACCAGACACAATTAAAAATCAAATTTCGCGACCGCCGGCGGTCTTATGATCCTTGACCTATCATAATATTGCCTAATATTTTTTCTGTGGCGATGACTATTATGGAGGCCTTAGCCCAGTGTACACTAATGAGAGTTTATAGCCTGTAACTTGAAAGCAAAAGCCTGGAGACCTTCTCGTAGAAAGCTCAAGAGTGCCCTAAACCGACGACCAACCTAATGCTCGTACTGCACTTCTTTTGCATAATTTTCGCTCATAGCCCTAGCTATGAGAGAAAATGAAGCAAAGCAAATCAGTTTGCTACGATGAACTACGAGTACATTCCGTCAAAAAAGTTTCTGGAACGGACCATTTAATTATCATGGGTGACTTTAATACTTGCCTTCTTAAGAACGATTCTCGCACTTCATTGCTTCAATCCGTTATCAGTTCTAATAACTTAAATATTCTCCCCCTTACTGCCACCCACCATTTCCCGAACTCCACTCCATCTCTTCTCGACTTATTAATAGTGTCATCTTCTCAGAATGTTGCGAAACACGGTCAATGCTCAGCCGACGCCTTTTCGTACCATGATCTCTTATTTTTGTCTTATAAAGTTCGTCCTCCTAAAGCTAAACCCAAAATCATTCTTCAGCGCAATTTTAGTGGTATGGATCAACATGCGTTCCGTGATGACGCTTGTAAAATCGATTGGACTCCTGTTTTTCTCGCTCAGTCTGTTAATGAACAAGTTGATGTTTTTAACTCCCTTGTAACAATATTGTATGACAAACATGCACCATTTCGAGCTACTAAGATAAAGCATCAACCGGCGCCATGGTTGACAGACGACATAAAAACGATAATGAATAAAAAAGTAGCGGCGAAAAGTCGATTTAAACTTCGACCTAATGACCACAACAGGGCAAGGTACGTCGAGGTTCGTAATCGCTGCAATAGGGCGTGTAGGGATGCGCTACGCCGCCACATCCATAATTCAGTTGAAAATGTAGATCTATCTAAAGTGTGGAAATTCCTTAAGTCGCTTGGAATTGGAAAAGTAAAACAAAACTTTACTTTACCCAATATTAATATTGACTCACTAAATCTCCATTTCTCTTCTTCATCATGTATCAATGATGCTGATAAAGCGACTACATTAGACAAACTGTCTACTGTATCAATCCCTAATCTTTCTCCCTTTGCATTTGACCAATTATCGGATTGTGATGTTAAAAAGAGCTTGCTGTCAATTACTTCTAATGCGGTAGGTGGGGACGGCATTAGCCGTAATATGTTAGTACCGATCCTAGATATCATCCTTCCAGTCCTCACTTTTATTTTTAACAGCTCCATTTCTAATGCTGTATTCCCATCCTCATGGAAAGACGCTCAAATAATTCCTTTGCCTAAAAAACGTAATCCTAAATCCTTTGCTGAATATCGACCTATTTCCATTCTCCCTTTCCTATCCAAAGTCCTCGAGCGTCTTGTCCATAATCAAATCAGTAAGTTCCTGTCCCATCACAATCCGGTTTCCGTCCTGGCCATAGCACTGTGACTACTTTAGTCAAGATCACTGACGACATCCGCCTCGGCATGGAAAACGGTCACCTTACTTTGCTAACTTTGCTGGACTTCAGCAATGCTTTCAATACAGTCGACTTCGACATACTTTTATCTTTGATGCGCTCACTTAACATATCTCCAACGGTAATTGAGTGGTTTCACAGCTACCTGCACGGACGCAGGCAGCGGGTTCGCCTTGAAGAGAAATTCTCTGCGTGGTGTGACTCGACGGCTGGTGTCCCGCAGGGTGGCGTTTTATCTCCTCTCCTCTTCGCTATATTTATCACTTCTATTTCTGAAAACCTTTCTTCTTCCTACCACCTATATGCAGACGATTTACAAATTTATTGCCAGGCACCACTTAATAATTTCGCCGAAGCTATAGAAACTACCAACGTTAATTTAATACAAATTGTTGATTGGAGCCGAGCCTACGGACTCAAAGTCAACCCAAGCAAAACACAGGCTATTATGGTCGGCAGCTCCAGGTTGCTTTCCAAGGTAAACTGGGAAACCCTCCCCAAGGTTATATTTGATGGAGTGGATATCCCTTTTAGCAAATCAGTTGCTAACTTGGGTGTTATTGTTGATAGTTGCTTGAGTTGGGGGCCGCAGCTGCAAGCTGTCAGCCGCAAGCTTTACGCGTCCTCGGCTTCTTTAAGAAGATTGCGTAACTTTTTACCCACTGCCACTAAAATTGCGCTAGCGCATTCGCTGCTTCTTCCCGTTTTGGACTATGCTGACGCCTGCTATCTTGATCTCTCGGAGGACCAGCTAAATAAAATTGAGCGCCTTCAAAATCTTTGTATTCGATTCATATTTGGCTTGCGCAAGTATGATCATGTTTCTGAGTACCGCGCTAAACTCAAGTGGCTTCCTATTCGTCTTCGCCGGAATACCCACATCCTCTCGCTTCTATATAACATATTGTTTAATCCCACCTATCCTTCCTATCTAAAGGAGCGTTTCAGTTTTCTTTATTGTTCGAACTCTCGCTCATTACGGTCATCAGAAAATCTTAGCCTTAGAACCCCTCTTCACAACATCACCTTTTACGATTGTTCCTTCACTGTTGAAGCTGTTCTTCTCTGGAACTCGCTTCCAGTTGCGATCAGGCGTGCTCAAACCATTCACGCATTCAAGGAACTCGTGAAAAATTACTACCTTTCCCTTTAACCCTATCCTGCTACATACTCGTAGCTGTCTTTGTCTCCTATTTCTTGAGACTATTATGTTTAAGCATGTATATGTAAATATGTATATTATTAATATTTAATTATTTCATAGTTTTATAATATAATTAATATTTTAATATAATTAATATTTCATTTTAATTATTTTCTTAGTTTTGCGTTTTATTGTGTTCTTAACTATGTTTTAAATATTTGCACCTCCGATCATAGAGTTTATAAGTTCTCTCCATCCAATTGGTTGTCTGGCAGAAATCGCTTTTAGGCGATAAGACCGCCAAATTGTAACTTTGTATTTTTGCTTTTTTATGTCTAAATGTTTGTGTTATTATGTTACAATAAAAGTATTATCTATCTATCTATCTATCTATCTATCTATCTATCTATCTATCTATCTATCATTTGTTTATGATTCCAAATTATTTTTTTTGTTTTTTTTATGTTGTAAGATTGGCAAAACAGTAACTCTCTCTAATCTCAGAGGTGAAAACTTCTAAGATTTGATGAAGCAATGTTGACTAAAAACCTAAGCATCAAGCACTGACAAATTTCGACGGTTGAAAGCCAGACCTCGGTAGCCAAGTGGTTAAGGCAGCCGCCCGGAATGCGGAAGGTGCGTGGTTCGATTCCCGCCTGAGGTTGTCGTCTTTTTTCAGTGTTTAAAACTTTACAACAGTAACTGTTATCCATTTTAGCGCGGAGTTTGAGTTGCATCTGTTATTTAGATTAAAGTGCTGGTTTTAGTTAGTTTATATCTAGTGTGTATTGCGAATTTCATAATGGACAAATATATCGAACAAAAAGTTTTCTTAAATTTGCGTCGCCAATAAAATTTCGTGTTCGGAGTCACTGAAAATGTTACAGAAGGCTTACGGTGAAGCGGATGTAGAACCGCGCATCAACAAAGCCAGAGCCGCATATGCGCCACTGAAGCCTGTTTGGACGTCTTCTGTAATCACTCGGCGTACAAAGATCTGAATTCAACTCTAATGTCAAGTCGGTTCTCCTGTACGGATGCGAGACATGGCTCGTCAAAAACGAAATAACCAGTCGGCTACAGGTGTTCGTCAACAAGTGTTTGCGGCGCATACTGCACATACATTGCACTGGCCACGAACCTTCTCTAATGTAAAGCTGTGGAGATGACTGAGCAATAACCCACCGACAAGGAGATACTGACAAGGAAATGGCGCTGGATTCGACATGTGTTGCGGAGACCTGACAACCATCTATCCAAGCAAGAGTTAACGTGGCAAGCGTATGGAAAAAGAAGGCCGGGTCGCCCCCGTACCACCTGGAGGCGATCAGTTGAAAAAGAGGCTGCATCAGCTGATATCGGCTGGAAAGACCTGGAGGTTGCCGCACAAGATTGACAGCAGTTGAAATCTCTTCTTCGAGCCCTATATCCCTGATGATGGATAACAGGATTACATCATCATCATCATCATCATCAAAGTATTAACACGGAACGAATAGCATAGAATAAAATATCTACTTGAGTTATATCCATCAACTACTGCATAGCAAGCAATGCCTAAACTAACAAAAATATGTTAAAGTAAAACAGAGGGTCTAACAAATAATAAGGCAGACGATAATAATAATCAGTTGTATTCTTAATTTTCAATCTGAGTATAGATTTGGGCAGAGTTTCTCTTAGACAAATGGTCGGCAGATGAAAGAAGACGAGATGAGGCTGGCAGTGGTTTTCATAGCTTCCTCCCCACGGCATGGCGGGCTCGCTGGCTTCGCGCGGTGGAGGGGGGAAGTAGCGTGGCGGCTTGGCATTGGCGGGCAATGGCGGGCTTTCATGACGAGCGCTGATAAGATAAGATAATTGCTTATTTGCACTTTGACATGGTATAAAGATGTTACGTTATAAAATACATAGATCACTATCAAGCACATTTTTTAAAGCATGCAAACATTAAGTCCTCTCAGTAATACTCTAATATAAGATAATAATTAAAATCCATTAAACAATAACATTATGCAAGTAAATAATTTTCAAATCTAATAAAAAAAAATTAACTACACGCGTTTTAATACAATGCGCGACGCGTGACGCGTGTGCCCCCAGTGGAGTGTATGGCAAGCAAGCCCCAGTCGCGCCGCGCCCCGCACACCCCTCAAACACGATTGCCCTGTCTAGACGTGCCCGTTGGCAGACTGTAAGAATTATATAGACAGTGGTTCTACATTATTTATATATCAATTAACATAAGAATAATTTGAATTTCTAATTTTTTTTTATTACGTAATATGAAACCAAATGTAATGTCAAATCAGAAACGTACACAAAAAACACACGCACACAATAAGAAACATACCTACGAGTACATTGTTTATTATAATGCTTAATATTCACAATAATTTAAGAAGTATTATACACCGAGATTTTTCATTGGTTTTGGATCCGAAACCCTGTTCATGTTTATCATCAGTAGAGGCTATTTAGCATGTAAAAATAAAAATATCAGCATAAAAAAATCATCAATAAAAATATTCATAAAAAATGTAAAAACCCTTAGTACCGGACAATCTTACGAAAGTCAATGACCGAGGCGCTTCAAACGCTCCGCTTACCCCCTGCCCCGCCGCCGGCGCAGGCGGCCGGCCAGGAAAGTCACGGTGTACTCGTAGATAAGGAGAACGTTACTAAGTGTTTCAGACAAAAAGTCACTTTTACAACTTTTTTTACTTTGCTCGTAAAGCGATTGTTATTTCATAAATAGGTACAACATTTGTTTTGTATTATAACGTTTTCGGCTCCAAAACCAATGAAAAATGTCGGTGTATATACTTACTCAATTTCAAAACTAATGATCACAAAAGTTTGCAACGAAAACACTGTGCACTAATTTTGTATAAGTACATGGTTCGATCGCGATCTGTCAATGCGGCGCAAAGCGACGTGCTCTCACTCAGAGGCACGTGGCCGACTAAAGCCGCGGTCCCACGGCATGATTTTTTGGCAGGCCATAGCGCGCCCGACCCCGCCAACAGGCCGTGGGAATCAACGCATCCGATGAAGCCTGCCGTGGCGTGCTGTCGCCTGTCCGATCCATTGGCCGCACCACGCCGCGCTGCGCCGTGGCACTCCGCGCCAAGCCGCGACAGGCATTGCCGGTCCCAGCCACGGCCCGTTTGCGGACGAGCCGCGCAGGGCGTTGCAATTAAGCGTTCCCACGGCGCGGCGCGGCGGGCGTGGCGCGCGCGGCGCGGCTTGTCTTCAAACAGGCTGTGGGACCCCGCCATAAGCCGCGACTGGCCGCGAGCGCGCTCGTACTCGTATTCAAAAAGAGCGCGCTAAATACCTAGTTATGAAAATACCAATTCTATAAAAGGCCAATTCTTAAAAAAACATGATTTTTTTCACAGCGGGAATCGATCCCGCGATTTTCTGTGTGCAGGCTGGTATTTGACCACCGCGTCAAAGATATCGCGGTGTCAGTATAAAGAAAGAAAGAAAGAAAGAAAATTTATCATGTTTTTTTTTTTATTTATATAAATCAAATGTAATAATTCTTTAACATTTAGTATCGATTGTACACAATACAAACATTTATTAATTGTGCTTCGTTCTCATAATATTTGAGCTGAGACACATTAAAATGATACGTACGAAAACAAAGGTTAACAACACATAAAACAAAGTAAAAATAAAGAATGTTTCTGGAATAAAAAAAAACAAAAATTTCAACCATAACTGGACTAATTTAGAGTAATTTATCATTAATTATGCAAAGTCATCATGTTTATTTGTAATACCTAATTTAATACAAAAGTTGGATATAAATAATCTTTTTAAAAAAATCGTGAACCGATATCTTTTGCGTCTTTATAGTGCTGTGAAAACTTTTTTATATTTCTTGTCGAATAAGATAACTTTATTACTTCGGTTTAAAAAAAATTCAACCATAACTGGACTAATTTAGAGTAATTTATCATTAATTATGCAAAGTCATCATGTTTATTTGTAATAATTTAATACAAAAGTTGGATATAAATCATCTTTAAAAAAAATCGTGAACCGATATCTTTTGCGTCTCTATAGTGCTGTAAAAACTTTTTTATATTTCTTGTCGAATAAAATAACTTTATTACTGTAACGTTGCACGTACATGTTTATAAAATTTGCTTAATATTTAAATTATTTTATTTTAAAATACAATAGAACAATAAAGTAAACCTATCTTATTTATTTTAAAAAACCAAATGATTATATACAACCTTAACCTAAACGATATTATAATACTTATATTTAATTAAAACTATGACACTATAACTATTAAAACACTGACTATTAATTATGAACACAAAAAACATAACAATTGAAATAAAAAAGTAAACTAAACAAATTAAATAAATTGAATATTTTTGTCAACCGCGATGTGTGACCGCTTGTACTTTAACTCGCTTCTATTGTCTCGACGCAGGACCGGTTAACGAGGAGCTCCCACGGTGCTCGGCGCGCATTCGTTTGATATACGGCGCGCAGGTCAGAAAGTAGTAGCTACCTAACTGCAGTAATATTTTCGTTCGTAGAAAACGATTTTAAAGTATTAAGAGCGGTTCTATTTTGTTGGAAATAGTTATTAATTGCTAATTAACGTACGTTTTACGTTGCCATTAATAAATTCAGTTGTTTTCCGTCCCCAATTGGGTAAGTGTTGAACGAATAACTACTAAGTAGGTTTTTTCCTTTTAGTTTGCGAACAATAAGTAGTGATTTAATTATTTGTGTTTAGCCTTTTATTTAAATTAATGTAGTTAATCAGTGAGCATATTCCAATGACTTGCTTGTTTACGAGGCTAAGTTGTTCTGTAAGGATTTTTTATTTCCCTACCTACACACAAATAGAAAAGATTTCCATTTTATGAAACTTGATCATTTTAATCATTTAAAACGTTAAATTACCTATATTTTGTTTAATGGCCTCATTTAATTATTTTGTTAGAATTGTAAATTCCTTTCTGGTTTCTTTAAAATAAGCCACTTCACCAGCCACTGGTCACCTCCTTTTAGTCTTCTACTTTTGGTGGCCAGAAGGAACATTGTGGGGGGCCTGTTGTAATGCTGGACGTTATAAATTCCAGGGAGCAAAGTTTGGAGCAACTTCCGGGACCAAGTACTTGCGTCACCACCAACACATCGACACCCACCTTCACCAGCCGTCGCCCCGGAAGACCAAGACAGGGGAGTGCCGACCAAGCGAAGCGCATTTTATGGGCTTCACCCACGACCGCTGCTGCGGTATATTTTTTTATAATAAACATTTTTTTTGTGGACTTGGGTTTTAATCATTAATTAACCCAACGTCACATTACTTCGGTTTTTTCTAAGTCCTTTAAATAAACTCCGTTTTATATTCACATGAAAATGTGTAGATTTATTTTTTATTTGATAAATAAATAAAAATAGGCTGGGACGTTTTGGAATGACAATATTGAGTCTCCTGTGCCACGCTTCTATAGCATCGGTGGTTCGGTGGCGTTGACCGGAACAACTTAATAACATTGGGAACACGGACATGCGATGCCACTGTCTCTCTAAATAGGTTTGATAATCCTTCATTCCGCCACATAATGATTCAATTTTTCCATAAATAATTTGCCATCCCTCTGGTATACAGCTTGTATCAAGCAGGGCCAGCCATATTTCACGTACCTAATCACTTACTTTTAGTAAATAACACTTAAAAACATTTCTTGATATCTCGGGCATTGTGGAAGTACATACTTTTAAAAATAATACGGGTTTATCGACATTATGACAATACTATCAATCAGCTGATTGGAGTAATGAACTCTGTCTAGTGTTACTTCCTCCTTTGCCTCTGATGTGACCCTAGTATTTTTGTGCCTATTGTGCTGACTCCACCCGCTTTTAACTATTTATTTTTGATAAAGTTTAAAGGGTTCCGTGTTGTTATTTTTTTCACTAAGAACATAAGTTACGACTACCTACTTTTATTAGTTAGAAAAGAAAATTGAGACGTTCATTTAGTCAATTATTCTGTGTTCCTATCACCAGGTCAGGTCATACGAAACGCACTGAGAAATGTCTTATTTCGCATAGCATTTCTACTTTGCTTAGACCGCGATTTTCTAAGCGACACATAGTCGCTGTGATTGCTGTCTCTTTCAGACTCTATGAATATGAAAGAGGCAGAGTCAATTCTCAGCGCTGCGGCAGCTGCTACTACCAAGGCTTTAACTTAGAGAATCGCACTGCTGAACAATAACTAAAGCAGTATTGTTCTGAGGCTTAGACAAGTAAATGTTTATGAATACGGGTTTCATTCAGCACTGTACTAAACTCACCCGTTAACACGCAGTAAAAATAACAAAACAAAAAAATCTGTCACCATGTGAGTTTTCATTGTAACTTTTATGTCGGCTCTAAAAAAAAAGCAGAAAATAATAATGTTAATAATTTGAACAGTGATAAAAAATGACTTAACTAATTTAAAAATATTGCTAGTTTTCGTAACTCAAAGTCTAATTTACGAGCCCTAAAAAGTATGGGCGGTATTAACTTATTGGCGGTATTGGTACTAGGAGTCATTCCTGGTATAGGCGGAGTCACAAGCAAGCGTGCGCGTGCGCCTTTCTTCTTAATGGGTTCTGTAGCTCATTTTATTTTTCTAACCGCTTTGGTTTGCACAAAAGATCCCAATGGGTCGACGTGCCGCTGCGAGGGGGAGACCTCTGCAGGCCCCAATAAGATAAGATAAGATAAGAACCGCTTTGGTTGACCCGCTATAAATGTAAGCATTCCTGAAATCCAAATCAAAATCAAATTCTAGTGTGATACAACATAGTTAAACTTTACTAACTAACTAAGTTTAACGAGGTTGTATCATACAAAGTTTCAATACTTAACACATTCGTTTTTGTTTACAACAATAATTTTAACAAGAATAACATTTTTAAACATCTGTGACATGTACTAAATAAAACTTACGTGTGATGGAAGATTTTATTACTAATTGACCAAATGAATGGCAACAAACCTAAAAATAATACGCAGCGCTTAAGCCAGTTTACACTTTGGTAGTATTTTGTGATGAATTGATGAATAACTTAACTAATTAAAAAATATTGCTAGTTTTCGTAACTGTAGTCTAAAGTTCGAACCCTAAAAACTACTAGGGTTATGGGCGGTATTAACTTCTAGAACCCCAAGCGGTCGCATGAGACCGCAGTTGACTTGCCTTTGTGGGAGCGGGCGAACTACATTTTTCGAATTCTAAGTACCAGGAGTAGGCGGCACACCCCGCCATAGCAACGCCCAACGGTACGGTAGGTTTGTTTGCATGTTTGTCTACAATTTTTTCGCAGTTGTTTGTGAAAGCTTGCAGAGTGCATACCTACTTTTAGTTATTTTTTTGCTGTTTGGTTTCGATTCGACTACCTATTAAATTAATATGGCATTTCTAAGTAATCAGGAGTATTACGAAATTATTCTTTGTGTCGGAGCAGCTAATGGCAGTCTCCGTGGTGCTCGTGAACTCTGCCGTCGATGAATCATCGACGGCAGACCAGAAGCTTAGCAGCGACGCTTGCCATCGGCGGATTGCTTTCGACAAATGGTTTTGCGTCTCCAGCAGACTGGATCCTTTCGTGGGACGAGTCCGGAGGTCCAGCCAAATATGCGGGACCCGGGTTTAGAGGTGTTTTGCTGTGTTGGAGACACTTTTGTAAACTGTTTATTGTGAAGTGCAGTGGACTACACGTGCTTCGCTTTACCTCTCAAGCCCCAAGCGGCAAGAAGTGAATCTTTGTGTGCAGCTGTTTTTATCAGATTTATCTAATGTAAGTAAGTACTGTTGTTTATTAGAAAATTATTATTCTGACTAATGATTAGTAGGTCCTAATAAGTTGTAAGAAATACATCGAAATACGAGTAAAATAATACGTGATGTAATCCGTTAGCATGTTTCTAATTTCCGAGTGAATTGTAACAATATTTGTTTTGTTTACTGTTACATGATAACTTTGTTAAGTATTTTTAATGTTTTAAACAGTTTTTAGCGTGACAATTTTTTTTATCGACTGACCGTGAGTGAGTGAATTTTTCCAATGAATATTGATCCTTAGAACCTAACAATAAAGTTCAAAATTGATTGTACCGGCCGGCCGAGAACTGACGAGCCAGAGTGAGGCCAGTGAGTGGGGAAAACTTGTTGGCGTAAAACCATTTCGAGTGACGCTACAGTTTTACGCCAGGGCCCAATTCTCATTTTTCGAGATGTATTCTCGAATCGAGTTTTGATTTCGATCTCTATCTCGATAATCGACATTTTGTTCACGAATCTCCTATTCTCAGCGCTAATCGAAATAGACTTCGAGTTTTTTTTTGATGAATATTGCCATTCTTTTTAATGCAATCAACTTGGGATGCGTTCCGTTTGACACGTTTCATCCGGTTTTAAACCGGTTGCAACTATGTACCTCAAATATTTTTACTGTAAAGGTATTTAAATGTATTGAACTTGCTTTTTAATTAAAGTAGTAAATTTTTAATAAGTAAGTATCGAAAAATCATTATATTTAATATGTTGTGATCAAATTTAAATTCCTTAAACAACTTGTATTGTTTAAAACGTGACGTGTCGTCGATAAATTTTATGTTTTTTGTTTGTGGCTGTGTGCTTGTTTGGTGACGAAACGATCATTTTAGTATTCACAAGTCACACACAATGTCACAGTGTCAACAAAAAATACCCAACGCCATAGCAGAAGCAGCTTCTTCTACAAATGTTGGAAGCCGATATACAGTTAAGGAGTGGAAAGTTTTCTTTCACCTTTTAAAAAAAAGAGAGCGAGCTCTCTCTATATTTTAAATCACTTCCACGACAAAATTGGAAATTAACTCCTCCATATCCACCGTAATTTTGCCGATATTTGACGTTTCATTAGCTTCTCGTAGTCGAAATTACGTCTCGACCACTGCCGACCACTCGAAGCAATTCGAGCGGCTCCCCTCGAGAAATGTCGAGTTCGAGATGTTCAGAATAACTAAATTGGATTACCACCCGATAAAGTTCGAATTCGAATCAAACTCGAAGTCGATTAGCGCTGAGAATAGGAGATTCGTGAACAAAATGTTAATAACGAGATTTTATGGTCGAGATAGAGATCGAAATCAAAACTCGATTCGAGACTACATCTCGAAAAATGAGAATTGGCCTCCAGGACTGACGCGCAAAACTGATCGTCAGTGGCCAGCTTAAGAGTATTACGATTATCTATCTGTGACTACACCTCAAAGTGCTTCGCTTTAGTTGTATTGAGTTATTTCAAAAATAAGTCATTTTAATCTAGACCTATGTTATGTAGGTACCTACCTAGTCGTAGGTAAGCGTACCTATCTACTTTAGAGTCGAAACGATGTGACTGTAAAATGAAAATATTTTTATTACTTTGATAATAATTACTTAGGTAGGTAAGTACCTACTTAATAAAAATTATTAAATCACGAAAGTAAAATAGCTGCCTACTTATCTGTCTTTGTTTCCAACAAAAAATGCCGCCAAGCAACTGCCGACAAACAACCAAGACGGGTTGTTTGTGTCAAATGTGCCGCCATGGTCAAAGGTTTTTGATTTTCGCCGCCCGCCGCCGTCACAGTAAAACCTCTTGTTTGTAAAACTGTGCGCCTGGTAGGGGGCGGAGGCGTGGCTGACTAGGGCACGCAGTTTTATAAACAGGAGTTGCACTGTAGGCAGTATATCATACAGAGTTCATGACCCTGCTAGTGATGGCTTTAGCTTGTTCTGATTATAAATTAACGACAGATTAACTTTGTTTGTAAATGCAAAAACAAATTAAATTGAGCTTATCTTACTAGGGTATATAAAGAAAGATTCTATACTAGGGTTAATTTGAAACACTGGATTAAGGCTGGCCCCGCTTGATACACGCTGTATAGCGTGGTGGTAAAAGTGGTATCAACAAAGCGGCCATGCGAATGACGTTACGGTTATTTTTGTATTGTGTTAAACCCATTTCTTTACCTTTTTTCCAAATAGCTTGTTGGTAGTGAAAATAGCCATTGATGATCCTAAGGTCCTCCAGGCTAAATGTCTTTTGAATGAGTTAGTTACCTTTGCATTCGGATAAACACTGTTAACTGCGTTCATATATAACCGCCACCTCATAATCACATTTGAAGTCGCGAATATTCAGAGCCAATTTTTCTTTTAATATATTAAAAAGCCGCGTGTACTCGTATGTATGCTGAGTCTTGTTCGGCAGAAGACAATATATTACGGGAATAATGTTTGTTGTATTTTTGTTTGAATGTAGGTCAATATGGAGTATAGCTGATAAAAGGAAACATTGAAATATTAAATTATGTATGTGTACATGTTAATGTATGTATGTTTATATGTGTTGTAGTACAAGTCCTTTTGAAAATTGGCTATTTTAAGAATTAGTCCTTTTAAGAATTGGCCATTTTAAGAATTACTCCTTTTACGAATTGGCTATTTTAAGAATTAGTCCTTTTACTAGATGGCCATTTTAATAATAAGGCATTTGTAAACTGCTAGGCATTTTAAGAATTAGGCATTTATCGACTAAGCCCAAAATATAAATATGTTTATTAAAAAATGAAAATTTCATTGACTTTTATATAGTTTTAACTATATTATTTAATATTAAACACTGAAAAAAGACGACAACCTCAGGCGGGAATCGAACCACGCACCTTCCGCATTCCGGGCGGCTGCCCGCAATGTTGACTAAAAACATAAGCATCAAGCACTGACAAATTTCGACGGTTGAAAGCCAGACCTCGGTAGCCAAGTGGTTGGCAGCCGCCCGGAATGCGGAAGGTGCGTGGTTCGATTCCCGCCTGCGGTTGTCGTCTTTTTTCAGTGTTTAAAATGTTACCTAAGTATATTTAAGCGTTAATAAAACGCTAAAATATAAAACATTAATCTATAAACGCCGCTTCATCTTAAGCGAATGTTCAAATATTTGTAAAAATATTTCTTTCGGATCTCAGAGGTGAAAACTTCTAAGATTTGATGAAGCAATGTTGACTAAAAACATAAGCATCAAGCACTGACAAATTTCGACGGTTGAAAGCCAGACCTCGGTAGCCAAGTGGTTAAGGCAGCCGCCCGGAATGCGGAAGGTGCGTGGTTCGATTCCCGCCTGAGGTTGTCGTCTTTTTTCAGTGTTTAAAATTTTACCTATATTATTTAATAAAATTTATTAAAAAAATATTGATACTTATTGTAACAACTCTAGCACTCCCGTATTGTAACAACTGATTTGCAGTTGTTACAATACGGGAGTGCGATTTACACGTTTTAAGAGATTTTCTGATTTTTCTTACAGTTATCCTTATGCATTATCTTAATCGAATGTTTCAAGATAAAGATACATTCATTGGCTAGCTGTGTGTGTTTTTTTAAGGTCGTGGAGCATCGTTTTCATTATTATTCTCTTACATTCCCGACCCTCGATTGCCGAAGACTGTCCTTAATAGGTACTATGTAATCTGCATTGACCTAGAAGTATAGACAAGAACGTCCATACAAACCATTTGTTCAAATTCTGGAATGAGAGACCTAAAGTTCGCAGCAGCCGCTGCAGCGCTTAAACATTTAAATGTCGTCTAATCAACAGACAGACATGGCAGCGCCGCAGCGCCAGATCAGTCAAAGACAACGTAGTGTGTATCAAGATGGCGTCCCAACTAGATTGTCAATAACAAAGACATTAAACCTCAGAACAATAACTAAAGCATATTACGAGTAATGAGTTAGAAAGACATGTTTGACTTGTCCTAATTTGTGTAGGTGGTCACTAGTTTATTCCACACTAGGGACGTCATTTCTCGGCATTGTATATCGACAAAAATAAAACTAAATATTGAACATGTAAATAAATATGAAGGCGAAGGATAAGCGCGCCATCAATTTATTTCATTTTATTAATATAGTACGTTTCCAGGGCAGGCGAAAAAGCCGACAATGACCGAAGTATTGCTTTCCATGCACTATTGTCATTCTGTGCATTTCGTTGTGTTTCACTACACGCACTACATTTACTCACAAAATGCACATCCACGAGAAAACGATACAGAATGACACAAGTGTATGGAGAGCGATACAAATCCTGTCTTCCGACGCTAACATTATAATTCGGTCATTGTCGGCTTTTTCGCTTGCCTTGGAAACGATAAAAACTAAATCAGACAAATTTTCAAAAAACTACGTTATGATGCACAAGAAAAACACCACAATATTAAATTGAATCACTGTAGGTACAGCTGCGTCAGATCGACCTACCCAAATCTGTTAAAATATCCCAATCGATATTGAACTCTATGACTAAAACATTAGGTTGAGATTCGGTTGCAGATATTTCACAGATTAGTAGGTCGCAGAGTAGGTAGGGTAGGGCGATATGACGCTATCTGTACAGCCAGCGTCACATCTATATCCTTGTATGTAAAATTCCCCCAACTAAATTTCATCTTAATATCAATCAAGTAGAGTTCAACCAATATCGATTGGAATATTTTGACGGATTTGGGTAGGTCGATCAGTGGCCGTGTGTACACAACTTTTCGTTCCATTGTTAGGCCAAAAAATTGTTAACGGTAAAAGTGATCACTTTTGAATTCAACAAGTTTTGCGAGTTAATAACGAAAAGCAGTGTACCAGCCAGTGTCACATCGGCCTACCCTTATCTGTCAAATTAACTAGATGGATATTGAACTTTATGCTTTGAACATACATCTGAAAACTGTACAGGAAAAAATAAATATGAAGGATTCTTAAGGAAATAACAAACTTATAAATAAATATATAAAACATTTTTATTAAATCACTGCCTCTTAAATAAGAAGGTTTTGGTTAAAAAGGTTCATAATTTGTCACGAGGCGCACATTCCTGTAATTCCTGTTTGGTGTTCGTATTGTCAAATATAACTTAGGTACGGCTTTTATCAATAGGATTCTGTGATTGTCATCGAAACTTTGTTCTAGAGAATGATTAACAAAAATGCTTGTTGGTACAAATGTGTCGCAGGCATTGTTCATAATTAATTGATCGTAAAATGTTTGGAACATATATGACTGCGTTTATTCCATATCCAAAATAGTCTTCTTACACGCCGGCCGTAGCCATTCTTCATTTATATCATCATTTTTGGAAACCTGTAACCAAAATGTAGCATTTTTAGACTTAGTGAAAATCCAGATAAATGGTAGTAGTAGTAATCAAGAAGACCATATAATTATGTATATTTTTAAAATTATCAATAGGTAGGTACTTTTGAAGTTATAAATTATTTATATCATGTTAAAAGTAAAACAAGTTATAAATGAGGCGTATACATATATCATAATTTAAAGATAGATGTGCCAACCACTTACACAAAATACTGATTTATCGATATAGAAATGCACGTCACTAGCCACTCAGTTGCTCGCACCCAGCGGGCCCCTTACCCTCACGTGCTTGAGTGGCGCCAAATTTTTGAAGCGGGCCGGCGGCGCCTGCTGACTATTGTTACAAAAACATCGACTGTGAGCTACTGGAGCCGATCTAAGCCAAACCAATTACTGTTTTGAATAGTTAGATGAACAGAGCATCTGTTTTTATAGAATGCGTGGTGACAAAGTGTTGTTTTAATTTAAAAAACATGGTTTATACTTTAGTGACGAAAAAAAACACGGATTACTTCCTATTTTATTTTATATTTTAAAATCAAAAAGCCTGTGATGTCTTTTTTATATTTTACACGTATACTATATTAGGTTATCTTTCTATTAAAAATAAATTACACATATGTTTCACCTGAAAAAATATTTAGAAAAAAATCGAGAAAATCGCGCAAAAATTCGCGTGCTGCGTAATATGCTTGTTAATAGGGTTGAATGTTATAACCTATTTTACTACAAATCTAGAAGGCCTAGAACAAAAATATGGCCAGTTTTAGAAAGATACAATATTTGTCTATTATAATTCGTAAAAAACACATTGACTTTCCAGTTAACTGTAGTCATACAAGTTAAACAACAAAAGCTTTGATAGAAAAATCGAACGTTTTTGGTTGTCTTATTGCCGAAACTAACAAGGTGCTATTAAAATAAAACTTAAATATACCAAAAGAGCAAAGCCTGTAGTTTACAACCGTATACAATACGTTTTAAGAATACTCATAGTTTTTATGCAATAAAGTCATCAAAATGTAGCTCTAGAGCGTACGGACGACCACTTTATCGGCAATATGGCGTCGAAATAAGGTTCGGGGCACACACGTTTGTGAATAGGGTGTGTCGCGATTATTTGCGAACAAAGATTTTTTTTGGTTTAGTAATTATTTATATTAATTTATTAAATGAATGTAATAAAAAAATATTCATCGTTGTATGTTTTTTTTATTACAAATTATTTCAGTTTAAAGTATATTAAAATAAACATATTAAATTCTAAAATGTATTAGGACTTTGATACGTAATAAAACATATAATGTTATATACGATGTTTAGATTATTTTATTTACAATCACTGTAATAATAAATGAAAATTATTAAAACAAATGAATAAAAATGAATATTTTATATTAATACCTATGTAATAATAATAATATATAGGTACTAATATAAATATCAAACCCAAAAGACACCACAATAAAGCTAACTGCCACAAAAAAAGCAACTGCCCAAAAACAAATATGTGCCACCAACCTAATTCAAAAAAAGTTCTATTGCTTCCTGTAATAATAGGAACATGCCATAAGTTAGACTTACGTTGCGCCTTTGGAGAGTCAATCTGCATGCACACAACAACAATACAGTGAGATTAATGTTTTAAATCACTATTTAGTAATTATTCTCCGTAAATACATACAATTCATGAAGTTAACAATAATAATCACAAAAGGAAATCACTAGAAAACCACCGCCACTGTAATAATTTACATTAAGACCTAATTTCGTCAGATTTTAACAGAATATCCATCCAGTTTAAAAACAAATAACTAGATAATTAGTTAAAACCTGAAATTATGCGTATTTTGATATATAACACCTCTAGAAAGAAACAATAAGTAAAAAAAATACGGTGTTTAAAAAAATACATGATGAACACGTAAACACAACATAAACACGTCCACTATAAAATAATCACATTGACTTTATTTGTTTTTATGTTTGACAGATCAGCTCCTATTGCTGATGCTTCGTTCATGTTCGTTCAGTAAGGCACCCATACACGTCCCGCGAGACACAGATTAGCGATTTTTCGAGCGTCTAGCTTAACTTTTGTATTATGTAACAATTGTAACAGGAAGCACGTGGGGGCATTTTTGAGATGTAACGATTGTTACATGAAGCGACGGAGTGGCTAGGCGAAAAAACATAACCTTCAACATTTGAACAAAATTTCATTGATAAATGCCTTATTTACTATTAGTGTGTTTTAATAGATTCATGCCATTAATAATGTTTAGGTAAAACGAAAACAGTCTGAGCTCACCGATAAAAGGTTATTGTCTCCACAGACCTGAAAAAAAGATTGTCTCTTGATTATTTTATTTTCTTATTATAAGGGATTTACATTTTGTCACACGTAACCATAGATTAAAACAAAAAGGGAAGATACGGCATGCTCCTACTTGTAGTCATTCAAAATAAAGTCCTACTCAACTATTTAAGCAAACACTCACACACGCACACCTATAAAGTGTAAATCGAGCGAGCAAGACAAAGCGGTAAGTTTCAACGTCAGCGCGAGGGAGTCAGCGAGTAGCGCGTTGACGTCTCGGTCGCTTCGCAACAGACGAGTACGTACGACCGATTCCGACGCCACTGCGGAGTAGCGTCTTTCTCTTTTTCACACAGTAGAATATCCGCAATAGTGCGATGTAGCCTGTTCGCTCGGCAAATTGTGACTGAAGTGAAATTGTGCCTTTAGGCCTAATTTTGGGGGCTCACTCACGAGACGCTAATGCCGTATCTTCCCTATTTGTTTTAATCTAAGCACGTAACGCATAAATATCACTAACAATGCTATGGCTAGTTTATAAGTTTCTTCGGAAGAATACCTTGCAAATAATTAAATTTATCTGAGAGGAGCTACAACTTAGCGTGAAAATAATCCGTCATTATAATGTAACCAAGTTAGGTTGCCACTTATTTACACAGCAACAAAAAGAAAATAACGACAAATTTAATCTGATGGTGTTATAAAGACATCCAATTACATCCGTTTGACATTTACCTTGTGACAACCTGGAAAAAATAGAAACGAATGTGGATTGAGGTTTGATTCACTCTCGTTACAGAATTAAATGAAGTCATATATGACTAAGACGAACTAGACAACAGCTATCTTACTCATATATGAGTTCGTCTTTCAGCGTGGTTTTTATGCTTTAGTTATTGTTCTGAGCATTAAACTATGTCAATAACAATAATTGTAAAAAATTATTTACTATTGTTTTAGTACGATATAACTACATGACTTGATCATCAATTAATTTCACTTACAATTGCAGTTAACGTCTAGGTGTACACTTTGAAAAGAAATAAAAAATTATTTTCGCCGTACCGCACGCGCGAATGTCAAACTGTCAAAGCCATACTAAAGCAAGGTGCCGAGTCGACTCCGCAGATGAGTGGGAACATAATGCGTGTTCGGAAGGGGTATGATATGTAGTTTCGAATACCGTCGTAGCGACGCACGCTGTTGCGAAAAACATTTCAAGTGGTACGCCCTCGCGAAAAGCCGTTGTATCGAAAATCGCTAAATCGAATGACGGACTCGCGAACACGCTGTCACGAAATCTTTTTCATATGTGGTACGCTAGGTCGACAGTCATGGTATCGAAATCCATTGTTGCGATTAGAGTGCTTATTCAAATCAATGGCACCGGCGATGAAATACACTCAGCGGCACGGAAAGTGGCCCAAACGTAAACAATGCGAAATGAAGTAAATAAGTCGTCGCATCTTATAACTTTGTGTGAACATTCATCAGTACGACCGTTTTTCTCATTTTAAGAGAATAGTTACAAAAACTTGTTCGTTACTTAGCCTTTGTGACACTTGAAACCCATTTCTGTGTTAAGACTCAAACAATAAAGGTGAGTTTTAATTAAATAAAAAAAATTGTTTGCATTTAATATTGTTTCTTTTGTTTTTAAATTAATCTGTAGTTATGCTCTTTTGCAGAATCATACCAAACAAATCGGAAACTTGGTTTGTACGCCAGTCTTCAAAAGCTCATTGATGAACAAAAAACCACAATGCACACAATTGACCAAAGAAAATGAAAATGAAAGAAAATGCTATAGAAGATATTTTAAAAAAGAAAAATACAATGAGCACTTTATAAGTTGTTTAGCTATAAGTACCCGCCTATACTGAGTTTATTTAATGTTTTAGACTTGTATTTTTTTCTCTTAAAAAAATAATATTATCATTATTATTTCTGTTACGTAATGAGTAATACTCGCTTTTGGGAGTATTTTTTTTTTATTTCTATAAAGACAGTTGTGACTAATTTATTTTATAATTAATTTTATCCTATCCGGATACCGCATGATATTGTTTTACATAGTACATAATTAAAAAGTTATATCAAAAATAATATTTTTCATTTCCCTTCCTTCTAAATACTAATCGAGCCCATCGTACGTTGTTGTGTCTTATCGAGGTCATGAGTTCGATTCCCATAAAATAGATTTGAATAGGCACTAATCGCAACAATGGGTTTCCATACCGTAACTATCGATCTAGCAAACCATTATATAAAAGGGATTTCGTCACAGCGTGTTCGCGAGTCCGTCATTCGATTTAGCGATTTTCGATACAACGGCTTTTCGCGAGGGCGTACCACTTGAAATGTTTTTCGCAACAGCGTGCGTCGCAACGACGGCATTCGAAACTACATATCAGACCCAAAAGGGCCTATCTAGTGTAACGTGTATATCGCTGGTAATCTGTTACTAATCATCATCATCAGCCTATACTCGTCCACTGCTGGACATAGGCCTCTCCAAGAACACGCCACTGAGCACGATTCGCGGCCACTCTCATCCAGCTCTTGCCAGCCACCTTGCGAAGATCGTCGCTCCACCTTGTCTGAGGGCGTCCTACGCTACGCTTGCCGATACGCGGTCTCCACTCCAGAACTCGTCTACCCCAACGGTCATCGGTTCTGCGACTGATATGGCCGGCCCACTGCCACTTCAGCTTGCTAATCCGGTGGGCTATGTCGATTACCTTGGTTCTCTGCTGGATCACCTTGTTTCGAATCCGATCCCTCAGAGAAACACCGAGCAAAGCCCTTTCCATAGCTCGCTGAGCGACTTTAAACTTGTGAACCAGCCCTACCGTCAGTGTCCACGTTTCGGCTCCGTATGTCATGACGGGTAGGACGCACTGATTGAAGACTTTCGTCTTTAGACATTGCGGAATTGGCGACGTAAAGACCCGACGTAGTTTCCCATATGCAGCCCAGCCCAGCTGTATCCTTCTGTTGGCCTCTTTCTCGAAGTTGTTTCTACCCATCTGTAAAATTTGCCCGAGATAGACGTATTCTTTAACAACTTCGAGAGCACTGCCTTGTATTGCAATCGGTTCCGGGACGACACGTTCGTTGAACATAACCTTGGTTTTGTCCAGGTTCATCCGCAGACCGATGCGTCGAGAAGAATCAGCTAGGCCGTTCAGCATGTGTTGTAGCTCCTGCAACGTTTCGGCCATGATGACGATGTCGTCTGCAAATCGCAAGTGTGAGATGTATTCGCCGTTGATGTTGATGCCACGTCCTTTCCAGTCCAGCGTTTTAAACATATCCTCTAAGGCATTTGTGAATAGTTTTGGGGATATCACATCCCCCTGTCTCACACCTCGATGTAAGTGGATATGTTTTGTCTGCTGGTTCTGTACTTGGACGGCCATGGTGGCGGCATTGTAGAGACACCTCCACCTACTTGGATATATCGCCAATCGACTTGGCATCGTTGCAGGGATTTAAGAACAGCCCAGGTCTCGATAGAGTCAAATGCCTTCTCATAGTCCACAAATGCAAGGCACGTGGGCCGATTATACTCTCGGCCTTCTGTATAATCTGCCGCACTGTCAAAATGTGGTCTATGGTGCCGTATCCTCCTCGAAACCCGGCCTGCTCCGAAGGCTGAAATTCGTCGAGTCTTCGCGCAAGGCGGTTTGTGATGACTCTTGAAAACAGCTTGTAGACGTGGCTCAGGAGCGAAATGGGTCGTTAGTTCTTCAGAAGGGTTTTGTCTCCTTTTTCGAAGAATAACACGACGACACTCCTACTCCACGCCTCCGGAGTTCTCCCATCAAAGAAAACGGTGTTAAAGATGTATTGGAGCTCCTTTAACACAGGTTTACCGCCTGCTTTCAGGAGCTCAGATGTAACACCGTCTTCACCTGGGGCTTTTCCGTTTTTAAGCTGTCCAAGAGCCAACTTAATTTCGCCTAGGCTGATTTCTGGCAAGTCTTCGGTAAAGTGGCGGGTCAACGTCGCTCTGGTTTCCTTCTTTTCGGGATCAGGTTGAGATGCATGCGAGGCGTATAGCTGGCTATAGAAGTTTTCTATTTTCGAAAGGACGTCTAGCTTTGAAGCAACGACTGCACCGCTGGCCGTAGTCAACTTCGTCAGGTGGCTTCTACCAAGAGACTGGACAAACACTTTAGACCCCCGATTCTGCTCAATTACTCGTTTAATCGAGCGTGTATTGGAGCATCGGAGGTCATATCGCACCATTTTGCCAATCTTCTTGTTGAGGGCCCGTTGGTCGGGCGAAGTGACAGGTGGGTCTTCGCGCCGTCTCTTCAAAATCCTGAGCGTTTCTTCCGAAAACTTTGACTTCCTGCCTTTACGCTGAACTTCGCAAAATCTCAAACCTTCCTCCCTGAGGATTTCAGACACGTTTTCGAGAGCCTGGTCAACGTCAACAGCATTTCTGGTTTCCACGGCAGCGAATCGGTTCTCGAGGTTTGATTGGAACGTTTTAGATCCCATGATGGTTTGGAGCAGATTAGGACGGAGCCTGGACTTCATCAAGCGAACGCGTTCAAGCTTAAAGTTGATATTCAGAGAGCCTCGTACAAGTCGGTGGTCACTGCCGGTATTGAACCTGTAGATCACTGAGACGTCACTGAATATGTGCTGCTTATCCGCCATGATGAAGTCGATCTCATTTTTTGTCATAGTATCGGGGCTCCGCCATGTCCACTTCCATTGGGGTTGTTTCTTGAAGAACGAATTCATCAAGAAAAGTCCCTCCCGCTGGAGGAAGTTGACAAGCATCTGCCCCCTATGATTCCTGCTGCCAAAACCATAAGATCCTACTACCGATTCGTCGCGATTCTGTACTCCCACTTTAGCGTTGAAGTCCCCCATGACAACATTATAGTGGGCCATGGTGGTGAAGTGTAAGGCCTTGGATATGTCTCCAAACATATCCTCCACTTCTTCGTCCGAGTGTGTTGAGGTCGGTGCGTAAACCTGCACAACCTTGAGGCAATACCTCTCGGTTAGTTTAATTACGAGGTACGCAACCCTGCTTGACACACTCGACACTTCCGCAACGTTGTCACAGAGGGCTTTATTTACCAGGAATCCTACGCCACCTTGGGATAGCTGGTCTCCCTCTCGGAAGTACATGAGGTGACCCGATCTAAGGGTTACAGTGTCCTCCCCCTCTCTTCGGACTTCACATAACCCAAGGATATGCCACCTAATCCTCCCGAGTTGCGCCAGGTGCTCGTCTAACCGTAGCGTGCGTCCGTTATACGTCGCCAGGGTCAGTTGTGTATGGCGGCCTTTTGTAACCCGGGGATTCTTCGCACCCCCTATCCTGCCGTTACCGTGACCGCCGCCGTGATCCAGAATAGCAGGGCGGCCGGGAACTAGGGGCCGTGGTCTTTTTTGTGTCGCCATGGAGGGTTTGCCTATAATTGCCACGCTGGGCATGCGGGTTGGCAATCGCAGTGCGTAGCTTATCGCACCGGTGTCGCTGCTGCCCGACACCAGTCCCCGCACTTATTAAGCTACGCATGGGCTGTGATGGTTATCCCGCCATCGATCGGTCGCCAGAGCTTCGTTCGTTATTCGGCAGGATGCACCACGAGCAGGAGAGGTTGACTACTACTGTTACTAATGTAATATAGTAAACACATACCCTTTGATACTAAACATACGTTTTGTATAAGTAAAACGATAGTAAGTATTTTCAATTATGTATGAACGTAACCGTGACTGCAATATTCATGCAATAATCTAATATTTTTTATAGTTAAGTACTTATATACTTACGTGCAAAAGTATAGAATTACGTGTGTCACGGCCACGGCCGGGCAGGCGCCGAAAAAGGCAGAGGTCAGAACGCTGAGTGTAAGTTAAAAATGTGCAAACGGAGTTAAGAGTTTTGATTCTCGATCTTATTCGCTTAGCATTAAGATCTATCTGTCAAAACTTAACTCAAACGCGATAGTAACGTTTGCACATTTTTAACTTACACTCAGCGTTCAGGCACAGATTAAATAATAGTACTACGTAGTTCAGGTCTGTAAAGTGTACCGGGTGTTGTGATTTGTTCCGTGCCATCTAAAGAACTAAACTATTGATAAAGATTAATAAAAATAGTACCTACCACTTTGAAGGCTTATTCTGCGACCTTGAAATTGATACCATATTCATTAAATTACACACATGTTTTAGGAACTGTCCTGCTTTAAGTGCAGGCATTGAACGTTTACATTTTAGGGAATTTTTATAATAGGGTATTTTTACTTTTGGACATTAAGATTTGGACATTAGTATTGTAAACCATTCTTTCTCGAGTTTGGCTGGAGTATAGTTAGTAGGTAGGAAGCGAATCGATAGTGTAGCGACGCTAATAAAATCTAAATTGTCTATGGTGTAATAAAACATTTGAATTTTTAATTTAAACTGGCTGACTGCACTCGCAATATTTTATTTAAAAAATAATAATCTCAATGGAGAAAGTAGGTAACAATTTATTTTAAACATTTGTTACAAAGTCTATACAAAAATCGAAACATCAATAAATCAAATAAAATTATACAAATTAAAATATTTTACAAATTGATGGTTCAACAAAAACCTTTGTTCAAAATTCAGATCAGTACTAAAAGTGTAGGTATAATAAAAAAATATTAAAAGTCACTTTGTGACGTTAGCTTAGAGTAGTTAAAATTGAGTCATTAATTAGTGTCAATAAAAGGTCACTAACAAAAGTATTGATAAAAAAAAGTTTTACCAAAGTACAAATATTACATCTTTTTCATTATGTATTTTTTTAAATATTATTTAAGTACTTTCATTAAAGGCCTAATTTGAATGATTTCTATTTACAAATTTGATATTTAATATCTTATTTATTTTGTAGTCTGTGACACTAGAATTAACTATTGTATAGTATAGTCTACTATTTTTAGATACAGCATGCAAAGAAAACCCTGTGTGTCATATTTATGCGAAGGCCGACCATAAAAAATAAGCTCTCTTTTTAAATAAGTGCCAAAAAAAGTTTCCTACCCCAGACAAAAAAAGTTAGCCCAGAATTATGTTCTTAACATTTTTTTATCCCACCTTTTACAGCTATTCATTTGTCTACCTATTTGGTTTTTCTAAACACTGCTCATTTTGATCACACCACAAACCTCTATGGTACCATGGCTTTCATTACATTTAGGTACATATAACTCTACAAATTACATAAAAAAGACCAACGTCAAATCATGCGGATAGTAAGTAAATAAATCTACAAAAAAGTTTGCATGCAACTCTTCCAGTCCAACCTCATGACACATTGGACACAAAGACGGACACCAGCTCGGCAGCGTTGACCATACCGCCGCACACTAAAAGGAAGAAACCGATGGCAAGCATGACAACGCTTCTCCACAACCTCCATTTGTACTTGCCGAAGCCTGGCCGGTGCCAGATGACCAGCAACGTGATAATGTTAGGCCAGATGAACGCCATGAAGGATAGACAGAAGCTGCCAAGCTGAAACATAAATGAAAGTTAACTCTCAAATCCTGCTCGTAACATTGTAAATAGTGGTTTAAAGGGTACACAAAGCTGCTTGACGAAAAAAAAAATACATACATTATTCACGACATAATTAGAAACGAGGCAATGAGGACCGCAAAAGCAGTAAGTACACTACCACAGTCCACGTTTCACCAAATGATACTGCACATGTGCTAAAGATGGGCGATTGTTACTGATTCGAACAATCGAATGGTTTGATACAACTAATATTAACAATCGAATACAAAAACAATCGATCACTAGTTCGCAAATTCGAATGAAACCGCTAGTTTACTCATTCACTATGCCATTCAAAATTAGTCTTTATCTGTCATGACATAAAGTTTACTTTTATTTGATATTCAAAGGTACAATCGAATAATGCAATGGCGCGATTGGCGGGAATGCAAAAAGAGCAAACGCCATTATTGTTTATACTTCTTTCTTTCTCTCTTACACACACTTGTTTCGTTTATCTTTTTATTCCCTCGTATAAGTTAGTTCGATGGTTTGAATATTCGACTAGATAAACTAGTAGTAATGAAATTTGAATCGGAAGGAATGAGACGACGCTATACATTCATAATAGCTTCTCGCTTATATTCAAATCGAATGATTTGTAAAGTTATTCGAATAATTCGAATGACTTCTACAATCGAATAATTCGAATAATGTCATTCACAATCGCCCATCACTAAATGTGCTCCGCGTGACAGGTGGTAGCCTCATCGCCGCTCTATACCATAGGATGTATGTGCAGTCTTCGGTCTGTTAGTCGCCTTTTACGATACCCAAAAGAAAACATTGCTTGGTAGTATTCTTTTAATAATGAGCCGCCACCATCACCATCATCATCACTAGGTACGGTCGGAGTCACCGTCGCTTTACCACTATGCAGCGATTTTCGCATGAAGCGCACCGACCGCCCGGGTACGTACCCGTACCAAACAGACGACGCGGTGTGCAAAGGACTTTGAGCTTTAGACTGGTAAAGCGACGGAGTCCGCAATAGTACAGCATTAGCGCTCTCAAAGTGTCGCCCCGAGCTAATGCTCCAACCAAGAAGGCATATTGGATTGCTGAATAACTACTGTGGTGATAATGGGGCCGATCATCAAAATTAGTGTTGTGGTTATTGGAACAACTTTTCGCACATATTATAAATGGGATTAAACTGTGTTTAGATTTTTAGATGATCAATGGCCGAGACCACACTGTTCTCAATCATACATAGGTACATACATGTAATCACGACTATTATTCCCGAAGGGTTAGTCAGAAACTAGGCAAAGAGGACAGCAAAGCAGTCCTCTACCACAGTCCACTTTTCACCAAATAGCAAATGCACATGTGCTCAGCGTGACAGGTGGTGAGCCCATCGCCGCTCTATGCTGTTGCATTTATGTGCAGTCTTTAGTCCGTTAGTCGCCTTTTACGACACCCAGGGGAAGAGAGGGGGATGGTAGTATTCTTTCACCGCTACGCCACACTGATAGGAATAAAAAGTGAAAATATGCTCACAAAGCCCATTAGCGCGTTGATGTTGGGAAAAGCTATGGCGATCACGAATATGACGAACACGAAAATAGCCCTGTAGAGCAGTTCCCAACGCAGTATTTTGTTCGGGTTGTGTCGCTTCTTCAAATAGTAGAAACAAATGTTGAAGGGAGGCCAGAAGTTGATAGCATGGGTGACGTATATCATAAAGGCTATTAGGCCTTTGAATATTTTGCATATGCTGGAATTAAAATTATAATTTAATTTTGTACAATGCGTAGGTACTATCGGGGTCACTGTCGCTTTACCAGTTTGCAGAAAGGACATTGGCGAACTCCCATACAAACTTTTGTCAACTCTTTTTTTTAAGCTTCTATAAATGAAAAAAATATGTTGGTATAGAGTTTGTAATCCTGAACAACATGGTCTTGGTTTTACTTCTCTAGTAAGTCTACAATTGAAGATATTCCAATTTAAAGTTTTGGAGGTTATGTCTATTATAATTTTATAAAACAAGTACTTACCCACCTAGTTACTATAGAATAATTCGAATAATGTCATTCACAATCGCCCATCACTAGAACAGCACTAACTAGTAATTTACGTGTCTTTTATACTTGTTTTTATTTAGAGACTTAAACAGGTTTTTCCTATGGTTTCCAAAATTTTACGAATTTCTTTCATCCGTAGTTGTAATAGTAAAAGGAGGTCATTCATTTTGGGCCCATAAGTCAAAGTGGCGGCCAGTAAAAAAAGGAGTTATTATTATTGGGGGAGGGGGAGGCAGACCGAGCATTTTTTACTATTAGAACATATCTACTATAATACATATCATAACTACTAATATTCCTTCTCATAATAATTGAAGTAGAAAAATCTGATTTCTGAACATTTTACTAATAAAAATATTTCGTACTATGAAGTCGTTACGATATTATTATATTGCCCTAGACACTAAACTAGAAACTAGAAAAAGATTAAACAGTTTGATTACTGTACATGTATATAGGCAAAAGAACTGAAGGATGATGCTCAACCATCATGTGCATAGTTTGGTATATAACTTATGCAAGACATGAACCGCATATAATTTTAAATAACGTTATGCTACAAGCTGTCAACTCTTTATGTATGTTACTATATAGCTAAGCTTTGTTGATGTTAATAAAATATTGAACTGCAATAGTGTTCCTTTATTTAGCTCTTGAAAAGCCACCTACAACCTGACCCCATTAGTTTTTAAGCCAGCAAAATGAATATATTTTTAATTAATTTAATATAAAAAATAGATTTATATACGAGTACTTCAATTATCAGTTTGTTGAGATTTACTGTCTTTTAGTAAAAAAAATTCGGAATTACTCCCCCCACAAAAATAACCTATTTTTTTCGTTGGCCGGCACAGTGACTTTTCGGCCCAGACTTGTATGAAAAGTGAATGACCTCCTATAAAGATGCTAAAGAATTCATTCAGCAATGATTTCGCCTTTGTCCTTCTCGTATGAAGCACCGGCGGCCGCCTGGGTACGTGCCCGTACCAAATAGACGGCGCGGTATGTAAGTGATTTTGGATGTTACTTAAGGTCTTCGCATACGTAACGGGAACGGGACGGGACGGGGCGGGGCACGGGCCGCAAAGGGCTCCCGTACCGTCCCGCCCCGCACGCCCGCGCGGCCCGTGTGCCCCGTCCCGTCCCGTCCCGTTCCCGTTACGTATGCGAAGACCTTAGACTGGTCAAGCGACTGAGTCCGCGATAGTACATTCACGACTATTATCCCCAAAGGATTATTTATTTTTATTTATTTATACACACAAGACAGATTACAATTGTTTCTATAAAAACACATAAAATTAAATACTAAAAGGCTGGATTGCAATCCAAAGTATGTGTGCCATATAAAAACAAAATGGAGAAACCCTTTAAAATAAAATCTTATAAATAATTACTAAATTGACGACCTCCTTGGTCGAGTGGTTTGTACACCGCTTTTCATGGTGTCGCCATCTCTGAGGTCCCGGGTTCGATCCCCGGTCGGGACAATTTAGAAATAGTTGTTTTTCTAAATTTTCTTGGGGCTGGGTGTTTCTATGTATAATAAATATGTATTTAAGTATTTTAAGTATGTTTATCCGTTATGTTTCAACGAAGCTTCTCTTGGGCTAGGTAATTGGTGTAAGTGTAGAAAAGTTTAAAGTTTAATATTAATTTTAAATTACAAAAAAAAAACAAATTATAATTTTATAATGTCTGGTGTGAAATAGAGGATATCCTTAAGTGCTCTTATGTAAGTCGTAATTTTAGAAGAAAATATATCCAGATCTAGGTCAAGTTTTGCCAAATCATTATACTGACGAGACATCCTAACAAGAGGATTTAGTAAAGCAAAAAAAATTAGTTTCTTTGGATCTGCGTGTGCTGTACCTAGTGTTAAAGGTAACTTGGGAAAGCAAATAAGGGGTATCGAGTACTGAGTGAACAATTTTGTAAAGATAAAGGAAATCAAAATATTTTCTACGGGTTTCCAACTTTTGCAATCTAAATTTTGCAAGTCTTGACTCGTAATTAAGATAGCTGCGACCTAAATGTTGACGATAGCATAGCAATCGTTAACATTTCCTCTGAACCCTTTCTAATTCGTCTATATGCACTTTGTAGTACGGCGACCAAACTGGACTGCCATACTCCAGCGTACTTCTAACAAGTGCAAAGACGAAACACAGTAAAGTGTGTGGTTTTTTAAATCCCTTCGTTGACCTTAGCACAAATCCAGAGAGTTGATTAGCCTTCGATGTTACGTTTTGATAATGTGCTCTAAAAGAAAGCCTGTCGTCGAATGCGGAATTACACCTTCTCAGAACTTGGCCGCCAATTGAGAAGTCATAAACGATACCGTGACGCTTGTTAGTGAATGATATAGTGAAACACTTTGCGACATTGAGAAGCATTAGGTTTTCCTTACACCAGTCTGAAATGGTATTTAAATCTATCTGTAAGAGATTGCAGTCATTAGAGGAAGTGATTGTACTGAATAACTTCAAATCGTCAGCATAAAGTAAACATTCGCACGACAAGCGCTCAATATGATCGTTAATGAAAATAATAAATAAGATTGGTCCCAAATGCGACCCTTGGGGAACCCCTGAAGCTACTTGAATTGGGGATGAAAAGAATCCTCTAAGAGTGACTACTGACTTCTTTTACCGAGGTATGAGGTCATCCAGCAAAGTAAGCTACCATGAATACCGTAAGAGGCAAGCTTAGCGCATGAGGGACTCTATCAAACTCCTTGGAGAAATCTGTATAGATAGGGGCAACCTGTCCACCTGTAGCAAAACTTTTGCAAAGGTATTATTTGTAAACCAAAAGGTTAGAGACTGTTGACCGACCTTTGACAAATCTATGTTGCTTGTTGGAGATAAGGGGTATAAGATGGTAGTACAACCGGTCGTAGACCAAAGATTCGAACAATTTACCCAAACAAGACAAAATGCTAATTAGAGTTTTCGTAGCGAGACTTATCACCATTCTTGAAGATCGGAATTATATGGGCTGTTTTCCATCGCTTTGGAAAGACTCCACAGGAAAGAGATAGGATGGACGTAGGCGCTCTATGTTTACAGGTTCTCGCGACGTCCTAAGTCGGCCGGATCGTGGTTGATTTAATGTGGATCCCTTCTTCTCAAACTTCAGTAGGTACCCAATTTTTAATTACACGAGTCGATGGAGCTTGATTTCTATTCCGTATATTATACTAAGATCAGTATTATCTCTTGCGCTTCAATCGCGGAATCGTTGTTGCAATAGTACTCGCGTACGCAAAACGCGCGTTGTGCTCCGGTGAATAACGGCATGCAACTAAATTAAATTCCTATTAGCCGCTCTCGCGTTTGGTAACGCCTCGTCTACCCCACTCCGCGCAATTCAAAGCAGCGACCGATTTAAATGTTACCAGACTTTTGGTCCATCCGTGTATACGATTGTCCTATTAAGGGAAGAGATTGGTTACATTCTGCAAGCTTTTACCAAAAAATATATTTCAAGACCAGGTCAAAAGCCCTCGACAGGTCCAGGAAGCCACCATATGGTGGATTCTTGGACAGGGCTCTTGTGGTCTGTGTAATACCTGACTGTCTGTTTTAAACCTAATAACTCCAGCCCTGAATCCAAATTGAGCATCGTGAAGGAGAAATAAAGCAATGAAAACACGGCTTGTTTGATCTATACGTGATTATATTTTCATATGTTTAAAGAGGGTATATTCTAGTAAAATACACTCGGTTGTCGGTAGGAAAAGTAAGTACCTAAATAATTCATCAAGTTCGTAATTGTTACCTATAGTAATAAGGTTTGTAATAAAAACATTACAATTTCAATTGACATAGCATGTACGTAAAATGACCTACTTCGCAGGATGACCGAACCTAGGATCGAACCCATAATTAGCTCTTTTGCTTATTGATGGCTGTAAAGTGTACTGACACTTGCGTGGACCATTGAGTCACTTTCGTGGGATCTATAACTTCAAAACACTATATTTTCCGAACGGGACTTACGATTGGATTGGTCTACTGGGTCCATATTGGGTTGCATAAATTATAGAGGCATATTTTAAGGCTGCTTAACGTTTTTTAGCATTATCTTCGTTTCGCAAAACGTTCATTCAGAATAAATAATTAGGCATACTGTATTTCCCCATACCTTCTTTTATAATATCACACCGCGGTGATGTTGATGTGTTCGGTCAAAGTTTAGTCTGTTTCAAAAAAGTACACACAGAGATCCTCGGTGCTGCTTCCTGCCCCTAGTGTTTCTAATATCAGGTTCATTATTATTATTGGTATTTTTTTTTAAATATTTTATTTTTACCATTTTTTTCATCCTTGTGCACAAAATTTATTATTTAATATTGTTAATTTTGATTTTAATTGTAGTGATTCGGGTATGGCTTAAACTCATGTGCGACTTGCTAAGGACTTTGGCCTGGTCCTGAACCGCTGTACTAGTTTAAGTTTTATCTGTTTGTGTCAATGTCTGTTAAGTTGCCTAATAAAATAAATAAAAAATAAAATAAAAAATAATAATGATCAGCATCAAATGTTTATGCATAAATGTTTTTACAATAACGATTACTAATTATAACATTTATTGGCAGCCATATAGAATACCATAATGTTTTAACACTTAGGGTTTACCTATCTTAAATTCGATTTTTTTTGTACGAAATTTATTTGGCCGACAACGTTTTGTAATTTTTTTGGTTTTCTTATTTTTCTTTTTACTTCATCATCATCATCAGCCAGAAGACGTCCACTGCTGGACAAAGGCCTCCCCCAAGGATCTCCACCACGACCAGTCCTGTGCTGCTTGCATCCAGCGGCTACCCGCAACCCTCACCAGATCGTCGGACCACCTTGTTGGAGGCCTGCCCACACTGCGTCTTCCGGTGCGCGGTCGCCACTCGAGAACCGTTCTGCCCCAACGGCCATCGGTTCTACGGGCGATGTGCCCTGCCCATTGCCACTTGAGCTTGGCGACTCTTTGGGCTATGTCAGTTACTTTAGTTCGTCTACGAATCTCCTCATTTCTGATTCGATCACGTAGAGAAACCCCGAGAATAGCCCTCTCCATTGCTCTTTGCGTGACTTTCGCCTGCTAATTAGGCCCATAGTGAGCGACTACGTTTCGGTACCGTATGCCATCACTGGCAACACTCACTGGTCGAAGACTTTCGTCTTGAGACACTGCGGTATTTTGGACGAGAAGATATGAGACGTAGCTTACCGAACGCTGCCTAGCTGAGTTGGATTCGACAATTGACCTCTTTGTTAAAGTTGGACCTGCCTAACTGGACTGTTTGTCCCAGGTATACATATTCGTCAACAACTTCAACCTTCAGAGGAGTGGGTACGAGTCGTACCGTACGACACGTGAGTTAGACATGATTTTCGTCTTCTCCATGTTCATTTTAAGGCCCACTTGTTGAGAGACTCTGTTGAGATCACCGAGCATTGTGCCGAGTTCCTCCAGGGTCTCAGCCATGACTACTATATCGTCAACAAATCGAAGGTGACTGATGTACACGCCGTTAATATTGATGCCGAGTCCTCTCCAGTCCAGAAGCTTAAACACGTCCTCCAGTGCAGCAGTGAAGAGTTTCGGAGAAATGACATCTCCTTGTCTCACTCCACGCTGCAGCAGGACTGGCTTCGAGCTCTGGTCCTGAAGACGAACTGTCATAGTGGCGTTTTCGTACAAACACTTCAACACTTCGATGTACCGGTAGTCAATTTGGCACCGCTGGAGAGACTGTAGCACGGCCCATGTTTCGATCGAATCAAAGGCTTTCTCATAGTCCACAAACGCTAAGCAAAGTGGCCGGTTATACTCTTCGGTCTTCTGTATAACCTGCCGCAGCGTATGTATGTGGTGGGTGTGGGTCCGGATCCATAAATTTTGTTTACATATTTTAGCTTGCCATAATAACCATTGACCAAACAATAGTTTGTAATAATGTTTATATCCATAACTGATATGCCATAATTAACTTTGCCATAATCTCACACTACATAAGATTCGCAAATCATAATTTCATTAGTACTAACGTTGAATAGTCATAAACTTATATGTAATAACCATAAAATTCATAATAATATAACTCATACAACAAAATTGACTTATTTAATTTATTACATAAAAACAAACCTAACCTAAAATGCTCAATACCCTTTTTTATAGTACATGGTTTTATGGATTTCATTCATTATGTGACATAAAATTATGACAAAAGATAGAAAGTCAAAAAACATATGACTCCAGATTTTTGAGCAAATGAAATTAGGGATTTCATTAGTTATGATATACAATATTAGTACTGACATACAATAGTACAAATAATGTTCATGACACATAATAATTATTACAATAGAGTATTATGACAAAGGGGCTTAGGACAAAGTTGTTATGACATTCAATAATAGGACAAAAATAATTAGGAAAAGCAAGGGACGCCCGTATGTGGTCTATGGTGCTAAAGCCTTTTCGGAATCCGGCTTGTTCGATTGGCTGGAAGTCATCAAACCTGTGTGCGAGACGATTAGTTATAACTCTCGAGAACAGCTTATAAACGTGACTTAGAAGTGATATGGGTCTGTAGTTCCTCAGTAGGGCCTTGTTTGTTGCCCTTCTTAAAGAACAACACAACCACACTTCCATGCCACGCTTCTGGCGTTCTACCTCCGAGTACGACGGAATTAAATAGTCTCTGAAGAGCTGCGAGTACCGGTCTTCCGCCTGCTTTCAAAAGCTCAGCCGTAATTCCGTCAGCACCCGATGCCTTGCTGTTCTTAAGCTGCTTGAGAGCCATACCAATCTCGTACAGGCTGATGTCCGGGATATCTTCGGTGTAGTGTCGGGTAAGCTTAGCTCTAGGTTCTGTAGCTAAGCTTTGTACAGGTGGCCGCGTGGATGTGTATAGCTGTCCATAGAACTTCTCGACCTCTCCCATAACTTCGGATCTGGACGTGACAGTTCTGCCGTCATCGGTTTTCAGCGTCGTCAGTTGGCTCTGCCCAATACCCAAATCTCTTGCGAACACTTTTGAACCTTTATTTCGCTCAATATCGTATCGCTCAGTATCGTCGGGGTGTGCCGTAGTTGGAGCGTATACCTGTATAACCTTCAACGAATACCGTTTGGTTATTCTGAGTATAAGGTACGCTACCCTCGACGACACACTTCCGGTCTTGACAACGTTGTTCACGAGAGAGCTGTGGACGATAAACCCGACACCACCCTGGGACAGTTGTTCGCCCTCCCGGAAATAGAGCAAGTTACCAGACTTCAAGATTATCGAGTCCTCCCCCTCTCTTCGGACCTCAGATAATCCCACAATGCCCCACCGTATCTTGCTCAATTCTTCCTCCAGTTCGCAAACCTTCTCGTCGGTTCGCAGTGTACACGTGTTATAGGTTGACAGGGCCAAAGTTCGTTGTTGGCGGTAGCCAGGTCTCTGCCGGAGATTCTTAGCACCCCCTGCCCCGTCGCTGCCTTGGCCGCTACCGTAGCTAGGGCGAGCGGGGCCGCCGGGGACTAGGGGCCGGAGTTTAGTGCTGTCGTTCATGTTGGGGGGAATGTTGCCATAATCGCCACGCTTGGCAGGCGGGTTGGCGATCGCAGTATGACGGTGTTAATCTCAAAGGATGCTGCTGCCCATCCTCTGGGTTGATCCCTCAGTCGCCTTCTACGACTCCCACGGGAAGATAGGGGGTGGTAGTATTCTTTCACCGCTACCAACACGGTTAATCTTTTACTTAAAAATTTTAAAATACCTATTATCGATTGTTATTTTTTCAAAATCTTTGTTTTGAAATCCCACTCAACGTTTGGCCCAAGCTATATGTTAGATAACTCATTTTCCAGAAACACGTTTCCAATATTATAAAAATACAACATTTCAAATATTTGAAATTCATAATATATTATATCCATAATAATCCAAGCATGCAAGCAAGCATGCAGCATGCAAGCAAGAATTGACATCATTATTGCTATCTCTTTCTTTCTTGCGCGCATAAGCGCGCGCGAATCTATAAAGATTCCCTTGCCTTTTCGGCATGTTAGACACGGTTCAATTTACGTTAGTCGCATGACGGGGAAACACGCCATCGTCGCGGGCGTTACGCAAAGATCAAAAATACTGCAATAACCACTAGGACAACGAAACTTACTTTCATGAGGATGATGATTAGAAGTCTAGAAACAGTCTTAGCCATATTGTTCCATTGAGCGAGTCTCCGCTCAATAAATGCTTATCAGAAACGTTAGGCAAAGGAGTTTACACCCAATTGATGCCTGTAGCATAAGGCTTCTTCATATTTTAAGCCTGTTGAAAATTTTACTTCCCAACAAGAAATGCAGTTAAATGAAAATCAAGAACATATTATAACTACTTCCGATCAACATTTGAATAAAAATGCTAATGATTTGCTTGAAAATACTTTGGAAAGTATATTTTATGTTACGACTGAGGCACAATCAATGAAATCCTTTGAACCGACAGATGAATTAGGGCAATCATCTACTTATTTAGAACATTCTTTAACACGTCCAGTTTCTCCAAAACCGTCGACTTTGTATGCTTCTATAAGCCCAATTGAGACAGCCGTGATAAATACTGAAACATAAACTACAGTATCGACAAATACAAAGAGGCATTGTTCCTTTCAAGAAACTGGTAACTACAGATGAACTTCATTCTGAAGAAACTTGCCAAAAATCAAAAAGCCTAAGCGAATCAAAAATCCAGAAACTGTATTAGAGAACAACGACTAAAACGCCCAATGTTATCACCTTGTTTATGTAAAAAACAGTGTCTTTAAAACATTTCTGAAACTAAAAGACAGTCTGAGTGAGTCGAGTCGAGCAATGTTGTTCCTGACGGAGACGCAAATAATTCGCCCAGCTGACACCACCTACCTGAACTATCCCGGCTTTGTGCTTGAAGAATCCTTCAAAGCCAAAGCCGGAGTTTGCTTATTCGTTCGGGCGGATGTTTGCTGTCGCCGTCTGCGCTGTCTGGAGGACCCTTCCTTCTCCCTCCTAGTGGTACACGTCGACTTAGGCTCTCATTGCCGTGTCTACGTCTGCGTCTACCGATCCCATAACGGCGACATGGAGACAACTCGACTAATTGAACATCTTAGTCGGGTAGCAGATGATGCGCAGGAGCGGTTTCCATCGGCGGAACTGGTGTTTTTGGGGGACTTCAACGCCCACCATGAGTTGTGGTTAGATTCCTCCAAAACAGACCATGCTGGTAGAACTGCCCACGCATTCGCTCTCACGCATGACCTGACGCAACTGGTGAACCAGCCCACCAGGATCCCAGACATAGTTGGCCATGCGCCCTCCTTACTCGACCTTCTGCTGACGAGTCGCCCAGCTGGATACCGGGTGGAGATTCGAGCTCCTTTAGGTTCCTCGGATCACTGCTTGATATCCAGAACAGTGCCCTTGGCATCGCGCCCGCCAACAGCGGTTTCGAAACGCCAGATTTGGCACTACGCGTCGGCAGACTGGGACGGTATGCGGGAGTATTTTGCATCCGTCCCTTGGAGGCAGCGCTGCTTTAGTGGGAAGTACCCTACCGCTAGCGCCACTGCCGTTGCTGATGAGGTAGTATTAGGAATGGAACACTATATTCCACACTCCTATGTCATCAGCAAAGGCAGACGCAACCGCTGGTTCAATCGCCAGTGTGCCAGCGCTGTTGAGAGCAAACAGATGGCATACCGCGCTTGGATCAGAGGTAAAGCTCATGGGGATCCCGAAACTCGCTCGCTAAAAGCAGCCTATAATAATGCCAGCAAGTCGTGTAAGAGGGCCTACATTAGAGCGGATGCCCAGCGCGTTGCACAAGTAGGCCAAGAACTCCTGACGCATCCTACGGGCAGCCGTAGCTACTGGCGTCTGGCCAAAGCCGTGCAATCCAACTTCTGCCAACCCTCGCTGCCACCACTGAGATGTCTTGACGGAACTTTAGCTCACAAGCCGCAGGAAAAGGTCGATCTCCTGGCCAAACTCTTTGCGGCTAACTCCCGGATCGATGACTGTGATGCACAGCCATCGATCCACAATGTCTGATATTAAAATCAGGCAGTGTGATGTCCGTGCGGAACTGCAGTCAATAGGGGGTTAAAGTTGCTCGCGTCCGTAGGTTTACCCTTGAGACCCTACACGTGATCCCTGGGTGGTGCTAAATGAGTGACACTGACTGAGTGGTAGAGCCACGCTGCGTTGCAGCACGCATTGGGCCGGCTCGCCCGGCGTAATACCACCCTCTCACGAACATTCGGCGTGAAATAATAGCACTTGGTGCTGTTGTGTTTCGTCCGACCAGTGAGGGTTCCGGAGGCCCCTCCCCCCCTCCCTCCTCCCAATTCCTATTCCTTCCTTATACCTATTGCTCCCTTAAAGGCTGGCAACGCGTCTGCGATTCCTGTGGTTTTGCAGGTGTCCATGGGCGGCGGTGATTACTCTCCATCAGGTGACCCGCCTGCTCGTTTGCCTCCCTCTTTTATAAAAAAAAAAAAAAAAAAATCGATGTCCGGAAAGCTAACGATCCTGATGGCATCCCAGCAATAGTTCTGAAAATGTGTGCAGCGGAGTTGTCCCCTGTGTTACCGTGTCTGTACCGTCTCTCGCTCTCTTCGGGTGTGTGCCGGAATCTTGGAGAGAAGCTAATGTGCAACCGATCCCTAAAAAAGGAGATCGGTCAGATCCGACTAATTACCGCCCTATAGCCGTAACTTCAGTGTTGTGTAAAATCCTAGAACGAATATTGAACAAACAGCTTATTCGATACCTAGAAGATCACTCCCTAATTCACGATTGTCAATATGGGTTTCCGCCAAAACGGTCAACGGGTGATCTTCTAGCGTACGTCACACATCTCTGGGGTGAGGCTATTGACAAGCGTGGCGAGTCACTGGCAGTTAGCCTTGACATAGCCAAGGCTTTTGATCTGGTCTGTCACAAAGCTCTTCAAGCTCCCGGCAAATGGTTTGCCCGCTCAGTTCTGTACCTGGATTGCCAGCTTCCTGCATGAGCGTAGAATCCGGGTCCTTTCGGATGGATGCGCTTCGCGGTTCATGTCAGTGAACGCTGGTGTTCCTCAAGGCTCCGTTCTATCCCCCACGCTGTTCCTTCTGCATATCAATGACATGCTTCCTCTTGGAAACATTCATTGCTATGCAGATGATAGCACAGTGCATGGGGGATATAACGGGCACCCAACGGCTGGGCGGGTAGACACCGAAATGAAGCGAGCAAATCTTGTCATTGAGTTCGATCGGGTGTTGGACCTCATTTCTAAATGGGGCTCCGATAATCTGGTGGAGTTCAATGCCAAGAAAACACAGGTTCATAGCGAAAAAGTCGCCATTCGTTCCCCTTCCCTCTCTTCAGGGTACATCTCTAAGCCTGCAGAGCAGTATTAATATGCTCGGTATGGATATCCGCTGCGATCTGAACCAAAAGGACTACATCGAAACCGTGATTAAAAATGCCTCACGTAACTCGGTGTCCTGAACAAGGTGCGGCGATTCTTCACGCCTGATCAGCTGTGTCTATTATACAAGACACAGGTGCGGTCTTACGTGGAGTATTGCTCTCACCTTTGGGATGGCTCCGCAAAGTACGTTCTCGATGCCTTGGATAGATTGCAGCGTCTTGCTGTGCGCATTATCGGCAATGCGGAGGTCACTAAAACTCTCGAGCCTTTGCAATTGCGTAGAGATATTGCGTCACTCAGCGTCTTTTACCGTTTATACCATGGCGAGTGCTCTTAAGAACTCTTTGACCTCATCCCTCCTTCTCCCTTCCTCCATAGGAGTACGCGTGCTGCTCTCTGGAGTCACCAATTTACAGTCTCTAACATTCCATCACGCACAAAGAAATTTAGTGACTTGTTTCTTTGCCGCACTTCCAAAAGATGGAATAGTCTACCAGCACACGTATTCCCTCCTACCTATGACATAGGGTCCTTCAAACGAGGCGTGAAGAAGCACTTTGTGGGCAGAGTGAGGATGACTGATGCTACGTCTCTTACACTGCACCAGTTGTCCTCGCGCCTGGACCTCATTTCCACTTAACATCAGGTGGAGTGGGGTCATTTGCCGGGCTTAGTATTAAAAAAAAAAAAGTTAAAAAGAAGGAATTGGTGGCACTAGCAAAATCTATGCCAGCATCACGAAAATTTTTTTTTGAAGCTATTGAAGAGTCAGATGCACCTGATCTTCACACAAATATTGATTCTGATTTATAGAAGAATAGACCGTCTTTTGTACGAAAATATAATGGATCTTAAAAATCAATACCTATGTTGTTCTTTGTTTTTATGATGCTATTGATGTGATAATGATGAATATTCTGACTTATTTTTTATATTATAGTAATTTAAATATTGTGGATTTGTATATTTATTTTTGATAAGGATTTTCAGAAAATTACAAACAAAATTTTGTTACTTGCTGTTTTGTGATTTTAAGTGGATAATTGATTGATATTATTTTTGAATATGTGTAAGATGTTAAAAGTTTAGGCTGTGGATAGAGTGCCGCAAGCGGCATTCTAGTACGACCGGTTACGATGCCGTCATTACGGCATCCTAGTACAAAGTGTAGGCAGTGAATAGAGTGCCACAAGCGGCAACATAGTACGATCGGTTACGATGCCGTAATTTGACGGGATCCTAGTACGAAGCGTATAGAGTGCCACAAGCTGCATTCTATCTCAATCGGTTCGGGAACCGTAACATATTTTTTATTTGTCGGAATGTTCAGACGACATAATATTCAAAAGCTATTTTTGTATGGAGTTAGATTTCTGTTGTTTAATAAAAAAAAATAACCTCGATATTCAAGCCAATCGCTACGCTGCGCTTCGCGATTGTCTTAAATTTCTAACCTATCACGTGACCTACAGGAGTAGGGCAGCTAGTATTTCTGTTGTCTAACAAAAACTTTACGGCAGCTTAGGCGGCGTCACTATTATACCGCAAAACTTACGGTTCCCTAACCGATAGAGATACAGTGCCGCTTGTGGCACTCTATACACTTCCAAAAGTTTATGGTTATTATTATGTGATTATTATAAGTGTTCGTACCGATATTATAGTAGAAATTACATCACTTAGTAACTTAATACCTTATTCTAAAAATGTTTCAAAATAAGAATTTTACCTTGTCTTTCATATTTAAAACTAGCTTTTGTTAATTAAATTGTTTTGAGGATATTAGAAGATATAACTTTTTTTATTCAAATGTTCAAGATAATTGTTTTGTTTTGTTTTAACTCGTGCCATAATGATTATTTTATTAAAACTCTTTCAATAATTATTGTTTGATTTTTATTCAGTTTTTACGATCGCGCGGCACTCGCTTAATGTCGAAGTAAAGTTATTTTATTCTACTCGAAACTTTTATTTATAATGCATTAAGATTTTGCATAAATTGATGATATAATGTGTTATGCGTTAGCCAAGAAAATAGTAAGACAATTCAAAATTATCTACATACTGAACCAATTTGACAGAGAAGGGTGCTTCAAGCCACCACTTAGCCTGCAGATTCAGTTGTCCACTTTGTTTTTATCGTATTGACTCAACCCACACTAATCGGCTAACTCGATCCGCGGGTTCAGTCGACCACTACCTATATTTTACCAGTGAGGGTCCACTCAGCCTGCGGGCTAAATGGTCTGTGGGCTAACTTGACCAAAATTGCAAACCGTAAAATGTCTCCCCATTTTACATGTAGGGTAATGTACGTGTTGGACATTTTACGATTGAAACATTTTGCATGATAGACGTTAAACGTGGTGGACGTTCTGCGTTTAAAATGGACGTTCTGCGTGTTGGACTTTCGGCGTGTTAGACACCATGCGTGTAAGACTTTTTGCGGATTGGATATTCTACGTAAATGGCAATTAGCGATTTAAATATTTTGCGTATTGGACCTATTGCGCAGATTTGATAAAACGAGTATTGGACAAGATGCGTATTAGACAGCATGCGTCGAGAGGTTATGCGTCAGCCAAGAAAAAATAAGGCAATTCAAGATTACATACTGATCTAATTTGACAGAGAAGGGTGAGTACCCCAAGGCTTCATTCGTTCATTCGGCAGACATTTGCTTTCCTGGTCAAATGAGCTCACTGAAAACTTAGCCCGCAGGTTCAGTTGCCCATTTTGTTTTTTATGGTATTGACTTAACCCACAGTAATCGTTTAACTCGACCCGCGGGTTCAGTCGACCACTATATTTTACCGGTAAGGGTCCACTCAGCCCGCGGGCTAAATGGTCTGTTGGCTCACTTGACCAAAAAGGGAGACATTTTACGTGTAGGGTAATGTACGAGTTGGACACTTTACGATTTAGACATTCTGCATAGTGGACATTTTGGGAAATAAACATTTTGCGTGTTGGACGTTAACCGTGGTGGACGGTTCTCTAGTTTGTCCCCTAAAATTTTTTTTTTGTCATCGTCATTTGTCCGAATGATAACTTGCTCGAATTTAATGTTACATAATGTCACATGATGCCATAAAATTTAAATACCTAAACACAGTATGCCCTTTCGTTTGTCATAAATATTACAATCCATAATATTTAAAAGACATATAACGAATTTCTATAATAATTATAAGTTAAAATGTTTACTAGAAAAAAATCAACCAGTCTCAGGAAGCTCAAGTGGGATTCGAACCCACGACCTTTGGATTGCCGGTACACTGCTCTAACCGCTGAGCTACCGAGACCTCAGAAGACTCGTTGAATTTTTCCTAGTAGTTTTTTAAAAGGTTAGAGCAATGGACCGGCAATCCAATCGTGGGTTCGAATCCCACTTGAGCTTCCTGAGACTGGTTGATTTTTTTCTAGTAAACATTTTATCCTATATCTATATAGCATTGTGAATGCAAAATTTCAATAACAAAGATAATTATAAGTCTTAAATAGTATTGATATCCATGTTAATTAAATATTATCTGATTATATTACAGTTGATTCATTATTTTAACTTATTCCGTGCATACGTTTAGAAACTGAGCTAGATTTCTTTTGTCTAATAAAAAAATAACCTCGAAATTCAAGACAGACGCTACGCTGCGCTTCGCAATTGTCTCTTTCTAACCTGTCACGTGACCTACACTTTATTTTTAAAAAATGTACCCATTTTTGATTGAATATGTATTTGATATAATAATCTAATCATATAAAACATTATTCATGTAATAAGTAAGCAGCATGCAAGCATAAAGCAGCATGCAAGCAGCATGCAAGCAAGCATGCAGCATTTATGCTGCTGCATGCTATTTATTTAGTAATGTTTGATATAAATACTTATGGTCCAACGTTCAGATAATATAATTTCATTTCATATAATTTCATTTGATATAATGTACCCACTTTTGATTTAATATGTATTTGATATAATAATCTAATCTTATAAAACATTATTCATGTAATAAGTAAGTAGCATGCAAGCATAAAGCAGCATGCAAGCAAGCATGCAGCAAGCAAGAAAGCATGCAGGATTTAAGCAAGAATGCAGCATGCAAGTGAGCATGCTGCATGCAAGCAAGAAAGCAGGATGCAATCAGGCATGCAGGACGCAGACAGGCATGCAGCATGCAGGCAGGCATGCAACATGCAAGCAGGCATGCATCATGCAGGCAGGCATGCAGCATGCAAACGGGTATGCAGCATGCAGCAGGCATGGTTTCTGTCACGGCTCCGGCGCTGCGGGGCTCCGGCGGTCCCACGCGATCTTATCGTCGCATATGGCTTTCGCTCACCACCGCAGCTTCAGCTTGCTTCCGCCGGCCAGCCTCAGCCGCGCGGCACTCCGCGCCTACGCGAGCTTAAATTACACTCTAGCGTAGGGCAGACAAGTCTACGTGGAGTCGGTTTTGCCGCGATTCGTTTCTGCCAAAAACGCTGTTAAAATGCTATTTTTATTTATAAGCAAAAAATATATCAAATGATGTTATAGATTATGATTATTCTCCAATATAGCTTTATAGAAAAAGTTGTTAGAGAATATGAGTACCTATTAATTATTATCAAATGAATAATACTTATACGAAATGTTGTTATAGGAAGTGTATTTAGAACAAGTAAAATTATATCCAATGAACGTTATGTCCTTTTAAATTAGTTAATTTGTCATTATATGAAATGATACGCAACGAGTATTTCTGTTGTCTAATAAAAAAAATAACTTCGAAATTCAAGATAATCGCGAAGCGCAGCGTAGCGATTGTCTTGAATTTAGAAGTTATTTTTTTAATTTCTTCTTCTTTTTCTAGTTCTTAAATTTCTAACCTATCACATGACCTACAGGATAATATTATTATCCTAATAATAATATTGTTAGGACTAACCATTCGGACTAACATTATATTATACAATATAACACTTATAGTACGAGCGGCCACTGCAAGTTTACCTACGTCATAAGATACCGAAACAAAATAGGATACAGGTGTTGCCCATGACCTTAACAAGTACCACTGAGTATGTCTGCCAAACTTAAACTGGCCGAAACTGCGAAAAAAATTTCTACTTCCGGTAGCAAAAAGACACCGGATTTCACGTCATCAGATACCGGAACGCAACTTACGCCATTAGTTACCCGTTTATTGGTAGACATAAAATAATCTTGTCTTATGTATAGACAAGATTATTTTATGTACGTCGTATATTATTTTATACGCAATACAATTACAATTATTTTATTTTATACGCATCAATTAATACGCCTAAGTACTTGGTATTGTGCACTCGCGATAAGAGAGGACAGGAATAAGTTGAACAAGCTGCCGGATAAAGTGGCTCCCTGTTGCAGGGATATGTATGGATCTGTAATTTGAAATCACTTTTTGGTCCAGTACGGGCTGAGATGCTAAAAAACATGTAGTTTGTCTTAGTTGTGTTAAGGCTAAGAAGATTATCTTCCAGCCAAGCTACAACCCTGTTCATACCTCTCTCCGCAAGACAACGCACACTATCCCAAGTAGATTCATGAAAGAAAAGCACTGTATCATCAGCAAAATAAAAGTTTCTTGGCAGACAGTACGTGTTCTCTCGTGTCTGCCAAGTACGAAAGTACTTGGCAGACACGAGAGAAGGTGACCATCCGTACCCCCTTATCTACGTCATCAGATACCGGAATGAAATTAATGATAAGTGTTAGACATTGTTATCCTCTATATAAATATGTAATATGTCTGCCAACGTTTAAATGACCGAAACCGCCCGGCAGACAAGAAAAACAGAGATAAAATTAATTATCTTTTATTTGAAAAAGTACAGCTATTATCGCTTTGGTAAACCGGATATCTCTTCGGTTATCATATATTTTAAATAACCATAAGAAGTACGCAGTCATACTTCAAATTCTGGGTACATAATACATATACCTACATACAAATTTGTTTAAAATAGTGAGACATGCGCAATTCCAATAGTCTCGCGAGCAAGCAATCACGACGTGCGGAGCGGGCGTTTGCTGGGAATTGACAAAAATATTACGACAGAGTAAATAAGATAGTGCACGCGCTAATAACTTTGTGAAGAAAAGAAACAACTAAGGTAAAAGCGCCGAATAAGGCCCACCTCCTATCATAGCCCACTTTAAAAATACATAAGTTAAGTAGTAAGAACAATTTAAAATTTCGCGGTAACCTTGCAAATGCGTTTCTAAACAAAAGGCAAACGTCATCACTTTAATCGCGCGCCGCCATTTTGAACACAGTTGTCAGTTTTCGGCCAACGAGGAACTGGCAGACAAGATTATTTTATGTCTACCAATAAACGGGTAACTAATGGCGTAAGTTGCGTTCCGGTATCTGATGACGTGAAATCCGGTGTCTTTTTGCTACCGGAAGTAGACATTTTTTTCGCAGTTTCGGCCAGTTTAAGTTTTGCAGACACACTCAGTGGTACTTGTTAAGGTCATGGGCACCACCTATATCCTATTTTGTTTCGGTATCTTATGACGTAGGTAAACTTGCAGTGGCCGCTCCTACTATTAGGACATGTGACTTTATAGCAAGAAAAAATAGGAAATCTAATTATTATAGCACCCGATAAGACACAAAAGCATTAGAATTAAAGACGATTAGGTAAAACAAAATTTCGTATACGCTAACATTATGATAGTGATGATTATAGCAAACGCGTTAGGGATTTTGATTTTCGGACGAACGATAATCGGAGAAGAAAGGGACTACCGTGGTTGACGTTCTGCGTTTAAAATGGACGTTCTGCGTGTTGGACTTTCAGCGTGTAAGACACGATACCATGCGTGTAAGACTTTTTGCGTAGGTACTGGATATTCTACATAAAGGGCAATTAGCGATTTGTAATGATATTACATACTTTGCGTATATTTCAATATTTTGCGTATTGAACCATTTGTTGACAAAACGCGTATTGGACAAGATGCGTATTAGCTTCGATCAATAATACAACTAGATATCAGGTCGGCGCTAAAAATGTGCCTCGGTAAATGAGAGCGCACTTTTGAGAAGTGAGCTCTTATTTTCTCGCAAGGCATAACAGGAAAAAGTACTTTATTGGTTGCCCCATAAGGTTGATTTCACCACTAAATATTATTGACGTCTTTTCTTTTTTAAGTGACAGGAGTAATTTATTGCTTTGAAAAAGTATTTATGCACCACTTCGATCAACAATACTAGTAGAGGATCCGAGTATACAACGACCTTCACCGAGCGGTTAATGGATGAAAAGTATTTTATATCAAATTTAATATGTTAAAAAATATATTGCGAGTGGGTTGGCTGAAAAATTTCAGTCCAGTATATGATTAATTAAATATTTAAAAATATATTTTTTTAAATACTGCACTTGTTTCGATAATACATAAATTAAATAGGTACCAATCGAAAGTATGAAGCCTTTAGAATATGCAAACGTTAGGTTGACTATTTTTTCTTGTCATAAAATTAGGTAGGCAGGTGTAAACAGGCAAGTCAATATTAGTAATTTGCAACCATCTGGTTAAATAAATAAAATGTATGTATATATAAAGATAAGCTCATTTCAAACACACACACACTAAACCAGTGCAATGTAAAAAAAAATATTTTTTTTAATATTAAATTAATCATTAATGGTACTGGACTGAAATTTTTCAGCCAACCCACTCGCAATATATTATTAAACATATTAAATTTGATATAAAATACTTTTCATCTATTAACCTTCTCGGTGAAGGTCGTTCTATACTCGGATCTTAGACTATACCAACTAGATAACGCGTCACGTACAAAATCAAACCTAAAATTCTGTCCACGTGAATAAATACTTTTTCAAAGCAATAAATTACTCCTGTCACTTAAAAAAGAAAAGTCGTCATTATCATTTAGTGGTGAAATCAACCTTACGTGGCAACAAATAAAGTACTTTTTCCTGTTATGCCTTGCGAGAAAATATACGCTCACTTCTCAAGTGCGCGTTTATTTACCGAGACACATTTTTAGCGCCGACCTGACATCTAGTTGATCGATCGAAGATTCACGTGGACAGAATTTAGCTTTGATTTTGTACGTGACGCGTTATCTAGTTGGTATTGTTGATCGAAGCGTATTAGACTGCATTCGTCGAGAGGATATAAGTACCTACCTATATCTTTATTGAAATATACATAATATAATAAACAGCCATTCACACACTCACACTCAGGTACAAATGTGCTTGTATTCATCACACAAACATTTTACCCCTAGGGGTAATCCCTAGGGATTCTAACCCTGGACCTCAGTAATGGCGACACGTTGAAACCGGTGTTCGAGCTACTCCACTACGGATGTCGTCGTTATGGATTTTTGCTCTCACTGTACCTACTTGTAATAGTCATAACACGAAATAATCAAAAACAGAAGCGGGCATTACTAGACTGGGCGTAATAAGAAGTAGTCAAATACAGAATTAGTCTTGTCAGGGGTTAAAGTTACTCGCGTCCGTAGGTTTACCTTTGAAAACCTACACGTGACCCCTGGGTGGTGCTAAATGAGTGACACTGACTGAGTGGTAGAGCCACGCTGCATTGCAGCACGCATTGGGCCGGCTCGCACGGCGTAATACTACCCTCTTACTTATATCCGGCGTGAAATAATAGCACTTGGTGCTGTTTGTGTTTCGTCCGGCCAGTGAGGGTTCCGGAGGCCCTTCGCGCCCCCCCCCCCCCCCCCCCTAACAATTCCTATTCCATGGGTGGCGGAGATTACTCTCCATCAGGTGACACGCATGCTCGTATGCCTCCTATTATTTAAAAAAAATATATCCAAAAGCGAACCTTTTAAGAAGTTATCACAGAGCTCCTAAGCTAGACCACGGGACTGTCACGTCATGAAGAGTTTGCCACCCTTCATAGTAGGGTTGCGTAATCTTGGGTACTTAGTGCGTGCTCTTCGGCGGGAATACCCTGTGTTAGTGAATACGGCTATTTTCCTGCAATGTCAAGTCAGGATGCAATACTTACGTAGTCATGGGAAAGTTGACAGTAATAGGTGCCTCACTTTTGTCCTGATATGCGACATATCCGAAGAATGATACCAAAATGGTACCTAACGTAGTCAATGAAATTCCTGTAATCAAACAGACATTGAGAGTTTCGGTTTCCCATAAAATTCAAAATTAAAACTTTGCAAACCAGTAAGCGTATTTTAATGAAACTTTTTGCACTAAAGTAAAACATTCAACTACAGAAAGTTTAAAATCGCATTACCACAGCACAATTTTTTTTATATGTTTGGCGTAAAGCGATTTCTTACAGATAACAGCAAAGAGAGTAAAGAAATTACCTATCAACAACGCCAAGCCAAACTTGTTGGGTTCTTTCATGTTGTTCTCGATTGGTATAACAACACCCGCACACGACATGCTGAACACGATCATGCCAGTGAACTCCAACGTTGAGAAGATCCCCCTGACCCCTTCCAAATTCTCAAAGTTTGGATTGTTAGTAAACGCGAAGTACACCGCAAGAACTAATGCGAGCACTGAAAGTAAACAGTTGTCTTATAGTAGGGCTCCTTGTTCTAACAATAATCAATTTTACGGTCCCATTCGGAAGAAAGCATCAAACTTGGCAGGAATGTAGCTTTTATATATGTAGGTACTTCTATATCGATATAGAAAGACGTCGGGAAATGATTGCTTCCCCCCCTCACCCCTTTTCCCCTAATCGTGTTTTTTTTATTTATCATGAAAACGGTTAAAGTTACGTAAAAACTATCAGAGAACAACACATTCTTTATTTAATTCTCTACAATATTGTCTTTGGATGTATGTTGATAGGAATTATGGTTTACAAAATAAACACATGTTAATTCAATGTTTTTTCAAAATTGCAAACTTGGCCGCATCGCTCGACCGAAATCGTATGGAAAATATACGACCTTTTAATAATTGTTATTGGTAAACATTCTTTCTTTCTTCTTAGTCGTTACATTGAAATTTCTATAGAGCTAGCAGATGGACGTGCCATATGTTAAATTTATTATATTATGATTAATAATTAAACCGACTACGGTTACCGACACGGTTACTAAACCGTGTCGGTAGCGGTGAAAGAACACTACCACCCCCTATCTTCCCGTGGGAGTCGTAGAAAGCGACTGAGGGATCAACCCAGAGGATGGGCAGCAGCATCCTCTGAGATTAATACCGTCATACTGCGATCGCCAACCCGCCTGCCAAGCGTGGCGATTATGGCAACATTCCCCCCAACATGAACGACAGCACTAAACTCCGGCCCCTAGTCCGCGGCGGCCCCGCTCGCCCTAGCTACGGTAGCGGCCAAGGCAGCGACGGGGCAGGGGGGGCATTGTGGGATTATCTGAGGTCCGAAGAGAGGGGGAGGACTCGATAATGTTGAAGTCTGGTAACTTGCTTTATTTCCGGGGGGGCGAACAACTGTCCCAGGGTGGTGTCGGGTTTATCGTCCACAGCTCTCTCGTGAACAACGTTGTTAAGACCGGAAGTGTGTCGTCGAGGGTAGCGTACCTTATACTCAGAATAACCAAACGGTATTCGTTGAAGGTTATACAGGTATACGCTCCGACTACGGCACACCCCGACGATGAGGTGAAGGCTACGTATGAGGACATCTCTAGAGCCATACAAGTCTCCAAAACTCATTACACCGTTGTCATGGGAGACTTTAACGCAAAACTGGGCAAACGAAGCGGCGATGAGCTGAAAGTGGGACGATTTGGAGTTGGAATTCGGAACCACCGGGGTCAACTGCTGGCGGAGTTTCTGGAAAAGGAGGGACTCTTCATGATGAACTCCTTTTTTAGGAAATCTGAACACCGCAAGTGGACCTGGCTAAGTCCCGATGGTGCAACAAAAAATGAAATTGACTTTATCATGTCGACGAGAAAGCAAATATTCAATGATGTCTCTGTGATCAACGCGTTCAAAACTGGCAGTGATCACCGGTTGGTAAGAGGCACATTGAACATTAATATCAAGCTTGAAAGACGTCGATTGATGAAATCTAAGCTCCGCCCTGCACCCATCCAAATCCTAAAAACCGAAAGCTTCCAGCTCGAACTGAAAAATCGCTTCGAATGCCTGAAGGATTGCGTAGACGTGGACGATTACAACAACAGGTTTGTAAAAACTGTCCATGCGGTTGAGTCTAAGTTCTTCAAAACCCACCGTATAAGAGGACCTAAAAAGCTCTCGGACCATACTCTCAAACTGATGGAAGAGCGGCGCGTGATGGTTCTGCGTTTTTCGGACGATTCGTCTCAGCTTCGGCGGCTCAATAGGCAGATCTCGAAGTCTTTGACTCGCGACACTCGCCGATTTAATACCGACCGTATTAAAGAGGCTATCGAGCGAAACAAAGGTTCGAAAGTGTTTGCAAGAGATTTGGGTATTGGACAGAGCCAACTGACGACGCTGAAAACCGATGACGGCAGAACTGTCACGTCCAGGTCCGAAGTTATGGGAGAGGTCGAGAAGTTCTATGGACAGCTATACACATCCACGGGGCCACCCTAGAGCTAAGCTAACCCGACACTACACCGAAGATATCCCGGACATCAGCCTGTGCGAGATTGGTATGGCTCTCAAGCAGCTTAAGAACAGCAAGGCATCGGGTGCTGACGGAATTACGGCTGAGCTTCTAAAAGCAGGCGGAAGACCGGTACTCGCAGCTCTTCAGAGGCTATTTAATACCGTCGTACTCGGAGGTAGAACGCCAGAAGCGTGGCATGAAAGTGTGGTTGTGTTGTTCTTTAAGAAGGGCAACAAGGCCCTACTAAGGAACTACAGACCCATATCACTTCTAAGTCACGTTTATAAGCTGTTCTCGAGAGTTATAACTAATCGTCTCGCACGCAGGTTTGATGACTTCCAGCCAATCGAACAAGCCGGATTCCGAAAAGGCTTTAGCACCATAGACCACATACATACGCTGCGGCAGGTTATACAGAAGACCGAAGAGTATAACCGGCCTCTTTGCTTAGCGTTTGTGGACTATGAGAAAGCCTTTGATTCGATCGAAACATGGGCCGTGCTGCAGTCTCTCCAGCGGTGCCAAATTGACTACCGGTACATCGAAGTGTTGAAGTGTTTGTACGAAAACGCCACTATGACAGTTCGTCTTCAGGACCGGAGCTCGAAGCCAGTCCAGCTGCAGCGCGGAGTGAGACAAGGAGATGTCATTTCTCCGAAACTCTTCACTGCTGCACTGGAGGACGTGTTTAAGCTTTTAGACTGGAGAGGACTCGGCATCAATATTAACGGCGTGTACATCAGTCACCTTCGATTTGCCGACGATATAGTAGTCATGGCTGAGACCCTGCAGGAACTCGGCACAATGCTCGGTGATCTCAACAGAGTCTCTCAACAAGTGGGCCTTAAAATGAACATGGAGAAGACGAAAATCATGTCTAACTCACGTGTCGTACCCACTCCTCTGAAGGTTGGAGACTCTGCTCTTGAAGTTGTTGACGAATATGTATACCTGGGATAAACAGTCCAACTAGGTAGGTCCAACTTTAAGAAAGAGGTCAATCGTCGAATCCAACTCGGTAAGCTACGTAATATCTTCTCGTCCAAAATACCGCAGTGTCTCAAGACGAAATCTTCGACCAGTGTGTGTTGCCAGTGATGACATACGGTACCGAAACGTGGTCGCTCACTATGGGCCTTATTAGCAGGCTCAAAGTCACGCAAAGAGCAATGGAGAGGGCTATGCTCGGGGTTTCTCTACGTGATCGAATCAGAAATGAGGAGATTCGTAGACGAACTAAAGTAACTGACATAGCCCAAAGAGTCGCCAAGCTCAAGTGGCAATAGGCAGGGCACATCGCCCGTAGAACCGATGGCCGTTGGGGCAGAACGGTTCTCGAGTGGCGACCGCGCACCGGAAGACGCAGTGTGGGCAGGCCTCCAACAAGGTGGTCCGACGATCTGGTGAAGGTCGCGGGTAGCCGCTGGATGCAAGCAGCACAGGACCGGTCGTGGTGGAGATCCTTGGGGGAGGCCTTTGTCCAGCAGTGGACGTCTTCTGGCTGATGATGACGATGATGATGAATAATTAAATAACTATAAATTCCGCGCCTAACTGTGTCAATATTGCTTCCGCGTAGATCGGGGTCAGCGCATCGCGGTCATGCAATTGTTGACAATTTTACTAAGTCAGTAACTGTTAAGTGATGTTATTTACGCAATAATGGAAAGTCCACTATTGATGCAGTCTCGACTATAGAAATACAGAGCTGGCTGTCGAAAATCGAGCATTGCTTGAATGATATTTGCTCGATCTCATGTGAAGGAAAGCTAAATTCAGAACAAAAGCTTAAAATCAGCAGCATCAGCAGGATCGTCATGGGAGGTGTGTCTCAGTTGGCTGTTGAATATCAGTCACTGAAACAAAAATATATTTCAGCATAGCTTACGATTAGCAACTTAAACGAGCAAAAGGGGAAAACCACCCAACTAGAAGACCAACTGGAGGATCTAAAAGAGTGTATCCGCTCTGCTCCAAATGCAACAAATCAGAACACGTCTTTTGCCGAAATCGTTATAAAGGGAAACCACTCTCTTGTCCGTCCCCTCAACACCAGCAGTGTCGTTATTTATCCCCAGGACAAAGAAAAAACGAGCGAGGATACAAAGAAGCTCATTCAGACCGTAATTAAGCCAGAAGAGCTCAAATTACGTATCCGTGGCATGCGGAATACCAAAGATGGAGGCATTATTATTAGCGCACAAGGGAAAGAAGACCTTGAGAAACTGAAACAGTCAGAGCAGCTCAAAACATCAGGGCTAAAGGTCGAAGAGACTAAAAAAAGGAAGCCATAAATAATTTTATTAGGAGTCCCTGCCAATAACACTGAACAAGAAGTTTTCGAATGTCTGTATAAACAGAACATCGCGGACAAGTATTCACACATACATCGAGACCAATTCCTTAGCTCTATTAGACTTAGCCACAAATCTGGTAAAAAAGATGCCTTATTTTTGTAATTACATAATTAAATTACCACCTGAATTGAGGAAAGTTCTAATAGCACAGGAGCGAATGTTCATTAATTGGACATCTTGCTCAGTCAGCGACTTTACACTTGTAACAAGTCAGCAGTATGGCCACTCCTCTAAGTATTGTCGTGAGTCAGACTCTACCTGTGGACACTGTGGATGCGTTGGACATTCCATCAAGGAATGCAGCAAACGCCAAGAACCTGCCGCGTGTGCTACATGTAAGCGCTTTAACAAGCCCAGCCACCACAAAACGGGAGACGAACAATGCCCAGCGAGAAAAAGTGCTGAAATTAGGTACCACAGCTCTATTGACTATAAAGGATAGTCTACTCTTATGAACATAAATCAGTGATCAGTGACTTTCTTAAAATGTTCTTCAATTATATAATCTAGTAGTATCTAAGCATTATTATAATCATTGTTTACAAAACATACGTATTATTAGATACCTAAAAGACAGGTAAACTAGTTTACTTAGCTTAGGTATCATTTCGATTATTTTGCAATACTAACCTTAATTTTAAATTACTTACAATAATAGCTGCACTCTTGTTATGCATTATTTTTATTATGTGGACGAATGATATTTATAAGTTTTGATGTATTTAGACTAAGTTTTTTATACAGAAATAAATTATTCTTATATTCTTACAACCTTGGTAGAGTGGTCGTCACTTCAGCAGTAGTAACCCACCTTACAACGCGTCGCCATTCATCTCTGCGGCAGCCGCCTTCCTAGTGCACAGATACAAGCCGCTCTCCACGGCTGCTCTAACCTGGTAGGCTACTCTTGAAACAGAATTGCATTAATCAATTTCCAATCACAAATCTAAAAAATGTCAAATGGCACTTTTGTAAGCGACAATAGCGCCACATTGGAAATAAATTGCGTGGAAATAGATTGAACAAATTATTATCGACATGGCATTCCGGAATTATCTTTACTTATTACAATATCGATACATATTAATCGCATTGGAATTGTATTAAGATTGAGTTTGCGTTTGAGAATAACCCCCCTGGTCCGTCCATGTCATCGGCGATCTACCGCGCGGTCGGGTGCCCTCAACTCTACCCTGTACTACAAGCCGCTCGATTGAGGCACCACATGCCCAAAGAAAGACAGTATGCGAGCTTTGACAATAAGCAGAGACGCCGCTTGATACCGAGTTCCTGTAGTATAGAGACGTTCGCACGAAATTCTGTTCAAGATATTCGAAGCATCCGTCTGCAGCACCACATTTCGAGAGCGTCTATCTTCCTCCTCTCACTTTCCTGCATCGTCCATGTCTCCGAGTCGTACAAGAATATGGGGAACACTAGTGATCTGACGAGCCGGGTTTTCGTGGCTTTAGTTATTTTGCGGTTTCACCGTAACTTTTTGAGCCTGTCCTTATCAGACCGAGCAATCGCCATACGCCGCTTAATTTCGTCTGCGCATCCGCCGTTATTAGTAATCAGCGCTCCTAGGTAGATGTATGATTAGACCACATCCAGTTCAAAATTTGTGTAGCTTCTGGCGAGTTGTTATTCACACAGTCAACGATCATCATCTTTGTCTTGCTGCGGTTAACCCTCTGTCCAAACTCAAGGCTAACGCTTTCCATCTTGCGCAGCAGATCTTCCATGTGGCGAACACTGGTGGTAAATAGGGTGGTGTCATCCGCGTATCGCAAGTTTGGGATCTTTTAACCACCGACCGCAACTCCGTATGTCCAATCTTCCAGAATTGGGGTTCGAAGAAAGAAGATAGTGTTTGGACTTCAATAGGGAGTACAATCAAAGAAACCTCAGCATCTTTAAAGGAGTTGACGAAGTCAGGGCTTCCCTGTACTTGCCTCTGTAAGTGCGGGGGAGATACTTGCAATTTTAATCAAAATACCAAATTATAAATTAATAACATTAATTGGACTTGACTGGTAGTTTTAACAAGTTGCTTGAATCCCGGTACTTATACCAATAAATGCCAGATTCCGTGCTTCGGTAGGCACGCTAAACCATTGGTAAAACAAAACGTTTGATGCCTCATTAGCAAAAATAGCTTTAGTAGTTTTTACGCGTCGCTCAAACATCTTTACATGGATACATACATACATAAATAGATATAAATGAACATACATACATACAAACATAGATGTCATAAACATTACCCTTCCTTTGCTTCGCTGTAGTGTAGTTAGGTAAAAAGATTTTTTTTTGTGGAGTCATACGCGGTGACCAATAACTCGGGAACCCATACTTGTGCCATAATGAATTAGTGTCAAATTGTAGCTCAATGTATAAGGTATTTAACCTCTCTAGTCTATTTTATAATAACTCTTGTCATTTTCCTATAAATGAAGCAAGAAAGAAAAATATTTTTTTTTAAATTTTATAATATGTTAATGGCCGTATTTTAAAAGTTATCAATCCCATCACTATACCTATAGTATCGTTTTGTAGGTAATTTATCAACAATTATTTAGTTCTAAAGAAGTAAACTCTCAGTCCTACAATTTTGTAGAAAATTAAGAAAACCAAAATAATGGAGATAAAAGGGGGGGGGGGTAGGGGGAGGGGAAGCAATCATTTCTTAGCGTGTTTCTATAACGACATTGAAGCACATATAATAATATGTAAGCTACATTTCTGCCAAGTTTCATCCTTTCTTCCGGATGGGACCGTATTTCGAGTTGGGGAACCGGTCTATTAAATCAAATCCTACTAAAAAGCAAGTATCTGGGCCTCGATTTCGTTATTTCAAATAGTACCTCAAATCTTCCATTGGCCCGTAATTCATTGTACACTGCAGTGTGTGTATGTACCTGTGCAAATCGCTTGTAAAAATACAGCGGTGCACGCGCATTGTATACTGTGCCAACGAAGTTTCTGTGCAGACTTAGGCCCTTCGTACACAAGGCTACGCAAATCTCCGATACTAATGTTGTATGTATACTACATTAGTATCAAGTCGCGAGTTTAGAGTAGCGCACAGTCCGTACACCAGGCTAAGCAAATTTTCGATACTAATGTTGTATACGAGTGTATAGGCAAGGATATTTCTCCACCTCAGAAACAAATTTATTATTTAATGATTGCTCTGCCATCTTGAAAATCGCCGCGACTTAAGTGGCGAAGATCTCGCTCGACTGGCAGGTAGCGCGCGACCGGCGCGACGCAAGTCGCGAGACAAATGTCGGCGACGCGACTAGTGTACGAACCTCAATGGATTTGTATGGCGGTAGCCGATTGGAGACTAAAATCGTCGAGTATCGGAGATTTGCGTAGCCTTGTGTACGAAGGGGCTTAGGCGCTGCGCAAACGTAGACACTTTTGTTGCCGTTAGGTAGACGTAGTAGTCTAAATGTCAAAGAAGATCCCCTTAACACACTTGTGCACGTTTCAAAATAGTTTCAAGGCCCTGTTCGTTTGGTACGAGATGATAAGAAAATGTTACATATTATACACCGAGATTTTTCATTGGTTTTGGAGCCGAAAACGTTATAATACAAAAAAAGTGTTGTTCATATACAATCTGTCCCGGGAAGTAGTAATCTAACTTTAAGAGCATGATCTATGAATAATTTTATCAATAAAAATACCTCAAATCAGGGTTCTGACCCGCCTCTCGCCAAATTACAAGAATTTAAGTTTTTATTTTTAGTTTTGACCTCTTCCTTGAAAAAAGCGATAACATGAGCACCTTGACACTGATAAACAAATATTTGATATCATTCGATAGCTTACAAGATTACCTATTAGTAGAAGTAGCAAACATACACGGGCCCTATCATTTCGAGAGAGTAAGGATTTATTAAAATAAAAAACATGTAATTTTTTCACGTCTTCTTCAGTTATTTTAAAATATCATAAAAACAAGGTCATTAAAGTAAATTTTATTTGCACCGTATTACTAGTATTTGAGCTAGTCTACAAAGCGAAGGTAAATTTATTACTCTTCGTCTATTAGTTCCGATGCTATCGTTGAACAAAAAGGGTCCCTTTTTAATCCTTTATTTTACACGATCGATCGATGATAAGAAAAGAAAACAAATAATAAAATCAATGTATTTTTGAAAGCTTTTATTTGAAACTTAAGTAGTAGTAAGCCGTAGTAAGTAGTAACATAACAATTAACAACATGAGTAAAAACTTAAAGTAAATGTTCGAAATGACCCCCTCCATTTGTAATGCACATAGTCGCTCTTAAAGCTAGCCGCGCTTCGCGACCGCTGTGAAGGGGTCTCTTTGTTCAACGATAGCATCGGAACTAATAGACGTACAGTAACATATTTACCCTTGTTTTGTAGAATAGATAAAATACTAGTAATAGTTAATCTTGTTAGCTATCGAATGATATCAATAGTTGCTTATCAGTGTCAAGGTGCCCATGTTATCGCTTTTTTTTAAGGAAGAGGTCAATACTAAAAATAAAAAACTTAAATTTTTGTAATTTGGCGAGAGGCGGGTCAGACCCTTGATTTGAGGTTTTTTTATCTATAAAATTATCCATAAATCAAGCTCTTAAAGTTAGATTACTACTTCCCGGGACAGATTGTATAAGTAATAATAATCGCTTTACGATCAAAGATAAAAAAGTTGTAAAAGTGACTTTTTGTCGAAAACACATAGTAACGTTCTAATAATCTAGTTCACATAGTAAGTAGGGCATGTAAAACCGGAAGCTTCTCAACTCCGGATATGGCTTCCGGTAAACTTTTAGGAAGGCTTGTGCATGTGCCAAGTCATTATTTATTAGTGAAAAAATTTAAAAGTCTGATAACAAAATAAAGGCAACATGGAACTGCATAAACCAAGAAACTGGTAAAATAAAGCCACGTGATACTAAGTTTTCTTTAAGAATAGGCAATAGCTTTTTAAGTGAAGACAATAAAGTTGCTGATGCTTTTGAACAGTTTTTTACAAATATACCAATTGCCACAACTATGTTACTCAACTCTTCACCAAGTAATGCAGAAATTCTGCTAAAAAAGTATGTACCATGTGTAATGAAGTGTTCAAATTTAAACACGTAAACTGTAAAGACGTACTTAAATCCTTTAAATCTTTAAAAATAAAAAACACTTGTGATTTGTGGGATATTTCAACAAAAATTATTAATAATATTATCGAGTCCATTGCGCCTTTTCTTGTAGTCATATTCAATAGCTGTGTTGACGAAGGAGTTTTCCCAGATCTCATGAAGCATAGCAAAGTTCTGCCACTTTTCAAATCGGGTTGTAAAGATGACCCGAGCAATTTCAGGCCTATTTCGATTTTACCTACTCTTAGTAAAGTTTTTGAAAAACTTATTTTAGATCAACTCGGCTCCCACTTCGCTATAAACCACCTTTTTCACAGTGAACAGTATGGTTTTACCAAGGGAAGGTCTACTACTGATGCTGGTGTAGCTCTGCTAAAACACATATTCGAGGCTTGGGAGGGATCGCAGAATGCTTTTGGAGTGTTTTGTGATCTCTCCAAGGCTTTTGATTGCGTTGAATACAACACCCTTTTAATAAAGCTAAAACACTATGGAGTGCACTCTGATGCCTTGAAATTGATTCAATCATATCTTAGCGGCAGAATCCAAAAAGTTAGCGTGAACGGATCCATATCATCCGGATCTTCTGTGCTAATGGGGGTCCCACAAGGGTCAATACTAGGTCCATTTTTATTCTTAATTTATATTAATGATTTACCATTTTATGCAGAAAACTTTTGCAATATTGTTTTGTTTGCTGACGATACATCTTTGATATTTAAGACTGATCGAAATAAAAATAGTTTTGATGACATCAACAGTGCCCTAACAGATGTGTTGAATTGGTTTACTACTAATAATCTTCAATTAAACGCGAAGAAAACCAAATGTATAAATTTTACTCTACCTAACGTAAAGAATATTATAGGAAATAAAATTAAACTGAATGGTGAACTGTTGGACCTTGTTGATTCAACAGTTTTCTTAGGTATTACCTTAGATTCAAAAATACAGTGGTACCCTCATATTAGCACCCTTGCGGGGAGACTTAGTTCAGCTGCTTACGCTGTTAGGAAAATTAGGTATTTTACAGACGTGGAAACTGCTCGATTAGTCTATTTTAGTTACTTTCACAGTGTTATGTCCTATGGTATACTACTTTGGGGTAAAGCAGCAGATATAGAAACCATTTTCATTTTACAGAAAAGAGCAATAAGGTCCATATATAACCTAGGATCACGTGACTCCCTTAAGGAGCTGTTTAAAGAAATAAATATTCTTACAGTTGCATCACAATTTATTTATAACTGTATTGTTTACGTGCGTCAACACATTACTCATTTCAAAAAAAATTGCGATATACACAAACTAAATACTAGAAATAAGTATAAACTTGTAATTCCTAAATTTCGACTTCAGAAAGTTTATGGATCATTTATGGGACAAAGTGTCATAATTTACAATAAAATCCCGAACGATGTTATAATTTTGCCCTTTGACAAATTTAAGACACATGTTAAGGACAGACTTTTAGAAAAGGGGTATTACACTGTAAGCGATTACATCAATGACAAAAATGCATGGAATTAACATTCCTCTAGTTTCGCATACATTGTTCTAATGCGTTCATAGTGCCCGAGTAAAACTTGTAGATTCACTTTTGTTTTTATCTTTTATTTTATATAGTTGTTTTATGACTATTGACTGTATAATTTGGTAACGACATATTGTTTTGTAAATGTCGTTACCTCTATATTATTATAAAGCTGTGGAGTTTGTTGTGCCCGTTCTTCTCCACAGCTAAAAGACTTCCTGAATGGGTGGGGTGGGTGGGTGGGTTCCTGTGCCTATCCATCCATCCATATAAAAAAAAAAATTAGACGATTCAAAACGCTTAATTTTATTCAGTAAGCTTACTGAATAAAGTTATTTTGATTTTGATTTTGATTTTGGTATTGGCAGTTCAATTCCGGAGTTTCGGAGCTAAATCCGGGCTTAGTCTTTTTCAGAGTTAAAAAACGAGATATTTTGTTTAAAATCAGTTTTACAACTCTTTGGTATAAAATCAACCAATATTAAATCACATCTGTAACAAATTACTTGAACAAAAACAATAAACAATCAGTCTCACAATACATTCTGTCAAAAAAGTTTCGGGAACGGATGATTTGTTTATGATTTCAATTTCAATTTTTTGGTTTTTTTTTGTTGTTAGATTTGCTCTACTCTTATCCCTTTTGGCGCGGAGTTTGAGTTGCATCTGTTATTTAGATTAAATACAGTGCTGTTTTTATTTAGTTTATATCTAGTGTGTATTGCTAATTTCATAATGGATAAAAACATCGAACAAAGAGTTTGTCTTAAATTTTGCGTCGCCAATGGAATTTCGTGTTCGGAGTCACTGAAAATGTTACAGAAGGCTTACGGTGAATCGATTTTATCAAAAACACGTGCTTATAAGTGGTACAAAGCATTCAAAAGCAGTCGAGATGAGATGGAAGATTTGCTTCGCTCTGGTAGGCCATCAACGTCTTCAACTGAAGTTAACATCGAAAAAGTGAAGAAAATGTTTCGGAACTTTGGAGTGGAGCCTTCCGACTGAACCGAAACCGAAAAAACCACGCCAAAGTCGCTCAAAGGTCAAAGTAATGTTGACTGCTATCTTTGACTATCGCGGTGTTGTGCACTCGGAATTCTTGCCGGAAGGTCAAACGGTAAATAAAGAAAAGAGTTTAATTTGTTTTTAAATTTGTTTTTAATCGTTAATTATTTGAGCAATTTGCTGAGTTTAAGAGAGCAAATTCGATGAATAAGGCCAAATTTGTGGAAAGAAAATTCTTGGATTTTGCACCATGATAATGTGCCTTCGCACAAGGCCATCATTGTGAACGAATTTTTGACCAAAATCTCAACAAATACCATCGAACAACCACCTTATTCACCAGATATGGCTCCAGCCGACTTCTTTCTTTTTCCTAAACTCAAATTACCACTTCGTGGCACCCGTTTCCATTCGGTAGAAGACATAAAGGAGAATTCGCGGCGAGAACTGAACTCAATTTCGGAAAAAGCGTTAATGTTTTGATGATTGGATTATTCGTTGGCGTAAGTGTATCGTTTCTGAAGGAGCATACTTTGAAGGCGATAAAATAACTAACATTTTGTGTATTTGATCTTTTCCCGGTACTTTGTTGATAGAATAGTAAAAGTAATAAAAATTTTAAAGTCAAAATATAAAATTAAGAGAGTTATTCTTTTCTATTTACTTGGCAAATGCAATCAAATTCACAGGTAATGTAACCTATCATTTTTTCGATATTTGTTCTCCTTCTTCTTGAAAGGGCGTTCTTAAGAAAATAATAGCATCAAGCGTTTTGTCAGAGAGTGAGCTACGTATTTTATATTAAATGGTCAAAAATTATAAACCTGTCTCTTTCACTAAATGCCGAGAGTTGGAATAGGTATAGTTCATTGGCGAGACGGATATTGCTACGCTGTGTAGGTTTTAAACTAGGAACACTGAACTCCGGAGTTGCGATGTTGAAGCTTCCAACTCCGGATTTAAAATACCGGAAAAAATAGCCCGGAACTCCGGAGTTACGAAACTCCGAAACTCCGGAGTACATGCCCTAATAGTAAGACGGCGCGTTTGAAGTGCCTCGGTCGTTGACTTTTATTATATGGTCCCGTACTAGGGGTTCTAAAACTTTTTATTGATATTTTTTAAATTTTTTTTTTTACTCATATTTTTAGTTTTACAAGCTAAATAGCTTCTACTGATGATAAACATAAATAGGGTTTCGGCTCCAAAACCAATGAAAACTCTCGGTGTATATATAATTACAACTATTATCCCCAAGGGTTAGTTAGAGACTAGGCAATGAGGACAGCAAAAGCAGTCCTTTACCATAGTCCACTTTTCACAAAATAGCGACTGCACATGTGCTCAGCGTGACAGGTGGTGAGCCCATCGCCGCTATAACGTTAAATGTATGTGCAGTCTTTAGTCCGTTAGTCGCCTTTTACGACACCTAAGGGAAGAGTGGGTGATTTCATATTCTTTTAATTAGCCGTTACGTGACACGGCTCCAGAAAAACACTTACGGATAATGCAGTTGGCCATAATAGACAATGGAGCCAGCCATTGCAAGTGGTGGATCAAACAGATCAGTATCATCGGTATGACTATGGCAACCAAATAAATGCGAAGGCTAGGATATCCTGAAACAACACAAGATTAGATTGTTCTTAACATAAAAAGTATCTTTAAAATTTTGAAACGTTAGAAAGGTGACTAGCTCTGGTGGAATTCGTAGATTATTTTAAAACATAGGGCACAGCATGTTGAAATTTTTCATTAGTTGTCGACCTCATTTCAATCACATAAATATGGTCATTCAATTATGTTACACTGCCTTATAAAATTACTAGCGGCCCGCCCGCGCCTTCGTCCACGCAAACTTAGAAAGACCGTCATAGTTCAGCCATTTAAAAAAATATATCTACAAAATATAAACAAAAACCATCCTCAGTTAACGTTCTATCTTTTAGTGAAAACCGCATAAAAATCCATTGCGTGGTTTAGGAGAATAGTGCGGTGCCACAGACAGAGGAAAACGGCGACTTTACTTTATAATATGTAATGATGATATGTAAGTAATATGTAATGAGTAACGCAAAAAATAACAAATGTTACGACTTAAAAGTGTCTTTAGAACTTACCGTTAATGCCTTCCATCGAAGTGCTTTGCGTATTCTCTACAAGCTGTTTGATCGACTTGGCTATGATGAGTTGGTAACATGCGCAAGAGCCGAAAAGATCCAAGCAGATTATGAAATCTATTGAATGCCTAACACAAAAGATTGAAATCAATTGAAATGCATCGATGAAAATTTAATGTAATTAATAAAATTAGGCTTATATGACGGGTCATAAGCAGAAAAAGACAAATTAAGAGCTGGTCCCTAAACGTCAAAAGTATTCATCGTTACACCATAGTGTCAAAATCCTGAAGGGGGTGCCGCGCGATCGCAAAAACTGACATAAGTCTCTTAGCGAACTTCAAAGCAATATCAATCTTAATGATATTTGTAATAAGGACAATTTCTGCTTTGAAGTTTCAGACCTAGTAATTTAATTAGAGCAATGTTTTTATTATGTTTATTATGCTATTGTAAAAATTAAAATTTACTTTTTAAAGAAGGGGGTGCCTTGCGGAATATAAATACAAATATTTTCATGAAAGAATTATAGTTTCATGCGTAAAATTAAGAAAGTTGTGGAAAAAATATTTGTTTAAGTAGGAGTCATTAGATTTATGTATTGTTTAAATAATTTGTTTCAAATTTCAACAAGGCCATGACCATGTGCAATGATCAGGCTAACTTAAATAAGTTCTTTTAATGTATTGAACTAATTCAGCGCATAGTACAAGTGACTTAAAAATACGTAAATTTTCACAAATTCGTGCAGGACCCCAATAATGTATTGAAGAAGTGCTGCCGTCTGTACAACAACATTACCTACACACGAATGAAGAACTTAAAAAAAACAAAGTCAATGTGGATATTACAAACCCGAGCTCTTTTGAAACATCAGAAACACGCTTTGGCTGACCTTTAAATTTTATCATGAACCTTTTAAAACATCAGAATGAGCGCTTTGCGTATTCTGGCCATACATACATATACAAACTTCAAAAAGCAGTCCACTGCCATATTCCACTTTTCACCAAATTCCAACTGCACTTACTTGTGCTCATGTGATAGATGATGAGCCCATCGCCATTTTATGCTGTTGGGTATATAAGCAGTGTTGAAGAAGAAAAGGGTTGATAGTATTATTTTAAAATGAACTGCTGCCACTATACAGGTTCTGAATACAGTTATTACTTACCGGAAGAACTTAGAGAATCTGGCTATTTTGGGGTTAGGGAAACAAGCGCAGGCAGCTTCACCGACGTCAGGGTAAGACATGACAGGCACACGAGTTCTTTTGTATAATACTTGGGCCGACATCACCAGCAACTAAAAGTATATTAAAGCATGATCCTTTTGATGACACTAAGGAGCCGGCGAATGAGCATTTCGCGGATTCGCAAATGTCTCGAAAGCGGCCACCCTGTATGGATACCTTGAGCTAAATGATGGAATAGAATGGAATAGAATATTTATTTGCGGTGATAGTGGTGGCGGCGGTGCTCGCTGGTGGTAACCGCGGTAAATATTAAATTTGTAAGTTCGTTCCGCCATCTTCGTCTTGGTCGGTTGCGTGCCATGACTGCCTTGCCTTAATATTGATAGAAAATCACATCGTACAGGGCTTAACCCTAAAATTCATACTAGTACACGACAGTGTAAATCAAGGCTTCCTAATTATAGAAATAGGTATAAGGGTGGTCACCATTCAGCAATTATTGAGGATTTCAAGGAGCTGTAAAGACTACCTGGCCCCTAGACAAATGGCATACGTCCCCCTGACAATTCGTAATACGTCGTACAATGCGCGCGCTGCTGTATTTACACTTACAATTGGCACGCACACAGCAGTGAACGACGAATCACAAATAGACAGGGTGGAGCGTTTGAAACTTTCTAGAGGGCCTGCTCAGTCCTTAACATTAGATAAGACAATAAAAAACATACTTACATAAAGACAGTATCCCATGTAAAATCCAAAAAATACGTTCAACGCCAAAGAGACCCAGGCTCCTCCCTTCATGTAGGCTACATGACCGCCAAGAAGACCTCCTCCCAACGCTCCTTTGACTATATGAGCAACAGATCCTAGGACGCTGCAAAAGATATCAAGATAATTAATTATTTACCGTCTAGTTATTTTGATGTTACTGAGCCGGCAAACAAGCCTGATGGAAAAGTGCTAGGTACGCTTGCAATACCAAGGTTACCTTTAGTATATTGTGCTTCTATGCCCTGTAATTTCATCTAGAGCCAAATTCGATAAAGTATGGCAATAATCAAATAATCAATAATTATTTTTACCAAACACCTAATGTCACTATTGTACGTTTCTTGAGCGAGAAAATAGCCGATAGTTAGTTGTTTACTCGCTGTTGGTGGGACAACTGCCTTAGGGGGTACCGCGCGATCGCAAAAACTGACATATCTCTTAATGAACTTCAAAGCAAAATCAATCATATTGATATTTATAATTAGAACAATTCTGCTTTGAAGTTTCAGATCTAGTAATTTAATTAGAGCAATGTTTTTATTCTGCGAAATGTGCAAAACCACCACGCGCTTGTGTTAAAAATTAAAATTTACTTTTTAAAGAAGGAGATGCTCTGCGGTATTCCGCAGATAATAGTTGTATTGATATTTCAATACAATTATTTTCATCTAAGAATTATTGTTTCATGCGCAAAATTAAGAAAGTTGTCGAAAATAAATATTTTTAGGAGTCCTTAGATTTATGTGTTGTTTGTTATTGTTTAGATTTAGAGAATATGTTTTAAATTTCAACAAGACCCTTGTGCAATGATCAGGCTAACTTACATATAGTTCTTTTAATGTATTTAAATAATTCAGCGCATAGTACAAGTGACTTAAAAATACGTAAATTTTCACAATTTCATGAACGTTTTTTTCATCTATAGCGACATGTTCGGAATTCTCGGAATGTTCGGAAAATAATATTGTTGGTTTTGTCACTGTTGTGTTTTTATTATGTGTATTGTGCTATGGGAGTGTCACGAATAAATTTGCCAGCCCATAGTTAAGGTGCACTAATAATTGTCAATAATTTCGACAGTCCGGAAAAACAACGTCATATCTGCAAGATAGTTGTATCGCAGATAAGACGTTATTCTTCGGGGCCATCGATTTGCTTATAAAATTCTTCATCGAATTTAGCCCTAGTATTAGATCTAAGAGCTGTCAACCAGAAGTCCAGAAAAGCAATGTATAACAATGCTGCATAACAGCAAAATAGGGCTTTAATAAAAGTGATCGCCATTCCCTTTTTTTCTAGACTTAATTATATATCTTCCTTATTAATACTATGAATGATAGACCAAGATTTTGAAATTGTAAAGCTGCAACTTTTGCATTTTTTATTTGTTACTTCGATTTTAGACACAAGTAGTTAGGCTGTTTTATTATTATATTTTATAAAATAAAGGAACAATGTTCAATAAGTAAATGAAGTCATGGTTTTGAATTCATAAAAAGATCCCATGAAAAAAGGGTTCAGTTTTACTTGAACTTTTCAAGAGTATTTTATCGACAGCCATTAATATACATTGAACATAGATAGAGCATGTGCTGTAGTATATAAGGTGACTACTAGAAACCGCAAGAAACATCAAGGGCTGGTCAGGTCAAGTGTTTTAAACATGACAAAAATTACGATAAAGGAATTCCGTGTTTTTTTTAATTTTTAATTAAATAATTTATTTTGTGAATTTTAGTTGGATAGTCTGAGTATCTAATTTATTTTAAAGCAAACGGCCGTCTGTTGACTCGTCTGCGTCAGCTGCGCGATAAGAACCTACATTGACGGGTCAACAGACAGCCGGCCGGCCGCCCGTTGCCCCCGTCAGCTGGGCGATAAGTACCTAGAAAAATCACGAATTCCTTTTTGTCATTTTTGTCGTGTATAAAATACTTGACATGACCAGCCCTTGAAGTTTCTTGCGGTTTATAGCAGTCATCTTATATACTAACAAAATAGTGCATCAAACGAGAGTCGAATGTGATTTCAAGAGTACCTACCCTAAACTGACGAGCATTATTATAATTAAGATGAATGCTATAAGAGTAGAGAAAGCAACAGAAGTGTTCCAGGATCGTAACAAAAATGGAAAATGGTGGTCTGCCCTCTCCTCTCGGGTGTTCCCAGTGTGGGACCGATAGCTAATGCATCTTGTAATGTTACAACAAGTTAATTTTATTGTTTTTTTTTTTTATACTAAGCCCGGCAAATGATTCCACTTCACCTGATGTTAAGTGGAAATGAGGTCCAGGCGCGAGGACAACTGGTGCAGCGTAAGAGACGTAGCATCAGTCATCCTCACTCTGCCGGCCCACAAAGTGCTTTTTCACGCCTCGTTTGAAGGACCCTATGTCATAGGTAGAAGGGAATACGTGTGCTGGTAGACTATTCCATCTTTTGGAAGTGCGGCAAAGAAACGAGTCACCAAATTTCTTTGTGCGTGATGGAATGTTAGAGACTGTAAATTGGTGACTCCGGAGAGCAGCACGCGTACTCCTATGGAGGAAGGGAGAAGGAGGGATGATGTCAAAGAGTTCTTCAGAGCACTCGCCATGGTATAAACGGTAAAAGACGCTGAGTGACGCAATATCTCTACGCAATTGCAAAGGCTCGAGAGTTTTAGTGACCTCTGCATTGCCGATAATGCGCACAGCGCGGCGCTGCAATCTGTCCAAGGCATCGAGAAGGTACTTTGCGGAGCCGTCCCAAAGGTGAGAGCAATACTCCACGCAAGACCGCACCTGTGTCTTGTATAATAGACACAACTGATCAGGCGTGAAGAATCGCCGCACCTTGTTCAGGACACCGAGTTTACGTGAGGCATTTTTAATCACGGTTTCGATGTAGTCCTTTTGGTTCAGATCGCAGCGGATATCCATACCGAGCATGTTAATACTGCTCTGCAGGCCTAGAGATGTACACTGAAGAGAGGGAAGGGGAAGGAATGGCGACTTTTTCGCTGTGAACGCGCACACTTGTGTTTTCTTGGCATTGAACTCCACCAGATTATCGGAGCCCCATTTAGAAATGAGGTCCAACACCCGATCGAGCTCAATGACAAGATTTGTTCGCTTCATTTCGGTGTCTACCCGCCCAGCCGTTGGGTGCCCGTTATATCCCCCATGCACTGTGCTATCATCTGCATAGCAATGAATGTTTCCAAGAGGAAGCATGTCATTGATATGCAGAAGGAACAGCGTGGGGGATAGAACGGAGCCTTGAGAAACACCAGCGTTCACTGACATGAACCGCGAAGCGCATCCATCCGAAAGGACACGGATTCTACGCTCATGCAGGAAGCTGGCAATCCAGGTACAGAACTGAGCGGGCAAACCGTATGCCGGGAGCTTGGAGAGAAGAGCTTTGTGCCAGACCCGATCAAAAGCCTTGGCTATGTCAAGGCTAACTGCCAGTGACTCGCCACGCTTGTCTATAGCCTCACCCCAGAGATGTGTGACGTACGCTAGAAGATCACCCGTTGACCGTTTTGGCCGAAACCCATATTGACGATCGTGAACTAGGGAGTGATCTTTTAGGTATCGAATAAGCTGTTTGTTCAATATTCGTTCTAGGATCTTACACAACACTGAAGTTACGGCTATAGGGCGGTAATTAGTCGGATCTGACCGATCTCCTTTTTTAGGGATCGGTTGCACATTAGCTTCTCTCCAAGATTCCGGCACACAACCCGAAGAGAGCGAGAGACGGTACAGACGCGTTAACACAGGGGACAACTCCGCTGCACACATTTTCAGAACTATTGCTGGGATGCCATCAGGACCGTTAGCTTTCCGGACATCGATTGACTGCATTTCCGCACGGACATCACACTGCCTGATTTTAATATCAGACATTGTGTGGCCACAGTGAGGAATTGAGGGTGGCTGTGCATCACAGCCATCGATCCGGGAGTTAGCCGCAAAGAGTTTGGCCAGGAGATCAACCTTTTCCTGCGGCTTGTGAGCTAAAGTTCCGTCAAGACATCTCAGTGGTGGCAGCGAGGGTTGGCAGAAGTTGGATTGCACGGCTTTGGCCAGACGCCAGTAGCTACGGCTGCCCGTAGGATGCGTCAGGAGTTCTTGGCCTACTCGTGCAACGCGCTGGGCATCCGCTCTAATGTAGGCCCTCTTACACGACTTGGTGGCATTATTATAGGCTGCTTTTAGCGAGCGAGTTTCGGGAGCCCCATGAGCTTTACCTCTGATCCAAGCGCGGTATGCCGTCTGTTTGCTCTCAACAGCGCTGGCACACTCGCGATTGAACCAGCGGTTGCGTCTGCCTTTGCTGATGACATAGGAGTGTGGAATATAGTATTCCATTCCTAATACTATCTCATCAGCAACGGCAGTGGCGCTAGCGGTCGGGTCCTTCCCACTAAAGCAGCGCTGCCTCCAAAGGACGGATGCAAAATACTCCCGCATCCCGTCCCAGTCTGCCGACGCATAGTGCCAAATCTGGCGTTTCGAAACCGCTGTTGGCGGGCGCGATGCCAAGGGCACTGTGCTGGATATCAAGCAGTGATCCGAGGCTTTTGTGTTGTGCTTTTTGTGCTTTGTTTGCTTGTTTGTTTTTAATACTTACTTTAATATATTTAACAACCTATGTATGCAATGTATATAAAACAATTTGTAGGTATTTGAATTTCTACGGGAAACGGGTGTACTGTATGTAAGGGTACGTATTATAATGCCGAATTCTATAATACCGAATTTCATAAGACCTATGAACGGAGGCCAAATTTTAAAATGCCGAAAGTTCAAAATCCCGAAAATCGACATATTGAACTTCGGTGTATCGTGCATAGGTATTTCCTACATTCGGAATTTTGATTTTCGATGTTTTAAACGTAGGTATTTTAGTTATAGGTATTGTGAATTTTTGGGATTTTAATACGTTCTCGTATAAGTACTTATGCATAGAAAATAGTAATGAACTCATACCCTACTGGTTTGGGATGATTTCTGGCCTCAACGTAATTGAACGCGTTCTCCTCTTGCTCAGTTTGAGCGACGGCTCTGAAATTGCCTCTGCCAGCTGGTGCGGCCTATGGAATAGAAAAGACATACATATACATATAATCATGAGTATTATCCTCAAAGGTTTAGTCAAGAGACTAGACAATAATGTGGACCGCAAAAGCAGTCCACTGCCATAACAGTCCACGTTTCACCATATTTGAACCGCACATGTGCTCAGAGTGCGCTCTGAAAAACGCTCTCATAAAGTCCGCACAAAAACATAACCCTCCTTCTGGCGCAGTCGGGTAAAAAGTACGTAAAGTACGTAGCTAGTTGTTTAGGTACTCATTTCGTTTGGTAGGCAGTGTGCGAGAAGTCTCAAAAAAGAACTTCTTCACAAATTGCTACTTATTCTGCCAAAACACATTAAAGGCTTGTTTCACACGTACCTACCACAACCACACCACCACGTCAACCACACTACAGGCAGAACACGTGGGCCGGCGCTAACTTGTATGAAAATTAATATTTGAATTCACATGGACCACATTTTGGCGTCGACTATCGACCGCGTGTGTGATACCGACTACATCGCAGTCACGTCGCAACCACCAGCGACAAGGCGAACCAACGGCCAGTTACATCGCAAACAACGTTGCGTTGATGTGACAACATTGCGCCCACGCCTGCGCCCTCCCCCCTTATTCATTATGTCATGTAATAAATAACATGGAAAGCCACTAAAATGTTTCCTCTTCGAATTCCATGAGTTCGTTGAAGACGTGTTTCCTCTCTAAAAACCAGAGTCGAACTTTACTGTCTATCTGTCGCTACTTATGCAACCACATCGCAACCACTAGCGATAATGCAACAACATACAACATCCACATTTTGTAGGTAACACAACGCAACCGCAAGAAGCCGCAGCGACACTATTCACATGTATCCTCTGCTTGACCACCTTTTGTGACGATGGTTGTGTACGTGTGAAAGAAGGCTAAAAGTCATATGTATATGACAAAGCTGCCATTATTCTGCTACGATTTTTATTAGTATGATGCAATGATATTTATCTTAATGGTATGATATGTATCTAGTTATTATAATAGAAGCGATCGAAGAACAAAATAAATATGAATTGCTACAGTTAAAAGATATTTAATATTACACGTAGCTACTCCTTGGAATTTTTATTCGTTATTTTTCAAAGTATTAAAATATGTACTTATTTAATTTGAATTCCCCTTAACGAGCCGTGAATATTAATATACTAGCAACATAAAAACAACATACCATTTTAGCCAGTCACAACTAGCTAATATCCAGATTTAAAAAAAATATCATTTATAACACTACAAACGTAAAACTACCAAAAATATTTTGATGCAATCATAAATGTCAAATTTATATTCTTCTCTAGGATGAAAATGACTTTTTGAAACTCTTTCTTTTACAACCAGTTTGAAATTATGTGAAAAAAGGATAGGCAAGTATCTCTGAAATTATAAAAAGAAATTGTAACTATTTATAGTGTTTCAATTAATCGTTAGCAAACATGCTCACTTAATTTACCTTTCCATCGCCCATATTTGATTAGTTAATTCAGTAGATCTTAATTACTCAAACTCTCTATTAAACATTATTTCGAGCTGTGACAACACACAGACTACAACATTCAACTATTAGTTACGTGGTGCAAATATGGGCTACACCAGACGCTGTAATAGAAAAGCATTCAATTAAATTCTCTAGCAAAATATTATTAACATCCCATTGTGTTCACGTGCTATCAATATCTTCTAATATTGTTGTGGACTTATCACTAACAACCATGAAGATTAATCAGCAGTTAAAGGAAATAAACAGCGTTCCTGCACATTGTTTATGGATGCCAACGCAACTCAATTTCTTATAATCGATTTTACGCTCTCTTTAATCATATGCACTGCCCTTCATGTGTTAAGATTTAGTACCAACATTTGAGCCTCAGTGACAACAACGATACTTAGATACGTACAATGAATATCTTAATAATAACATTAGCGTTATTAATTTCACAATCAATAGCCAGCGAGGAAGAAGTAAGTAACCGGATTTTTTAAAATTGTATTAATTACAACCTTATAAGTGTTAATAACGTCATTTTTCAGGAAAAAAGTGTTTCTAGCCGAGAAGCAGTTACAAGAGCTGCAAATTTAACCCGTGATAGTATCGAAGACATACCTAATGTGCCTACACTCATAATACGAGATGCATTACACGACAGTGAACTTGTAAAAGCTGATAGAAGTCATGAAGTTCGTTTCGATCGTGATTTAAGTAGTGACGTCAACGTGGATGAGTCGCTGATAAAGGCTGCTGAAGAAACTGTTGAGGCTAAATCAGCTCCAGGAGAAGATGTAAGCAAGTCTGGTGATAATACTTCCGTTGAAAAATCTGCAAAAGCTGAGGACGCAACAGCTGATTTTCTAAGAGATGGAGATGATCTTGAAAAAATAGAAGAGGTCAACATATCAAAAAGATCGGATGACGATGAAAATATGGAAAGAGCGCCTAAACAAGACGAATCAGAAAAAACGGTTAAGGGTGCGTCAGAGAGTGCAGAAAGGTCCGATCAACATGGCGAAGTAGAAAAACATGGCGCCGAAGGCTCAAAAGTCTTTAAAAGTAGGAGAATACAATATGACGATATCTTGGATTTCAAAGCAAGATCGGGACATGTAGAAGAAAATCAAAGTGACAATGTGAGGTCTGGTCTACCTCTACTAAATGATATGAATTTACTTCAGAATTTCAACCCTCTTGGTATGTTGAGTCGCTAACTGTAATATCCTATCTAGTTACATACTTTAGAGAAAATCTTTTTTATTTAAGGATTTAAATAAGTAATAGTTATTACTTAATAGTCAAATGTGTTGCTGAGCGCAAAACTTGAGATAGGCTTGACCAATTCGGCAATTTTTTTGTAGTGTTTGTAATTGTCAGTCAGGGCAAGGTTTATATGAAAGAAACATTTTGGAAATCTGTCACGGGGAGTATGGGGTGATCACGCGGACGGAGTCGCGGTAGGGCCGCTATTATATAAAAAAATGATATGAGTTCTGTTGGTAAGCACCTCACGTGAGAACGTCTGTATGAATTTCAATGACATTTTGCACTAAGACAGACCATGACCCATGACACACGGACATAGGTTACCTACTCTTTACCCTGGTAACAGGTTCCCATGGTTTAGTGTAGTCCTCGCAAACGTAGCCGTGAGCAACAGCTAGTATGTACGTCACGAGCACAATATGTATACATTTTGACTCTTACCCCATTGTGTTAAGAGTTACAATTGTTTACATATTTTTGCTCGTGACGTACTTAATATAATTGTTTAAACTTTTCTCCCTTTTACCCTGACTTTTGTTTCAGATAGCCGCAACACATATTCTCAACTAAATCCAGTGATGAATAAACAACTCTTCAGATCATTTTCTACAGTAACGCCACCGCAGCTTTTTAAACTGTCAAGTCAGGAAAGACCACCAGCATTCCAAAACTATCTACCCAGTAAAAGCTCATTCAATGTATCCCCAGAATTGGGGAATCAATTCAATCGCTTTGGTTTCTTATCTTCGAAAGAACGAGTTCAAAATGCGTATCCGTTTCAGCCTTTGTTGAGCACGACACAAAGATCTCTCCCAAACATGCCGCTAACGAATTTCCCACCGAATGTAAACGATCTTTATTCGAAATTTGCAAAACCTACTGATACATTCTCAAACTTTAATTCGGACTTTCCACAAAGGTCTTTGTTTCTCAATCAACAATTTGTGCCTCTACCTCTTCTGCAACGGTTTCCAAGGTTCATTCCCATCGAGAACAGATTAAGATCGCACAATTAAATACTTACATTTTAGGCTAAAACTATTCTACATAACATTTCTATGCATCAATCATTATAATAAACAACCTTAGGTGTATTAATACTCTAATAACTATGTAATAATCTGTGGGAGAACGTTCAGATGAAAATTTTAACGTCTCGTCTATGAAATAATAAAAAATCAAATTTAGGTTTTAAAACTATTATTGTGCTTGTATTGTGCGTCTGGTTTTATGTTTTGAGCTGTATGCATGTATAATGATTCCACGAACGTAGTTTTAAATAAATCTAGTGGTTACTAACTTAGTTAATGGTTAATAATATGTATAATAAAAAAGATTACTTTACATTTGTTATGAAAATATTAAAATTGTTCTTTAATTTCCCGACCAGATAAATGCTTTTAACTAGGCTACCTACAGAAATGGCTATAATCGAAGAAATTGTGTGTTGTATAATGAATCATTATCATTATAGACAGTCTGTTAACACTTCATCATCATCATTAGCCTATTAACGTCCCACTGCTGAGCACAGGCCTTCCCGCATAGGCAACAGCACAATGGTCCACTAAATAGTGTTGCCAACTATACTGTAAAAAACAGTATTATACTGTTTTTCACTAATTATCAATAAATACTGTTTTAGTATCACTGTGCACTGGTAACTTATTATCCTACTAATATTATAAACGCGAAAGTTTGTAAGTATGGATGGATGTTTGTTACTCTTTGACGTAAAAACTACTAAATGGATTTGGATGAAATTCGGCATACAGATAGTTTATAACCTGGATTAACACATAGAATACTTTTTATCCCGATATTCCTACGGGAACGGGAACCACGCGGGTGAAACCGCGAGCGGCCGCTAGTAACTTATAAAAGTACTTACCTGTTTAAAAAGTTAAAAAGTTGTGAACGTTATCCGCGGGGTGCAGCGCAGCCACAATTAATTTTGAAAAAATAAAATACTATCCATTTTTCAAAAATACTGTTTATTTTTCTTATCTTACCTTAAAATAATTTTTCATTTTTAAAGTTGGCACACCTAGCCACTACTTGCATTGCTGGCCAATTGCGGTTGCTGGTTTGTAACGACTGTTGAGCTGAGTGGTGACGGCTTACAAACAGAATATCTCCTAGGTACAAACCTATCTCTTGCCTTGGGAGTCGTAAAAGGCGACTAAAGGACTCAAGACAGCACATACTACATCCAACACCAAAAAGCGACGATGCACTCACCACCTGCCACTCTGAGCACATGTGCAGTTGTTGTTTTGTGAAACGTGGACTGGCAGTGGACTGAAACTCCCTGCCACAATATCTAATAAAGAAAATGACAAGATATTTGAAAACCGTTTGAATGAAATTTTAATAAATAAATGTTATGTTATTATAACAATCTAGAGTACGTAAATGATAAAAAAAAATAGAAACCTTTCTCTAATTTAAGTAATTTAATTAAATAAATCGCCCTTCTCTCCTCTTCTCGCAATGGGAAGAGGAGAGAAGGCTCTCCTCTTCCAATTGCAGTGCCCGCCAGGGTCCATGATGTACTTAAAATTCTTATAACACCTTTCTGTAACACATGGATAGCAATAAAATATTGAGTATTGAGTAGGTATGTAGTTACTTTTGCGGCTCTCTTTGCCGAGTCTTTGACTAACCCTTTATAATAGTCGTGACTGTATAAGTAATTCATCTTACAACAACTGGGACCAAAGGCTGTACGTGCCAAAGAACGGAGTAGATGGAGATTTTTTATTTTTTGTTCGGTCACCCATCCAGTGACCCTTGGCATTGTAGCAGCCGGCATTATAGCTGGCAATATCGATAACCTTAGCTGCTGCGCCTTCGGGCACTTCCTTAAGAGGCCTATTACATCTCGACTGTGATTTTTGCGTAAAATGGCCAATTTTGGCGTTATGGATCTCAGAAACAAAAATACATTAACAATTATGACTCATTGAATAGTGTAGAATAGCTATTGGAATAGTGCGTAGCGGCCTCGCTTTTTGTAAATTTTGCTTAACTTATTAATTAAACCCAAAACTGCAGAGAAAGATTTGTATAAAGTGCGCGAAGGCACTATTTTGAGCTCATCGATTGAACTACTGTTCTAAACAAGTGAAATAAAAAAATTATAATGTTATCTCTTATATAGTCGAATAGTGCGTAGCGGCCTCTGAATTTTTAGATATCATTGATTTTATATAGGAAAAAAATCTTATTCTAAACCAAAAATCTTCGAAAATTGCTCTAAGTTAACTGTGAATTTCTCCTATCTGCGATAATATTATTGAGCAAAATTTATACCAGAATAATTGTTACTTCATGAGGAATAAAGATTTTATAATGAATTTATTATCCTATTTCGATAAAAACGATGAATACAACTACAAAATTACTACAAAATACGAAAATGGGCATTTTTCGCAAAAATCACATTCGAGATGTAATAGGCCTCTTAAGCAAATTGAAACAATTTCCACGTGCAGGATTCGAACACGCACACTTCTTGCAATCGAAATTAATAGGCCTCTTAAGCGACGCCACACCCTGTTAAAAAACCTTCAAGGACTGTTGTTGTTCGGTTATTGTACAAACGTAGCAGGTCAAACAACTACAAAATGTTTAATACAAAAAACGGAAAAAAAGTTTACTAGAAAAAAATCAACCAGTCTCAGGAAGCTTGAGTGGGATTCGAAGCCACGACCTTTGGATAGCCGGTCCACTGCTCTTTTTTTTCTAGTAAACCATTGTATCCGTTATCTATATAGCATTGTAAATGCAAAATTTCAATAATAAAGATGTTTAATACATTCAGTTCAATACTTCAATATATTATGTTACATACTAGGTTACAGGTTAAGTCGACCTATTCCCGTTAAGGGCGTTTAGTTTACATCGTTTCTAACTAATTTGACTATGAAACACCCTATCCTAAATCTAACTGTTTTCGAGATATTTGAATTTAATGGTTTTTTATAAAATAATTCCGATTTTCAGCTATCGGCTTAGATGTTTTGAAATACGTAAATCTTATTATTACTATTATTTGATTTTTACATGTAAAATAAGATGCTTTATTACCTCAATAACTAATATTGTACTTAAAATGAATATATAAGTTGATGTAGACGATTAAAAATTAAAAAAGATAAGTAATAAAAATTTAGAAAGTTTATTTTTCTATAAAGGATATCTAAAAAAAATATTAGGTATGTCGCCTGTTTGGCAGATGTGCCTAAAAATATCTACGTTTCATCAGCTATCCAACCAGGTATAACAATCTTAGGTTTTATCAAAAATTTGTAGGAAAAACTTAGTTTTGCAGGTTACAGGGGAGGCAAGAAAAGCTAAATAAACAATAGTTGAGTACAAGATACTAAATTTACTAAACTTTCAAGTTCCAACAAAACATCTTAAAGTCTAAATTTCATGTTCAATATGCTCGCTTCTGTTTTGCACACATCTTTGCATTCTTTTACGCAGTCCACTTTTTACTACACTAGTAGTTAAAGTCCTTCTTATTTCATTCGCCGCATTAAATATCTGTGTCGTCACATGATGAGTCTCGTGTACAGTACCAGCCCAACAATTTCGTCAGTTGAGAGACAGGATAATTAATACGGCGAATGAAATGAGAAGGACTTTAACTACTGGTGTAGATAAAAGTGGACTTCGTAAAAAAAATGCAAAGATGTTTGCGAAACAGAGGCGGACATGTTGAACATGAAATTTAGACTTTAAGATGTTTGTTGGGACTTGAAAGCTTAGTAAATTTAGTACGTCGTACTCACCTATTGTTTTATTTAGCTTTTTTTGCCTCCCGTGTAGCAGAAACTAAGTTTTTCCTAAATTTTTTTGATAAAACCCAAGATTGTTTTACCTCGTTAGATAGCTAATGAAATGCAGATATTTTTAAGTACATCTACCAAACAGGCGCCATAATATTTTTTTTTAGATATCCCCTACAGAAAAAACAACTTTCTAAATTTTATGATCTTTTTTAAGTTTCAATCGTCGTATGAGAGGAGCTCGATGGCGCAGCGGCTAGCGCGTTCGGCTTGCGATCTTGCTCGCTAAGCCACTTTTGCAATGGCGGGTCGCTGGATGGGTGACCAATTAAAAAAAAACATCTCGGGCTCCTCCGTGCTTCGGAAGGCACGTTAAGCCGTTGGTCCCGGTTGTTGTCGTAAGATGACAGTCGTTAAAACCTACCAACCCGCATTGGGCCAGCGTGGTGGGTTATGGCCCAATATCCCCACGTGCTATTGTCGACGTTGGAGGCCTGTGCCCAGCAGTGGGACGTTTATAGGCTGATGATGATGATGAATCGTCTATCGATCGATAAAAAGAGAGGTCCGAACGAAAGGGACAGCTGCACAAATTACGACGGTTCATGTGGGTAGTTAGTTATGGTAAAATGTAAAACTGCCCACATGAGCCGGCAGCTGTCCCACAAGGCTGCTAGTTGCCAACCCATAATGTGTTTAAGTCACGGCCGGTCAGAGCAGAATTTGTAAGCTCTCCGGACCCCACCTTGAAGAATAAAGAAGCACTAATCAAGAACCGAGTTTTATTGAAGAACATACAGTCCACATCGAAGCACAACGGCTAAACTGTTCGGCGACTACACCCGTCGGGAACAATTTCTTGAATCGACTTATTTCTTCATTTTACGTACAATTTTGGTTATTGAGGTAATAAAGCATCTTATTTTACATGTAAAAATCAAATAATAGTAATAATAAGACTTACATATTTCAAAGTATCTAAACTGATTTATAGCCGAAAATCGGGATTATTTTATAAAAAGCAATTTAATTCAAATATCTCGAAAACGGTTAGATTTAGGATAGGGTGTTTTATACTCAAATTAGTCAGAATCGATGTAAACTAAACGCCCTTAACGGGAATAGGTCGACTTAAACTGTAACCCTGTATAATCACAAGTATTTATCCCCGAAGGGTTAGTCAGAGACTAGGAAATGAGGACCGCAAAAGCATAGTGAACTTTACACCAAATAGCGACTGTACATGTGCTCAGCGTGACAGGTGGTGAGCCCATCGCCACTCGATTATGTGCAGTCATCAGTGCATTAGTCGCCTTTTACGACACCCAAGGGAAGAGAGGGGGTGGTATTCTTTCACCGCTACGCGACACGTTTAAATTATTTTAAACCTTATCGTTTGCGTATAACAATCAATATCGATTGGAGAAATGTGATAGTTTGAGATAGGGTGTCTTGATATTTGGTGATCTGCTAACGAGTGTGTTACAACTACAGGAACCTGACGTTTCTCGCCACCTTTCAAATTCGGTCAAGCCGTAAAGGTCATAGGCAACTAATAGCAACTACTAATAGCTACACTAATAAAATAAACCTCGGACCACAACGCAATCACTTTTAATATCAATTTAGAAGAAATTACAGAAATAGATGATACAAGAACAACTAGGAAATATAAGACGAATAAAATAGAGTAGAGCAAATTTAAAGAAGAATGTAAAATAGAACATGAGAAAAGAAAAATAAATAGTTACAGAAGAGATAATTAAAATTAAAGAAGTACAAGTAGAAAACTTTATAGAAAGCATATAAAAGAAACGTGCAATAGAATGCTAAAAAGGAAAAAGGTGAAGAGAAAAAATTGGTTGCCTGTAAAGTCGGTATACGGGCGAAAGTTTTACGTGACAACGACTTTGAGTGGTAAAATAATTTTAATGTGAATATTCATTCGTGTAGTAGAAAGAAGGATGAAATAATAGTAACAATTTAAAACATTTATTTATACAAAGAATTATATTTAAAACATTAATTTATACAAAGTATCTCGCACTGAATTTCATATTAACAAAATCTTAGGCGGGCTAACCATGCCCGAGTGGAAGGGACGCGTGCCTCTCACTCGCTCTCATTGTGAGCGCATAACGTGGGCGGAGCGTAACGCTTGAAGTGTCACCCGGCAAACCAATTTATAAGACGTTGTCACGTCAAAATAAAGATTGCGTGGTGGCCCGAGGAGTTAGAAGAAATGAAGAAGGAAAAGAATAGAAAGGCGGCGCTAAACCGTTTGACTTATGTCGTCGAGTAGTACACAAAAGCTAAAAAAAAATACCAAGAGGAGATGGAAAAAGCCAGGATCAAAAGTTGGAAGGAATTTAGCGAGAAACAGGAAAGGGAAACAATGTGGGAGGGCATATACAGAGTGATTGGAAAAACGAAAACGGCATATGAAGATCTGCCGATAGCTAGGGACGGCAAGAACACCAGCCCAAAGGAGTCGGTGCGCATCATGGCCGAAGGCTTTTACCCGGAGGATACCAAAGTGGGGGAAAACGAAGATCACAGAGAAGTGAGAAGAAGGGCAGCCAATGCCAATGAGGGAAAGAAAAATGACTTTTTCGACCCTCCATTCGTGGAGGCTGAACTTCTTTACGCGGTGACTTCGTTCAACCCCAAAAAGGCCCCAGGTAATGACGGCTTCACGGCTGACATATGCGCAGCAGCCATAAATACCGACTACTCATTATCCCTGGCTATCTTCAATAAATGCCACGAGCTCCACCACTTCCCTAAGCCCTGGAAAGTTGCAACAATAATCCTACTCAGGAAAGATTATACACACCCCAAATCTTATAGACCGATAGGGCTCCTGGCTATTTTAAGAAAAAATTTAGAAAAACTTCTGATTAAACGAAAGAGATGGCATGTGCTGCCCAAACTAAATTCTTGTCAGTACAGGTTTGTACCACAACGCAGTACCGAAGACTCCCTCTACGATATGGTCCAGTGAGTCAGACGTAATTTGGTTGAGAAGAAAATTATGGTCTTGATTTCGTTGGATATAGAGGGAGCCTTCGATAAAGCGTGGTGGCCCCAAATTAAATGTCAGCTGAAGCAAAAGCCTCCGCAGATTTATCAGGCACTCTGCCTGATAAATCTGCGGAAGCTTGTGGACAGACTCGAAGAAAGGAAGGTGACAGTGAAGTATGCAGGCGAACAGTAAAGCAAAAACACCAACAAGGGCTGCGTCCAAGGTTCCATCGGCTGGCCCTTGTTTTGAAATTTAATGTTGGATCCCATGCTTAACGAACTCACCGTCGCAAATGTGTACTGTCAAGCCTTCACAGACGACATTATTTTAATAATAGAGGGCAGCACAGGCAATGAAATCTCCGCTAAGGCCGGTGCCGTCCTCTCCCGTGTCCAGAAGTGGGGTGTGTCGAACAAGGTCAACTTCGCGCCACACAAAACAAAGGCAATGGTCACCAAAAAGCTTAAGTTCGACACGCCTCGTCTGGAGATGGGGGTGACGGTGATTGAATAAGTAGACGATATGAAAATTCTTATATATATATATATATACAAAGTCCGGCAAATGACCCCACTCCACCTGATGTTAAGTGGAAATGAAGTCCAGGCGCGAGGACAACTGGTGCTGCGTAAGAGACGTAGCATCAGTCACCCTCACTATGCCGGCCCACAAAGTGCCTCTTCACGCCTCGTTGGAAGGACCCTATGTCATAGGTAGGAGGGAATACGTGTGCTGGTAGACTATTCCATTCATTCATTCATTCTTTGGAAGTGCGACAAAGAAACGAGTCACCAAATTTCTGTGTGCGTGATGGAATATTAGAGACTGTAAATTGGTGACTCCGGAGAGCAGCACGCGTACTCCTATGGAGAAAGGGAGAAGGAGGGATGAGGTCAAAGAGTTCTTTAGAGCACTCGCCATGGTATAAACGGTTAAAGACGCTGAGTGACGCAATATCTCTACGCAATTGCAAAGGCTCGAGAGTGTTAGTGACCTCTGCATTGCCAATAATGCGCACAGCGCGGCGCTGCAATCTGTCCAAGGCATCGAGAAGGTACTTTGCGGAGCCGTCCCAAAGGTGAGAGCAATACTCCACGCAAGATCGCACCTGTGTCTTGTATAACAGACACAACTGATCAGGCGTGAAGAATCGCCGCACCTTGTTCAGAACACCGAGTTTACGTGAGGCATTTTTAATCACGTTTTCGATGTAGTCCTTTTGGTTCAGATCGCAGCGGATATCCATACCGAGCATGTTAATACTGCTCTGCAGGCCTAGAGACGTACCCTGAAGAGAGAGAAGGGGAGGAATGGCGACTTTTTTTCTGTAAACGCGCACACCTGTGTTTTCTTGGCATTAAACTCCACCAGATTATCGGAGCCACATTTAGAAATGAGGTCCAACACCCGATCGAGCTCAATGACAAGATTTGCTCGCTTCATTTCGGTGTCTACCCGCCCAGCCGTTGGGTGACCGTTATATCCCCTTTACACTGTGCTATCATCTGCTTAGCAATGAATGCTTCCAAGAGGAAGCATGTCATTGATATGCAGAAGAACAGCGTGGGGGATAGAACGGAGTCTTGAGGAACACCAGCGTTCACTGACTTGACCCGCGAAGCGCATCCATCCGAAAGGACACGAATTCTACTCTCATGCAGGAAGCTAGCAATTCAGGTACATAACTGAGCGGGCAAACCGTATGCCGGGAGCTTGGAGAGAAGAGCTTTGTGCCAGACCCGATCAAAAGCCTTGGCTATGTCAAGGCTAACTGCCAGTGACTCGCCACGCTTGTCAAAAGTCTCACCCTAGAGATATGTAACGTACGCTAGAAGATCACCCGTTGACCATTTTGGCCGAAACCCATATTGACGATCGTGAATTAGGGAGTGATCTTCTAGGTATCGAATAAGCTGTTTGTTCAATATTCGTTCTAGGATCTTGCACAACACTGAAGTTACGGCTATAGGGCGGTAAATAGTCGAATCTGACCGCGATCTCCTTTTTTAGGGATCGGTTGCACAATAGCTTCTCTCCAAGATTCCGGCACACAACCCGAAGAGTTAGGCGAGGCTGTATGTTTCGGCGCGGCTGAAAGGTACGGCTGTTCTTTGGCCCTAACCGAACCTCTGGCCGTAACATGACTTTTGGACCGAAACTGGCTGAAACCGAAACCGAAACTTCGGTCGGACGCTAGTAAAAAGTAATTTAAAAAAAGCATATTTAATTATTAAATAATACCTAGCTACCTACATGATAATGCGACAAGGCCGACAAGTTACAGCTATGTGATCGCATGGTGATCCTTAAAACCAAACAATAAAGTTCATAGAAATTTAACAGTTTAGGATAGGTTGATCTGACGCCGTGTGTACTGTGTACACTCGGGGAAGTTCCCGGTCGAACACTTTTTGGCGATATTCGCTTGCGCTCCATTCTGACTACGCGTACGTACACAATAGCGTGCGTTCAGCTGTGCCCTTCGATATTAATTATCGAAGGCTGTTCCATAAGTGGCAAGGTAAAATAATTAATTTAATTTGTTGTTCGATGGCTTGATTTAGGCAGTATAATAGCCGGACTCGGACTCTAGAAGGTATGTCAAAGAAGGTAAGTCAAGTGTCAACTGTCAGAACTTCTTGGCGGGAAAGTAAAGCGTCATGTCTGCAGTTTTGTTTTATTTCTAAAATTTGTTTTTTCGAATATTAATGTGAAATAATAGTGGATTATTAACCGTTAAGTGTTTGTGAACGTGCATGAGTGTTGGCAAATGAAACAAAACAGTGCAACATCACTTTTCAAATTCTCTCAAGCAGTCCGCGTGAGACATCAGTAAAGTCCCACATCTTTACTGAGGAGTCCTCAGTGAGGACTCAAGGGGTTTGGGGAACATCATTTATCACTCATCATCTTAATCACTACCTACTCATTATCATCAAGGGAAAAAAAAGAAATAAAAAAACTAATGACTAGGCAGTATGGTCTCAGACCTTAGCCTGTTCCTTCACGGAACGAATAAATTTAAAAAAAAGTGTCTACTGTGATTGTCAATGTCAGTCAGAATGTCAGTCAAAGATTGATTGTTATGTTTGATAATTTGTTAAATTTGTTTGTTTTTTGCTCTCATCTCAGCAACAGTTATCTTGTACGAGTACACCTTTTTACATTTTATACAATTACTGGGAAAGACGAAACGTATCATCACCTGCCTCTAGCTAGCTAGGCACTGGCACGAGTCCCACCAAGAAGAAGATAATTCTTAGCTCCCATAACATTCACGATTTGAAACTAAAAGAAGCAGAATAAAATGGGTAAAAGATACTACTGTGAATACTGCGACAAAACAATGGTTTCCACACCTTCTATAGTGAAGACTCACAACAATGGTTTGGTTCATCAGAGGTTGGTGCTAGAGCACTATCGTCAGTTCAAAGGTAAGTCGTAAATTTTTATACAAGTGTAAGTATTATATTATTAAACTTTCTGCATTCCATTTGCGATATAAGGCAAAACTACTTAGTACAGGCAAATGCAAAATCCTACACAAACCTTTCAACTTACCCGATCTTTCGGCCGTTGCAAATCGTTTGAAAAGTCGTTTGCGTTAAGTTTCGATATGAATGCAAGTTGTACAATGTCTCGTCCTCCTTCGCACGTGGAAAAAGATCCTTATTTTAACAAATTACATCATCAGCAGAGCAGATACTGATAATACCTACCTAGGCTGTTGACTGCCGTAAAGCAAGACGTAATAGTAATTAAATTGCTAGTAGGTTTTCTTACAGACAGGAGGTTAATCGAAATTCAATGTAAGTATATGAAGGATGTCTGTCTGGATCTTACCAAATGGAAAGCTGCGAACTCTGTCTACACGTTCGGGAAATAAAATCTGTTTTGTATTCCAACAAAACAGGAGTGCGTTCCGTCGTTCTGGGTGTAGTTGTTTGGTTAAAGTTTAACTCGTTTGAGTTGCAACTGAGCCACGGAACAATGGAGTTGTTTTTATAACCTCTTCTGAAGTGTTCCTGTCCAAAACGAGAGAAAACTCTTCTTTTGTCTACATGTTTTCTACTTTTATACAATATTTAAACAAAATTATTAAAAAGTAAAACAATACAAAACAAACAGGCCGAATTTTTCGAGACGTTTTGACTTAAATTGCTAAATTTGACACTTTAACAATGATATAAACGTCAAATAGCTGTCAGAGTGAAAAAAAACCATCCGATTTGATGGTTGTTTGGTTGCTGCGCTCTGAGCCACGGAACGGGTGAAACTACGCTCTGACAGCCATCAGAGTAAAATTTCACCAAGCCCGTGGCTTGTTAGAGCGCGCGCCGGAGTGCGCTCGAGTGCACTCGAGTGAAGCCACGGAACGCAGCCCAGACCAAAGAGATCGAACCTCCTAAGCACCTACAAATATTTGACAACCAAGTGTCAATTTTTTATTTTTAAAGACAAAAGACATCAGCTAGGAACATTTTTTAATTGGAAAATTAAATGGTCGTTTTTAGGATTTTCCCTTACTTATTACTTATGTTTCTCACTGTTTATAGCTTCCCTGAGCTTCCACAAATATTTCAAAATCGAAATTAGCCAAATCAGTTCAGCCATTGTTGAGTTTTAGCGAGACAAATGGTCAGAGTGTCGCCATGAACAAACGCACAGCTGTTTATTTTTATATATAGTATAGACATTTCAATAAATTCACAGATCCAGAGACAATACTAAAAGAAGAGTCAGTGAAGAACCCTTGTTTAAGGTTTGCAAATGGTCAATGCCAGTTTGGTGCCATCTGCAGGTATTCACATTACACTCGAGAAGAACTGGACATACTAAGGGATTATGGTCAGTGTTTGTTGTATATTTTTAATGTTATCTTATTGTTATTGTAATAAATTATAATTTGATATCGAGGGCGAAGTCCCAATACCTTCTAACTAACATAGACAACATTTTACTCAAAGCAAAAAAACGTTTAGTGTCTCGAAAAGTTTCTTGTCGTAGTGTTCTATTTATTATTTATAAAAGAAGGAGACAAACGAGCAGGCGGGTCACCTGAAGGAGAGTAATCACTGCCGCCCATGGACACTCAAAAACCAGAGGAGTCGCAGGAGCATTGCCATCCTTTTAAGCAGGAATAGGAATTGTGAGAGGGGGGGGGTGGGCCCCCAGAACCCTCACTGGCCGGACGAAACACAACAGCATCAAGTGCCATTATTTCACGCCGGATATTCGTGAGAAGGTGGTATTACGCCGGCCCAATGCGTGCTGCAACGCAGCGTGGCTCTACCACTCAAGATAGTAGAAATTGTCGTAATTCCATTTAGTTAGAATTAGAAGCCATTTCCACATTTATTTTTTTCCTCTTGTCGTCAAAAATACCTACGGATAAGTGGTTTCATCAAAATACGCTGAAGTCGACCTTAAGTTAATGATATAAGAAAGTAAATTTTTCGTAAATTAATGTTAGATAGGAGGTATTGGCACTTCGCCGTCGATATTGTACTTATAACCCGCGCCAAAGTTCTAGCTCGCTGTGAACACGAGGCGATTTGCGTCGCAATAGCACAATATGGGTATCTGCGGGACATAAAGGGAGGGCAGGGCACACCCGCGCTCACCCCTGCGCTGTACCAGCGCTCGCCATCTGTATTCGTTTGTTTTGGTTTAGCATTGGTAAGTACAGTCACGTGTTTATATGTTTATTTGCATTTGCATTTGACTGGGGTACATACATATTGTTATTAAAATATATTACAATAAAGCTCCTCCCATTCAGCCAACAACAATGACATGCAAATTATTTGTTTAACTACCTACTATAAAGACACACTTAAATAAAAAGAAATGTCAACATTATTTTCAATTAAGTTTACCAAAAATTTCAAATTAATCAATGCCTAGGTACTAAGACTTAAATAAATTGTTAAAAATGTCAAACTGGATATTAATAGAACCTAATTAATACAAAAAAAATACAAATGTCAAATTACGGATACGAGTGTAAGTACAATCACAAAAACAAATAGAAACAAATCATGTCAAAATGCCCAAATTTTATGTCAAACATCTATAATAATACAGACAAAACAAACATTATTTACCATTAGCTCGAAAAGAAATCTTTTAAGCTACAACAGTACAAGCATCACAACATCTGTGCTCTAAAAATTTTTGTATTGTATAAAAAGTGTGTGAGATAAGCCATCGTGTATATTAAAATTTTATTTGGTCGGGTCTATTAGGGTTTTGTTATTGTTGTCAGTAATTTATTTTGGTTAATTTTGGGTATTAAAAAATAAATAAAACGCCTCATTTTAAATTATCTTGTTGTTATTTTATAATTATTATAACGCTTTAATTATAATGTTGCTAACTGTACACTTGCGCGTCGCAACTTCAGAGCGAGCTAGAAGTTTGGCAATACCTATTAGGATCCGAGTATACAACAACCTTCACCGAGCCGGTTAATGGATGAAAAGTATAATAGTTATTTGTTATACAAGAGTGCAAACTTGCTTTTTAACCGCGTGCTCAATTTAGATGACCGAGCAAGCGAAGGATTCTAAAATAGAATCCTGAGCGTTACCGAGGGAATCAAAAGAGCATGAGGTGAAAAATCTTTGCACTCGAGTGCAACACGTAACTTTTCATCCCACCTCAACGAGGAAATTACCAACCAAATTAAAAAAGTAGGTACACCAAAAAGGTTCCGAGTCTGAGTTTTTAACAATTTAAAAAGGTCGTATGATAAATCGGCACCATGGAGAAAGAAGAAAATAGGTTTAATGATGTTTTGAATACACATACTAAGTGCACACGATGTTATAAATTCAATTTACTTTGTCCTCTAGCGGGTAAAAACGGCTTTTGCACTCAGATATCGAAGAGTAAAAATACTCTTTCCGAGATGGGGGGATGAAAAATATATTGACTGAAAAATTTCAGTCCAGTATACAAATTAATTAAATATTTAAAAATTTTTTTTTTAAACTTTGCACTTGTTTGGATAATATAAATTACATAGGGTAGTAATCGAAAGTATGAAGCCTATAGAATATGCAAACGTTAGGTTGACTATTTTCCTGTCATGCCATTGGGTAGGTGAAAGAGGTAAGTCAATATTAGTAATTTGCAACCGTCTGGTTAAATAAATAAAATTTATATTTATTTTAACAGGTTCACTGTCCTAAAAATATAACAATAGGTTAATCAATTGTTATGGCCCATATGTGGGCTGCGGGACTGTGAATAGGTTAAGATAATCTCATTACAAACACACACACACACCAAACCAAGTACTTACAATGTATTTTTTTTATATTAAATTGATCATTAATGTACTGGACTGAAATTTTTCAGCCAACCCACTCGCGATATAAAAAAAAAATCAAAATCAATATATCTTTATTCAGTAAGCTTAAATTAAGCATTTTGAATCGTCTAAATTTATTTTTTTTATGGATGGATGGATAGGCATAGGAACCCACCCACCCACCCCACCCATTCAGGAAGTCTTTTAGCTGTGGAGAAGAACGGGCACAAGAAACTCCACAGCTTTAAAATAATATAGAAGTAACGACATTTACAAAACAACATGTCGTTACCAAATTATACAATCAGTTATGTAATGTCATAAAAGACAATGGATTAAGAAAAAAAACAATGTAAATATATTATTATAACCAGGCTGTTTTGTCTTCTAAATATTCCTTGACTGTGTAATAACCTTTCCTAAGTAAACAAGATTTTACATGATTCTTAAACTTATCTAAAGGTAAATCTAGTATAGTACTTGGTATTTTATTATAATAGTGTATACCTTGCCCCAAGAAAGAGCCGAGAACCTTTTGTAACCTAAACAGTGGCATTACTAGTTTTGACTTATTTCTAGTATTGAAATTGTGTACATCACCGTGTTTAGAAAAAGTGTTAATATTGCAACGCACAAAAACTATACAATTATAAATATACTGCGATGCAACAGTAAGAACACCAACTTCCTTAAAAATATTTCTCAAAGAAGTTCGCGATCCCAGTCTATAAATGGTTCTTATTGCTCGTTTCTGTAAAATAAATATAGTTTTAACATCAGCCGCTGTTCCCCACAGAAGGACGCCATACGACATGACACTATGAAAATAACTAAAGTAAACAGTCCTAGCAGTTTCTACATCTGTTAGTTGTCTAATCTTTCTAATCGCATATGCTGCTGAACTGAGTTTGCCGGCCAAATTCGATATATTATTTAACATGTTAAAGTTGATATAAAATACTTATTATCCATTAACCTTCCCGGTGAAGGTCGTTCTATATACTTTATTACGTTATGACTTGCTGCCATAAAACCTAACACAATAGAATTTCAATTGTAAGTAACCGATTTAAGGTTTAGGGGTTAAAGTTACTCGCGTCCATAAGTTTACCCTTGAGACCCTACACGTGACCCCTGGGTGGTGCTAAATGAGTGACACTGTAGGTAGAGCCAGGTTGCAGCACGCATTGGGCCGGCTCGCTCGGCGTAATACCACCCTCTCACGAATATCCGACGTGAAATAATGGCTCTAGGTGCTGTTGTGTTTCGTCCGGCCAGTGAAGGTTCTGGAGCCCCCCCCCCCTCCTACCCCTCTCACAATTCCTATTCCCTCCTTAAACCAATTCCTTCCTTAAAGCACGGCAACGCGCCAGGAATTCCTCTGGTTTTGCGGGTGCCCATGGGCGGCGGTGTCTACTCTCCATCAGGTGACTAGCCTACTCGTCTGCCTCCTTTTTTATTAAAAAAAAAAGTTTTCTCTCTTACATGAAGATTACATACATACATATAATCACGTCTGTTATCCCCAAAGGGTTAGTCAGGGACTAGGCAATGAGGACAGCAAAAACAGTCCTCTACTATAGTCCACTTTTCATCAGATAGCGACTGCATTATGTGTTCAGGTGGTGAGCCCATCGCCGCTCTATGCTGTTGGATGTATGTGCAGTCTTTAGTCCGTTAGTAGCCTTTTACGACACCCAAGGGAAGAGAGGAGGTAGTAGTATTCTTTTACCGCTATGCGACACGGTAGAAGATAATAATATACTAAATATTAATTATTATTTTTATCTTAATCAATGGCTTTGAAATAATTGCATTTAGCTAATTACACTTAAGATTGTTTACACCATGTTATTTTACAAAAAGAACTCAGGTAAAATTTATATTTCCACCAGTCCACACTGAACAAAACCACCACATTTCCTTGTAGGTAATACAATTTTTTTTTTTCAGTTGCATCAAAGAACAACGCCAATAACTACCAACCTCCGCCATCTTTCCAAGATCTCTACCAGAAACTGCAAGATGATAAAAGAGAATCAGAAAATGGTAATAAAGACAATGAAAACACAATACTGTATGACAGTTGTGGTGTGACCCATGTGTTTCCCTGGACTTACAATGCTATGCTGGACCGCTACGGTGAAAACTTACCACCTAGTATGAAAAGGATAAAGATTGAGGACTTTGAGGATGCACAACCCAGCGTGTGGGGTTGATCTGAAGGTAATATATATTTTTTAAATGTTACTGAGCGGGCAAACGTGCATACAAACCGTTTGATGAGAAACAGCCACCATAGCCTATAGATGGGTTCAATACATACAAAATAAAATAGCATCCTAATTTCCAAATTTTCATGTTGATTTTCCAATAATGTTTATTCATACAAACCTTATCTTGACAATTACGAACACTACCAAAGAATAAATCAGCCAAATGCGATAAGTGATGCATACGGCAGGTGCAATTTATTTACACACCTTAAATTTTTATTCGTTTTAATGAAATTAAAAGTGAGTTCCATTCCACCCATGGATCTGAACAACTTTCCCCAAGAAACCTATGTGCAAAAATGACAAAAAAAATGTCGACCTCCCATCATTGAGCTGCCTATAATTTTAAGCTGAAGTTCATGGTTTGTAATATATTTAATATCGATATAATCGAAGTCGAAATATTAATCCAAATGTAAACCCTAGTGCCATGGGACCACGGGTAATTAAAATTACCCGTGGACCCGGTAATGGGTCGACCCACCAGGACCACGGGTAAAGACTCATTATAACTACGTATAGAGAAGATACCGCTCACCACTGCGCTGCAAACGCCTCGGTGATTGCGCGTGATTCAAGCGATTGTGGACCTTGCGGCTGCACCTTAGTTGCGCATAAACTTGCTTCGCGGTGTCTTCTCTAGTTTATTGTACCTCAATGCCTCCCATACAAAACTGTCCGATCAGCTGACGACAATAGTATGGGAGGTCGAAATTTTTTAATCATTTTTGCACATACTTAGGTTTCCTGGGGAAAGTTGTTCAGTTTCATGGGTGAAACTCACCCTTAATTTCATTAAAACGAATAAAAATTGTGTGTCTATAGATTATGGGAAAATAATGACGACATCTGTAGGTACGATATTTTTTATTAATTTTTCTAAGACATCATAAATAATAAGCAAAAGAGGAAGATGCGTTACCCGCGTACCGCACATGTCCCTTGCAAGTTGAGTACTATGTACAATACCGTTGCCGAGCATTGAGCTATTATTACTACGTATAGAGAAGACACTGCTCACCACTGCTGTGTTCCGTTCAAGTGCGGCCTGTCGGCCGCACTTTTGCTGCAAACGCCTCAGTGGTTGCGCGTGATTCAAGCGATTGTGGACCTTGAGGCTGCACCTTAGTTGCGCACAAACTTGCTTCGCGGTGTCTTCTCTAGTTTATTGTACCTCAATGTTGCCGAGTGTCATTTTGTCGCGCGTCGACATCGTCGTGGAACTACCCGAAGCTTGCAAACCCCCTCGCGTAGCGTTGTATTTCTTTGTTCTGTCTCGCTCGCTTTATTGACACTAGCTGTCACACTACAACACCTACGTATGTAGTTAAGTAGGACAATTTTTTTATTCATACTTTTCGATCACATATTATTATTAAACTAGATTCACAAACCTATACTAAAATCGTAGCGTATAGTGGCCGCTTTGACACATACATTTGACGTATAACGGACGCATAGACTAATAATTAAAGCATAGAAGGAATGCTATGACATTTGAGTGTGCACTCCGTTTGACAACAAACAATGCGATATTATGTGACATGCACACGCAAAAATATAACCTAACTAAATTACACGGGCGCGTTGGCCTTTGCCAATGTCCATTGGGGTATATAAAGTCAAATATTACCCCCCGAATTACATTTTGTAGATCGCTTTTGAATTCGGTTGGTGACCAGGTATCCAATTTCTTTTTCTCACTTTTACATTTGATGTTTTTAGCAACTTATTTTGTCTCTTTCCTTTCAATGTTTATGGCCCATTTGTAAAAATAGGACAACTATACGAGTCTCATTTGGACTCCTCCTATGCTTTAGTTATTATTCTGAGAACGGACGTGTGTGTGATTTGAAGGAATAGCAATTTTTGAAGGAGAACTTCCTCATCTTCATCGAAATAAGTACCTAGGTACTCTTTTGGTGCGGTCGTTTAGAGAGCGCTAATTGTGCATCTAGTTTTTTTTATAAGTGAATAAAGTTACTATTAACTAAGGGCATGCCGTATCTTCGTCTTTTGCATATACTATGTAAGACATTATAAATGTCGGCTACAGACGCCTTCGATATTTTGTGGTTCTTCTCAGTGGAGGTCTAGCGTGGACTGTCTTCTTTGGTAATGGCAGTAAGAGTGATGGATAGTTGATGAACCGGAACTCGGGTGCGATTTCGCGATTGATCATGGCGTCCACCTGCAAATTAAGTTTTCGTTTGTCAGACGCATATTTTTTGTTATTAAAAAACATCTAACCGTGGCGCGTAGCGGTGAACGTATAAATAATAATAATAATAATAATAATAATAAATCTTTTTTTTTCCTACAATCACACCAATTATCTAGCCCAAGAGAAGCTTCGAAGAAACTCGTTAAATGGTTACTAGACAACGGATAAACATACTTAAAATACTTAAATACATACTTATTATACATAGAAAACACCCAGACCCGAGACAATTTAGAAAACAATAATTTCTAAATTGACCCGACCGGGGTTCGAACCCGGGACCTCAGAGATGGCGACACCATGAAAACCGGTGTACAAAGCCACTCGACCAAGGAGGCCGTCATATAATACCCCCTATCTTCCCTTGGGTGTCGTAAAAAGCGGCTAACGGACTAAAGACTTCACATTCGTCTAACAGCATGGAGCGGCGATGGGCTCAACACCTGAGCACATGTGCAGTCGATATTTGATGAAAAGTGGACTATGGTAGAGGACTGCTTTTGCTGTCCTCATTGCCTTGTCTTGGACTAACCCTTCGGGGATAATAGTCGTGTTTGTATGTTTCTAAAAAAAATCTACATACATAAGTACACACATACATACCTACATCACGCTCGCTTCCCGGAAGAAATAGAGTCCTGATCTAATCTTATCTAATTAAGGGGGTGCCGCGCAAACGCAAAAAAGACAAGTCTTAAAGCTAGGTGTTAGTGAAAAATAACATAACACGTTTTTAGAATTAATTTTTTAAGTAGTATACAGTAAAATTAAAATCTGCGAAAATTATGAATTATTGCTTAGGATTTATTCTGTGGAATATACCCGATGGAAACACGATTTGATAAAGTTGGCTCGATAGAATAAATTCACAAAGTTACATATTTTTGTGTCATTTTATCTTCTTTTCTAGGTTTTATTCTTAAAATAAGTGATTTGATATTATGAGTCATTTACCAAAATGAAGTTCATAGATAACTTGAGGGATTATAACCGATCGTTTTATTTTATTACTTTAACTATTAATTTTTTTAAATATAAAACGCGATTATTCGCGCCGCTTTGCTGTTATACCCGTCCCTTACCGTCGTACCGTCGAGAGAGCGAGACAGAAGCGCTCGAAATACCTCCCCTTAATAACGAACTTCAAAGCAATATCAATCATATTGACATTATTAAAAACTTGAATTCTTCTTTGAAGTTTCAGACCTAGTAATTTAATAAGAGTAATGTTTTTATTCTGCGAAATGTGCAAAACCATCATGCGCTTGTGTTAAAAATATAAAAAAATACTTTTAAAGAAGGGGGTGCCCTGCGGAAATTCAATACAAATATTTTCATGAACGTAAGAATTATGGTTTCATGCGTAAAATTAAGAAATAGGTATATGATTTTTACATATTTAAATAATCACGACTATTATCCCCGAAGGGTTAGTCAGAGACTAGGCAATATGTAGGTACCGCAAAAGCAGTCCTCTGCCATAGTCCACATTTCACCAAATAACAACTGCACATGTGTTCAACGTGACAGGTGAGCCCTTCACTGCTTTATGCTGTTGGATGTATGTGCAGTCTTTAGTCCGTTAGTCGCTTTTTATGACACCAAAGGTAAGAGACGGGTTAATAGTACCCTTATACCTACCTATACTAATATTTTAAAGAGGAAAGGTTTGTTTGTTTGATTTTAATAGGCCATGAAACTACTGTACCGATTTAGAAAATTCATTGACCATTAGAAAGCTACATTCTTCCCAAGTGACATAATATGCTATATTTTATCCCGATATTCCAACGGGAACGGGTACCACGCGGGTAAAACCGCAAGGATCCGCTAGTTAAGAATATTTAAAATGAGCTGAATCACACAGCTCGTCATAAAGATTATGATGTCCAATCCAGTCTACTTATTTACAAAATCGTAGAGATTAAATAAAATTACCTCTTTATATACCATAGACAACGCCACTAGAACTATAAAATGCACAACCAACATTTGGCTACAAAACTTACGATTTCAAAAAGTTATTGCAAAATCAAAATCGAAGTGGGTTATAAACACACCACGTTTTATGGTTTTCATGTGGTTATTATAAAATGTTACATGTAGGTATTAAATTTTATAGATTTCATATTTTCATCATATCTAGTTTATACAGCATGTATCAAGCGGGGCCAGCCTTAATCCAGTGTTTCAAATTATCCCAAGTGTGGTCTACACTTTTCTATAAATACCCTAGTAAGATAAGCTCAATTTAATTTGTTTTTGCATTTACAAACAAAGTTAATCTGTAAGTAATTAATTTAAAATCAGAACCATCTAAACGCATCACTAGCAGGGTCATGAACTCTGTATGATAACTGCCTATAGTGCACCTCCTGACTATAAAACTGCGTGCCCTAGTATGGCCGCGCCACGCCTCCGCCTCCTACCAGGCGCACAGTTTTACAAACAAGAGGTTTTACTGTGACGGTGGCGGGCGGCGAAAATCAAAAACTTTTGACCATGGCGGCACCTTTGACACAAACCGCCTGGGTTGTTTGTCGGCAGTCGCTTGGCGGCATTTTTTGTTGAATTTGTTAAGACAGATAAGTAGGCAGCTATTTTACTTTCGTGATTTAATAATTTGTATTAAGTACCTACCTAAGTACCTAATTATTATCAAAGCAATAAAAATATTATCATTTTATAGTCACATTGTTTCGACTCTTGGTACGTTTACCTACGAGTAGGTAGGTACCTAAATAGGTCTTAAATTAAAATGACTTATTTTTGAAATAACTCAATACAACTAAAGCGAAGCACTTTGAGGTGTAGTCACAGAATAGATAATCGTACTACTCTTAAGCTGGCCACTGACGATCAGTTTTGCGCGTCAGTCCAGGCGTAAAACTGTGGCGTCACTCCAAATGGTTTTACGCCAAACAGATTTCCCAACTCACTGGCGTCACGCCGGCTCGTCAGTATCGACCGGCCGGTATAATCAATTTTGAACTTTAGTGTTTGGCTCTAAGGATCAATATTCATTGGAGAAGTTCGAACTAACGCGAAACAATCAATTTTGAACTTTATTATTTGGTGCTAAGGATCAATATATTCATTGGAGAAATTCGAACTGACTCGATTGGAGTTACGATCACACACTCACGGTCAGTTTGGCGCGACGCGCCAGCTTTACGTGTCGCGCCGTCAGTTAAAACTCTGGAGTGACGATTCAACACAATCAAATTTTGTACTGACGTCAGTTCAACTGATGGGAAAAACTGATCGTCAGTGGCCACCTTTAAGCTGGCCACTGACGATCAGTTTTGCGCGTCAGTCCTGGCGTAAAACTGTGGCATCACTCCAAACGGTTTTACGCTAAAAAGATTTCCCACTCACTGGCGACACTCCGGCCGTCAGTTCTCGACCGGCCGGTACAATCAATTTTGAACTTTAGTATTCGGCATTAAGGAACAATATTCATAAGAGAAGTTCGAATCGAACTGAGGTGATACAATCAATTTTTTTTAACGACATTCACGATCAAATTTTGGACTGACGTCAGTTCAACTGATGGGAAAAAGTGATCGTCAGTGGCCACCTTTAGCCAGAGTCCTAAGTCACGGCGCATCGCGCAGGCGGAATCCGCCGCGCACGAAACATATACCTACTCGACATGTAAGAACCTGTCCGAACTGCAAGCGGGCGCTTACATACCTACTTTATTTCTACGCTCCGCAATCCACCTCCGCGATGCGCCCGTGACTCAGGACTCGGCCTAAAGGTAGCTACGCCTACTTAGAACTAGGTACCCTAGGTCCTTGATTACAATGACTTATTTTTGAAATAACTAAAATCAAAACCTCTCAGTCTTGAAATGTCAAAAAATGTTTAAAACATTAAAAATAACAAAGTTATCATGTAACAGTAAACAAAACAAATATTGTTACAATTCACTCGGAAATTGAAAAAATGCTAACGGATTACACCACGTATTATTTTACTCGTATTTCGATGTATTTCTTACAACTTATTGCCTACTGATCATTAGTCAGAATAATAATTTTCTAATAAACAACAGTACCTACTTACATTAGATAAATCTGATAAAAACACCACACAAAGATTCACTTCTTGCCGCTTGGGGCTTGAGAGGTAAAGCGAAGCACGTGTAGTCCACTGCACTTCACAATAAACAGTTTACAAAAGTGGCTCCAACACAGTCTCCTCAAAACCCGGGTCCCGCATATTTGGCTTAACCTCCGGACTCGTCGCACGAAAGGATCCAGTCTGCTGGAGACGCAAAACCATTCGTCGAAAGCAATCCGCCGATGGCAAGCGTCGCTGCTCAGCTTCTGGTCTGCCGTCGATGAATCTCTCGCGGTACAGTTCACGAGCACCACGGAGACTGCTATTAGATGCTCCGACACAAAGAATAATTTCGTAATACTCCTGATTACTTGAAATGCCATATTAATTTAATAGGTAGTCGAATCGAAACCAAACAGCAAAAAAATATCTAAAAGTAGGTATGCACTCTGTAAGCTTTCACAAACGACTGCGAAAAAATTGTAGGCATGAAAACAACAACAACATGAAAACAAACCTATCGTACCGTTGGGCGTTGCTATGTCGGGGGTGTGCCGCCTATCCTGGTACTTAGAATTCCGAAATGTGTAGTTTGCCCGCTCCCACAAAAGCACAGTAATGCCCCCACTATCAACTGCGGTCTCATGCGACCGCTTGGGGTTTGTCTGATAGAGACAGTCTACATCAACTCTGCTACCTTTTTACTTAAAACTAACGCCTAATTATAAGAAATATAAACTAACTTACGTACTGTCTTCCTCTCGTCCGCCGCGCTGTTCGCGGAGGTCCCGGGGACTCGCCGGCCGCCGGCTGCAGTGGTGAACGTAGCTCGCCTCCCCTCGGGTTCTAGAAGTTAATACCGCCCATAACCCTAGTAGTTTTTAGGGTTCAAAATTTAGGCTTAAGTTACGAAAACCAGCAATATTTTTAAATTAGTTAAGTCTTTTTTTTATCACTGTTCAAATTATTAACATTATTATTTTCTGTTTTTTTAGAGCCGACATAAAAGTTACAATGAAAACTCACATGGTGACAGATTTTTCTGTTTTGTTATTTTTACTGCGTGTAAACGGGTGAGTTTAGTTCAGTGCTGAATGAAACCCGTATTCACAAACATTTACTTGCCTAAGCCTCAGAACAATACTGCTTTAGTTATTGTTCAGCAGTGCGATTCTCTAAGTTAAATCCTTGGCAGTAGCGGCTGCCGAAGCGCTGGGAATTGACTCTGTCTCTTTCATATTTTGAATTGCACCGCCTACAACTCTTTCTGCCTAGCCCTAAGGTTGACTGGTAGAGAATGCCACTTGGCATTAAGTCCGCCTTTTGTACATTTTGTTTTCTTTGTGCAATAAAGATTAAAATAAAAAATAAATAAATATTCATAGAATCGGAAAGAGACAGCAATCATCAATCACAGCGTCTATGTGTCGCTTAGAAAATCGCGGTCTAAGCTAAGTAGAAATGCTATGCGAAGTAAGACATTTCTCAGTGCGTTTCGTATGACAAGCCTTTCAATTCATGAACAATACTCAGACGACGCTTTACACTTAAGTACATTTAATTTTCTCAAAATCATAAATGTTTTGGATTCGTACCTCCATACTAATTAACCGTCAAAAGTACTTACCTGATAGATAACACATTCTTGACCTGAACTGGTGATAGGAACAGAGAATAATTGACTAAATAAAAGTAGGTAGTCGTAACTTATTTTCTTAGTGAAAAAAATAACAACACGGAACCCTTTAAACTTTATCAAAAATAAATACACACATCAAAAGTGTCTAGGGATCAAGCATTTTTATGCGGATTTCTTGAGATTGAGATGTGGCTTTGTAATAAATTTATGATTTTATAAATTTATATGGATCCTTTTTGGTGCATTTCATAATTTGAAACAGGAACTTTCAATCAATTTCTAGTAAAAGATGAAAATCAGCTGTCAATATTTTCCCTATAAAAACATACAACGCATTGAAGACATTATTAGTGCTACTGTTTCCCTACTATTGATTAAAACCAACGTTATTATGGAGCGGCGACGTCATTTAAGCAGGGAAGAAATGCTCAGAGCCGTGGGAATGATAGAAGCTGGTTCCCGGCAACGTACTGTGGCTTTAGCTCTGAATACAAGTCAGAGTGTTATCAGTCGACTTTGGACACGTTACCGAAGCACTGGTACCGTGGCTGAGCGCCATGGAGGACGGTATCGCTGCACCACACGGAGACAAGACCGATAAATTCAAATCACAACTCGAAGAGCTCCAACAATAACCGCCATGATGTTAGCCGTGAGGCTTCATCACTCTTCAGGGAACTTAATTAGCGACCAAACAGTCAGAAACCGCTTGCATGAAGTGAACCTTCATTCCCGAAGACCGCTAAGGGTACCACCTATAGCAATGCACAATCGTAGGATTCGATATCAATGGGCTCTTGAACACAGAAATTGGGCAGAAGAACAATGGCGTTTCGTGTGCTTTTCTGATGAGTCTCGTTTTGGTATGAGACCGGATACAAGACGTATACGACACTGGAGAACCCCTGGACGCCAACAGCGATTAAAATCCTGCCAGGAAGTCCATCCTTATAGTGGTGGAACCATCATGGTATGGGCGGGTATTTGGATCGGCGGAAGACTCAGTTGATTTGGATCAGAGGCAACCTCAACGCTCAAATTTATGCTGAGACGATTGTATCAGACGTCATCGTTCCTCTACAAGTGCAAATCGGTCCCTTATTTCAGTTAATGCATGATAATGCACGACCGCACACCGCAAGAGTTGTAAGACAGACTCTCGCCGCAGCTAACATCAATGTCATGCCCTGGCCTGCTCAGTCGCCAGACTTGAACCCGATTGAGCATGCATGGGATATGTTACAGAGAAGAGCTCTGCCGAATATGGAGGGTATCCAGTCGCAAGAAGACCTTTTTTTGTTGTTGCAACGAACATGGGCGGCCATTCCACAGCGTGATTTGGATGAACTCATTTTGAGTATGCCAAACCGATGTTCTTGTGTTGTTAGTGTTCGCGGTAGAAACACGGATTATTAATTGTTTAAGTTACCCAATAAAATTTTAAAGAAAACTGTTATTTCAGTCTTTTTTTCGAACTTTAATGTTAGTGGTTCAAATGTCAAAAATCCCTTTATTAGGAAAATGGCAAATTTCTTTATTAATGCAAAGGTGACTTGGTTTATCGTTACTGTAGACAAACGAAAACACTTTATTTGATGAATCCTTAAAAAAATTTTTAATTAATATCAATCAGGAGAAAAGTTATTGCAAAAATATATGTTGATCCCTAGACAGTTTTGATGTGTGTAGTTGAAAGCGGGTGGAGTCAGCACAATAGGCACAAAAATACTAGGGTCACATCAGAGGCAAAGGAGGAAGTAACACTAGACAGAGTTCATTACTCCAATCAGCTGTTTGATCAGCTGTTTGTTAGTGTTGTCATAATGTCGATAAACTCGTATTATTTTCAAAAGTATGTACTTCCACAATGCCCGAGATATCAAGAAATGTTTTTATGTTTAACCGTCAAAAGTACTTACCTGATAGATAACACATTCTTGACCTGACCTGGTGATAGGAACAGAGAATAATTGACTAAATAAAAGTAGGTAGTCGTAACTTATTTTCTTAGTGAAAAAAATAACAACACGGAACCCTTTAAACTTTATCAAAAATAAATAGTTGAAAGCGGGTGGAGTCAGCACAATAGGCACAAAAATACTAGGGTCACATCAGAGGCAAAGGAGGAAGTAACACTAGACAGAGTTCATTACTCCAATCAGCTGTTTGATCAGCTGTTTGTTAGTGTTGTCATAATGTCGATAAACTCGTATTATTTTCAAAAGTATGTACTTCCACAATGCCCGAGATATCAAGAAATGTTTTTATGTGTGCCAGCTCACTAAAAGTAACTGATTAGGTACGTGAAATATGGCTGGCCCCGCTTGATACAAGCTGTATAACTATAACTATTTGTCAGAGACTAGGCAATGAGGACCGCAAAAGCAGTCCACTTCCATAGTCTACTTTCTACAAATAGAGACTGCACAATGTCATGTGTTCAGCGTGACAGGTGGTGAGCCCATCGCTGCTCTATGGTATTGGATGTATGTGCAGTCTTTAGTCCGTTAGTCGCCTTTTACGACACCCAAGGGAAGAGAGAAGGTGGTAGTATCCTTTCACCGCTACGCAACGCGGCCAGCAGTTTATAGACTATACTTTTTTCTTTACTTTTATTTATTACAGACTAACCCCATTAGTTGGACGATTATTGACTGATAATAATATTATTCTGTAGGTACTGTAGGTAGGGTCAACAGAAAAAGTAGCTTTTAAACCTTCGATCAACAATACAACTAGATGTCAGGTCGGCGCTAAAAATATGTCTCGGTAAATAATCGCGCACATGAGAAGTGAGCGTTTATTTTCTCGCAAGGCAATAACAGGAAAAAGTACTTTATTAAGGTTGATTTAACCACTTCATATAATGACGTCATTTCATTTTTAAGTGACAGGAGTAATTTATTGCTTTGAAAAAGTATTTCTTCACGTGGACAGAATTAAGCTTTGATTTTGTACGTGACGCGTTATCTAGTTGTATTGTTGATCGAAGTTTCAAACGGGTTAAGTTATATATGATATACATGCACCTATTACCTAAACAGGTCGGAGCACTGGCCTCCAAACAGTGAATGGAACAGGGAAGTCAAACTAGGGAATGACATCTCTTTCTATATAGGGTAACCAAAATACATAACGTCAAGCGAACGCCATATGCAAACATAAGTGTTACCAATGTACCATTTAATATACTTCCAGAGGAGTTTGGTGTCTAACTAACAATCAATTATTATAATTGTTTTATACATATGTATTAAATAAGAATAACGAATTATTTCCAAAATAAACTAAACGATGACACTCAAGAATCGTGTTGATATTTTGGACAAAATAGATAATTCTTCTAAAATGCTAAGCGAGTGCGAGTGGGATACAATTCTCCAGTTTGATAGCTCTCGCTCATCGCGGTTTCTCTACAACGTTTTACCACGGGAATAAAAGACTTATTTTAAAGAAATTTAGTTTACTTTTCTTTAGCAAAATTTAGCAAGTGCTCCGTCCTGTTTGGGTAATAGGTGCATGACATTTGGGGGTTAAAGTTACTCGCGTCCGTAGGTTTACCCTTGAGACCCTATATGTGACCCCTGGGTGGTGCTAAATCAGTGACACTGATTGAGTGGTAGAGCCACGCTGCGTTGCAGCACGCATTGGGCCGGCGTGAAATAATGGCACTTGGTGCTGTTGTGTTTCGTCCGGCCAGTGAGAGTTCCTGAGGCCCATCCCCCCCCCCCCCTCTCCCTCTCACAATTCCTATTCCTTCCTTAAACGACGGCAACGCGCCTGCGATTCCTCTGGTTTTGCGGGTGTCCATGGGCGGCGGTGATTACTCTCCATCAGGTGACCCGCCTGCTCGGTTGCCTCCTTCTTTTATAAAAAAAAATGATGATGTATCATAATAACATGATACATGATGCCTAAAAGCTCATGTTGGATTATTGATTTGATAAAGTAATGAAGTGGTTACCTTATCTGATGACCGTACAGCGTAAATGTCAAATGTTAAGAAAATATTTATCACCATCGCGCTCATGCATTATGGTTTTAATTTTTTCATTGTTATCAAACGGCACGGCGTTCGACCATATGAAAAACATAGTGATTGGAAACATAAGGTCATAACATTAAAGGCATAGAAACATTTTAACGATTCGGATTAGGTTTGAATCATTTCTATTTTTCTTACTACCTAGTATCGATCTAACAAATAAAGACTGTATTGTTATTGACGTTAAACCTCTAATTTGCCTATTTCAGCTATCAGTGTTATGTCATTATGTTTCAAAGCAACAATTTAATTGGAAATAAAGAGACAGATGGGTTTTTGAAAGATGGTTTTTAAATATGATGCAATGCAAATTATAATTTGAAAAAATGTTACCAACATCTTCGTTTATTATTTTTATTGTAAGTATGTTGTGTGTGGCTATCGCCTCAATTGCTGAGTCGTTATTATAATAATAAAAAAAAATTATTCCTTCACAAACATAACAAAATTATACTTAAGGTCTTATAATAGGAAGTAACCTAAAATTGTGAAGTACTGGTGCCTGAAATGGGTTTGTAACAAACCTATACCACAGGTCACCAGGGCCCACCCGCAAGAAGGATTTTTTTAAAATTCTTTATAGGCAAGTATTTGACCGCGATCTCACCTAATGGTAAGTGACGATGCGGCCTAGGATGTAGCATACTTGCTTAGAAAATGTCCTGGTTGTACGTGTCCGAAAACAGATCCGCAGGAAGGGAATTCCACTCCTTAGCTGTCCGCATTAAAAATGATGACGCGAAGCGCTTTGTGCGTGTAAGTGGTGTCTACTACGAAGACTGTGTTGATAGGGTTTTAATAATTAAAAGAAATAAATGAACAAAGGAACTTTTACTTTTTGTTCTACAATGAATTAATTATGTAAATTTAAATTATTTAAATCTAATGAGGAGCGCATGCGCGCGCGTGCGTTCAGTCGGGGCCGTTGGTGGCGAAGAGGACGATGCTTTTTTTTTTTTTTTTTGAGTGTGAGTGCTGTCGGTCGCAGATGACCTTTACAGCGTTACCGGGCTTGTTTGGGGGCGGCGAGAAACTTGAAGCGTTCCTCAAGCCGTGAGTGGTCGAAATTCCCCAGAGGGATTCCGGTGGGGGATGGCATCTCGCAAGCGAGTCTCCGATCCCCCCCCAGAGCCTCTGGGGGTTCGAACCGGTAGGGAGCGGCTAAACCCGAGGGCGCCTCTAGGAGGCACGGTACCTCGGCTCGGGTTTACCGTGTCGTGGGGAGGCCGATGCAATGAGCAGCTCAGCCTTTTGAAGCGCTGCTGCGGGGCGGGGGCGGCGGGAGTCTCCCCGCGTCCCCGCTTGATTAAGGCGGTCTTCCACATCTCCGCTATAGTCTACGTTGGCGTAGACAGGTGGTATGTTGACAGTATAAGGGTGAGATCTCAGTCCGCATCTCGTTCCCCGGAGATAGAAAGGAGAAGTTGTAATCAGCTCGTGTAGTTCCTGCGCACACTCGCCGAAGTGCAATCGATAAAAAACCGAAAGGTTGGCAACCTTGTGTCGATGTTCAAGACTCTGCAGCTCGGGTTCGACGAGTTTAGAATCGCCAATGACCCTTAGCACGCTTCTCAATAGAGTCTAAAGCGGCTAACTGATACTTGTCAGCTCCATCCCAGAGGTGGCAGCAGTATTCCATACAGGATCGGACTTGTGCTTGGTAAAGCTGAAGCAGCTGCCTCGGTGTAAAATATCGCCTTACCTTAGAAAGGATGCCAAGCTTTTTAGCTGCAGTTTTTACCATGGACTCTATGTAGTGGCCGAAGTTTAGGTTTGCAGAGATGGTCATACCTAGAATGCTAAGATGGTCAGATATCGGCACAGATACACCACGGAAAGTCGGAGCGAGTTGAAAAGGACTCCGTTTGGCAGTGAATAAACACGCCTGTGTTTTGGTGGCGTTGAAGTCGACCAGGTTAGCTCACCCCAGTCGGAGATAGCTTCTAGGGCCGTGTCCAAACGCTCAACCATGGCCTCCCGACAAAGCCGAACTTCATCCCCATTGGCCTTTGCACTTGAGAAATATCTGTCCACAACTGTGCTATCGTCTGCGTACCCCAGAATTCCGGGTACGAACAGATCGTTTATGTGTAGCAAGAATAGGGTTGCAGACAGAACAGACCCCTAAGGAACTCCGGCATCGATAGCCTGTAGATCAGACGTGCAGCCATCTAAGACTACACGTATCGATCGCTCCTTCAGAAAGTCCAAAATCCAATTGCAGAGGCCAAGGGGGATCCCATACGACGGAAGCTTGTTTATTAGGCTAGCGTGCCAAACCCTGTCAAAGGCCTTAGAGATGTCAAGAGACACGGCAAAAGCCTCACCGTGTTTTCTATAGCCTCACTCCATAGTTGAGTGGCATACACAAGAAGATCTCCCGTAGACCGCCCTCGGCAAAACCCAAATTGGCGGTCACTTAAGAGGTCATTGTTTTCAAGGTATGTCAGGAGTCGGTTGTTAAGTACACGCTCCATAGTCTTACAGAGTATGGAGGTGACTGAAATTGGTCTGTAGTTGGCTGGATCGGTTTTACTACCTTTTTTCGGAACAGGTTGTACGTTCGCAAGCTTCCAAGATTTGGGAACGAGTTCAGTCTCCAGTGACAGACGAAACAGGCGAGTAAGGATTGGAGACAACTCAGGCGCACAGTTGCGGAGGACTATTGCTGGAATACCATCAGGCCCACTCGCCTTATTCACGTCCAAGGTTGGCAGGATTTTTAATACATCTTTTTGGCGTATGAGGACATCTGGCATGGAGTAGCCGGCATGAGGTATGTTAGGCGGTGATTTTGCTTTCGGATACAAAAGTAATTTATGACAAGAGTAGTAAAATAAAGGGAGAGATGATATTGAATGCAATTATTCAAAAATAAACTAGCTGAGTTAAATAATTTAAATTAAACTAGCCGAGCTATAGAGTACCAATGATTCGTGCTTGTTTATGTAAAGGGCCCCACACACGATCAGTCAGTGGGTAAACAGTTGGCCCGAATCCGGAGGTCTTGGGTTCAATTCCCAGGACAGGCAATGTATGTGTGTTTCGGATTTTTCGATGCGTAGCCCTGGTTTGTGATAACCAAGCCGCATCTGGTAAGCGGATAGATTATTTACAACAACGGTCGGAAATGTTATTTAAAATAACGTTTCTAACAGTTTTTCGTATTGTGTTCTTTGCATTGCTTTCGGAACGAAAACGAAATGGGAACCTTTTCAAAAACCGGTTTAATCCGCAGGACGGTGATGCTCAAACTGTATGTACAAACTGGACTGCGACTGTGGGCTCTCATAAATAAATAAAAATAAAAAATAAAAATAAAAATAAAAAAGCCTTTTATTTCCTACAGTTTACAATGCTAGGTAATAATTAAATTTAAATAATAAGAATCTAAATAAGTAAATGTGATTGCTTTCTTTCTTCTTCTTATATTATTTTTTAATCTGTAAGAACCCCAGATTGGGTAAAGGCCTCCTCCAAAGATGCCCATTTGTCTCTGTCTTGTGCTACTTGGGTCCAGTTCGAGCCGGCTATTCTTTTTATATCCTCGTCCCACCGTGTCAGGGGTCTCCCTCTACCTCTTTTACCTAGTGGGCCATTCCACAACGTTGCCTTTACGGTCCATCTCTGGTCTTCAAGCCTTGCGACGTGGCCTGCCCACTTCCATTTTAGTTTATGTGTATAATTCGAAGCATTTTTTGCTTTAGTTATTGCCCTTATTTTAGTGTGTCTTATTTTATCTAGCTTTTTTATGTTAAGCATACTACGCTCTATTCCTCGTTGACAGGTGTTGATTTTGTGTTTTGTTTTGACAGTATATTTCCAAGTCTGGCATCCGTATGTTAAGCAAGGTAAAAGACTCATGTTAAAAACTTTCGTTTTAGTAGCGGTTGGCATTTTGCTTTTAAATATTTCTTTTAGGCTCCAGTATTTGTTCCATGTAAGTTGAACTCTTCTCTCTATTTCTAATTCATTATTGTTTCTATCAAAACTTATTCTCTTTCCTAGATAAATGTAGTTTTGGGCATATTCCAGTGGTTTATTATTAACTGTTATAGGTCTTTTCCAACTATTTGTCATTGCCATTGTTTTCGTGAGATTCATTTCAAGTCCAACCTTGACACTGTTTGTATGTAGAGATTGAATCATGCTTTCCAGCTCCGAGCCTGTCTCTGATAGCAACACCAGATCGTCTGCGAATCGCAGGTGGCTTAGATAGGTGCCTTGTATAATTAGTCCTGTTTTGCTCCAATCTATCTTACTAATAATGGATTCTAGGATGGCTGTAAAAATTTTTGGGGATAGCGGATCGCCTTGTCTTACTCCCCTTTCCAAAGGGAAGCTTGGACCTAAGGTTTCTAGTTTTATTCGCCCTTTATTATTGATGTATATACTTTGAATGACCTTTATATATATATCTTCTACTCCTTGTTCTTTTAAGCTTTCCCATATACTTGCGTGTGATACCGTATCAAAAGCTTTTTTGTAGTCAATAAAAGCTATATATAGGGGTCTTTGTTTCTCTTGGTACTTTTCTATAACTAATTCAAGGGTGTGAATGTGGTCAATTGTAGAAAATCTTTTTCTAAATCCTGCTTGCTCCACAGGTTGTTTTAATTCTAAAGTCGTACCGATTCTTGTGTTTATTATAGTGGAGAAAAGTTTGTAGAGACTTGGTAGAAGACTTATGGGTCTGTAGTTGGCAATATCCTTTGGGTCACCTTTCTTGTAGATGAGTATGATGTTCGATTCTGACCATTGCGAAGGTGTTTGTGAATGATGTAGTATCAGATTAAATAGATCGGATAGTGGTCTAGCTAATATTATGTGAGCCACTTTTAGCGCTTCATTTGTAATGTTGTCCGAACCTGGGCTTTTCTCTGGTTTTAGTCTCTTTATTGCTTCTATAATTTCGTTTTCGTCTATGGGTTTGATGTTACAGTCGCTGTTGTATTCGCGCTTGTTATTTAAGATTGTGGTTGTATGGGTGCTGTCGCTATATAATTTCTCGTAGAATTCGGTTGCAGCATTGATAATGTCAATTCTTTGATATACTTGTTTGCCTAGCTTCCTCAATCCTTCTATCCAAGTTTTGTAAGTTCTGAGTTCTTTAAATGCCTTTTTGGCGCTTCCAGTGTATTGTAAATGTTTTTCTAAGGTTTGTAGTCGAAAATTTACGTAATCGTTTTTTATATATTTATTGACTAACTTGTACAGAGCAGAAAGTTCATTTTTCATCGATCGGGACTTGTTTTTAGTTTTTTGCAATTCTCTTCTTCTTTGTAGCAACGTTACCGTGCGCGTAGATAATATTTTATGTTGATTCTGATCGTCTTTCCTTTTACAGGCGTGTGCCAAGCTGTGGGTGATAGCATTTTGTATTTTGTTGTAGTAGGTTTGTATTTCTGTATTTTCTTGTCCTATTATTAAGTCGGATACCATTGATGTTAAGTTTTCCTTGTACTTAGTTACCTCTTCGTCGCTCTTTAATTTGTTCATTGTGTTCGTAAATTTAGCTCTACTTATCTTTCGTTTGACTATTTTTACTGTTGCTCTAATAAGTCTATGGTCCGATGAGTAGTTCAGGTTCAAAGCTCCAATGTTTTGGAATGATCCTGGTTGGTTTGAAAGGATGTAGTCAATCTCGTTTTTATATTGTCCATTTGGAAAACGCCAAGTCCATCTCCGATTTTGTTTTTTCATAAAACATGTGTTTATGATTGTAAGCTTATGTTCCAGTGCAAAATCTATAAGTCTCTGGCCTCTACCGTTTCTTTCACCGTATCCGTATTGTTTCATAACTAAGAACTCTTCTTTTTTAGGAGCTCCAACTTTTGCGTTAAAATCTCCCATTAGTATTATATTTTTATGTGCTGTTTTCATTGCGTTTTCGATTGTTTCGTAGAATTCGTCTATTTTGTGTTCGTTTGCTGCATCAGTGGGTGCGTATACTTGAATGATGGAGATACAATAACCTTGGAAATTCATATTTAACAACGCGACTCGTTCTGTTAGTCCAGTAAACCTCTCTATATTGCTTTTAAGAGACTTGTTTATTATGAAACCTACTCCATATTTGCCTGGTGTGTGCCCTATGTAGCAGAGTATAAACTTCTCGTGCTCTTCTATTTTATTACCGAGTCGTCTCATTTCCGAAATTCCTATTACATCATATTTTATTCCATTTATAGCTTCTTCGAGTTCTAATAGGCGGTCGTATGTCGAGAGCGTCCTGACGTTATAAGTTGCAACATATAATTTTTGAAATTGTTTCATATTATTAATTATTTTTTCCGGGCTACTTTTGTTAGGAGGGTTTTGGTCATACTCTTCCACGGTGACCAGCCGGGTTGGAAGATGTTTGTTTTTTGTTTTAATATCTTTGTTTATGAGATCTGTGTAGGAGGAGGGGCTTAGTTGCTATGTGTTTATGTCTGTTTTGTCCTGCTTGTTGCTTGTTACTGTTGTGTTTTTATCGATTAGGAAATTTAACATGCCTGGCTTTCTGACTCCTTCTGTAATACTATTTGACTTTTGAACTGATGACCGTACAATCTTTTGTGATTTATTTTTCTTATTAACTTGTGTGTTTCTGTCCTCTATTGGCAAAGTGTGATTTTCAGGTGATATAGGGAGTGTTCTTTTTTTGCTGGTTTTTGAAATTATAAGTTTGTCATATATGATTTTGGCTGAGTTGCCTTTTTCCCTCTCCAGTTTCATCTGTTCCTGTAGCTCTTTCCTTTTTTCTAGCACATATTTTGGATAATCTTCTTTCATATAGTATTGAGTATCTTTTAGTTCATGTTTATTTTTGAATATTTTGATTTTTAAGCCGACGGTTAAGAAAGTCACTACTATTGGGCGGGATCTTTCGCTTTTCTTTCCAATTCTTTTTATTTCTTGTATGTCACTGTAGGTCAGTTTGACAGCCAAATAATGTTCTATCCACTTGATCATATTTTTCTCTAAAGTTTCATAAGATGTTTCAGTTTCTTCAATACCAAAAAATATTATATTTCTCTGTCTTGCTTGTTTCTCCATAAAATAGATTCTTTTCTCCTGGTTTTCCACTAATTCTTTCAATTCATCATGTTTTTCCTCCAATATAGAAAATTTGTCTTCTAACATTTTGTTTATATTCTTTGTTATTTGTTCTGTAACATTTTTACCACTTTCCTGTATTGCCACTTTTTGTTCGTCCAGCTCATTCTGAATTTTCTTGAGTGCATTCAAAATTTCCTCCATGTTAAAGTTTGATTTTCAATTATTATTATTATTATTATTTTTTTAATTTTTTTTTTTTTTTTTTTTTTTTTGTTTTGTTTTTAAATATATGTATGTAGGTAATTGTTTTTTTTTTTTTTTTTTTTACTTTTTATTTCCACTTTATTTTTATTTATTTTTTATTTTTTTTTATCAAAGTTTTCACAGGTGGCTCCCTCTAGTAACGAACCTTTGTATCAGTTGATTGATTGGAGTCTTCGACTGTGCAGTTGGCTTAATTAACTATAATGTAGTAATTTGGCCTTAAGCTAATAGATGGCGTTGGATGTATGTCTGGGTCCGTAAAAGTGCAACTCACGTATGATTTATAACCAAAAAGGTTATGTTGATAAAAAATATTATTAAAATGCACTTAGCTGCTCTGCACTTCACTTGTTTTAGTTTCAGTTTACTTGAAGGATGTTTAACAGTGACTGAATCCGCCGCTTCGCCCCAATAATCCACAATGTAACGGTTGTTATGGTTTGGCACTTTCGTCAGTTTTTACACTTTTCTAGTGATTATCCATTTGTGTCTTCAATGTATTGCAATTATCACAAAAAAACCTTAACATACAACACGTTGTACACAGCAAAAACACTTTTTTCCAATATTATTTTAGTTTTAATTACGGAGACGAAGTGTACCGTGGCACAGTAGGGCTCTCATACATCGGGCAAATAAAGAGAAGTGTAGGAATCCGCTTAAAAGAACATATTGCCGCGGATCAAGCATAGGTGCGAAAATAAGTTCACCGACAATACAACGCGAACATGCTGTCTAGCGACCCAACCATTACATCAGATTTGACAAACTACAAATAGTCGTCAAAGAACAACGATTCATTCTTAGGATAATACGCGAGGCTATTGAAATTAAAAAAAACATCGAAATTTCAAAAGAGAAAATGGTTAAAAGTTCCGACTCTTGTTCTATTGTCTCACGCATCACGCATGTGGCACTGTTCACAAGACTTTGGCGCGGGAATCGCTCGCGACCAATCACACACTATCACCGTCTATTGATTTTGGATAATTTGAGCGGAATGCGCACGCGGCCAATAAACGACGAGGTACGAGGAGCGTCGTCGTCGTCGTTTAAGACGCTACACAAACGTAGACACTTTCTGTTACCGACACGGGACACCGCCATACAAAAAAGCGGTTGCAGCATCCGGTAGCGGCAACTGAACGCAATGCAAATCGCGTTTTTGTATGGCGGTGTCCCGTGTCGGCAACAGAAAGTGTCTACGTTTGCGGAGCGCCTAAGACGTTTAACAAATGCATTTTAAAGGATGCGTGTTACACTATTTAAACACGTTTCAATGCTCTGCTGTGCGACAGGAGCACTTGAAAGTCGCACTTCGAAAACGATTAAGTAAATGTAAATGCGCTCTAATTGGCTATTTGATAGTTGTTACAATTAAATATGAAATATGTCGGTTATGGTAGTTTATAATAAAACAATAATTATCCAATAGTTTTTTTAAATATTATATTTTTACAAAATAAATTACTTAGTGATTTTATTATTTGTGTATTACAAGACCCGAAACACGGGCGGCCATGATTGAGCTTCGTGTGACGTCACATTTCGCAAAATATACAAAAACTATCCGTCAGGTTTCAAGATAAAAGGACATTGGCGAACTCCCATACAAGCTTTTGCCAACTCTTTTTATAAGCGTCTATAAATGAAAAAAAATATGTTGGTATAGAGTTTGTAATCTTGAACAACATGATCTTGGTTTTACTTCTCTAGTAGGTCTACAATTAAAGATATTTCAAATCAAAGTTTTGGAGGTTATGTCTATCATAATTGGATAAAACAATTTACCTAAGTACCTAGTTGTGTTATCCTTTCAAGGATTGACCAGCACAAGCAACAGACCGCGAAAAGTGGAAAGAGGGGAGGGTGGGCGTTTCCCAGCATTGGGAAAATATAGGCTTAAAATAATAACAACGTGATTTTAACTAACTAATGACTAGGCAGTATGGTCTCTGACCTTAGCTTGTTCTTACAAGGAACAAATTATAAAAAAATACGTTTTGCCAAATTAAAAATAAAAACGTGGGACTTCTTGACAGGAAAGTGAAGCGTCATGTCTGCAGTTTTGTATTATTTTCTATAATTTGTGTTTTGTCGAATATTAATGTGAAATAATGGTGGTATTTACTGTTAAGTGTTCGTGAACGTGCATGAGTGTTAGCAAATAAAACAAAACAGTGCAACATCACTTTTCAAATTCTCTTAAGAAGTCCGTGTGAGACCTCATTAAAGTCTCACAGCTTTATTGAGTCTCGAGGGGTTTGGGAGAAAATCATTTACCTAACATTAAACGTTCATTATCACTCAAATCATAATGTAAAGAAAATAATAATTACTATTAAAAACTTGACACTGGCTAAGTGTGCTGATCGCACGAAGCCATTATATAAGATAGAAAAAAAAACGTGGACCTTGGCGGGAAAGTGAACCGTCATATTGTCTGCAGTTTTGTTTTATTTTCTTTAATTTGTGTTTTGTCGAATTTTAATTTGAAACAATGGTGGATTATTTACTGTTAAGTGTTCGTGAATGTGCATAAGTGTTGGGAAATAAAACAAAACAGTGCAACATCACTTTTCAAATTCTCTCAAGAAGTCCGTGTGAGATCTCAATAAAGTCCCACAGCTTTATTGAGTCTCAAAGGGTTTGGGGGAAAATCATTTACCTACCATTAAACGTTCATTATCACTCATAAATCATAATGTAAAGAAAATAATAATTACTATTAAAAACTTGACACTGGCTAAATGTGCTGACCGCACGAAGCCATTATTTAAGAGAAAAAAAATAAAAACGTCGTCATTGCCATAAACCATAAAATAATAATCCTTTAGTTATTATTCTGAGCCCTAAACAGAACAGCACTAACCAGTAATTTACGTGTCTTTTAAAGTTGTTTTTATTTCGAGACTTAGACAGGTTTTTCCTATGGTTAAAAAATCTTATGAATTTATTTCATCCGTAGTTGTAATAGTGAAATTTATAGACGCTAAAGAATTCATTCAGCAATGATTTCGCCATTGTCCTTTGATAACCAACCGTTTTCGCGCGAAATTTGAAATTGATGAAGAAAAATGTTTTTTTTGTTCTTTTTTTTTATTTTTTTCATTGGAGACTGATTGCGCGTTTGTCCCCGATTTCACCTGTTGGAAAGCGATAATGAGGACGAAGGTGAAGCACGCGCAGTCAGTAAATGCCTGTTTACTCTAGCCTTAAAGACGCCCAAGTTGTAGCGTTCAGGAAAAACAGACGCAGGGAGGTCATTCCACATCCTAGCTGTCCTAATAAGGAAGCTAGAAGCAAATCGCTTCGTCCGGGCGGGTGGAATATCGACAACATAGGGATGAAAGCCCTCCCTCCGTCTAGTAGCCCGATAATGGAACGGGGAAGGAGGTATGAGGTTATGTAACTCCTGAGCACACTCTCCGAAATGTAACCTGTAGAAGACTGATAAGCAAGCCACTTTGCGTCGGTGTTCCAAACTTAAAAGTTTGTTATTGACCAGCTCATCGTCACCAATCAGCCTCTTTGCTCTTCGCTCTATAGAGTCTAGGGCAGCCAGCTGGTGCTTTGCAGATCCATCCCAAAGATGAGAACAGTACTCCATGCACGTTCTATTAAATAAAGCTGTTTCGAGAAGAAAAATATTGTAAGAGGTATAAAATAAGCGTTTGTAATGTTTAAAATGCTTTTCCGAGAACTGTCAAGTAGCCAATTCGCTTATTTATTTATAATTTATTTGTAAGACCAACAGCTTAGTTAGATAATAATAAAATTGTTAAATTATACTGGCACACCCCTCTTCTCCGGTCTTCTCCGCTCCAATTGACAGAAGGCCCTCAAGTGTCTTCCGAAGCACTTGAAGTGTAGAATCCTATTTTTTTTCTAGCTTACACTGTCCTATTGCTGGGAAATGGCCTCCCCCAATTCCTTCCGTCTCTATCCTGCGCAACCTCATGATAGTCTCGCCACCTCTTTCCGGACCGAGATCTACTAAGACCAAATTTTTTTGTTTCAGTTCCTAACCAAGATTGCTGGCAATGTTTCCGCCAGACATGTTGTCACTACGTCAGACGAGAGGGAACCGACGCGACCCCTTATACTAGTCTTAAATTACAATGGCAATTTGTTAAGATCTGGTGATGATGGTGTTATTCCTAAAACAAGACGTGAATATATAGGAAAAAGGCAAAAAGCGAAACAGAAACAACTTCTGGAACAGCAACAGAAACGCAAGAGGGCCGAGCTAATGGAGTTCATGAAAGATAGATATATCACCACAAACTACTTATATGACGAGATGAAGAGGATCTTAAGGCAGGGTTACTTGAAGGACTCATTGCGGGAGATGGCCGCTTATTTGGACATGCCGGGAAATGAGATGGTCAAGAGAAGTGTTCTTAAGTGTTTTATCAGATATCGAAGTGTGTTTACGAAACCGCCAGCTAATGATTACCCAGTGAACAATTTAGTGATAAATTATGTGAAAGACCCTTCCAACGATGGCGTTCACTAAGGGAATATACCCTAAACCTCCGAAAACTAAAATGCAAATTTCATAGTTTATTTTATTTTATTTATTAGGAAAATTATCGACCTCAACAATAAATTAATACAAACATAATTAGGAAACAAAAAGGTCATTAAATATCACCGCACTAATAAGTAATATTTTCAAAAAATTCAATCACGATTATTTAAGATCACTAACGTCATTATACCTACCGAACGTTTTATGTTATAACGGACTTATAACGATATGTTATAAGTCCGTAAAACGGAATTCGGAATTTGAATTATTATTATATTCTTTATTGCACAGAAACACAGTTACAAAAGTGACAAGAGACATTGTATGCAAAGGTGGACTTATCTCTAAAAGAGATCTCTTCCAGTCAACCCAGAGAGTGTGCGAGAAAATGTTATAGGGGTGACACAAAGTGCAACAAAAAAAAAAGACAAAATTACCTAGACCTATAAATATATTATTATAGAATATGTAATACTAATACTATACTGGTATACAAATAAAACAACTGAACAAATAAAATAAAAATAAAATACATAACAAAAAAAAACTTACATAATATTATGTATATAATATATATAAATAATAATATAATAGGTATGTATATAATATATATGATCATGTTATATGTACTATTTGTCTAAGAAAGTGCTCTTTAAGCTTAATTTTAAAGGAGTTTATAGATTAGATATAGATATAGATTAGAATTATAGACCCTTCGGATTATTGTTCAGTCGGATTTTTTATTATTAGCCGTATTGAAATTCGGAATTTTGTTTTTGTAATTATGAGTTTCGGAATCAAGGGGAGGTATTTCGAGCGCTTCTCTCTTGCTCTCTCGACGGTACGACGGTAAGGGACGGGTATAACAGCAAAGCGGCGCGAATAATCGCGTTTTATATTTAAAAAAATAATAGATATAGTAATAAAATAAAACGATCGGTTATAATCCCTCAAGTTATCTATGAACTTCATTTTGGTAAATGACTCATAATATCAAATCACTTATTTTAAGAATAAAACCTAGAAAAGAAGATAAAATGACACAAAAATGTGTAACTTTGTGAATTTATTCTATCGAGCCAACTTTATCAAATCGTGTTTCCATAGGGTATATTCTACAGAATAAATCCTCAACAATATTTCATATTTTTTGCAGATTTTAATTTTAATTCTAAAAACGTTTTATTTTAATTTTTTACTAACACCTAGTCTTAAGTTTTTTTTGTATTTATGTAGTGTACTGCGGGTACAACACATAAATAAAAAAAACTTAGCTGTGTTCGTCTAGTAAGTAGCCTTCTTTCGATTTAATATCCAAGGTGTAAAAATAATTTTGAAGTTTTTCATTGGTTTTCGGACCTTATTGTCGAAACGACAAAGTTAAAATTATATGGTAAAATTATAATGTACCTACCTACATCAAACAAGTAACATTGAGTAGAAAGAATTGCTGATAAACCACAAAAAATGTTGAAATTGTAAAAAAATCTTCTTTTCTGCAGCAGATGTAATGCGAAAGAGAAGGGTGCTAATCTGATGGTTTCTTTTGAATAAAGTTTAGTAAACATTATGTTTTTGTTTGATTGATTGACACTCGATAAACCCGACGCCTTAAGAGGCCTATTACATCTCGACTGTGATTTTTGCGTAAAATGGTCAACTTTGGCGCTCTGGATCTCGGAATCAAAAATATATCAACAATTTTGACTTGATGAATAGTGTAGAATAGCTATTGGAATAGTGCGTAGCGGCCTCGCTTTTTGTAAATTTTGCTTAACTTATTAATTAAACCCAAAATTGCAGAGCAAGATTTTCATAAAATGCGCGGAGGCATTTTTTTGAGCTCATCGATTGAACTACTGTTCTAAGCAAATGAAATAAAAAAAATATAATGTTATCTCTTATATAGTCATATAATGCTTAGCGGCCTCAGAATTTTTAGATATCGTTGATTATATATAGAAAAAAAATCTTATTCTAAACCAAAAAACTTCGAAAAACACTTCAAGTTAACTGTGAATTTCACCTATCTGCGATAATATTATTGATGCAAAATTTATACCAGAATAATTGCTACTTCATGAGGAATAAAGATTTTATAATTTTAAATCATGAATTTGTTATTCTAATTCGATAAAAACGATAAATACAACTGCAAAATTACTACAAAATGCGATGCGCCGGCCGTCCGCACTTCAGTACTGCGCGAGCGCTCCTCAGCGTTGTATCTGTGTCGAATTTCTTCGCGCCAATATCGATCGATAAGGTATCTTGTACGTAAGTTTAGATCCATATTAATAACCGAATTAAAAGATTGCCTGGAGGGGCCACAAACACAAGGTGATTGATACAAAATCGGCTTGTAGTTTCTTTTATAAATCTTGTAGTTCTTAAGTAAGTAATTTGTTTGTTGTAGTTTGTGTGAATGATAGTGTGTGCATAGTACGCTTCCTAATAACTCTAATTTAGTTTATGCATGTCGTTGCAACCTCTAATTAAGACAGCGCCTTAGAATGTAACCCAATATTTATTATTTTATAAATGTGTTTGTTTTGTTGGTTGTCCTTAAATAAATAAATAGAATTAAAAATTTAAAAATAATAATTTAAACCTGAAAAGAAAACTATCATTATAGACCAACCAATATCATGTTAGACCAACAATGTCAATAAGCAAACGTTTAAGGGGAGCATGCACACTGAGCATGCTCACCAAATTTGGTCCAAACTACAGGCTTGTTACCGAGATAATCAACAAAACATTATCATAATTCACCAAAAAATACACACTTTCCAAACCTACACTCACACAAAGATAGCCGAATATGCACACTAAACTCGGAGCACACTAAGCTATCTTTTTATTGACGCTTGCGTGCGTGTTAGTAAAGATACAGCATGTTCCATGATGTGCATTATTTTAATTGATTTAGTTTGTCAGAAAACATAACTTTGAAAAATCACTAACTGGAGCTCATTTTTTGTCATTGTATTCAGAATTAACTAATTAGATACCGCTCTTAAACGTTCGCTTATTGATGACAATGCAACCTTTAACTAAAATTAACCATATTCGTCTACGTCACAATAATCCCATATCGTAAGTAGGTACATGCTTAATAGACATTTTATTAAACCATAAAACTTTACAACTTACATTTTTTATAAATAGAGTCTGGCTAACGAAAGCTGAACCTCGTAGTAAGTTATTTGATTGCCAACGCTTTGTCTGTGTCTATCTGGAGGTGTCATTTCGTATGTCAGTCAACCTTTCGTTGGCCAGACTCTAAAAGCGTGTTACATTGTGATTGCAAAAGAAAAATAATGAAGGTGTAGTTATGCTAAAATAATGTTCTTTAATGTTCCATCACAATGTAATGCGCTCTTTTTTAATAAAAAAATTTGGTATGTGATAAAAACGCAAAGATTTAATACAAGCTGTAAAGTTTTATGGTTTAATAAAAATGTCTAATAGGTATGTACCTACTTACAATATGGGATTATTGTGTCGTAGACGAATATGATAAATTATCGTTAAAGGTTGCAATGTAGAGGTACCTATGTACCTATATATGTATAATATTTTTTTCTAATCAGGTTTAAATTGTTATTTTTAAATTTTTTATTCTTTTTATTAAGAAGAACATAATAAAAGCTTATTTTTAAAAAGTATTTAGCTTTCTTTTAATTTTATTTAGTGTTTGTTTTATATGGAATCTAGAAAGCATACTATGAATGATGTTGAATTATTCTTAATATTAATTTCGTTATGTTCAGCATTGGTCGAAGAAGGTATCAATGTGTAAAGAAGTTAAGATATACATCTACATTAAGAAATGCAAATATAGCAAGGTATTTCTTGCCATTAAGGCATATAGTATTCTAATCCTAACTAATGTTTGGCCTCGTTTGATTCTTACTCGTTTAACTCGTAATAATGCATCTGAAATAAAAAACTACCTTTCTATTGCTTTTTCACACCTAAACCATTCGATCGATTTGATTGAAATTTGGCAAATAGGTAGTTCTGTTTTATGGTGTTTTATACTCCTATGTAAATTATAATTAATTTTATTCTAATCTAAGCTATAATTTTTATCTAAAACGAAAAACGTCCTTTGCTATAAAGGACTAGGTAAATAAAAAAAATGTTTCTAACAAATATTTACATACTAGACCCATGGCACACTAAAAATGTGCGGGTATAGCGATAACAAATTACTCCATAGAAATACTAAAAAATATAAACTTGGGAAAAGTATCAAAATCGCTTGGTCGTAGTTTTAACATAGTATTGTGGGTGTCCATGTCTACAGCTTCCTCATTCGACATAGAGAAATTCTAAGCATGCCATATTTTTGTGCATATTATGTGCAATCAAACGTGTCAGTCCTAATTTTTGTGCCACCACAACTTCGTTACTATGAGTTGTTTTATGTGTGTAAGCTGGAGACACGTGTCACCAGCTCGCACACGCCCGTTATGACAAACCAGCGAGGATAGGGTTTTAGACTATAGCTAGAAATTTTGTGCATAATTTGTGCACTAGGAACAAAAAAAACTAACCATCATACTCAAATACTGTTGAAACTACGACCATAAAACTGTGTGCGAGCTGGAGACACGGGTCTCTGGCTTGCACAGCTGTATCTTCGTAATGGTTTAAGCTACGGTTATGAATTATACCTCAAAATTTTGTGCATAAGGCACAAAAATTTTCAAAACTTTAACTCAAAAGGTTTTTGAGCTACGAACCGATAAGTATGTGTAAGCTGGTGACACGTAACACGGGCTAACACATGGTGAATTACTGTAACTGTATAAGATAGCGTTTCGTTTTAAAGATCAACTAATACGTTATAATTTGTGCAAACACGAGGCAAAATTTCAAATCTCTGGGCCTCTTAGTTTAAAAATTATAAGCCAAAAACTGTTTTCCCGCCAAAAAATTCAAAATAATGGCTCGGAAGTGGCTAAGCGCGCCGTTGCCGTTCCGTGCGCTACACGATTGCAATCGAGTTTGAACTTAAGAGCTAGCAATATTTAGAGTCATTTTAATTTGCGCTCTCGATTGTTTTAATTTATGTACCGAGAATTTTAGACTAGGAGCCGTTTGCTTAGATTAAAACAAAAAGGGAAGATACGGCATTAGCGTCTCGTGAGTGAGCCGCCAAAATTAGCGACTATGAGCACAGTGCCTAAAATGCAAGATGCTACTGCTATTATAATACTTAAAACGCTAATTGACTAAGTAGCAGATTGCCTAAAATGCAAGATGCCACTGCTGCTGTAATACCTAAAACGCTAATTGACTATCGGTCTGTTTCGTACATTTTTTATAGCAGCAGAGGCATCTTGTATTTTAGGTAATCTGCTTCTTAATCAATTAGCGTTTTAGGTATTATAGCAGCAGTGGCACCTTGCATTTTAGGCAATCTGCTTCTTAGTCAATTAGCGTTTTAGGTATTATAACAGCAGTGGCATCTTGCATTTTAGGCACTGTGCTCATAATCGAAAATTAGGCCTAAAGGCACAATTTCACTTCAGTCACAATTTGCCGAGCGAACAGGCTACATCGCACTATTGCGGATATTCTACTGTGTGAAAAAGAGAAAGACGCTACTCCGCAGTGGCGTCGGAATCGGTCGTACGTACTCGTCTGTTGGGAAGACGTCAACGCGCTACTCGCTGACTCCCTCGCGCTGACGTTGAAACTTACCGCTTTGTCTCGCTCGCTCGATTTACACTTTATAGGTGTGCGTGTGTGAGTGTTTGCTTAAGTAGTTGAGTAGGACTATATTTTGAATGACTACAAGTAGGAGCATGCCGTATCTTCCCTTTTTGTTTTAATCTAAGGCCGTTTGTTAAAGCGATGCGCGACGCGACTAATTTAGTTTCACTATAGGTACCTAACTAACCTACCCTACTTTTTATTTTAAGGCCCCAGTACTAGTGTTGTTGCAATACTGATAGTTTCACTATGGATAGTTGATCTTGAAAAATAGTCGATAGCGCGAATAGTCCTATCGAAAATATCGAAATGCTGCGATACTATCGATAATATCGATGCTGAAAATTGGGTAATACTATGAACTTGGTCGATACTGTCGATTCTAAAGTCAAAGTCAAATTATTTATTCAATGTTAACCTTTACAGGCACTTATTGACGTCAATACTAATAATAATAAAAAACAGTTACCTAACTTATAGTTAAGACTTAACAACTAATCTAACTAGCTATAGTCTGTGCCAGATAAATGCGCATCGCTACCCCCAGTACCACTGCACGCCGAAACAGAATCGCGTCGATTCTATCGATAATATCGACATACGATACTATCAATAGTATCGATACTATCTATAAACTATCGACGCGGTTCGATAGTATCGAGTGAGTATTGTAAATCTAATCATATGATGTGATAGATGACCTACGTAATTACCAGCTATATTACCTTTTATGAGCAAGCAATGGTATCGAAAAATGTTTGACTATCGATGTTGAACAACTGTTACTATCGATCGAATGGTTTTTTGCTGATACTATCGATAGTATCGAAACTATTGATCTTTAGCAATAGTATTACTTATTATTGTCAATCGATACTATCGATTGTCAAGGGTCGATAGTTTCGGTAGGACTATCGATAGTATGACTGATTTTCGAAGTCACGATAGTATCACGATCCTACGCAACAACACTACCCAGTACACATTGGCGTATGTTGGCCCACTGCCGGCCATAGCCATTGTGTAGACGGGGTAATGGTGTACAGTCGCGGGCAATTTATCGATAGTGGCGCGCAATTTACCCCCTCTACACAATGGCGATTGCCGACAATGGGCCAACATACGCCAAGTCGCCAATGTGTACTGGGTAGTGTTGTTGCGATAGCGATAGTCAACCGATAGTATCGTGATACTATCGAGACCTCGAAAATCAGTCATACTATCAATAGTCCTATCGAAGGTCCTACATAGTTCATCTATCACATCAAATCATTAGATTTACAATACTCACTTGATAATATCGAAAATTCGTCGATAGTTACTAAAGCAAAACTATCGATACTATCGAAACGTGTCGATAGTTTATAGATATTATCGATCCCATTGATAGTATCGTATGTCGATAGTATCGACTAAGTTTAATAGTATTACCTAATTTTCACTATCGATAGTATCGATAGTATCGCAGCATTTCGATAGGTCTATTCGCGCTATCGACTATTTTTCAAGGTCAACTATCGATAGTGAAACTATCACTATTGCAACAACACTAGTACTGGGGCCTTAAAATAAAAAGTAGGGTAGGTTAGTTAGGTACCTATAGTGAAACTAAATTAGTCGCGTTGGCATCACTTTAACAAACGGCTCCTAGTCTAAAATTCTCGGTACATAAATTAAAACAATCGAGAGCGCAAATTAAACTGACTCTAAATATTGCTAGCTCTTAAGTTCAAACTCGATTGCAATCGTGTAGCGCACGGAACGGCAACGGCGCGCTTAGCCACTTTCGAGCCATTACTTTGAATTTTGAATTCAAAGAAAAAAATTACAAAAATGTCAACTTATTATTAAAATGTCAAAACAAGAACAAACGAATTAGACTACAGCAACATATCATGCGCATACTTACTGACTATGCTACATAGCTGACCAAAGTGGTCAGCAAACAAATCCACATCATGACGCCGAACAAGCATGTCTCCCACTAGCCGCAAGGCGCGGTTGGTGGGTGCCTGGGCAGCGTATCTCGTACGCGTAATAGGAGAGTACAGCAGACGAGGGCGCCGCCGCGGCTCGACCATCCCCGCTTCATCCCACTCCATGCGTTTGGGAACGAGTAACCCTACCTTATCTAATACCGTCGGGCTATCGATCCTGTGGTGAATTATTCCTAAATAATGCTGTAAAACATGCATTACCCGTCTAAGTTTAAGTGTGTCTAAATCCACCATGCCAGTCACAAATAGGGAAGGATATAGGTGTGGATAGTATCCGTACCTTTTCTTATATAGCCAGCGTGCAAATTTGCGTTGTATCCTTTCGACTTTAAGCGTATACTTGTCTTCGCAAGGATCCCAGTTTATAGCAGCATATTCTAATTTACTGCGAATGTAAGCATTGTATAGCACTCTTGCAACACTCAAGCCATCAAACTGAGTGGAAGTTCGCAATACAAAGCGTGTCCATGTCTACAGCTTCCTCATTCGACATAGAGAAATTCTAAGCATGCCATATTTTTGTGCATATTATGTGCAATCAAACGTGTCAGTCCTAATTTTTGTGCCACCACAACTTCGTTACTATGAGTTGTTTTATGTGTGTAAGCTGGAGACACGTGTCACCAGCTCGCACACGCCCGTTAAGACAAACCAGTGAGGATAGGGTTTTAGACTGTAGCCAGAAATTTTGTGCATAATTTGTGCACTAGGAACAAAAAAAACTAACCATCACACTCAAATACTGTTGAAACTACGATCATAAAACTGTGTGCGAGCTGGAGACACGGGTCTCTGGCTTGCACAGCTGTATCTTCGTAATTGTTTAAGCTACGGTTATGAATTATACCTCAAAATTTTGTGCATAATTTGTGCATAAGGCACAAAAATTTTCAAAACTTTAACTCAAAAGGTTTTTGAGCTACGAACCGATAAGTACGTGTAAGCTGGTGACACGTAACACGGGCTAACACATGGTGAATTACTGTAACTGTATAAGATAGCGTTTCGTTTTAAAGATCAACTAATACGTTATAATTTGTGCAAACACGAGGCAAAATTTCAAATCTCTGGGCCTCTTAGTTTAAAAATTATAAGCCAAAAACTGTTTTCCCGCCAAAAAATTCAAAGTAATGGCTCGAAAGTGGCTAAGCGCGCCGTTGCCGTTCCGTGCGCTACACGATTGCAATCGAGTTTGAACTTAAGAGCTAGCAATATTTAGAGTCAGTTTAATTTGCGCTCTCGATTGTTTTAATTTATGTACCGAGAATTTTAGACTAGGAGCCGTTTGTTAAAGTGATGCCAACGCGACTAATTTAGTTTCACTATAGGTACCTAACTAACCTACCCTACTTTTTATTTTAAGGCCCCAGTACTAGTGTTGTTGCAATAGTGATAGTTTCACTATCGATAGTTGACCTTGAAAAATAGTCGATAGCGCGAATAGACCTATCGAAATGCTGCGATACTATCGATACTATCGATAGTGAAAATTAGGTAATACTATTAAACTTAGTCGATACTATCGACATACGATACTATCAATGGGATCGATAATATCTATAAACTATCGACACGTTTCGATTGTATCGATAGTTTTGCTTTAGTAACTATCGACGAATTTTCGATATTATCAAGTGAGTATTGTAAATCTAATGATTTGATGTGATAGATGAACTATGTAGGACCTTCGATAGGACTATTGATAGTATGACTGATTTTCGAGGTCTCGATAGTATCACGATACTATCGGTTGACTATCGCTATCGCAACAACACTACCCAGTACACATTGGCGACTTGGCGTATGTTGGCTCATTGTCGGCAATCGCCATTGTGTAGAGGGGGTAAATTGCGCGCCACTATCGATAAATTGCCCGCGACTGTACACCATTACCCCGTCTACACAATGGCTATGGCCGGCAGTGGGCCAACATACGCCAATGTGTACTGGGTAGTGTTGTTGCGTAGGATCGTGATACTATCGTGACTTCGAAAATCAGTCATACTATCGATAGTCCTACCGAAACTATCGACCCTTGACAATCGATAGTATCGATTGACAAAAATAAGTAATACTATTGCTAAAGATCAATAGTTTCGATACTATCGATATTATCAGCAAAAAACCATTCGATCGATAGTAACAGTTGTTCAACATCGATAGTCAAACATTTTTCGATACCATTGCTTGCTCATAAAAGGTAATATAGCTGGTAATTACGTAGGTCATCTATCACATCATATGATTAGATTTACAATACTCACTCGATACTATCGAACCGCGTCGATAGTTTATAGATAGTATCGATACTATTGATAGTATCGTATGTCGATATTATCGATAGAATCGACGCGATTCTGTTTCGGCGTGCAGTGGTACTGGGGGTAGCGATGCGCATTTATCTGGCACAGACTATAGCTAGTTAGATTAGTTGTTAAGTCTTAACTATAAGTTAGTTAACTGTTTTTTATTATTATTAGTATTGACGTCAATAAGTGCCTGTAAAGGTTAACATTGAATAAATAATTTGACTTTGACTTTAGAATCGTCAGCCGATAGTATCGTGATACTATCGAGACCTCGAAAATCAGTCATACTATCAATAGTCCTATCGAAGGTCCTACATAGTTCATCTATCACATCAAATCATTAGATTTACAATACTCACTTGATAATATCGAAAATTCGTCGATAGTTACTAAAGCAAAACTATCGATACTATCGAAACGTGTCGATAGTTTATAGATATTATCGATCCCATTGATAGTATCGTATGTCGATAGTATCGACTAAGTTTAATAGTATTACCCAATTTTCACTATCGATAGTATCGCAGCATTTCGATAGGTCTATTCGCGCTATCGACTATTTTTCAAGGTCAACTATCGATAGTGAAACTATCACTATTGCAACAACACTAGTACTGGGGCCTTAAAATAAAAAGTAGGGTAGGTTAGTTAGGTACCTATAGTGAAACTAAATTAGTCGCGTTGGCATCACTTTAACAAACGGCTCCTAGTCTAAAATTCTCGGTACATAAATTAAAACAATCGAGAGCGCAAATTAAACTGACTCTAAATATTGCTAGCTCTTAAGTTCAAACTCGATTGCAATCGTGTAGCGCACGGAACGGCAACGGCGCGCTTAGCCACTTCCGAGCCATTATTTTGAATTTTTTGGCGGGAAAACAGTTTTTGGCTTATAATTTTTAAACTAAGAGGCCCAGAGATTTGAAATTTTGCCTCGTGTTTGCACAAATTATAACGTATTAGTTGATCTTTAAAACGAAACGCTATCTTATACAGTTACAGTAATTCACCATGTGTTAGCCCGTGTTACGTGTCACCAGCTTACACATACTTATCGGTTCGTAGCTCAAAAACCTTTTGAGTTAAAGTTTTGAAAATTTTTGTGCCTTATGCACAAAATTTTGAGGTATAATTCATAACCGTAGCTTAAACCATTACGAAGATACAGCTGTGCAAGCCAGAGACCCGTGTCTCCAGCTCGCACACAGTTTTATGGTCGTAGTTTCAACAGTATTTGAGTATGATGGTTAGTTTTTTTTGTTCCTAGTGCACAAATTATGCACAAAATTTCTAGCTATAGTCTAAAACCCTATCCTCACTGGTTTTTCATAACGGGCGTGTGCGAGCTGGTGACACGTGTCTCCAGCTTACACACATAAAACAACTCATAGTAACGAAGTTGTGGTGGCACAAAAATTAAGACTGACACGTTTGATTGCACATAATATGCACAAAAATATGGCATGCTTAGAATTTCTCTATGTCGAATGAGGAAGCTGTAGACATGGACACGTATTGTGGGTGGACTCGTGAACTTCAATGAGTTGTCGGTCGGGACGCTTAAAATACCTATTCTCGCAGAGTTGAAATTTGTAATAGGGCTCTTAATCGTAAGTACCTATATCTATGGCTTTCTACAGAAAAATCTTTGTGGTAATGGAATAAATACATCCTACTATCCTACTAATATTATAAACGCGAAAGTTTGTAAGTATGGATGGATATTTGTTACTCTTTCACGTAAAAACTACTGAATAGATTTGGATGAAATTCGGCATACAGATAGTTTATAACCTGGATTAACACATAGGATACTTTTTTATCCCGATATTCCCACGGGAACGGGAACCACGCGGGTGAAACCGCGAGTGGCCGCTAGTACTTACATAAAATCACGACTATTATCCCCGAAGGGTTAATCAGGACTCGGGTAATGAGGACCGTAAAAGCTGTCCACTGCCATAATTCACGTTTCACCAAATGATAACTGTATATGTGTCACAGTAAATTGTGCGTGTTCAACGTGGCAGGTGTGAAAAAAAAAAAATTAGCAAAATATTTTTTTTGTTCTTAATTGTACTTTTTCTATATTGAGAATCTGCTGTTTGAATAATCTAATATTTTGAGAATCTAATATTATGCGAATAAAGGAACCCATCGCCGCTGTATGTTGTTGGATGTATGTGCAGTCTTTAGTCCGTTAGTCGCCTTCACCCAAGGTAAGAGATGGGGCGGTAGTATTCTATTACTAGATACCAACTAGGAACGGAGGAATACCGCTGGCTTGCAGTTCAACGAGTCTTCTGGGGTCTCTGTAGCTTAGCGGTTAGAGCAGTGGACCGGCAATCCAAAGGGCATGGGTTCGAATCCCAATCGAGCTTTCCTGAGACTGGTTGATTTTTTCTAGTAAACATTTTATGTTAAGTGTATCTATTTATACGGCTAGGTGGTGCGACGACATACGTAGGGGTGGCTGGCAGCAGTTGAATCAGAGAAGCCGAAGATCGGGCTCAGTGGCATGCATTGGGAGAGGCCTATTTCCATCAGTGGACTAACACGTGCTGATTATATGATGATGATGATATCTATATAGCATTGTGAATGCAAAATTTTAATAATAAAGACAAATTATCATACATCCATATAGTAATAACGCATAGAACGATAGTCTAGTATTAGAAAAAACTGTCATGGCGTGAGTCAAGAAAAAATGGATGTAGGTATGAGTAAGTTACGCGTACTATCTCGGCGACACGCACACAAGTGTACAAGTAATGTTGCTAGAGGAATCAGATTTGCCCCAAAAGAAAGGAAATCGGAACTGTTGATAGATAGATAAGTTTAGATTATTAGAACTGCACGCGGGCCGTTTCGGCACCAAGCCAGTATGGCTTGGTTTTACTGGCCTCATTTATCGTGCGTGTTCTCGCTTTCTATGCGTTATTATTCTAAGCATACATCAATACTTCCCGGAGGGGTGGGCATAGACCACATCTTTGACCTCAGGCAATTCACTGGAATAAATAGCTATACCTATTTAAGTTTCGTTAAGGGTTTTTTTTTAATCCCGTAGGTAGGTATATAGGAAATGGCATACAATATAACGTGTAAATTGGTATAGCGCTTTGATAACCTATAGGTATCCTAGATACACCATATCAAACAAAATCAAGACCAGAAAGTTGGCTTAAGTTCAGTCACGTGCAATGACAATCGTGTGTACCAACCTACCTTTATAGAAATAAAAACAAAATATTGCAATGCCCATTTCCAATAAAATTTGAGAATATACCGCACCCTCATTCAAACAAAAAAATAACTCAAAATTTTGGTTTTTAGAGATTCTATCAAAAAGTGTACCTAAGTAATTTATCTAACTAACTAACTACCTATGAGAATATTTTCCTCAGAACAATAACGAATATTTTCACTCGAACAGCCATTGCAATAATAGAGGCCATTACTTACATCTCAAATGTGATTTTTGCGTAAAATGCGCATTTTTACATTTTGTAGTAACTTTTTAATTGTATTTATAAATAATAATAAAATAAATTTTACACCGCAATTATCTAGCCTAAGAGAAGCTTCGTTATGAAACTAGTTAACTGGTTACTAGACAACGGATAAACATACTGAAAATACTTAAATATATACTTATTATACATAGGAAACACCCAGACCCGAGACAATTTAGAAAAACAATAATTTCTAAATTGACCCGACCGGGGTTCGAACCCGGGACCTCAGAGATGGTGACACCATAAAAAGCGGTTTACAAACCACTCGACCAAGGAGGTCATCGTTATTATCGAAATCGGATAACAAATTCATGCTTAATATTACAAATCTCCACTCTGCGAGAATAAGCTGAGTTCGGACGACCGGCGCATCGCATTTTGTAGTAATTTTGCGGTTGTATTTATCGTTTTTATCAAAATAGGATAATAAATTCATTAAACAATCTTTATTTCTCATGAAGTAACAATTATTCTAGTATAAATTTTGCTCATTAATATTATCGTAAATAGGAGAAATTCACAGTTAACTTAAAGCGATTTTCGAAGTTTTTTGGTTTAGAATAAGATTTTTTTCTGTATAACATCAATATTATCTAAAAATTCCGAGGCCGCTACCCACTATACGACTATATAAGGTGACTGCTAGAAACCGCAAGAAACTTCAAGGCATGGTCAGGTCAAGTGTTTTAAACATGACAAAAAAGTAATTCGTGTTTTTTTTCATTTTTAATGAAATAATTTATTTTGTGAATTTTAATTGGATAGTCTTTGAGTATCTATTTTGTTTTAAAGCATATGGTCGTCTGTTGACCCGTCCGTGTCAGCTGGGCGATAAGTACCTACGTTGACGGGTCAACAGACGGCCAATCGGCCGGCCGTTGCCCCCGTCAGCTGGGCGATAAGTAGGTACCGTAAAAGGGGGTGACTGATCAATTTATAAATTGAAAGGCATCCATTTCATTTAATTTACGTACTAGATATGTAAAAAAAATCTTAGTGACGACTCATTACAAACTTTTTTATTTTTTTTAATCAAAAATTTTGGCTTGATACTTTTGGAGAAAAAAAATTAAATGTGGCCTATCAACTTTACACTGAAACTGAAAATGGGTTTGCTTTGTTACCCGATGTTTTTATTATTGATGTCAAAAGTAAACCCAATTTGGAATTTAACACAAAATAAATTTTCTTTTGATAATGTATTTTAGGAATTATTGGGTTTTGAAATCTGTCGGGGCGTCTTTGACACAAGGGGCGAAATTGATATTGGCATTTTGTGATAGCAAATAGTGGCATTTTAAGTAAAACTATGCATTTCTGATTAAAAATATCGTGTATTAATATTTTTTTCTTGACGTACGAACATAATAGGAACATGTAAATTAGTAAATTTATGTCATAATAACTAAACAAAAAGTCTTAACTAATAATTTCTTCTCTCTTCTAGTCTAAATGTATGGGATGTTAATGTCGAAGAAGCAGCAAAAATAGAGAGATAACCGTCGGTGATCTTCGCAAGGGCCTCTTCAAGTGCCTCGTCAGTATAATTCTTATAGTTGCGACTTCCCGCAACTTTTTTGTATGTGCGAACCGTCACTAGGAACCTAGAAAAAAGTAGGGGTTACTTTGTAATTCAATACAAATTCAAGTATATCTCTAGAACCATACCCATTGGGGCGATATTGATAACTATCAATGTCGCCCCGTAGCTCTAGTCAAAGTAACCCTTGTAACAGATTTCGTTGTTCAATACAAAATGGCCGACTTAGGTAAAAAACAAAAACCTTGTCGATTATGCAAAGCATGTCAATATAACATTACATTAATATAACATGACCTTATTATCATTGCTATGAATTTTATACTTACGGCCACACTTATGAAGTTTTTTACACCACTTTTTTCACGAAAATTTAACTACAAGTTCGGGATTTTATTTTAAATCGAAATTATTGTAGCACACTGTCGCTGACTTCTGTAAACAATGGCTGATCTGTCAAGGCTACCAACAGAACAAAAACGAAAAGGATACGTTCAAAACTTTATAAATTAGAATTTAAAAAGTGAAAAACGGAAGCTATCATCAAAGTCGTCGTCATCGTTATTCAAAGTCACCCCATTTTACGGTACCTACAAAAAAACACGAATTCCTTTTTTGTCATGTTGTCATGTTTAAAACACTTGACCTGACCAGCCCTTAAAGTTTCTTGCGGTTTCTAGCAGTCACCTTATATAAGAGATAGCATTCTAATTTTTTTTTATTTCATTTCTTTAGAACAGTAGTTCAATCCAGGAGCTCAAAAAAGTGCCTTCGCGCATTTTATGAAAATCTTTCTCTGCAATTTTGGGTTTCATAAAAAAGTTATGCAAAATTTACAAAAAGCGAGGCTGCTACGAACTGTGTACAATAGCTATTCTATACTATTCAATAAGTCAAAACTATTAATGTATTTTTGTTTCTGAGATCAAGAGCGCCAAAATTGGCCATTTTACGCAAAAATCACAGTCGAGATGTAATAGGCCGTTGATACTGGTAAAGTGAAAGATTCTATGATGCGCAAGCTTTGTTTGAGGTTGGATCGTTGCTGTTTGGAATAAGGGTGGTTCTTCGGAAATGTGTTCTCCGTGTAATTTCCATGGTACTTTTGAAATCGCTAAATTATAGTAAATTACACAAACATTTTGAAAGCTTATGCAAATTCAAACAACATATAAAAATTCGACACGAAGGGGATCTATACTTACGCTAAAAAATTTAAAAAGAATTTGCGGACCACGAAAATTACAGTAAAGACCAAAATAAAATGTTGCTAACCACCATGTATAACATTTATTTCAAATAAAAGTTACATGGTAGTATTTAAGAACTACATGCATTAAAACCTCGGACCAAATATTACAATGGACAGAGTCTTTGGATTTTTAGCATGTCCGTCATTGGTTAGTGTGCAGCTTTCTATCTGTACATGTGTGCGTGACTAAGGATGTGACTAGTATATCGATATAATTACTTTAATGTGGTGTGTACCTAGTTCGTTATTATAATTGGGGGTTAAAGTTACTCACGTCCGTAGGTTTACCCTTTAGACCCTACACGTGACCCCTGGGTGGTGCTAAATGAGTGACACTGACTGAGTGGTAGAGCCACGCTGCGTTGCAGCACGCATTGGGCCGGCTCGCCCGGCGTAAATACCACCTTCTCACTTGTGGGTTTTACCAGACCAGAAGTTGATCGTCTCGTCTGGTAGCTTTAATAGATCGACGGATACCGTTGACTAACCAATCGATCGACGACGGTCGGTCGACGTTGTTCGATAGGTGTGGTAGCTTTAATCGATCGACGGATACCGTTCGTCTAACCCATCAATCGACGGTCAGTCAACGTTGATCGATTAACCCTGGCTAAATTCCATCAGTTTCTTTCGAAATGTATTCAGAAAAGGACTCGTTGTTCTTGGCCAGTACGATGTTGCTCGTACTATTATCACGGAGACGCAAACGCAGAAGAATCTGGATGCAGCCCTTTTTTTAAAGCCAACGATCGCTTATTTTATTCAAATGACATTTTAAGCAGCGGTTTTTATTTTTGTTTTTTTTTGCGTAGCGATTGTCATGAATTTCGAGGTTATTTTTTTTATTACACAACAGAAAACTAGCGTCATTGAAAAATATCTTGGGGGGGGGGGGGGGTAGGGGGGAGGAGGATGGAGGGGGTACGGTAATGGAAACTTAGTAGAATATTTGTTTTTTTTTCCTAAAAATAACCTAAAATAACCTCAAAATAAAAATATCTTGGAAACTATGCATTTTCGCACTTTGGCTCCCCCTCTCCCTCCCCTTCCCCCCTTTTTCGGTGTTGCTTAATCTAAAGTGCTTCCCAAGGTGTTTGGGGGGAATATTATTTAGTATTTAAACGTTCATATTATTATCATCACTCATTATTACAGATGGGCGGGTGGGTAAAAATTGGGGTTGGTAAAATTGGGAGGAAGGGTAAAAAAGGGTATTTACCCATTTATACACATTTATACCGGGTATTTTTATTAAGCACCGGGTAAAAATTTAATACTGTTTATAATACTATCCTTAACGTTTTGAGATGTTAGTTTCGATCTTGACTATTGAAGATAAAATATTGATTTCAAATAAAACACAGTTGATTATATTTTAAATCTTTAATCAACATCTATTTTTAACTAAAACACAACAAAATGGCGCAGATCTAGCTAGTTCAAATGCACTTCGAATGAACATGTTCCCGTACGAAAAATACCACGTGGAGTGGGGGGCGAGAGGCTGCGTCCGGTATTATGGGGACTGCTAGAAACCGCAAGAAACTTCAAAGGCTGGTCAGGTCATGTGTTTTAAACATGACGAAAAAGGAATTGGTGTTTTTTCCATTTTTAATCAAATAATTCATTTTGTGAATTTTAATTGGATAGTCTTTGAGTACCAAATTTATTTTAAAGCAATAACATAAGAAAAATGAAATCAAAAACAATTAAAAATAACGATTATTTACAACGCGCGGGCAACGACGGCCGGCCTGCCGACCATCGTCTGTTGACCCGTTCGCGTCAGCTGGGCGATAAGTACCTACGTTAGTCTGCAAAGTGCAATAAGACCCCATTTATTTTCCTTTTACAACTGAAATGAAATGTGCGTGTTTAAGGTGCAGTTAAGTCCAACGACTATCGATAGCATCAAGTTATGTTATGGTTCAGATAACGCGTATAAAATGAAAATATTATTATTAATATATTAAACATTAATGATGTTGCCCAACCAACTCGCAAGCCAACTCAACACAATACAGCCCTGAGTCTAACCGGGCGTGAGCCTGGCGAGCGCTGCCATCAAGGCCCCAAACGCAAACAGAGGGTGTAGGAAGCAAAACAGTCTAAGGTTTGGGAGCAAGCAGGTGGGCAACAATTTCCTATTGGGGACCCGAGTCCCCTCCCCTCTTACTAGCACGAGGCGGGAGATGGCCTTGCGCCAACGGATCCCAAGCACCACCATAAGTGGAGTGGATAGCCGAGCCGATGGGAGAGGGGGTGGCGTCGAAGGTAAGGAGTTCACCCGATCCCTGCCACGAGCATGGGCGCATACAGGGTGGTGACCGAACCACCCTAGCGTAGGTTATCGGTGCCCAATGGCACCCGCTGCAGGCCGATTGTCGCCTCCAAAGGCTCTACTTCTCTTAGACCTCCTCCCCGAAGGGACAGGATCATGAGTTACAAGATAAGAAATGGCCCCCTGGTCGGGCCCTTTTTTTAACTGTAATTATTATTATTATGTTAAGTGTTAGATTAAAAATGAAAAAGACACGAATTCCTTTTTTGTCATTTTTAAAACACTTGACCTGACCAGCCCTTGAAGTTTCTAGCGGTTTCTAGCACTAGCAGTCACCTTATATTTTGCCCGTGCGACGTTGCCAGCTTGCAGTAACAGGGAGAATGATAATTACATTACCCACTTTATACAGCGTCATTTGAATTATATGATTTTTATGAAATAAAATAAATAAGGCCAGCGGCCCGGTCGGGATTCCAGCTAGACTACTTAGGGTCTGTGCGCCTGAATTGTCTCCGATTCTAACGCGTCTGTGTACCGCCTTTCTATTCTTACTAGAGCGGCCTCATTCCTGGAAGCTTGCAAATGCCAATATGGCTTTCGGCGGGGCCGTTCCACGGGGGACCTTCTGGTGTACGTTACTCATTGCTGGGGCGAGGCAACCGAGAAGCATGGCGAAGCGCTTGCCGTGTCGCTTGATATATCGAAAGCCTTTGACCGGGTCTGGCACGCTGGCTTGCTGAGCAAGCTTCCAGCGTACGGCATCTTTGCTGATTTTCGTGTCTGGATTTTGGACTTCCTAAGTGAACGGTCAATCAGAGTAGTCATTGATGGCTGTTCCTCCGACCTCATGGCTATCGATGCCGGGGTCCCTCAGGGTTCCGTTCTCTCTGCTACCCTTTTCTTGGTGTATAATAACGATCTGCTCAAGCCTAGGAATTGTTGGGTATGCAGACGACAGCACGGTCACAAAGAGGTATCTGTCTAGCGCAAGGGTCGGCGGAGAGGAAGTTCGTTTAACGGAAGGAGTCCTTTTACCCTGGCTCCTACTTTACGGGGTGTAGATGTACCAATTACCGACAACTTCGATCGCCTCGGCATGAAGTTGACCTCCAATCTCAACTTGGGCAACAACATCGAAATCAAGGCTCAAACTGCGGCGAATATGCTGGGTGTTCTAAATAAGGTTAAGCGATATTTCACGCCGGGACAGCTTCTAACTCTATATAAAGCACAAGTCTGGTCGTGCGTGGAGTATTGCTGCCACCTTTGGGACGGCTAAGCAAAATATCAACTTGCCGCGCTCGATTCAGTATAACGCAGAGCCAGGAAACGTATAGGTGCCGATAAGCTTGTGAAAACCAAGCTTCACAGTCTCGCTCACCGTCCGTCGCTCAGTTGCATGCTTGTCGGTATTTTACAGGTTGTACTTCGAAGAGTGTGCTTTTGAGCTACACGAGCTCATTCCACCCTCCTCTTTCTAGTATCGGGAGTCCAGACGTACGGCGGGTTACTTACCACTCTTTTGATATTCCACTCATACGCACCAAGCGCTATTCGTTTTCATTCATAATTCGTACAGCCAAGGTATGGAATTCCCTGCCGGCGTCTGTGTTCCCGAGTGCATATAGCCCAACATCTTTAAAGCCCGAGTGAATAGGCTGCTTCTGGGCAAGCTCGCTCCATCGTCGGATTCTTCTTAATCCTACGGATAAGAATGTGGCCAAAAGCAAGCCCATCTATTATAAAAAAGTAGTTTTTAAGGAACCGGGAATAGGTTGACTTCGTAATTCGTATGTCAAATACCTAAAAGAACAAGGAATACCAGGGTGCACGTCCCAGACATGATAATATAATTACAACAGAAATTGAACTAGAAATGTTAACTAACGTATGAACATTTTGAATATCTTAATAAACAAAAGTCGTGCCGCAGCTCGAAAATGAATAGAATCCCACAAAGTATTAGTATTAGACTTAGAATGACTTAAAAATATGCTTTAGTCGGTATGTAATAGTATCTATAACCAAATTCAATAATTGGTTTAAATTAAACTGAGTTTAATTTGTGCGACATAAAAGAGTAGAAATTAAATAATCCAGAACTAAATTCACTCATTTTTTGGCAACATTGATTATCTGTCATTAATGTCAAGTGGTTGTTCAACTCTGTCCGTGGTTACGATATAAATTGTTGTTTTAGTGATATTTCTACATTCCTGGATTTAAAACACTGATAACATGATTATGACCATCCGTGGCAGTTCTCGTAACATAATATATAAGGTTTTTTTGCGTAGTTTGACAGAATTTCAATACGGAACTTTGTTACGTAATCTGGAGGATATTTACCAATATTTACCTACGTACAGCAGATTATACTGGTAAGTAAGTTATAAAAGATGTTGAAAGTATAATTATCTAAAATATGCCTATGCGCAATCGGCTAAATTCAGTGAAAAAATCAGTATTTTTAAATATTTTTAAAAGTTTTGGGGTTATGATATTACAAACAAAAATGTTGGTTATTATAGTTCGACTCGAGAATCTTGAACTTTTGAATTTATTGGGACATTTTATCAAGTGTTAAGGGGTAGAATGTGGTAAGTATAGTAAATTATGTGGGTTGGCTTTTGAATCGAGTCGCCTTAATTTGAAGAAACTAACACTGTGGGGGGGTCTTAGGGGTTCTTAAATAAAGGTTTATTACATTTTAGCTGCCGCTGTTGCGTTAAAATATTTAAAAAACCACTTGAAAGTTTTGCCAAAATCGGCTATAATCACGAAAAATTACACGTTTTTAGGTAATACAATACCATATTAACAGAACCGAAGTGTGGGGACGGGGGGGGCGCAGCCCCCCTACGAGGGGGCTCGGGGGGCGACGCCCCCCTCCATGAAAAAAATCTAAAGAGTTAATTAGGTTAGTAAGTATGTTGACCAAAACGCGCGAGCCGAGCGAGCGAAGCGAGCGTGCCGCGGGAGTGGCCGGCGAAGCGCCAGAAATGAGATTTTTGTAAATTCCCATATTTTTAAAAAGAAACATAACTTAAAAATTACTTGTCTGCGGCAGGAGGGGTAAGGGGGGTACTCCTCTCCACCCCTCCCTTTCCCCCACCAATTAAGGAGACTCGATTCAAAAGTCTTACCATGATACATAACCTCAAAATACAATAAAATTAACATAACTTAAAAACTACTTGTTTGCGGCAGGAGGGGTAAATGGGGGGGTACTCCTCCCCCCACTCCTTACCTTCCCCCCCCCCCACCCCGATTCAGGCGACTCGATTCAAAAGTTTTACCAATTATGTTTATAACTCAGTCCATAGGACTGAACAATTTTGGTTTTGTTATTTTTTATGCATATATGTTTTTATTGTTCTAGGTGTGTCTGAAAGTACTGTGCGGAGAATAGCTAAACAAGGCTCCGAAAATGGAGGAAAATTTTCGACTCCCGCTAAACACAGAAAGGGTCGACTTGCAAAGGAACTCGATGACTTTGATATGTGTGCAATCCGTCAGAAAATGATTTTTTTTAAACTGTAAAAAAAGAAGTACCAACAATATGCAAATTAATAGCTCAATTAAGGCAACTTATTTGCTATGATGGAAGCCGCGAGCATTTGCGAAACTTGAAGAGTATCTGGACTTTAATTTATTAGTTTTATATCTAAATAAAAATAAGTTATATGTACAATGGCCGTTTTCATTAAACGTCAAATTTGACAGAATCAAGCATAGACTATGCGTTATTATGCGTTAACAATACATAACATGAACCACAGAACCGAAATAACCAAACTTGTTCATACTAAAGTAGTCTGTAAGTCTATGAAAACACGGTACAAAGTCAAGTGTGTTTTTGTAGGTGCGGTCTCATGCGACCGCTTGGGGTTGTACTACATACAAACTACTCAAATTAATTATTTTAACGACCTCCTTATCTGAGAGGCGAGCACCCCGGACTTGGCGTCGCCATCTCTGAGGTCCCGGGTTCGATTCCCGGTTGGGTTAATGTAGAAAACCAACTTTTTATATTGTCTCGGATCTGGGTGTTGTGGTACCGTCGTTGTTTCTGATTTCTATAACATAAGTGCCTTAGCTACTTCCTTTATATCAGAGCAATGTGTGAGTGATGTTTTCCAATTATATAAAAATATTAAATAAAAACAAGTATCAAGACCAATTTGATCGACCTATCAGAAACTGCTATTCAATTCACGAGGTAACGGTTATAGACGGCCTGAAGCCTGATATGGAACTAATCTTTGCTATTATTAGTGAGAAGCACATTAAATTTCTATGTTGTGTTGTTTATTTACCGCCTAATTATACTGATGACCAATATCTTTGCGTCTTGACTTGTATAGAAAATGCTATTTTGACATATTCTACCCTTAATGTTATAATATTAGGTGATTTTAATTTAAACTCCTGTAGCGTTAATGTTAAGACAAATTTTGATTCATTTTGTGACTTTTGCGGGCTACAACAACTAAATAATGTGTATAACAATCGTGGTGGCATGTTGGATCTTGTCTTGGGCGATTTTAAACCTAATCAGATTATAGTGTCCGAGGGTGCTGAACCTCTAGTGCCTATTGTTGAGTACCACCCTCCGCTTGAGGTGACTATCCGGTTTCCTTGTAGTGCTCCGGTACTGCCGCCGCCCCTGCCCTCGCCTCCACCCGCCTCACGCTCGGGATCTAACCCTGGCTGGAACTGGCGCAAGGCAGACTTTCAGAGCCTGTACGCGGCGTTAAGTGGTTTAGATTGGTCGGAGTTGTTTATTTTAAAAGATATTGATACAGCAGTAGATTTTTTTTACACTAATCTTTATAATTGTGTCAGCCAGTACGTTCCGGCTAAAACCCGCCGTATGCCGGACCATAAGTACGTATATCCAAAATGGTATAACGCATATATTATAAATAATATTCGTCAAAAGTATTACCATTTAAAACGGTTTAAGGCTGACGGTAATGAAATTAGTAGAGAATTATTTAAATATTATAGATGGCATGTTAAAAATTTAATTGACAATGCGTATAAGCAGCACTTACATTTGACACAAGGAAAAATTGTCGACGATCCGGCAAAATTTTGGGAATTCATAAAAGATAAGAAGAATGACAGGCGATGTATGGATGTTTATTCGTTTGGTGACGTTGAAGTTGTGGGGCAGGCAGCTGCTGATGCTTTTGCAAACTATTTTAGTTTGGTGTTTCAAAAGGAGGTGCCTTTGTTGAATCCTTTAGAGGCGGCACAAGCCGTGAGCTCGCATGCTGATGCCACTTTGATTTCTATCAGCAAAGTAGACAGATCCGATTTGAAAATGGCGTTGAGGCGGCTCAAACCAAGATCGTCGGGAGGTCCCGATGGCATTCCCGTCTTTTTAGCTAAGGACTGTATATCTTCTCTCGAGGATCCTCTCCTGTATCTCTTTAATCTGTCGCTGGCCCACTCACGGTATCCGGAGTTTTGGAAAGTATCTAGGGTCACTCCGGTTCCTAAAGGTGACGCTAGCAATAACGTTTCAGCTTTTAGGCCCATTGCGGTGCTACCGGTATTTGCAAAGATATTTGAGACAGTGTTGTGTTCGCGAATTAATGAACAAATTAGAAATCTTCTACATGATAGCCAACATGGTTTTAGGAACGCACGGTCAACTACTACAAATCTTGTGACTCATATTGACTAAATTTATTCTGAGTTGGATGCTGGTCGGCAGGTGGATACCGCCTACTTTGACTTTGAAAAGGCTTTCGACCTGGTTGATAATGATGTCCTGCTACGTAAATTGGCGGTTTTGGGATTTTCACCAAGTCTGCTCGAGCTTTTTTTAAATTATCTTCGCGATCGACGTCAATTTGTTAGAGTTGGGGGATTTGCCTCAAAAGACTACTACACGAGATCCGGAGTGAGTCAGGGAAGTACCTTGGGTCCATTGCTTTTCCTGATCTTCATCGACGACCTACCCAAAAGCATTAGTGTCTCTAAGTGTTTGCTCTTTGCCGATGACCTTAAATTGAGCCTAGGTGTTGATGATCCATCAGATTGCTTTGCAAAGGGATATCGACGCGGTGAGGGACTGGAGTAGTACAAACCGTCTTCCATTTAATAGCAGTAAATGTAAAATTATTACTTTCACGCGTAAACGCTGCCCACTTAACATAGTTTATAATTTATCTGACGCTCCTCTCGAACGGGTTAGTGACATACGGGACTTAGGATTACAATTGGACTCAAAACTTGACTTTCACAACCATGTGACGACAATATGTAAAAAGGCTAACAAAATGCTGGGCTTTGTTATACGCACTTCATCGCAGTTTGACAATTTGAGTGTTGCAATGGTACTTTACAATGCTTATATACGAAGTAAACTTGAGTATGGTGCAATAATTTGGGATCCCTACGAAGACAAATATATTCTTATGTTAGAAAGAGTACAACGAAAATTTGCACGCTGGATTTACAAGAAAAAGTATGGATACTATCCTTACCTATATCCATCTTCATTTGTAGCTGGTATGGTCGAGTTGGAGACCCTCAAACTCAGAAGAGTAATGCAGATCATCATGCACTATCTGTCAATTATTCACCACAGAATAGATTGTACACATGTATTGGATAAGGTTCGATTACTTGCTCCAAAACGGTTAGGGCGGGATGATGGGGGGACGGTTGCGCCGCGGCGGCGGCCCCGCCTTCTATGGTGCCCTCAGACGCGCACCACATTTGCGGCGCACGCACCTACTATTCGTGCATTACGCCTCATTGGGGATATGATCACCCATGACTATGATATCGACATATTTGCCGACCACTTTAGACAGTTACTTAAGAAAGCCCAATCATTTGTATATAAATTTTATTAATAGTATGACTAAAATGTACCTGGATAGTGACATTTAATATTTGACCTTATTTTATATTTTATTTATTCTAATTTTGATTTTTTTGTAATTTATTGGTAATTATTGTATTGTGACATTGTATTTTGACTTTTATTTTCCTTTCTTTTATTATAATTTGACATTGTATTATATTTCAATAATTATTTTAATTTGGAATGTGCTTGACTCTTTGTGTGATTACTGGTAGCTATTATATTATGTTGTGACATTGTATTTTGACTTTATGACATTCACATTTTTTAATTTTTTTTATTTTTTTCCTAATGTATAACATGTTTACTTGTTTGATTATATTTCGGTGATAGATTCTAATTTTAAACTTGACTAGGTTTGTTTATAATTAGCTTGCTGGCGTTTTGGTCTACACTGTAAGTCAGCAAGTACACCTTTTCTTTAAATAAATAAATAAATAAATAAATAAATAAATTAGGGTTGCTATGTTAACGACAACAGCGCCCTCATTTAATTTCTACTCTTTTATGTCGCACTGTATGAACATTTTGAATATCTTAATAAACAAAAGTCGTGCCTCAGCTCGAAAATGAATAGAATCCCACAAAGTATTAGTATTAGACTTAGAATGACTTAAAAATATGCTTTAGTCGGTATGTAATAATGTAAAGCCCAACGTGAGATTTCAACCCTCAAGTGCACTGTGCTCCAATTACAGAGAGACTTTGATGTACAGGAACAAAGTGACATAAATAATGAACTCGAAGTAATCGGAATTCCAGAAGAAAACACTGAAAACCTAATCAACACAATTATAGTTACATCAAAAAACTTAGGGGTCAACCTAAACGAATCCGAAGTTAGCTTCGCAATCCGAGTTGGTCCAAAATTTAAACCTGTCACCGGAAACCCAACTAAAGCCCGCCCTATACTAGTCAAACTAGTGAGACGCATGAAGCGAGATGAGATTGTAAAGGCCAGCAAAACTCAACGAAAATCAACCACCACAGGTACCACCTCCGCTGGTACCCGCGTGTTCATCAATGAGCGTCTTACGCGAAAAAACAGGCAGTTTTTTCGCGAAGCTCGACACCGTTCAAAAATCCACAACTTTAAATACTGCTGGACCAAGAATAGTGCCATATACGCTCGGCAAGCGGATACCAAGCCTGCAATCCGCTTACAATACCCGGAAGACCTGGACCGTGAGATTGGCCCGGCTGATATTATTCGTGAGTCATGCAAGACAAATGCCTAATTCTATTTGTACCTCTTTTTTATTACTTGTTAAGCCAAGCCATCATATTAACTCTTTTTCATATAATCATTTTAAACTTATACATAACCAGTTAACACTACACAACAACACAAACACATCACATTACACTTTTATGCAACAAAACACCACATACTTATTTACGCAGCATGTCTCAGCACCTCTCGGGCTCTTAAGCGCAGACATACCTTTAATATCTACATATTTCATTTTACGTCAAATATGTTTGATTCAGATATAGATGATATCTTATCCAATAAATGTCTTGCGCTTGAGAGTCCCGAATTGTGTCCTTCTGTTTTGACTTCTGATCTGAATTTTAAGGTCCTTACTCTCAACATAAGAAGCATCCAACACAACTTTGACGACTTCTTAATTACCCTTAAAAGACTTAAAGTAGACTTCGATGTTATTATTTTGACCGAGTGTTGGCTCAATGACAACACTATTCCTCAGCTCCCTGGTTATAATGTATACCGTACGGAGAATTACATTAATAAAAGCGGTGGTGTAACTGCCTACATAAAAAATGTTTGGTCTCCTACTGTTAGTGAACCAATTTGCGATGAATGCAATTACTTAGCAATAACTATAGGTGACATTTTAGTCTTAGGCATATATCGTTCTCCTTCCTTCAGTGATATCAATCAATTTCTTTCCTCGCTTAACAACATTCTAGAAGAGCATAAAAAATTTAAGACAGTTATCCTTGCGGGCGATATTAACATTGATTTACTCAAAGAAAGTCAATGTGAGAGGGTGACAGAATATACGTTACTTATGGCAGAACATCAAATGATTCCCGCAATTACGAAACCGACCCGTTACCAAGCATGCCTTGACCATATATACATTAGACATTCGTCCGATTCGGCACTGGGGCTTGTTTGTAGTAGTAACATAACAGATCACGATATTGTTATTGCTGGTATTTCCACTGCACCCTCATCTCACCGAGTAATTAAAGGATCCCGACCTAGAGTTGACTCTGAGGGTCTGCTTTCCGATCTGACCACAGTAGACTGGACCCCTGTTCTGAGTTGCGACGATACCAATGCAGCTGTCGAGTCGTTCTCCGGCATATTAAGTGAAGCTATAACCAAGAACTCGCGAACTATTACTACAAGTCGATCGCGCAGAAACCTGAAACCATGGATCACCCCTGGTTTAATACGTTGCCAAAAAACACGCGATAGGCTGCATTTGCAAGCCCGAAAAAATCCATCCGATCCTATAAAACAAACAATATACAAGCGTTACAGAAATTTTCTTAACGAACTCCAATATAGAATAAAAAATAAGTACTATGAGGATCAGATCACCATTAACAAAAACAACTCTAAAAAGTTATGGACAACCGTAAAAGATATTTGTAATATTTCGAGCAAACAAAATGGTGCGTCTAATCTCACCAAGGTTAGTTCTGATCCTACTCAATCACTTAACATTGCAAATCAGTTCTTCACAAGTATTGGTAAAAATCTAGCTGATAAAACCCTAACAAAACTCAACACCACAGAGGCAGAACTAGCTTCAAAAGTGAATCCACCGTTTTCCCCGTCAACGTCGTTCTATATGGCACCGACCGACGTATATGAAATAGACTCATTTATAATGGGTTTGAAGGACGAGAGTGCTGCTGGTCCAGATGGTTATATCCCAGTACTAATAAAAAAGATACGACATACTATTGTGAACCCACTGGTACACATATTCAATCTAAGTATCTCTCAAGGAGAGTTCCCTGAACGTTGGAAACATGCCGTAGTAACTCCAGTCCATAAAGACGGTAATAAAGACACTCCATCTAACTATAGGCCAATTTCTCTGCTTAGTATTTTTTCTAAAATGCTCGAAAAAGTTATCAATAGACGGCTTGTGAATTATCTGGAAAGCAATAACTTTATCTCGAACAGACAATTTGGATTTAGACGGAAACTCTCCACGGAGCATGCCGTATCTCTACTAACAGACACTGTTTCTGCCTCCTTAGATCGGAGGGAGCGCTGCATCGGAGTCTTTGTCGATCTCGCAAAGGCGAGATACAGTCTCCAAGTTGATACTCTTGAAGAAGCTGGAAAGTCTTGGGATCAGGGGAACTCCATTAAACTGGTTCAGCAGCTATCTTTCTGGTCGCTATCAGTCTGTACGAGTTGGAAACCTTCATAGTGACACATCACCTATAAGTTTCGGAGTTCCACAGGGCAGTATCCTCGGACCTACTTTGTTCATAGTGTACGTAAACGATCTTCTAGATTTGTCCATACCTGGTGCTACCATAATATGCTACGCTGACGATACGGTTGTACTCTTCCGGGACTCATCCTGGAAAAATGTAGTTGAGCTGACAGAGAAAGGTATGTCCCTCATCAACAACTGGCTTGACCGTAATCTACTGACGCTTAACACAAAGAAAACAACGTTTTTGGCTTTTCACAAAACCAGTGCTTCTTCACCTGGAAACTTGTCTCGATTGATTCTGCACAAAAGTGACATATTAAGAAGAACTATTTGTACCAATGCAACACGAACGTTTGCCTGCGACTGTGAAACTGTAGAAAGGTCTAACTGGGTAAAATATTTAGGATTACACATAGACGAAAATCTGTCCTTCAAAAAGCAAGTATCTTACGTCTCGTCTCGACTCAAGAAGATGTTACATATTGTCAAGTCTCTGAGAGGGTCAGCTCCACCTGACATACTTAAAATGGTTTATGTCTCACTGTGTCAATCTATTCTGATTTATTGTATAGGTGTTTGGGGTGGCTCATGTAAAACTAGCTTCATTGAACTAGAGAGAGCTCAACGTGCTGTTTTGAGAGTTATGCTCAAGAAACCATTCCGATATCCTACGGACTCTCTTTACAAAGAAGGCGAAATACTTCGAGTCCGACAGCTATACGTGTGGCGGGTCGGCTGTGATCAACATAGGAAGGTTATGAACTTGCCGGATTACGAATCTTTGGTTAAAAGGCGCATCTTTAAGGTTCCTCTGCCTGCCGTCCGCACTTCGTTTGCAAAGCGTTTGCCTCTTTTTTCTCACCCGTATGTCTACAATAGTATTAACAGGAAATGTCCCTTAAATAACATCTCCTTATGTAAGGCCAAATCATTAATTAAAGCCTGGCTGATGGATCTAAACTACATACAAACAGAAAAACTTCTTCCGTCTGCTGGGTGACTTGCTGTTTACACTCATCACGACACACATTTTCACACACCTAACACTACTCATTCACACTATCATACCCACTTTTTTAATGTAATTTTAAATTGAATTGGCTTGTTTGTTTGTTTTTTTTTTTTAATGCTTAATCGAAGATTCTTTTCTTTAAGTACCTATAACTTTTTTATAACTTTTTTAACTTTTGAATTTTTTTAGTTTACAAATTTTTTGTATCAGAACCGGAGCTCCATACAAAGTTTAAATCAAGTAAATTCGGCAGATCGCTCTCTGGTTACAGCGTTTCAGGCCTGCGAGCCTTGTGCGGTGACCACTGAAATTACCTGATACACTCTAGCTCTTTTAAAAATATGTAAATTTCCTAAATAAGGTCTACTGTGTAACTACTGTGTACTAAATAAGGGCCGTGTGTATATGTAATGTTCTTTGTCAAATAAACGATTATTATTATTAAAATATTATATTAATAGTATCTATAACCAAATTCAATAATTGGTTTAAATTAAACTGAGTTTAATTTTTACCTGGTTTAAATTAAAAATGGGTGAGTAAAAATATGTAAAGTGGGTATTTACCCACAAGTCGGGTATTTACCGGGTAAATGCCCATCTCTACTCATTATCATCAACTATAAGCATAATCATGAACTCTATTATTACGACTAGTATCCATGGGCACGAAATAAATTTATAAAAAAGTGGAGCGGCCGGCGCGTCTAATCAAACAGCTCGATCTAACACCCAATCCATTCTACCGATCGATTGGTCTGGTATAAACTATCGATTTACGTCGACTAATCCAGTTTACCATCGATCGATGTCGTCGATCTATATCGAAATATTTTACAAGCTACATTTTAGCGAAAAAAGAACAACAATGGAAGTTGATAATTCTAATTTTGATAATACCGACGAAGTTCAGTACGAGTCAGAAAAGGAGATCTCCATTCGTAATGATACCTACTCCGGTCGTTAGTAAGCAAAAGCGAAACTCTATACCTCAATTGAGAGCGTCGTCTTCTGCGGGAGGATCCAGTGGTAGTAAGGCGAAGAAATTATCTAAATCCCGTCAACGTTCCAAACATTGTGGATTTGACATGGAGCCGCCTTTTTCTCCTCCTCATTCTGTAGCGGCGTCCATTTTCAGATAGACATAGACATAGACATTTATTTTATTTACTACATAAGCACACATAAATACATTTACAAAAAGCGAGAAAATGTAAAATTACAAAATAAGAAGAAAAAAATAAAAATAAGAAAATAAACGAACAGGATTACATTGACATGGAAAACAAGATACTTATCATACATTTGACAGTACATATAAAATTTAAAAAGAAACAAAAAGCAAAAACTAAAGAACAACATCTATAGAAGTAGGTATGTGTGGTACAGCACCAAATGGGTCTCGACTCAGCATAAGCCTACTGCGTTAGCAGTAGACGCTGTTATTTTGTCAAAACCGGATTATCCAGCCTCAAGGCCTCGTGAGAACATGATATTACAGTAAAAGTTGTGCAATGATAAAAATATAATTATGTTGTGAAATATAATATAATTAAATAGGCAATTCAATAAGGAAATAAAATTATTTAAAAGAAAATTAAAAATTAAAAAAAATTCAATAATAGTAATAGTCGATGCGTAAATATCAATGAATTGAAATCAAAATGGACGGTCACGTAATACCTACTATCTCCTAATCTACTTAAACTAACATATGAAGGCCGCGCTGCAGCTGTTCGCAACAGATAATCCACTCTTTTGTTTTTCCAGTACATATGCCTTAAAGTGCTTTTCAAAGGATAGCTTAGGTTTTTGCCGAAGAGGTGGAGGAATGTTATTCCAACATTTAGTTGCCTGGTAACGAAAGCTGCCCCTGAATGCTACCGTTTTGTGTTTGCAATAATGCAGCAAGTCTCTTCTCGGTCTTGAATTGTACTTGCTGTTGGACCTAGAGACCTATCGATCGAGTCGACTAATCCAATCTACCATCGATCGATGCCGTCGATCGACGATTGATCGATTGGTCTAGTAGTAACACCCTAATATCCGGCGTGAAGTAATAGCCCTTGGTACTGTTGTGTTTCGTTCGGCCAGTCCAGTGAGGGTTTCGGAGGCCTCCCCCCCCCCCCTCACAATCCCTATTCCTTCCTTAAAGGCCGTCAACGCATCTGCGACTCCTCTGGTGTTGCGGGTGTCTATGGGCGGTGGAGATTACTCTCCATCAGGTGAACGGCCTGCTCGTTAGCCTCCTTCTATTATAAAAAAAAATTGTGTAGTACAGTGAAGTGAAGAGAAATACTTTTTACTATTCATATTCCCGCCCATATTATTAAGATTCAAATTTGAACTACGACTGTAAAATTTTTACTGTAAAAAAAGATTTTTCAAAATGTTTGGAACAGAGCCTTGAATATTTTGTAGGCTCCCAGTTATCACGTCTAATAGCTTTAACCCATTCACGTCTTATTTTCGGGCATTTTGGAAACCTAAAAAAAAGAATTATAAAAAGAATATTAGTAATATCGATAAAGCTTTGATACACAAATACGTACATCACTAATAATTATGCCAAAAACAAAGCCTTTAAATTACATTTAATTAAGGTTTAAAACCTGATTCTTATGAATAGTGTACGATATAGTATGATTTAGAATTAGCAAAATTTAATGCTTTGCCGTTTTAATTATTAAAAAACTCATAGTAAAGCATACATATTATGAGAAATCACTAACGTATGAAATGATGATTCCTGGTTTTTTTTTTTTTATAGCAGAAGGAGGCAAACGAGCAAGCGGGTCACCTGATGGAAAGTAATCACCGCCGCCCATGGACACCCGCAAAACCAGAGGAATCGCAGGCGCGTTGCCGGCCTTTAAGGAAGGAATAGGCTCGTTTCTTGAAGATCCCTAAGTCGTAACGGTCCGGAAATACCGCCGCCGAGAGCTGGTTCCACAACACTGTAGTTCGAGGCAAGAAATTTCTTGAAAAACGCACAGTAGTAGACCGCCATCCATCAAGGCGATGTGGATGGAATGAGAGTCGATTGCGTGTAGTGCGGTGAAGGAAATTAGCGGCAGGGATCAAGCCGAACAATTCCTCAGAACACTCCCCATGATATAAACGGTACAATATACAGAGAGACGCAACGTCTCTCCGAAGAGCCAGTGGATCGAGCCGACCCGAAATAGCTCTGCGTTGAATGCGGTCAAATGGAAGGAGTTGGTATTGGGGTGCTCCAGCCCAGAGATGGGAGCAGTATTCCATATGCGGCCTGACCTGTGCTTTATACAGTTGTAAACGGTGGGCCGGCGTGAAATACTGACCCGCTCTATTAAGCACACCCAGCTTTTTCGAAGCTAATTTAGCTTTACCTTCCAAATGACCACGAAACTGAACGTCACTCGAAATATCGACGCCAAGGATTCCAATAATCGGATTGGTATCAAGGGGAGCTCCCTCAAAGTTCAGAGGTACGACGAAGGGATGTTTTTTCGCGGTAAATGCGCAAACTTGTGTTTTGGAGGGGTTAAAGCGGACTAGGTTATGTCGGCCCCAATCCGAGACATGACTTAACATGTTCTCGGTGTCAGTCACAAGTTTATTCCGGCTCTCGATGACGCTTTCCAGAGAAATATTAGCTCGCCCGGTGTAGAGCGTATCCCCAGTACTGTCATCCGCATAGCAATGAATGCTGTTGTTATGCAGCATGTCATTGATATGCAGAAGAAACAAAGTAGGGTAGGTTTGTATATTACACATTACACAAATAACACAAACACTAAGATTACTTATTATTTCACTATTATTTCACACCATCCAGCAATGTTTTGACCGAGCAGTCGGTCATGAAATGACACGTCTCACACCAACAGTGCGTCGCTGCCAAACGTACATTCACTATCTCTTTTACTCATATCACACTACAGTCATACAGACAGAGATACAAATACTTTACTTTGATACACGTATGTAAAAGCGGCAACGTCGTAAGACTCTGTCCATGTAATATTTGGTCCGAGATTAAAACGATATATTTTAAAAAAAGCCGCCCGCCGCGTCATATCGCACCTCGTCGCGCCGCCGCGCAAACTCGTGGCTAAGGGCACCTGCTCTACAGCCTCAACCGTCATTAATATCAAAAAAAGTGTAATATGATAAAATGTTCCATAATGCAATACCGAGGTGCTTTTTTTATTCGGCCCCGTTCTTGAGATATCGGCAATTTTCTGAGAAAACACGATTTATCGGTCAAAAAAGTTGGTTTTTTTTAAATTTCCAAAAATAGTTTTTGACTTTTCCAAATATATTTTTACATAATTTTAAACCCCTTCCAATTCCGCGTCTTTTGAGCCCTTATACGTCCTCGTGGCCTTAAACCTCAGGGTATCACGGGCGAGTCGCACTTTCAGCGAAAATGGGGGCCCTACTGGAGCGAACGAAAAAACATTTTCAATGTTAAAATAGTACCTAGCTTTAAGTATCTAATAACCTTACAAAATATATTCAAAGTATCGAGGTAATAATAATGTTATTAAAATTAACAAAGGACAATGGCGAAATCATTGCTGAACGAATTCATAAGCGTCTATAAATTTCACTATTACAACTATGGATTAAATAAATTCGTAAGATTTTTGAAACCATAGGAAAATTGTATCTAAGTCTCGAAATAAAAACAAGTGTTTAAAAGACACGTAAATTACTAGTCTGGCCAACAAACGCCTGACCAGAAAAAACGCGGCAATTAAAAAAAAATCATGACTGGGTAATAATAACACAGGGGTCACTCACACAGCTGCAATTTTCTCAGAAAAATTCTCAGAACATTAATTGTTCTGAGAATTTTTCTGAACAGATATTGTTCTGAGGAAAAATTTCAATTTGACACACGACATGACAAGTAGTGCTGTTCTGTGCAATGACGACAATTTTTTTTCTCATAAATAATAGCTTCGTGCGGTCAGCACATTTAGCCAGTATATTAAAGTGAATATTTTCTTTGCATAAAGTCGCAATAAAGTAGATGATAATGAGTGATAATTAACGTTTAATGGTAAATGATATTCCTCCAAACCCCTTGAGACCTCGGACCAAATATCAAAAGACGGACATGCTAAAAATATAAAGAAAGAGTCTTTAGATTTTTAGCATGTCCGTCTTTTGTTAGTGTGCAGCTTTCTATCTGTACATGTGTGCGTGACTAAGGATGTGACTAGTATATCGATATAATCACTTTAATGTGGTGTGTACCTAGTTCGTTATTATAATTGGGGGTTAAAGTTACTCACGTCCGTATGTTTACCCTTTAGACCCTACACGTGACCCCTGGGTGGTGCTAAACGAGTGACACTGACTGAGTGGTAGAGCCACGCTGCGTTGAAACACGCATTGGGCCGGCTCGCCCGGCGTAAATACCACCCACTCACTAAGGGTGTTACCAGACCAGAAGTTGATCGACTGGACTGGATCGACGGATACCGTTTGACTAACCAATCGATCGACGACGGTTGGTCGACGTTGATCGATAGGTGTGGTAGCTTTAATCGATCGACGGATACCGTTCGTCTAACCCATCGATCGACGGTCGGTCGACGTTGATCGATTAACCCTGGCTAAATTCCATCAGTTTCTTTCGAAATGTATTCAGCAAAGGACTCGTTGTTCTTGGCCAGTACGATGTTTCTCGTACTATTATTACGGAGACGCAAACGCAGAAGAATCTGGATGCGGCCGTTTTTTTAAATCCAACGATCGTTTATTTTATCCAAATGACATTTTAAGCAGCGGTTTTAGTTTTTGTTTTTTTTTTGCGTAGCGATTGTCATGAATTTCGAAGTTATTTTTTTATAACACAACAGAAAACTAGCTTCATTGAAAAATACCTTGGGGGGAGGGGGATGGAGGGGGTACGGTAATGGTAACATAGTAGAATATTTGTTTTTTTTTCCTAAAAATAACCAAAAATAACCTCAAAATAAATATATCTTGGAAACTATGCATTTTTGCACTTTGGCTCCCCTCGCCCTCCCCTTCCCCCCTTTTTTGGTGTTGCTTAATCTAAAGTGCTTCCCAAGGTGTTTGGGGGGAATATTATTTAGTATTTAAACGTTCATATTATTAACATCACTCATTATCATCAACTTTAAGCATAATCATGAACTCTATTATTACGACTAGTATCCATGGGCATGAAATAAATTTATAAAAAAGTGAAGCGGCCGGCGCGTCTAATCAAACAGCTCGATCTAACACCCAATCCATTCTACCGGTCGATTGTCGTTCGACATCGATCGATTGGTCTGGTAGAAAATATCGATCGACGTCGACTAATCCATTTTACCATCGATCGATGTCGTCGATCTATAACGAAATATTTTACAAACTACATTTTAGCGAAAAAAGAACAACCATGGAAGTTGATAATTCTAATTTTGATAATACCGACGAAGTTCAGTACGAGTCAGAAAAGGAGATCTCCATTCGTAATGATACTCCGGTCGTTAGTAAGCGAAAGCGAAAGTCTATACCTCAATTGAGAGCGTCGTCTTCTGCGGGAGGATCCAGTGGTAGTATGGCTAAGAAATTATCTAAATCCCGTCAACGTTCCAAACATTGTGGATTTGACATGGAGCCGCCTTTTTCTCCTCCTCATTCTGCAGCGGCGTCCATTTTCAGATGTGATAGTGTCTACCAGACCTATCGATCGACGTCGACTAACCCATTCAACCATCGATCGATTGGTCTAGTAACACCCTAATATCCGGCGTGAAATAATAGCCCTTGGTACTGTTGTGTTTCGTTCAGCCAGTGAGGGTTCCGAAGGCCTTCCCCCTCATAATTCCTATTCCTTCCTTAAAGGCCGGCAACGTATCTGCGATTCCTCTGGTGTTGCGGGTAGATGGGCGGCGGAAATTACTCTCCATCAGGTGACCCGCCTGCTCGTTTGCCTCCTTCTATTATAACAAATAAAATAATAATTGTGTAGTAAAGTGAAGAGCAATACTTTTTACTATTCATATTTCCGCCTATATTAAGATTCAATTTTGAACTACGACTGTAAATTTATTACTGTAAAAAAGATTTTTCAAAATGTTTGGTACAGAGCCTTGAATATTTTGTAGGCTCCCAGTTATCACGTCTAATAGCTTTAACCCATTCACGTCTTATTTCCGGGCATTTTGTAAACCTAAAAAAAGAATTATAAAAAGAATATTAGTAATATCGATAAAGCTTCAATACACAAATACGTACATCACTAATCATTATGCCAAAAACAAAGCCTTTAAATTACATTTAATTAAGGTTTAAAACCTAATTTTCATGGATAGTGTACGATATAGTATGATTTAGCAAAAATTAATGCTTTGCCGCTTTAATTATTAAAAATCTCATAGTAATGCATACATAGGTATTATGAGAAATCACTAACGTATGAAATGATAATTCCTGGTCTTTCACACCTCCTTTTGTTGTTCTTGACGAACAATAAACAGCTGAACAAGACATTATGTCAATTGTATATTACACAAATAACACAAACACTAAGATTTCTTATTATTTCACTATTATTTCGCACAATCCAGCAATGTTTTGACCGAGTAGTCGGTCATGAAATGACACGTTTCACTCCGACAGTGCGTCGCTGCCAAACGTACATTCACTATCTCTTCTACTCATATCACACTACAGTCATACAGACAGAGATACAAATACTTTACTTTGATACACGTATGTAAAAGCGGCAACGTCGTAAGACTCTGTCCATGTAATATTTGGTCCGAACTTGAGACTCAATAAAGCTGTGGGACTTTATTGAGATCTCACACCACAGACATATATCATACGGACTTCTTGAGAGAATTTGAAAAGTGATGTTGCACTGTTTTGTTTTATTTGCCTGTTCAGTCACGGAACAAATATAAAAAAAAAATTAAATTAAATTGTCATGGACTTCATGGCGGGAAAGTGAAGCGTCATGTCTGCAGTTTTGTTTTATTTTCTAACATTTGTGTTTTTTCGAATATTAATGTGAAATAATAGTGGATTATTAACCGTTAAGTGTTTGTGAACGTGTATGAGTGTTAGCAAATGAAACAAAACAGTGCAACATCACTTTTCAAATTCTCTCAAGTAGTCCGCGTGAGACCTCAGTAAAGTCCCACATCTTTACTGAGAACTCAAGGGGTTTGGGGAACATCATTTATTATTCATCTTAATCACCATTCATTATCATCAAGGGGAAAAAAAAAACAATTAAAAAACTAATGACTAGGCAGTATGGCTCAGACCTTAGGCTGTTCCTTCATGGAACAAATATAGACTTCTTGGCGGGAAAGTGAAGCGTCATGTCTGCAGTTTTGTTTTATTTTCTAACATTTGTGTTTTTTCGAATATTAATGTGAAATAATAGTGGATTATTAACCGTTAAGTGTTTGTGAACGTGCATGAGTGTTGGCAAATGAAACAAAACAGTGCAACATCACTTTTCAAATTCTCTCAAGTAGTCCGCGTGAGACCTCAGTAAAGTCCCACATCTTTACTGAGAACTCAAGGGGTTTGGGGAACATCATTTATCATTCATCTTAATCACCACTCATCATCAAGGGGAAAAAAACAAATAAAAAAACTAATGACTAGGCAGTATGGCTCAGACCTTAGCCTGTTCCTTCATGGAACAAATATATATAAAAAAAAAATTAAATTGTCATTGTCAATCTGTTACTGTCGACTGTCATTCGCATGCCTTCGCTTCCCTCCCTTCCAGCGTTGCCAGACGTGCGATAATTATCGTAGATCCACGATAATTTCGAGGGGCATGCGATAAAAAATAATAAGTAAGTATCGCACGATAATTTGTATAATTCGTCGACTTTCCACGATATTTTTTGTCAGATCTACGATAATTTTGTGACAAACCTGGTTTAGCATCAGTCGTTCAGTCACAGTTTGGAAATAACGAAATTTAAGGTACCAGAGTCAGTCCTTTTTGTAGGTGATGAGCTTTCTTTTTTTTTAGCTCGTGACGTTGGATGTTACCATATTTGGAGTGCCCAGTCGTATAAATTCTGTCTTTTGAATGCGATAAAAACACGATAATTGCAGTAAATCTAGGATAGTTTTGACCTACGGATCTGGCAACACTGCTCCCTTCCTTCGTGTAGGTTGAACGTTGTTTCTTTTCTCTCTTGCCTGGTGCATATTAATATTGACTTGTGCGACGAAAATGGATACCGATGACGATACTTCTAACGACAACCACGGCCTGACTATAGACTCTGTACCCGTTTCTGACACTGACCCTGGCGCTTCTTTGGATACCGAACCCGCTACACCTGATAACCCCTGCATTGTTATGAATCTACCCGCTTCTGTTGACGAGGAAACAATACATTGTGTAAATTGTGGCCTCAATGTTACACGTAGGAGGAGACATACTCTTACCCTCGCTGAAGTACAATCAATTATACAGCGTTGGATTGCACCCCAAACAGTAAGTTAAGTACCTACCTATATTGTTTTAGGTTTATTGGTAAACTTCTTACTACTTCTTACGGTTCTAAATTCCAAAGGGGACCCCCGAATTTGAGGGGCAGGGGAGGGGGTTGGGGTAGGGGGGGTATACCCCTCCCCCCTTCCCAAAGCGCCAAACTCGGAAACGCATACTTTTTTTAATCGAATTTTCAATTTTTCAAATTGCTACTAACCTATCACTTGACCTACAGGGGTAGGGCAGCTACTATTTCTGTAATCTAAAAATCCCCCTTTAGGTAGGGAAAGGGGAGAGAGTATGTATAAAAACGTCGCACATACAATAACGTAGTTTCTGGCGCTTCGCCGGCCGCTGCCGCGGCATGCTCGCTTCGCTCGCTCGGCTCGCGCGTCTTTGGTCAACATACTAACCTAACCTAACCTAATTATTAACTCTGCACTTATTTCATGGCGGGGGGCTTCGCCCCCTGAGCCCCCCTTACTGGGGGGGATGCGCCCCCCCACCAGCCCCCTGCTTCGGTTCTGTTACTATTGTAAGTACTTGTTGGCAAAAGAGCTGTCACTTCACTATACAAACTAATGTTAACCTACAAATTAATTATTTTCAATAATTTATTGTGAGAGTCCTATTTAATTCCGAGCGATAAAAATTCGTGTGCTTGATCCTAATTAGGAGTTCTTTACGCAAAAAAAAATCACCTCAAAATTCGATGGCTCCCTTTGGAATACTGAGCCTCGATTTCCGATGGGTACATGCATGCATAGCATAATACGACCACTACAATTTGTAGCCGCTCACTTGTATCGCGAAAAAGACAAGTCAGTGGGTAGGTGGCAATCGCTTGATAAAGCACATGACGCAGCTAAGTTCATGACACTGCCCTGGGCCTCAATCACACTAAGCACTAACGATATTACCAAAACTAAACCTTTACCGTTCTGCCGACTTCGTATAGTGCTATCGTGTGTGTCAAACGCGGTAGCACTATAAAAGTATGTCTAACAACTGCGTTTCAGTTGTGGTTTGGTTAAGATTATTTAGCGAGATAGCCCTTGGTAAAAATACATAATTACCAAAATGGTGATTGATACACTACAGTACTACTTAGTCGTACTAACTATAGTGTATCAATCACGGTTCTGTTAATTAAGTATTTTTACCTGAATGGTGTCATGGACTTAGCTGTCATGTGCATAATTGTAGTGGTTGTGTAGTAAATTCAGTTTGGTTTGGTAGTAGTGTTCTTACAGTTTTTTTTTATTGTCAACAGATCGCACATGACACCTTCTTGTGCCATTCGTGTTGGACTGTAGCATTGAGAGAAAGTAGACAAGTCTCCTTGGAAGAACCTTCAACAGTTACTGGAATTACTCATCACAGGCAATTATGTGTTAATTGTAGATGCTCATTGTTGAGATTAAGATCTCATCAACTTCGCAGTGACACAGAAAGGGAGAGACTAATAACAAATCTTATGGCAGAATGGATTACCCCACGTCAAGTAAGTCTTTATTTATCTAACTAAATCTCATTGTTATTTCACATTCTCATAGCGAAATTGACTAAGCCACCCAATGTTTCTTGGTAGGTATTTAATGTGCTTAGCATAAAACTAGAACTGGTCAATGAAATAATAACTTACCTCCTTAACATAAGCACTCATGAAATAGCACAACAAGATATTCTAAATAAATTATTCTAAACAAATCTCACCAGGGAATTGTTCTGACTTCTGACTTATTGCTTTTATTTATGACGTTGGATCATATTTTTTATTTTTGTTTTAGTTGAGTGCAACTGATACCATATGTCATCCCTGTTGGCAAAGAGCAGATAGACAAGCTACTCGACAAGCTGCTTGTAATGCAGAAGGGAATAATCCAGAGAGAATGGGAATAATCCACTTACCCAATTATAGAAGAGCAGTGGACACACAAACTCACTGCTTTTATCCTGGATGTGATGCTAACCAAAGGTTACAGGTTCCAACTTGGCTTAGAGTATATTTTTTCACAGAATATAATTATTATATTCCAAAAGACTGTAGAATATGCTACTTTCATATAAACAATAATGATATTGATGTACTCCAGGATGCAGCACCAATCCACACATTTACTACAGACCACATACAGGACTTTGCATCCTTTGTTAAGGGGGTGCCGCGTGAACGCAAAAAAAGACATAAGTCTTAATAATGAAAGCAAAATTCAAAGCAAAATCAATCTTATTGATATTAGTAATAAGATAAATTCTGCTTTGAAGTTTCAGACCTAGTAATTTAATTAGAGCAATGTTTTTATTCTGCAAAATGGGCAACCATCACGCACTTGTGTTAAAAATATAAATTTATTTTTTGTTCTTGAAAAGTTACAATTTTCTTTCACAGTAGTTACAAAAAACCAACTACGTGTAACAACAATTGACTCTGATAAATATAAAAAATTTAAGGCTCTGGTTTGTGAAAAAAAATTATTTGGACATACGTTTACTCCCATAAGTGAAAGGCCATAAAGAATCGTAATTAAAAACTTGCATCATTCCACACCTGTTGATGCAATTAAAAACTATTGAAAGTACTGGAAATGTTCTAAGGGACGAGATCATAACAGCTAGACATGGACCTACTAAGACACCTCTATCGAATTGGTTTGTTAACCTTGTTCCTGGGCCAGCAAATGATGATGTAAAAAATCCTAAATACGTCTACAACACATCTGTATTAATTAAAGACCCTAAACGTAAGAAAACAGTACCACAATGCAAACATTGTCAACAGTATAGACATACCACAAACTACTGCCTACACCATATTGATGTGTTAAGTGTGCAGAAAATCACAACACTGCAGACTGCACAAAAAAAGATAGGATAGATCCAGCAAAATGTGCCCTGTGCTTGGGTGGTCATGCTGCAAACTACAAAGGTTGTGTAAAGTCTTTCAAGAAATACTTTTGTATTTACTATTTATTATTTAGAAAACTACTCACAAGAATACCACCAAACAGAGTGAATAACCAGAATAAAGAAATGAATATTACCAATAAAATAGATAACCAGGATAAACCAACAAACATTAAGGACAACCAACCAACCAACAAACAAACATTTGTTCAACCAGAAATAACATACGCGCAAGTCACATCAGGTACCAATTTAGATATAATCTTAGCCAAGCAAGCTGGAAAGCTAGATCGTTTAATTGACCAAATGGGTACCCTCATGAGCCTCTTGACAACACTTGTCAATAAACTGGTTGTTTAAATAGGCCTAAAAATTGCAACCTGGAACATCAACGGCCTACTGGGCAAGAAGCATGATGCGCAAATCTTAAGGGGGTCCTGCACGAAATTGTGAAAATTTACGTATTTTTAAGTCACTGTACACAATGCGCTGAATTACTTAAATACATTAAAAGAACTTAAGTAAGTAAGCCTAAGGCCTTGTTGAAATTTGAAACAAATTCTTCAAACAATAACAAACAATACGTAAATCTAATGACTCCTAAAAACATTTTTTTTTCGACAACTTTCTTAATTTTACGCATGAAACAATAATTCTTACATGAAAATATTTGTATTGATATACCGCAGGGCACCCCCTTCTTTGAAATGTAAATTTAAATTTTTAACACAAGCTCGTGATGGTTTTGCACATTTCGCAGAATATAAAAAATGGCTCTAATTAAATTACTAGGTCTGAAACTTCAAAGCAGAATTGTTCTTATTATAAATATCAATATGATTGATTTTGCTTTAAATTTCATTAAGATACTTGTCAGTTTTTGCGATCGCGCGGCACCCTCTTAATATTTAGTACTAAATGTAGTACCGTCAAAGCGCCTTACTTGAGACATTTTTGGAATTCAGGCGATTATTAAATTTTACTGGGTCAACAAATTCTGATAGTATTTACATTTATAAACGAGTCTTACCTTTGTTTATCCAAAAAATGTTTATGAAAACTCATAGATACAACACAGATTTTTTTATTTTTTTATTTTCGCTGTCTCATGTTAACATCTATAAGTGCCATACTTGATACACCACACATAATATATGAACGTATCATGAATAGAATGTAATTGAATACTTGAGACAATAAAAAGATTCAAAAGCAGCATTACCAACTTCTTTTTTTTTTTTGGACAGTTGGTTTCATTTTTTGTGGTTCAAAAATAAAACAAGCACCGTATAGCTCAATGTTAAATAATATTTATTAAAATCAGTTTAAAACAACATAGTACACTTATTTAGCAATGCAGTGAAAATAAACAGAAATACTTTTCTAAAGTAAAACAAGGAAAAAATTATGAAACAAAAATAAATCTTACATAACTTGAAATCCTGTAAGAATCATATTCCAATGGTTTCATATATGGTGGGTATAATTGTTAGAAAGAAAGTAAAACACTTTTGGTTTAGCTTTACAAGCTAATAATTACAATAATTAAAAATTACAAAAATAATCAGGTATATCAGTTGGTAAAATGGGACGTTTCAAGTTGACAACATGTATCAAATTGACTACACATTATGTAGGTATTTGTACTTATAACTAATAAACAAAAAAAAATACTTTACTTCTAATCAGTCGTCAGTCATTATTAAACAATATTTTTTTGTAATAATTTACTATACTTATCTGTCAATCAGTCTTCAATATTAGTGTGTAACAATTATTTATTTTACTTAAAACCAATCAGTCTTCATTATTAAAAATATTTGGCCTTATGTTACCTACATTAAAACTATAACGACCTCTTTTCATCATTACTGGCTTCACAACTGATATAATTTGTTGAGAGTTAACAGTCATAATGTCATCTACAGAGGGAAATACATAAATTCCTTTGTTTGTAGTCCTCAAAAACTTACAGGAATACTCATTCTCATTTAAGATTCTAATTATCTGAGCAAAAAACTCCTTTACCATTGGTTTATTTTTGAAACCCTCATATATCAGGTGAATTTTTACAAAGTCATCAATTGATGGCTGGGGAATTACGTCATCCTGATCTTTTATGGAAGATGACGGTTTCTGTGCTGATTCAGATATTTTCGACTGCGAAATTATGTCTTCTTGATCTTCATTAGAATGTAATGATTTCTGTTGTGATTGCGACAATCTTGGCGGCTGGGAAACTATTTTGTCTTGATCTTCGTAATCTAAATTTGCATGTTTTCTTTGTAGATTTAAATTTTTGGTAGGAATAACATTGAATTGTTTTGTGGTTTGTTCTATTAAGTTACCGAAATCATGAAATTCTGATATATTATCACTGTCAGATGTGTCATGTACCGAATAATTATCAGAAACTGTGGTATCTGTATCTTCTTCACAGGTTGTTCTCGGTTGCGTAATTAAAGGATCCGAATCAATGTTTGCTTCCAAATAGTCTTCTTCAGCATCATAAATTCCCACGTCAACTTCTTCAATATTTTGAGTATTTGAAGGATTTGTAATATCGGAGACGTAAGGCTTTGACCTGCCGATGCTTGCAATTTCTTCTTTCTTACTTTAAGTGGAGCTGATGTATTAAGACGACTTTCTTTTAAAAAACTTTCGAACGCACTCGCCCATTCTTTAGAGGTGCTATTATTTGTCGGAGTTTCAAGAGGAAGCTTGTCCATTACTGTTTGTTTGTTTAGAGGGCAAATTCCAGCTGCACGAAAACCTGATTTCAAATTCTCTGAAGACGTCAATAATTGATCCATTGATCGTTTTAAAAGTCGCGGAAACTGATCTTTAGGAATGCAGCCCCTGGTTTTCTGCTTCCATTCTAATAAAGTTTTTCGCCATATCGCTTTTAGTGGACGGAAATAAGCGACGTCGAGCGGTTGAGTGAGGTGTGAACTATTTGCAGGGAGAAATATGAAACGAATATCCATTTCCTCACATTTCTGTATTACCTTTACAGACAGATGACTAGCCAGGTTATCTCCCAGTATTGCTTTTCGACCTTCACCTAAAGAATTGAAATATGGTACGACCACTTTGAAAAACCAGTCCTCAAACGTTGTACTGTCAAACCAACCGCTTCTCGTTCGATTGTAGCATGTATGAGCTGGCCCTCCTGTCAACCAGGAATCGTAAAGGTGCTCAGCTTTATATACTACATATATCGGTAGTAAAACTCCTGATGCTGATCCTGCAAACATAACCGATGTGCTTGACTTCGATGTGTCAATGATATTTTTTGGACTTTTGAAACCTCTTCTTACTAATACTTTTGTTTTCCCTGGGTCGTCGGTAAAATTAGTCTCATCAAAATTCACAGTTGCTTCTGGTTTCACCCCCTCCAAGCTAACCATTAGATTATCAAAATAATCAGATATCGTTTCCGGATTAACCAAGGCCCTTGCTCTCTTAATGTTCTCACAAAACTTGTGTGAAATTTCATGCTTGTTTCGGTCTAAAAATCCTTTCAACCAGAATCTGCCCGGCAAATTGTTCTTAAATCTAGGTTCAGTCTTTCCCTTCGTGTCAAGATAGTGCTTTACAATAAGTGTCAAGTCGAAGGCTGATATAGGGAATCCCCATTTTCCGCAAAGGATTAAGGCTTCGACAATTATATTTTCATCTTCAATTGAAAAAACTGTGGGTCTTCCAACATTCTTCATGTGTTTACCACGCACTTTTCTTTGCACAGTTGCTGGTGGAATACCATATTTCTCTGCAGCTTTTCTGATTGACATACCTCTTCGCACCGAAGCTACTGCGTTGTCAACCAATTCATTGGAGTAGTTACGGTATGGCCGTGACCCAACTTTCTTCTTATACCGTCCCATGTTCTGTTCAAAAATCAAAATAATGATTTAGTTAGGCCTTCGACTATTGTGTCAATTTTTTTCTTTTTTCAATGAATTCTTTCAAACCATAGTGATTCAGCTAAAATCGTTATCAAATAAGTATTGTAGATAATATGGACGTGCACTAAAAGGATTTGTCAATATTTTTAGGATCAATGAATGAGAATAGACCATACTTACCTACTTAATTCTCATTTTTATGAAAAGATTGCTCATTAATCGCAAAAATATTGATAAATCCTTTTTAATTCACGTTCATATCTACAACGTTCTGAATGCTACTACAACACTAACTTTTACATGATTCGTTAGGTTTCGAAGATTTCATTGTATGAGTATTTATTTTTTTTTTGAAAAATAATGGCCACGAAGTGACTCCGTAATTCTTTTTTGTATTGCAAACCTAAAATTAGAATTATTATGTAAGTTTGTTCACCGAAACGAGCTAGAACTGAGAGATTTCGCTTAAACAATGCGCCTTATCTTCAGCCAATCACGAGCGACCAAATTATCTCAGTACTAGCTCGTTTCGGTGAACAGGAGCCATCTTGAGACATAGAAGGTAACTTGATATTAGTAGGTAACTTGAGACATAGTACGTAACTTGATATCAGTAGATAACTTGAAACAAATGTATCAAATTACAACCGCTTCGAAATATTTTCATTCGGAGCGGCATAGAGGCCGTCGCTTTAGCATATTATTCACGAAACCTTTGTTAATTTGTAGCTAATTAGTGAGGTTAGGTTATGCAAGGGCCAGATTTTGACAAATATCAACACAGATCGAAAAATACGTGGAGTTTTATGAACTACAGTATTTAACAAATCGTTGTGATAACTTTCGACGCTAATTATTCAAGAAATAAGCTTGATAAACTTTAACCATTAAATATCTTCCGCACACTTTTCTCCCGTCGCCAAGACACTTCCCAGCAGTAATGTTACCATGTGTAAAAAAATATTGGTGCGTTGAAAAAAAACAGTCCTTTGTATCAAGTTAACCTACAGTATCAAGTAAGGCACTTTGACGGTACTCTAATGTTTAGTGATGAAATTGGAAGAGGCTTGGGTCAATTATTAAACACCGAGGGGCAAACTGTCTTAAATTATTATATGCCTAGTTTGACATACTTACCATGATTTAATGGAAAAATTAATTTCACATGACCTGATTAATGTAGGAACTGTTATTATTTTAATTGGAAAAAGGGGAAATGTGTAAAAAAAGTATTAGTTAACTTTTATGAAAAATTGCTTTAAGTATTTGAATATTACATAAAATATATAATTTTTGTTAACACTTCCTTACAGTAAAAACTTGCCACACGAAGAAAATAATCACACTAACATTATAAAGGCGAAAGTTTGTGTTTGTTAATCCAGGGTGTCAGCTAACTCCATAGCAAATTTTATTGAAATCACTCTAGCCGTTTAGACGTGAAGAAGTAACAAATATACACACTCACAAACTTTCGCCTTTATAATATTAGTGTGATAGTGTGATAGGCATAGATGAATGATTGGTCTCGCTGCGCTCGTCTAGATACCGCGCTACCTATAAATAAACCACAGCTCCGTAAATGCGGCAACTCATTAATGTAGTGTGTTTATGACAATATGCAAGGATGCTAGTATTGCTAGTGTGCGTGAAATATTTGTTGCCAGCTGCTCAACTGTTACCCGAGTTAATGGGAAATATATTTTTGCTGTGATGTATTAGTTAAGTTGCTGGTTATAAATGTAGCTCAGAAAATATTTAAAAATTATCAATTAAAAGCGAATATGTATCAATATAATTGTATTAATTATTATGTTGGTTAGACGTAAGTTTCTTCTGTAGAAAAATGGTTTTTTTTTTTTTTTTTTTTTAAATTACTAACAACTCCTTTCTTCCCTTTGGTATCGTAAAAGGCTACTAACGGACTAAAGACTGCACATACATCCAACAGCATAGAGCGGCGATGGGCTCATCAAAATAATATTACCAACCCCTCTCTTCCCTTCGGTGTCGTAAGAGGTGACTAACAGACTAAAGACTGCACATACATCCAACAGCATAGAGCAACTATGGGCTCATCAAAATAATACTACCAACCCCCTTACTTTTCTTCGGTGTCGTAAGAGGCGACTAACAGACTAAAGACTGCACATACATCCAACAGCATAGAGCAACTATGGGCTCATCAAAATAATACTACCAACCCCTTACTTTTCTTCGATGTCCTAAAAGGGGACTAACGGACTAAAGACTGCACATACATCCAACAGCATAGAGCGACGATGGGCTCATTAAAATAATACTACCAACCCCTCTCTTCTCTTCAGTGTCGTAGAAGGCGACTAATGGACTAAAGACTGCACATACATCCAACAGCATAGAGCGGCGATGGGCTCATCAAAATAATACTACCAACCCTTTTCTTCCCTTTGGTGTCGTAAAATCGACTAACGGGCTAAAGGCTCACCACCTAAGCACATGTGCAGACTGTGCAGTTGTTTCTTGCTGAAGCGTGGACTGTGTGGGCGTGGTCTGTGTTGTCCATAGATTCAAATGATTACTAATTTTACCATAAACTTTAATATTAACTATCTCAAAAAAGGTTTTAATCTAAGTAAACAGTAATAAGTCGAGTCTTTATTCATGATTATTCTACATATGACTAAATACTTTTTCGTTTTTGTAGGCTCATTGTCATGTAACAGACAAAAATTTTAAAAAAATACTTTTCCCTTATGAAAAGCTATTTTAGCCTCGCATAACAACGGTACAATGACGGTCTTTTGGAGCAAGAGGAGTGAAAATATTATTTAAAACATTGTCTATGAATTTTTTCAAAACGAATACGTCTGTGATTTGCCGGTGGCGGCACTGACACTGAGAGCATTATCACTGACAAGTGGGGATGCGTTCATAGAGAATGTATGAAAAACACTGTGCCGGAACTGTGGCTTCACTGATATGTGTGAAGCAACCTTTAACCTATAATATTACCCGAATCATAAGCTATACACCTGTTCTCGGTCGATGTCGGAAATGAAAAAAAAAATCGATATATCGATACATCGATATTTTTAAAAATATCAATATCGGCCTCGATATATCGCGAAAAAAATATCGATAATAATAAATAAAAAATATCGACTTTGATACGAATTTCGATACTGGTTATTTTGTATTGATGTATCGAAATATCGAAATAAAAAATATCGCCTAAAAATATCGATATATTGAACAAAAAATATCGATATATCGATGTATCCATTTTTTTTAACAAGCCTATTCTCGGTTTCATTAAAATCCGTCCAGCGGTTTTTGTGTGATGCGCGTCAAACAAACAGACAGACAAAAATTCCAAAAATGATTTTAATGTTCACGTATCCTTCATCCCCTAGATTATGTTTTTCGCAAATATTTTCAATGTAAGTACAGACACGAAAAGTTTACATTTCAGGAACATAGGTCAAAATGAAAAAAAATAGCTTTTCCATACTTGAGTCAATCAGCTGATTGCGCATTTTGTATAGGGAAAAATAATACATTTTCGACCCATGTTCCTTATGGAAAGTTGTTCAGTTTCATCGGTAGAATCCCCTTGATATAGTGTCAGCTAACATTTTTACACCTTATTACAAAGACAAACTTTATACATCATTGCCTTAATATAGATCACAAATATAAGTAAACATGAAATAACATAGAACTAGGTTAAGCCATTCAGTGTTACCGCAGCATACAAGAATAAAGTCCAATGTACAAATTTGTAAGACAAATGAAATAGGTTACCTTTAAAATAAAAACAATAACAATAAATTCACTTAATAAAAATCTCTCTTGGGATGTAAGGGAGCTACACAAGACCTCTAGCTCCAACTGTCAACCTCACCTGCACGCGGTACATCCTGCAGTAACCGACGAGGCTCTGGCGACCGGTCGACGGCGGTATAACCCTTCTCATCCAGACACAGTCAAATCCCTGACCGCTGAGGGGCAGCAGCCTCAGCGGTGCGACAGACTGTGTCCCTGCGATCGCCAACCCGCATGCATGCCCAGCGTGGCGATTAGGGCAAAACCTCCCATATGATTGGCACACAAAAAGGACGGCCCCCAGTGACGGCAGCTCCGCTAGTCCTGGCCAAGGCGGCGGTCATGGAAATGGCGGAACAGGGGGTGCGAAGAATCTCCGGGCTACGGAAGGCTGCCCATCCCAACTGACCCTGGCTACGTACAACGGACGCACTCTACGGCTAGACGAACACCTGGCGCAACTCGAGGTAGAACTTGAAAAGGTTAAATGGCATGTTATGGGGTTATGTGAAGTCCGAAGAGAGGGAGAGGACACCATAACCCTAGAATCCGGACATGTCATGTACTACCGCGAGGGCGACCATATCTCCAAAGGTGGCATTGGGTTCCTGATCCACAAGTCCCTCGCCGACAACGTCACTGAAGTATCCAGTGTGTCGAACAGGGTAGCATACCTGGTACTTAAACTCACCGAGAGGTATTCCCTCAAGGTGGTTCAAGTGTATGCACCGACCTCGTCACACTCGGATGATGAAGTGGAGTTTGTCCTGGATGACATTGCTAAAGCCTTACACACCACCACTAAGGCACACTTTAACATTGTCATGGGGGACTTCAACGCCAAAGTAGGATTACAGACTTGCAGCGATTCATCGGTAGGGCCACACGGATTTGGTAGTAGGAATCACAGGGGGCAAATGCTGGTCAACTTCCTAGAGCGGGAAGGACTCTTTTTGATGAATTCTTTCTTCAAAAAGAGTCCACAGCGAAAGTGGACTTGGCGAAGCCCCGACGCTGTGACGAAAAACGAGATAGACTTCATTATAGCGGATAAGAAGCATATATTCAGAGATGTTTCAGTGATCAATAGGTTTAATACCGGCAGCGATCACCGAATGGTACGAGGCACTCTGAATATCAATTTTAAGCTTGAACGCGTCCGCTTGATGAAGTCTAAGCTCCGACCAAACTTACTCCAAACCGCTGTGAACTCAGAGAAGTTCCAACTTCAGCTCGAAAATCGATTCGCTGCCTTGGAAACTACCGATGACGTAGATCAGGACCTACACAATGTGGTAAACATCCTCAGGGAAGAGGGCACGAAATTTTGCTCGGTAAGGCGTACGGGCAGAAAGTCTAAGTACTCGGACGAGACTCTCCGGCTAATGGAAAAGCGACGCCAGACACCACTCACCCCTACTACGCTGTCAGAACACACGGCTCTTAACAAGTGCATTGCTAAGCGCATACGCTACGACCTCCGTCGCTCCAATACGCTTCGTATTGAACGAGCAATTGAGCAAAATCGGGGGTCCAAAGTGTTTGTGCAGCAACTTGGTAGGAGCCATCTGACGCAGCTCACGACATCTAGGGGTGATACCGTCGTTTCCAAGCCGGAAATTCTGGCTGAGATCGAAGACTTTTATGGCCGATTGTACGCCTCGCAAGTTTCGTGTCCGGGATCCAGTAATGAGGATGTTAGAGCCACATTAACCCGCCACTACACCGAAGATCTCCCAGAGATCAGCCTAGACGAAATCGAAGTGGCTCTGAGACAGTTAAAAAATGGAAAAGCCCCAGGGGAAGACGGAATCACGTCGGAACTCCTAAAGGCAGGTAGTTCACCAGTCCTGAGGGAGGTCCAACGTGTTTTTCAATCCGTCCTGGACCATGGGAGAACTCCAAAGGCATGGAGCAAGAGTGTGGTTATCATGTTTTTCAAGAAGGGCAATAAAGCTTTATTGAAAAACTACAGACCGATTTCACTCTTGAGCCATGTCTACAAACTGTTTTCCAGAGTTATTTCGAACCGTCTTGCGCGAAGACTTGATGAGTTCCAAACCCCAGAGCAGGCTGGGTTTCGCAGAGGATTTGGCACCATAGACCACATTCACACAATGCGACAGATTATACAGAAGTCCGAAGAGTATAATCAGCCATTGTGCCTAGCGTTTGTGGACTATGAGAAAGCCTTTGACTCTGTTGAAACCTGGGCTGTTCTGCAATCTCTGCAGCGATGCCAGGTTGATTGGCGATACATCGAAGTGTTGAGATGCCTATACGATGATGCCACTATGTCTGTCCAAGTCCAGAACCAGCAGTCTAAACCTATCCAGCTGCGCCGCGGAGTAAGACAAGGAGATGTCATATCTCCCAAATTGTTTACGAGCGCGCTGGAAGATCTGTTTAAGACGCTGAGTTGGAATGGAATGGGCATTAACATCAATGGCGAGTATATCTCACACTTGCGATTTGCTGACGATATCGTCATATTGGCAGAATCGTTGCAGGATTTACAGCAGATGCTGAACAGTCTTGCTGATTCCTCACGACGGATTGGCCTGGGCATGAACTTAGATAAAACAAAGATCATGATTAATGATCGTATTACCCCAGAGCCAATCACCGTTGCCGGAATGCCTCTCGAAGTTGTGCAGGAGTATGTCTACCTCGGGCAGACGCTGCGGTTAGGTAGACACAACTTCGAGAGAGAGCTAAACCGGAGAATACAGCTGGGCTGGGCTGCGTTTGGGAAACTTCGTCAGGTCTTCTCGTCCTCCATCCCTCAATGTCTGAAAACGAAAGTTTTCAACCAGTGTGTCCTACCTGTTATGACCTATGCTGCTGAAACGTGGACGCTGACAGTGGGGCTGGTCCACACGCTGAAAGTCGCTCAGGGCGCTATGGAGAGAGCTATGCTCGGAATTTCCTTGAGAGATCGAATCCGGAATGATGTTATTCGTCAGAAAACTAAGGTGTTCGACATAGCTCAAAGGATTAGCAAACTGAAGTGGCAGTGGGCCGGCCATGTTTGCCGAAGAACCGACAACCGTTGGAGCAAACGGATACTGGAGTGGAGACCGCGTTTAGGCAAGCGTAGTGTAGGACGCCCTCCGGCGAGATGGAGCGACGATCTACGGAGTGTAGCTGGCAAAAACTGGATGAGAAGAGCCGAAGACCGGGCTCAGTGGCGCGTCTTGGGAGAGACCTACGTCCAGCAGTGGACTGATATAGGTTGATGATGAATAAAAATCTCAACCACGGGGACTTTATTCTTGTATAAGCGGTAACACTGAATGGCGTTTATTGTTCATATTATTTTATGATGATATTTTGAAATTATACGATACTTACTGATGGTATGTGATCCCAGTGTCCTTCTTATTTTTAGAAGTATTATTTTTACACAGTTTTACTACGCAAACTGGCATTTTAGTTTGAAATAAACCCAAAATTGAATAAAACATTCGGGACGTACACGTCACCCACAGCTGTCAGTACATGTATGTACATATTTAATACTAGCATTCAACCAACAGGAGACGCCACTGGCAGACGTTCCCCTCTGCCAAGAGGGTATGCCCAATGGTCATACCCGATAAATAAAACTAGTTTTCGCGTGTCACTGCACCATTTGCATGTCACAGTTGACGCGTCACGACGGGAGCAAATAATGCCAAATTGCAGCGTCTTTTCGTGCAAAAACCGAACAGATACATCAAATGTACAAAAGGATAGCGTTACTTTTCATCTGTAAGTATTATTTTGTCTTTATACTCAGTGCTTCCATAATGAGGGAAACTTCCCCTTTTGAGGGGAAATTAGGGTCCAGAGGGGAAGAAAAAGGGGAAAGATGAATCGGGGAAATCATGTTTGCGGAAAGGAGACTTGGAGTTTTATGCTTAAGTTGTATACTTTTTTAATTTTTTACACATTTGACGTACCTTTTCAGCCTCAAATGTGTCATGTGTAACGCGGACCAGCTGACGTACCTTTTGATCTCACCGAAAATCATTGGTATTTTTTTATTTTAACTGCCACCAAAAAAGATATTTATGAACACTGCATTTTACGGAACATAACACAATCATGCAGTATATTTTAAGAGGGCCTTAGTCGGTAAAAACGGAAAAAATGGCTGTTTTCTATTAGCTGTTATTCAAAATATATTAGATATTTCGCACTGAAACTTTCAATGTGTATTACAGAGCGTATGTGTGAGGAGATGAACGAAGTCAAAACGCGATTGGAAACATTTGGCTTGATAGAAAAAAATCCTGAAGTTACCTCTAAAAGGAGAACCGGCACTTTCCATAGAAAAAAAATGCTAAACTTGTATACAATAGAATTCGATAATAAAGTAAAGCTAATATTATTTGCTACCTAAACCAAGTTTTGTCTTATTTTTTTATCGAATCGCGAATAAGATTTTTTAATATGGAAACACTGAATTTTCATAAACAGACATGTTACTTTAAAATGTCTAACGTAGCTGCATAAACCATAATTTTTTGCTTTTAAAAAAGAGAAATGTCAACAATGCCGTCACGTCATGTTTGATTTGACAGCTAGCGGCTGTAAAACTGTCATTTGTTGACAGATATTGTGAAATAGATATTGAATTACAGATTAAATAATTAAAAAAGTATACAACCCAAGCATATAACGCCGGGTCACCTTTCTTATAAATGCACATTACGACCGTGTTTTACAATAATAATTCCTATAAAATCATAAATACCTAGGAATTTACCTTTTCCATTTCTTGACTGATTTGTAATGTTAAAAAAAAGTTTTTATTTACTTTTAGATAAAAATGTGGATGGCGCTTACGAATTGAGGCTTGGAATTTACAACATCAAAATTTTCGCTGACCGTGTAACACCCCCCCCCCCCCCCCCCCCAGTTTTTAGATAGTAATTTACTAACAGAATTAGTTTTGAGGGGAACAAAATCCTGAGAAGGGGAAATCTCAGTTGTGGCGTGGGGAAAGGAAATCATGAAAGTGGAAGCACTGTTTAAACTATTGATAAATGCACTAAAGGAGATGTTTAATTTTATGCCAAGACCATGTACACCTACTCAAAAAATAGTATAAAATACATGTATTTAGTTGCTAAAAGTAATATTCTGGTATGCTTTACCATTTTCGTGTAGTAAAATAAAAATGAAAACATAATTTTCAATAACCTGGCAACTCGATATGCCTTCCTGAGTTAAAATCAAGTGTCCAAAGCTAGTGTAACTGTCACCATGATTTAAAAAAATAGACCGGCGTTTTTTTTTTCATTCCGGTTTTTTGGTGGTGGATTCTGACCTGAGTAGTTGTGGTGTAGTTTTGTGCTGTGCTGTTTTTCTATGCTGATTTCATTGAGGTATTTCTGATTTGGAGCGATTACCTGATAACCTGATAGATAACCGTTTACTGCCTCACTTCTTGACTTCTGCCTGCTATCCTGGACTTTCGTTTGCTGCCTCACTTGTTGACTTCGGCCTGCTATCCCGGACTTGGATTTGCATTTGATTGACCTGTTAAATTGTTGATACCATTGTTGCTACTACCTACATTCGTTGTTTTCAGGTGAGTTTTTCGTATTTTAATTAGGCATTTACGAGAGAATTAATAAAATACTTACTATCACTTCTTTACAAGGAAATAGATTCCGAACACTGCTCTATTGAAATAACAGTAACTATAATCAAAGTGAAATACATTAAACTAAATATAATATCTATTTCAGGCAGCAAACAATGTCTTCTTTGTGTGTGATGGACAGATAGATGTGTTCGGTAGACCATTATCTGGCATCTGGGGATAGAATTACTAGGTACCTACTAATCTTGGAACAACATGTTGGACATGAGGTTAGTAGTGCATGTAGATAGATAGATAGATAATACTTTTATTGTAACAGTTTACATTAAACATGTACCTAGTATTTATGAAAAACTATTTTTATTGCATTTTTATTTTCCTATTATTTAGAACCTAACACATTCTTCACAAGACAAAATAAATAGTAGTTTATTAACAAACTTCTGAATTTTAGGTTGACACTGATGGAATAGTTTGTCATCCTTGTTTCTCAGGACTAGGCGTAGGAACGTCATTAACTGAAAATGAAGCTTCTAGCCATCAAGAACATGTTTGCGTTTGGTACACATCATTGTTCGACCTCCTTGGTCGAGTGGTTTGTACACCGGTTTTCATGGTGTCGCCATCTCTGAGGTCCCGGGTTCGAACCCCGGTCGGGTCAATTTAGAAATTATTGTTTTCTAAATTGTCTCGGGTCTGGGTGTTTTCTATGTATAATAAGTATGTATTTAAGTATTTTAAGTATGTTTATCCGTTGTCTAGTAACCATTTAACGAGTTTCTTCGAAGCTTCTCTTGGGCTAGATAATTGGTGTGATTGTAGGAAAGATTTATTTTTATTTATTTTTATTTTATTGTTTCTAAGACGAACACATTCTATCTCAGAAGGACCTTAGAGAGAACTGATTGCTGCTAGAATTTATTCTAGACAGGTATTGATTAACTTTTTTAATACATAATATAAATTCATGTTCAAATAATAATAATTGAAGTACTTACCTAGATCTTTTTATGAATTACTGATTTAAATTATGGTCTTTTTTGTAGATTCCTGAAGGAGGATTAGTACGTTATTCATGCTGGGTCTACTTTATAGGGGCTCATTAGTCAAAATCCCAGGCCTCCTAGAACTTTGGCATCACAGGACTCAAATGTCTGTGTATGGTGCAGAAGATCACATGCATTGTTAGAAGGCCCCGAAAGAAATAAACTCGCAGAAAGAATTAGTCCAAGACAGGTATCTTTTCATAGCTTTATTTTCAAGAGACACAAGTGAGTGATCTAATGTAAAAAAATTACTTTACATTCCTCACATTTTATGATTTCTTTGTTTACAGATACCTAATAGTGGACGTGTTTGCTATGCTTGTTGGGTGGCTGCTCAGTGAAATATTCGCAGACAAGCTGCAAACAATGCTGTGAGGCAAATAGAGAACGTAATTGTTGATAGGAACGAGGATCAAGCAATCACGTATGATAGAAAGGTTTGCATGGGGTGCAGATCCTCTTTGCTCCACAGACAGACACATATGTAGGGAGATGGTCCTGAGAGAAATATAATCTCAGAAATAATGTTTTCAAGAGAAGTAAGTAGTATCAAAAATCTTTTTATATAATTGCCCTGAAACACTATGCCCCATATCTTCGTTCTACTGTACGGGGGATGACAAAAAAATTGTTTTGAGCTCACAATTCACTACATAGTCGATCTAATTTAGTTTTTTAAAAATGTCTTCAGTGTTTTATAGTAGTATAGATAGATGTGGTAACAATTTTGTGTTTTTCAGCTTCCAGCGGATGCATTAGTATGTATGGGATGCTGGAGAATGGTCCAGGAGTTACGAGAGAACCCCAATATTATCGCAGTACCAGAAACAAGTTTGCAAATAAAATAAACATTAATTATGTTTCATAAATTGTAAAAATGTTTTATTTCATTACTACCAGTTACCTACTCTACCTACTTAGGTGTGTTACTTTAACTAGGTATTATTCACTGCATATTAGTACATACACTAGGACTAGTACCATGTTCTCATATGGTTGTGTTCTTTAATGTATGTTAGATTTGATTTGATGTAAGGGTTGAGGTGCTGCTCTTGTTATGTATAGGTGCAGCAGTAGGTAATAAAACGCTGAAATGTAGCAGTCAATTACGATGCTAATTAAATGAATGATAGATAACTATTTATTAATTTATGAATGATAGATAACTATTTATTATTATAATTATATAGTTACTTATTTTCATTTTCTTCAGTCTTTTTAAATAAATTGCTTTAAAAATTATCAATACTATTAAACTGTATGTTTATGATCAGTCTACTTCATTAATATATTATATTTACAGCCTGTCATTTATCCCGAAATTAGGAAAATTTTATTTCATTACATTGGCACACTGAAACAGTTCTAGAGATACGACAGTACAAAATATCGATATCGACTTCATCGTAATGTTTATTCTTGTTATTAATTTTTCAGATTTCCAACCAAAAGATGTAATTATTCGAGATGTTTGGATCCGAATTTGTGGAAATCATGTTTCGTGGACTCCTAAGCGCACTAGTACACTTACTCACAGCATTTTCAAACTTATGCAATCCAATAACAAGATTGAAAAAGCGTGTCGTGCCTACTCCCGTTTTCAGAATTTAAGCTTATTATTCTTCGATCACTTAGAAAAACTAGATGGACAATCAAGGCTCTCAAAACATCTGCACAAAAAGAGTTTGTTATCTAGCGAGATGTTTAGATACTTATTTTGTTTAGTAAGCTAAATGTCAACATGAAGAAGAGCTTCTTCAAAAATTCTGCCAAAACATATATATTTACGTCAATTAATGTATATGTCAAAGCTGCCACTATCCGCTACGATTTAGTAGGATTGTGAATCTATTTTTATATGGTGTTTGAAGTTTTTATTATGATAAAGTACTAAACATTACTTCCTTGAAATTTTTGATTTGAGGTTTTCTCATTTTGTTTTCCCAACTTTAAGAAATCCTTAAAGATGAAAAACCTTTATTCAGATAAATAATAGGAATATTTTACAATTATTTGAAATAGGAGCAGTTAATGTAGAAGGTTCATTTTCATTTTGTTAGTCTACTTTCATACTAATAGTCCTCTTCTTAGAGGACCCTTCCTACACTAACTACATAAAAATAATTGATCGGCGTTTAGAACCATGAAAATACATGTTTTTCAGTCTCCTCCTGTTTAAGAGTCGTAAGGTTAGGTAGCCAAGAATTTTCTTTTAAATAATATTGCAGCATTTTTAAAATACAACTACCTACCTTTCAGTCTAACCTCTTGCGATTTTAACTATAACGAAAAGCAAAGTGTCTATCTTATCTAACCATACGGCCCCTATAGACCAGTGGCAAATGCTCACTCCATGTCTATTCGTAAATCCTCGTAAACTGATGTGTACTGTGTAATTTATTTATTTATATTTCTTCTTCTTTATGAAGAAGTTTATTCATTAGTACTACAAAATTCACTAGTTGTAGAGCCACCCTAAAGGGTGGCTATCCTAAGGGCAGTCAGCTCTTCATATTTGGACTTGTTTTTGGCAAGGCAAAAGAATTCAGCGGCATTCGCTGTTCCCGTCCACTCCCGAATGTTTCGCAACCACTACTTTCTTCTGCGACCAGGTATCCGTTTTCCTGCAAATTTTCCCATCATTATCGGTTCCAAAAACTCGCATCTGTCGTGTCTAAGCACATGGCCCATATTATGCAACTTTTCTTTGCTAGATAGCTTGCATAAGCTCAAGTTTCTGGCTGACCCGTCGCAGAACTTCCTCATTGGTGACTTTTTGAGTCCAGGATATAGACATCATGCGTCTGTATGCCCACATTTCAAAAGCTTCTATACGTCTGAGATCCTGAGATCTTCCTTTATAGTCCAAGCCTCACATCCGTATAGGCCAGGGGGGCCCAAAATTATCACAACCAAACCACAACTGAACCGCAGCCGTTCTGCCGACTTCGTAATTCGTATAGCGCCATCGCGTGTGTCAAACGCGATAGCACTATAACGGCTGAGGTTCAATTGTAGTTTGGTTAAGATTGTTCAGCGCGATCGCCCCCCTGATATAACATTGGAGAAGACGTATTCGGAAGGCGATTATAAGGTTTCGGTTGCAAAGAACATTTCTTATATTTCCATAGGCACTGCGGGCGATATTTACCTATATTTAAGGATCACCAACATGTCATCTATGTCACGTTGGTGATCTTAACCAATGGTTACCATTACAGAGCTAATAAAGTAGGTAATACGTGTCTAATTAAATATTGTCACAATTACAGGAAATCAAATTTCTAGTGAAAAGTAGGTACAGCAGCACGCGCATTTTGTACAGTTAATTAAAAATAGTCAGGAGCCTAAATAAAAAAAAATCTTTTCTTGTATTTTGACTTGAATTGAATTGAATTAAATTGACGATAGTGACAACCTCTATTGACGTTTATATAAATATGACGTTAGACCTTAGAGCATTCAACCAACAGGAGACGACACGCGCACTAATTTCTATGCAAAAAAGTCTGTCATTTCCAGCGGGGGGAAGGAAACACACATAGAAATTGTTTTGAATGAATTGAATTGAATTAAATTGAATCGACATCGAAAAAATTTAATCGATAGTGACAACCTCTATTGACGTTTAAATAAATATGACGTTAGACCTTAGAGCATTCAACCACCAGGAGACGACACGCGCACTAATTTCTATGCAAAAAAGTCTGTCATTTCCTGCGGGTGGAAGGAAACACACATAGAAATTGTTAACACACTAATGCATTTTTGAATGACGTCGCTACGCACGCAAACGACAACATTGTTGAACACTACCATAAAATAGACGCACACACAGAGATTACCTGTTCGTGCACAAGTCTAACGTCATATTTATGTAAACGTCTATAGAGGTTGACACTATCGATTATTTTTTTTCGATAACTTAAAGACAAAGATAAAGACAAAGACAAAGATGTCAATAAAAACAAAAAAGTATTTTTTTGAATATTATTTATTACGCAAATGCCAAATGAATCTTTATCTATCTACTTTAGAGCATGATATTAAAGCACTATTAAGCAAATAATATTATTAAGCACTCTTAATAGACGATTAAAGTATATGTAGTACCTATATAAAACATAAACTATTCATCCTTCCAAAATACGTATTAATTAAGATGATTATTAATAATATTACAACGAAGGGTTTTATTTCGTGTTTTATTTTAAGACTTAACCTATCTAAATAAACGCATAGGAAGAGAAAACATAAAAACAACTGGAATACAAAAGTAAAAAGCAAGCAAGAAATTGATATTTATAGAACAAGGTAAATGATTTAACTGATTTGTGAAAAGATTTGAGTGAAAAATCTTTAATAAAATAGGAAGAACGATGAATTTTAGAAAACATTGGAGTGGGAGAGCATGAACAATTAAAGAGACAAATGTAAATGAAAGATAGCGATAAACTTCTTCGAACAAAGTATTCGCCTACATTAAGGTGTTTCGCACTTAACTTAGATTATTACTCTCCAAAAGCGTATAAATAATCTACGTAAAACCTTTGGAGCGTGCTTACCCCTCCCACAGGCTCTGTCAAAGTGGTACGGCAATATCGACGGTAAACCAGGTTTTACAAAAGAAGCTCTGAATGCTCTAAAAATTACAGCAGAAAAAACCCTGACAAAATTTTCTGACAAACTTTCTCCTTTTAGATATTGGCGTTTTTGTTCATTCTGTTTCAGACTCTTTGCAAGGGTCAGCCTTAAAAAAATGTGTTAGTATATCAGCGTTAGGAAGATGATTATTTGCATATTCTCTCATCTACAAATTACCATGTTTCTGAATGATCGCACGTGTATCGTCATACCCAACAACATTGCCCGCTTTATTCACTTTTTCGATAACTGACAAAGACGTACGGCAAACAAACAGCACCTAGGTCAATATTAGTTTCGAAAACAAATTTATGGACCAAAATATATGCCATATATATATATTTATATATATATATATATTTAACTTATAGAAACAATGATATCTCTTTGTTTTCTCATATCCGTGCGGTGACGGAGAAAGAATACCAATCGCCGCCCCTCTCTCCGTCCGGTGGGTGTCGTAAAAAGCGACTAACGGACTCTTTCGAGCGATGATCTGCTCCACTGGTGGTAGGGCTTGACCCGTACGCATGGTGTAAAACCCGTCAAGTGACTGCTTGTCGGTCGCGTTTCGGGTTCAGCCAGCGTATAACCAGAGCTCGAGAGGATGATGCTGCGATGTATTTGGTCTGTGGAGGCTTCCGTCAAACCAGTGCCAGGAGGACTTCGTTAACCTGCCGACCAGAGAGACCCGTAGAAACGGTTGTCCCGCTGGCCGCCCGTGGCACAGTACAGGGGCCCAAGCGAGCCTAACCAGCTCGTGAGGCTGCCTCACCATGCCACGCATAATCTCGGGGTGGTCCGTCGTGCCGGTTGGTGACCGGAAAGTGGGGTCCCGGCGGCCATTCCCGGGGGGGTTCGGGGGCCCTTCCGTTCGGCAGGTTAATAATACTCGTCTGTGGGCAAATTCCTGGGGAAACAGGCCACCACACTTTGACCATTCGCATCGCGGCATCATTTTCTCGATTCACGCCTCTCTCTTTCCACTCCTAAAATGACAGCGCCTAACAACAAAACTGGTAATACAGCGGTGCACACCCCCACCAAAACCTTACCGTTTGAGGTGGAGTTCGCTAACATCCGCGGACTCCATGCAAACCTCAATGCCGTCCACCACCATCTCCAGACGGCACGGCCAGCAATGTTGTTCCTGACGGAGACGCAAATAATCCGCCCAGCTGACACCACCTACCTGAACTATCCCGGCTTTGTGCTTGAAGAATCCTTCAAAGCCAAAGCCGGAGTTTGCTTATTCGTTCGGGCGGATGTTTGCTGTCGCCGTCTGCGCTGTCTGGAGGACCCTTCCTTCTCCCTCCTAGTGGTACACGTCGACTTAGGCTCTCATTGCCGTGTCTACGTCTGCGTCTACCGATCCCATAACGGCGACATGGAGACAACTCGACTAATTGAACATCTTAGTCGGGTAGCAGATGATGCGCAGGAGCGGTTTCCATCGGCGGAACTGGTGTTTTTGGGGGACTTCAACGCCCACCATGAGTTGTGGTTAGGTTCCTCCAAAACAGACCATGCTGGTAGAACTGCCCACGCATTCGCTCTCACGCATGACCTGACGCAACTGGTGAACCAGCCCACCAGGATACCAGACATAGTTGGCCATGCGCCCTCCTTACTCGACCTTCTGCTGACGAGTCGCCCAGCTGGATACCGGGTGGAGATTCGAGCTCCTTTAGGTTCCTCGGCTCACTGCTTGATATCCAGCACAGTGCCCTTGGCATCGCGCCCGCAAACAGCGGTTTCGAAACGCCAGATTTGGCACTACGCGTCGGCAGACTGGGACGGTATGCGGGAGTATTTTGCATCCGTCCCTTGGAGGCAGCGCTGCTTTAGTGGGAAGTACCCTACCGCTAGCGCCACTGCCGTTGCTGATGAGGTAGTATTAGGAATGGAATACTATATTCCACACTCCTATGTCATCAGCAAAGGCAGACGCAACCGCTGGTTCAATCGCGAGTGTGCCAGCGCTGTTGAGAGCAAACAGATGGCATACCGCGCTTGGATCAGAGGTAAAGCTCATGGGGATCCCGAAACATGGGGATCTCACTTGAATTGGAAAAATCACATAGATAAACTAAAGTCAAAGTTGTCACGGTTTACGTATGCACTGTATGAGCTGAAATTGAGTACAGACCAAAAAACAGCAATCGCAGCATATTATGCCTATGCACACTCATGGTTAAATTACGGCATCATACTTTGGGGAAATAGCACGGATGCAAGAGATCTCTTTATACTTCAAAAAAAATGCATTCGAATTGTAGTCAATATTGCTGGTATGGACACGTGCAAACCGCACTTTACTAAATTAAAAATACTGAGCCTTGTCTTTATGTACATTTTTGAAATGTGTAAATTTGTAATCAAAAACCCTGAAATCTTTGAGGCCGCGAAACCTATCCTATCGCACATGCCTAGAAAGATAAACCTAAATAAATACAAAATACCGCAAAGCCGCATGACAATGTATAGCACTAGTCCTTACTGCACCGCAATAAAAATATAAAACCACCTGCCAGTCGAACTGAGAATGGAAACAGATATGAATATAAATCTAAAAACAATAAAACAATTATTAATAAAAAAATGCTACTACAACTTAAATGAATATTTCGGTGATAGTTTTGTTTGACTTTCTTTTGATTTTATGAACCTACCTAATTATTGTGCTTCTGTTCAATTTAATTGAATTTGTCTGTATATCCGTTACACGTTCATGCTAAAATGCAATGCTATGCCCAAAAGGGTAACATGATGTACTGTATTATTGATGACACTACCTTGTTCAACATTCATGAATCGCAATAAACACTTTGACTTTGACTTTGAAACTCGCTCGCTAAAAGCAGCCTATAATAATGCCAGCAAGTCGTGTAAGAGGGCCTACATTAGAGCGGATGCCCAGCGCGTTGCACAAGTAGGCCAAGAACTCCTGACGCATCCTACGGGCAGCCGTAGCTACTGGCGTCTGGCCAAAGCCGTGCAATCCAACTTCTGCCAACCCTTGCTGCTACCACTGAGATGTCTTGACGGAACTTTAGCTCACAAGCCGCAGGAAAAGGTCGATCTCCTGGCCAAAATCTTTGCGGCTAACTCCCGGATCGATGACTGTGATGCACAGCCACCCTCAATTCCTCACTGTGGCCACACAATGTCTGATATTAAAATCAGGCAGTGTGATGTCCGTGCGGAACTGCAGTCAATCGATGTCCGGAAAGCTAACGGTCCTGATGGCATCCCCGCAATAGTTCTGAAAATGTATGCAGCGGAGTTGTCCCCTGTGTTAACGCGTCTGTACCGTCTCTCGCTCTCTTCGGGTTGTGTGCCGGAATCTTGGAGAGAAGCTAATGTGCAACCGATCCCTAAAAAAGGAGATCGCTCAGATCCGACTAATTACCGCCCTATAGCCGTAACTTCAGTGTTGTGTAAGATCCTAGAACAAATATTGAACAAACAGCTTATTCGATACCTAGAAGATCACTCCCTAATTCACGATCGTCAATATGGGTTTCGGCCAAAACGGTCAACGGGTGATCTTCTAGCGTACGTCACACATCTCTGGGGTGAGGCTATTGACAAGCGTGGCGAGTCACTGGCAGTTAGCCTTGACATAGCCAAGGCTTTTGATCGGGTCTGGCACAAAGCTCTTCTCTCCAAGCTCCCGGCATACGGTTTGCCCGCTCAGTTCTGTACCTGGATTGCTAGCTTCCTGCATGAGCGTAGAATCCGTGTCCTTTCGGACGGATGCGCTTCGCGGTTCATGTCAGTGAACGCTGGTGTTCCTCAGGGCTCCGTTCTATCCCCCACGCTGTTCCTTCTGCATATCAATGACATGCTTCCTCTTGGAAACATTCATTGCTATGCAGATGATAGCACAGTGCATGGGGAATATAACGGTGACCCAACGGCTGGGCGGGTAGACACCGAAATGAAGCGACCAAATCTTGTCATTGAGCTCGATCGGGTGTTGGACCTCATTTCTAAATGGGGCTCCGATAATCTAGTGGAGTTCAATGCCAAGAAAACACAGGTGTGCGCGTTCACAGCGAAAAAGTCGCCATTCCTTCCCCTTCCCTCTCTTCAGGGTACATCTCTAGGCCTGCAGAGCAGTATTAACATGCTCGGTATGGATATCCGCTGCGATCTGAACCAAAAGGACTGTTGGCGCTTAAGGCACCAACATGCGGCGCAGGGAAATGGAAAAATAGGATAGCTGGGCTTACTTGGTTCCGGGCTGTCGGCACTGGATCTGGTTGGAGCTGAAGGTGGCTGGCGCTCTAGGCGCGGGCGGCGGGCTTGAGGGCGGCAACGCACACACAATTCACTGAAGGCACTGGTCTGGTGTTAGGGGTAGTTGAGCTGGTAAACGGAGCGCTCTCACTGAACACACACTGATCACATATCTGACGTGGTGACGGGCTGAGTTATTGCGCGCGCGACGCGTGGTTTCTCCTTGAACGCTCGGAGCACACTGCGTGGGCGACCGCGTGATCCCGCGGTCTAGGAGGTTCGTCTGGTATACTTGTCACTTCCCTCTGATTGGCCGATTATTCGTTGCGCTGTGGCGCAAACATCTTCCCGGGCCCCAGGGGTGGGCTCATCCAATGGGAGCCTGGCGATCCGGAATACAGGCCTCCGAAGATGTCCATTCGCGGTGTCCAGGTCTACCACCCGCACGACGCCATCCTTCCCAGGCAGGGTGCGAGTAATGCGCCCCAGTCTCCATTGAAGGGCAGGCAGGTTGTCCTCCTTGATGAGGACGAGCTTGCCAACTCGGGGAGGGGAGGATGGGGACAACCATTTGGAGCGGGTTTGGAGTGTGTGGAGGTAGGACTGGGTCCACAGCGTCCAGAAGCGCTGGGAAAGGGCCTGTACCATCTGGAATCGCCTACGTGTGGAGATCGGCCTATCTTCCACGGATAGTTCGGGAAGGGCCGTTAGTGGGCGGCCTATAATGAAATGTCCGGCCGTAAGCGGCTCAAAGTCTGAAGGATCAGACGAAAGTGGGCAGAGAGGTCTAGAGTTAAGGACAGCTTCGATTCGTGCTAAAAGTGTAGAGAATTCCTCGAATGTGAGGTGCTGTTCGCCAATTACGCGATATAAAAGTTGCTTTGTTGATTTTACGTTGATCTCATGTAACGCACCGAACCATGGTCCCTTAGGGACGTTTAACAACCAAGTAATGTGCTGACCAGCGAGCTTGTGCGCAATCGTGTCATTGTTCAAGGCAAGAAAGTTTTGTACTTCGATGAGCTGATTTCTAGCGCCTACATAATTTGTACCGCAGTCCGAGCGGATGAGAACCGGGGCACCGCGGCGTGCTATAAAACGCTGTAATGCCGCGAGGAACGCTTCCGTGCTGAGGTCCGAGACCGGTTCCAAATGAACCGCCTTAGTCGAGAGGCACACGAATATACAAAAGTACGCTTTTAAGAGTTTAACATTACGTAGGGTACTAGATTTAACGAGGAATGGGCCGGCAAAATCGGTCGTGACTTGACTAAATACTGGCTGAGGCGTAACTCTATCGGCTGGCAGGTCGGCCATGAAGGGCGCTTGCGGCTAGGCCCGACATCGAAAGCATCTAATGCATTTAAAGACTCGGTATCTAATAATACGGCGCGCGGACAATATCCAAAATTGTTGGCGTAGGATTGCGTGTAAGGTGTCAGCGCCAGGGTGGCAGTGTATTTTGTGGTAGTGGTCAATGATCAGGTCTACAAGTGGGCTAGAGCTGGGAAGTATGAGCGGATGCTGCGCGTCATATCGGATAGACGCATGGGACAGTCGTCCACCAACTCTAAGGAGCTCATCTTTAATGAGAGGTGACAGCCGCTGGAGTCTGACGGAGCAGATTTTGCCAGTTTGAAGGCGGTGGATGTCCTCCGCAAACTCATTGTGCTGGACACTGCGCACCCAGTAAAGTAGGGCCTCTCTTCGTTCACTGACGTACAAGGGGCCTGAGCGTCGCGAATCTGGGTGGTGTCTGCAGTTGTGCAGAAAGCGTTTTAGACAAGCTGTCACTCCGACGAGCTTGTCTAGTGAACTGAACCGAGTGAGCAGGTCAAAGTCAAGACCGGGCACTGTGACCAGTGACGGGACGTGTTTGGGCTTAAGGCCGGGCAGGGCGTGATGGCCCAGAGCTAAGGGCATCGCAGGCCAAGACTCAGAAGGCTGTCCAAGCCACGTGGGAGACCACCATAGGTCGTGGGCTGACAGGGATTGCGCAGACATCCCTCTGCTTGCGCAATCTGCCGGGTTGAGCTCGGAAGGTACGTGTCGCCAGGTACATTCTGGTGAGCCTGAGCTGATTTTGACTACCCTGTTGGCTTCAAAGGGTTGAAGACGGTGAGGCGGTGTATTGAGCCAAGCCAGGACTATCGTACTGTCTGACCAACATATGTGTTGTTGTATACTGATATGGGCCGATAACTGAACCGACACACGGATCATGAGCTGGAAGAGTAGAGTGGCGGCCAACAACTCTAACTTGGGGATTGTGAGGCGATTCTTGATTGGTGCGACTCGCGACTTGGCGACAATCAAGTGTACCAAAGCATCTCCGGAGGCATCGAGCTCATGGAGGTAAACAACGGCGGCAAACCCGGCTTCAGAGGCATCTGCAAACCCGTGAAGCGAGTATGCAGCTGAGCCTTTGTTTGCACAAATGTGCCGAGGGAAGCGAATGCTAGACAACAGCAGCAGATCCTCTGAGATGTGGTGCCACTCCGTTTGTACTTCAGAGGGAGTGGGCTCATCCCATTCCAGCTTCAGTAGCCACAATTGCTGAAGCAGCAGCTTTGCGCGGAAGATAACGGGAGAAACCCAGCCGTTTGGGTCATAAAGTGAGGCAACGGTGCTTAAAATAGACCGCTTTGTGACATGTGTGATGGGGGGCAGAGAGATGCGGTAGGTGAACTTGTCTGACGGAGGGCTCCACTGTATACCCAAGACCTTAATGGACGTGGACTCTGGGTTCATGTCGAAGTCCTTGGGCATGTCGCATTGGTTGTCGGGAAATCTCTCGAGCAGCTTAGGCGAGTTAGATGTCCACTTACTGAGCTGAAAGCCGCCTAGGTCTAGCAGACTTATCAACTCGTCCTGAAGTGCTTGGGCGGATTCAACCGTGTCATGACCACACAAGATGTCATCAACGAAGATAGACTGGCGAAGAACCTGAGCGGCTCCAGGGTAGCGATGGCCTTCATCATCAGCCAGCTGAAGCAGAGTGCGGATTGCATGATATGGGCTTGATCTTAAGCCGTACGTGACTGTATTGAGGGCGTAGGTGAGCAGAGGGTGATCTGGTGAGGACCGCCATAGTATCAGCTGATACCGTCTCTGGTCTGGGGCAACCAGCACATTTCTGAACATCCTCTGGATGTCAGTGCTGAAAACGACTGGATGCGTTCTGAAGGACATGATGATGTCCACAATGTCCTGTTGAAGGGCGGGGCCTGTGTGTAGGCATTCATTTATGCTGACACCATTGGAGCTTTTGCAGCCACCATCAAAAACAATGCGCAGCTTGTCCGACCCTGACTTAAATACGCCATGGTGAGGGATGTAGAAGTGAGGTTTATGGGCGAATGTATTTGGGTGGCAGGGAGCCATGTGCCCTAAGTCGATGTATTCGGCCATAAAGTCGACGTATTTAGAACGCAGAGACGGGTTCGCCATTAGCTTCTTCTCAATATTGAGGAATCTGCGTAATGCGATAGGGTGAGTTTTACCTAGTTGAGGGGCGTCCTTTAGAAAGGGCAGAGCGACCGTATATCTGCCTGAGGGATCGCGTGTAGTGGTAGAGCGGAAGATTTCCTCGCATTGTTCCTCCAGGGGATCATTATGAGTGTGAGATTGAGGGAGGGGCTCCTCAGACTCCCAGAACCTTTCCAGACTCTGACGTATGTCCTGGGCTGATTCAGCTGAGTCTGGTTGTGAGCTGACGACGTGAGCTGAGTTAACCTGCTGCGCCGGCTGCGCATACAAGTCCTCAATGGGTCCTATCAACGCGAAGTCGAAAATCGTGCCGAAGGCTATGGGCTTGCCCGGGCCCAACGAGACCTTAGTCCCGTCCAACACCTGGCCAAGAACGTCCGACCCCAATAAGAGGTCGATCGGGGCTGGTGTGTGGTAAAGCTGGTCAGCCAATGGCACGGGTGGCTGGCCTAGTACGTGGGAAATGTTTGGTACCTTCTCTAAGGGAAGGTAGCCAGTGACGTTTTTTAAAATGTGAGCTGTGGCAGTGATTGTAGGAGTATCATTGTGAGTGGGTCGGCATACTATTGTTATTGCCGCCTTTGACTCATGTTTGTGCTGATTCCCAACTCCTGTAATTTTTAAAGAAGTGGGTTTTGATGGCAGGTTCAAAAGTCGTGCCATGCGTGACGTTATTAATGTCAGCATACTGCCACAGTCCAATAAAGCTCTGGCTGTGTGAAAATGGCCATGTACGTCCGTGACTCTTAGTGAGACGGTTGGCAACAAAATGGGTGTGCCAGTGGGCACAGAAGGTGAGTGAGCTGATTGAGTATCAGTTGTATGAGCTGAGTATGTATCAGCTGTGTGGGCATGGGTTGACTGGGCATGGGCTAAATCTACCTCTTCGCTAGGGTGCTCCGTGATAGTTGGGAGTCATAATTGCTGGCGGCGTTCGCGGGGCCTACCTGGCGAACCGGACCTGGGTGGGCTGGCTCTGTGAGCAGAGCTGGGTTGCACCTATTGTTTTCTGAGGTTTAAGCGAGCACTACACATTGAAATGAAACACTTTTTACGGATTAACTCGCGTTTAATTTACTATTTACATAGTTTTTATATTATCCTGACGTTTCGAACCCTTTACAGGGTCCGTGGTCACAGGGAGACTGAGGTGTTGGTCGTCTCATTGTCAGAAGTTATTTGCCTACCGTCAATAATTTTTATATTTTACCGGGTGCGTTCAAGTTTACACAATACGAGCTAACAATATTTTTAGGTCTGGCAATGTGTTGCTGTTGGGGCTGGGATTTGATGACCTGTATGATGGGGTCCCAGGCAGGTGGTAAATTCCAACCATCCTCTCTATTGAAATTACGATGTTTTTTAATTTCAATAGCCTCGCGTATCATCCTAGGGATGAATCGTTGTTCCTTGGCGAGTATTTGAGGTTTGTCAAATCTGATGTAATGGTTGGGTCCCTCGAGAGCATGTTCACACACTGCAGACCTATTTTCGCGCCTATGCTTGACGTCGGCTATATGTTCTTTTACGCGGGTTCCTACACTTCTCTTTGTTTGCCCGATGTACGAGAGCCCACAGTCGCAGTCCAGTTTGTACACGCCTGCATCTTGAAGGGGTATATTGCACTTGACAGGTCGTAAGAACTGGTTGATCTTCTTTGGCGGCTTAAAGTAAGTATTGATTGAAGCTCGCTTCAAGATGTGACCAATCTTGTCAGTGACGCCTTTCATATATGGAAGTACTGCAGGTTGGCGCTCGACTGTGGTTGGTTTTTTGCGTTTTTTGTGACGAAGCCGCGGTACTTGCAGTTTGTTATCCTGTAGTACATGCTTGACATGCTGAAGTTCAGCAGCCAGGTGTTGGGTGTCACAGATGCCGTGTGCTCTCTGAAACAAAGATTTCCCTACAGTAGCCAACTGTCTAGGATGGTGGTGAGAATCACCATTGAGGTACCTATCTGTATGGGTTACTTTACGAAACACAGTGTGGCTCAAACTATGGTCAGGATTCCTGATGATTAAAGTGTCCAAGAAAGCTAACTTGTTGTCTGCCTCTAACTCCATTGTGAACTGTATTTTAGGGTGTATGGAGTTAAGATGACTTAGAAAAGCAGATACTTTATCAGTTGGTAAGATAGTGAAAGTGTCATCTACGTACCGCTTATAGAACCTTGGGGTTACGGGTGATGTGCTTAGGGCCCGCTCCTCGAAGTCTTCCATGAAAATATCGGCGACAACGGGTGATACAGGGGACCCCATAGCAACACCCTCTATTTGCAAGTAGTAAACTTCATTCCACAAAAGGTAGCCAGATGTTAGACAATGCTCTAATAGTACTGCATATTCGTTGGGCATATTTTGTTCAACTAGTCTTTTCTTGGTAATTTCAATGCAGTCCTGTACTGGTAGACATGTAAATAGGGACTGGACATCAAAACTAACCATGGTTTCATTGTCAGCAAGATGTAGGTTTTTAATATCACTGACAAACTGGTAAGAATCCTTCACATAAGCTGTTGTATTACCTCTTAGTGGGGAAAGTATTTTTGCTACATGCCGGGCCAAACGGTAAGTTGGTGAGTCGATCTGGCTCGGACGGACGTAGCGGAGCCTCAGGTTTGTGGATTTTTGGTAACCCATACAGTTTAGGTGGTTTGGGGCAGGAAGGTATTAAATAATTAGTGTCTAGATTTAACGTTTCCGAGTGTTGTTTGACAAGATCACTGGTTTTCTTTAATATTTTGTTAGTTTGATCGCATTTAACGCATTTGTAGGTCTTGTCATCTGATAAAAGTTGAATTATTTTTTCGTTATAATCTGACGTATCCATAACTACCGTAGCATTACCCTTATCAGCACGAAGGATGGTTAATTCTGGCTTAGCTCGCAGGTTCTTTAGGGCGAAGTATTGATCGCGAGGAAGGTTGGATTTTGGCACTTTGCTCCGGCGGCAAATACTTTCCCCACTAAGAGGTAATACAACAGCTTATGTGAAGGATTCTTACCAGTTTGTCAGTGATATTAAAAACCTACATCTTGCTGACAATGAAACCATGGTTAGTTTTGATGTCCAGTCCCTATTTACATGTCTACCAGTACAGGACTGCATTGAAATTACCAAGAAAAGACTAGTTGAACAAAATATGCCCAACGAATATGCAGTACTATTAGAGCATTGTCTAACATCTGGCTACCTTTTGTGGAATGAAGTTTACTACTTGCAAATAGAGGGTGTTGCTATGGGGTCCCCTGTATCACCCGTTGTCGCCGATATTTTCATGGAAGACTTCGAGGAGCGGGCCCTAAGCACATCACCCGTAACCCCAAGGTTCTATAAGCGGTACGTAGATGACACTTTCACTATCTTACCAACTGATAAAGTATCTGCTTTTCTAAGTCATCTTAACTCCATACACCCTAAAATACAGTTCACAATGGAGTTAGAGGCAGACAACAAGTTAGCTTTCTTGGACACTTTAATCATCAGGAATCCTGACCATAGTTTGAGCCACACTGTGTTTCGTAAAGTAACCCATACAGATAGGTACCTCAATGGTGATTCTAACCACCATCCTAGACAGTTGGCTACTGTAGGGAAATCTTTGTTTCAGAGAGCACACGGCATCTGTGACACCCAACACCTGGCTGCTGAACTTCAGCATGTCAAGCATGTACTACAGGATAACAAACTGCAAGTACCGCGGCTTCGTCACAAAAAACGCAAAAAACCAACCACAGTCGAGCGCCAACCTGCAGTACTTCCATATATGAAAGGCGTCACTGACAAGATTGGTCACATCTTGAAGCGAGCTTCAATCAATACTTACTTTAAGCCGCCAAAGAAGATCAACCAGTTCTTACGACCTGTCAAGTGCAATATACCCCTTCAAGATGCAGGCGTGTACAAACTGGACTGCGACTGTGGGCTCTCGTACATCGGGCAAACAAAGAGAAGTGTTGGAACCCGCGTAAAAGAACATATAGCCGACGTCAAGCATAGGCGCGAAAATAGGTCTGCAGTGTGTGAACATGCTCTCGAGGGACCCAACCATTACATCAGATTTGACAAACCTCAAATACTCGCCAAGGAACAACGATTCATCCCTAGGATGATACGCGAGGCTATTGAAATTAAAAAACATCGTAATTTCAATAGAGAGGATGGTTGGAATTTACCACCTGCCTGGGACCCCATCATACAGGTCATCAAATCCCAGCCCCAACAGCAACACATTGTCAGACCTAAAAATATTGTTAGCTCGTATTGTGTAAACTTGAACGCACCCGGTAAAATATAAAAATTATTGACGGTAGGCAAATAACTTCTGACAATGAGACGACCAACACCTCAGTCTCCCTGTGACCACGGACCCTGTAAAGGGTTCGAAACGTCAGGATAATATAAAAACTATGTAAATAGTAAATTAAACGCGAGTTAATCCGTAAAAAGTGTTTCATTTCAATGGGTTGCACCTGTTTAGCCTGTGCGGGTTTGTGGCGCCTGCTGTGTCTGGGACGCTCCCTCGAGTGCTCTGTCAGCTGTGGTGGGGGTACATGTACAGACGACGAATGAGCTGAGTGCGTTGGGCCGTCTGGTCGAAGGAGGGACGTGTGGTGGTTCGTGCTCCCGCAGTCCTTGCATGCCCCCCTTGACCTGCACTCGCTCTCGTAGTGACGGCCGAGACAACGCTGGCAGCGCTCGCGTGCCTGTACAAAGTCCCAACGGCCCTGTGTTGGCTGGGCATTGTACCATCTGCACGTCATGAGCGTATGTCCCCTTGTGGCACAATAGGGACAGTAGGACGTCGAGCGTGAGGAAGAGGACGAGGACGATGATGAGGAGCAGCTTTGCTGGAAGGCCGAGTATACGGGGAAGGGCTGACTGCGAGCCGGGGAGGTGGATGGGCGGTGACGCATTTGCTGCGCTGGGCGGAACGGTTGCTGAGTAGGCTGATCATAGGCGCGGTGAGGCGATGTAGCTGAGGAGCGGCCACGGTAATGGTCGGGCTGTTGCTGAGCCGCCTGAGCATAAGTGCGATGGGGCAACTGAGGAGGCGCGCGGCTACGAGAAGGGCCGGGCAGGGCGTAAATGGGCTGCGGCTGGGCTATGTTGGAGAACTCTGTCTCCACACAGCGTGTGTGCTCCTCGAGGTAGGAGATAAGGTCCCTTAACGTGGGCAGGGTGTTACTAGACCCGTGCCTGCGTTCAAATAGCGTGCGGAGCTCGCCCTTGAGCTTCCGCACCACTATTGACACAAACACGTAATCGTCTCCTATGGGCAAATCTAAATTGTTGAGGGCACACTGAGCCGATATGAGCGGCGTGAGGAACAGTGTGCGGATGTTCGAGCGCGTATGGATGCTTGGCAGCCCCAGGATGATGTCCACAAAACTATCAATGAGAACCCGGCGGTTCTCGTACCGCTTGGTGAGGATGTCCATGGCCACGGCAAAATTTTCATTGGTGACCTTTAAGTGGGACACCATACTTAATGCCTCACCGCTGAGACTTGAGAATAGGTAGTGGAGCTTGACTGCGTCCGACAGGGTCGCCATGTCGTCAGTCAGACTTCTAAACAGCGCAATGAAGGAAGGCCAGTCCTCCACTTTTGAGCTGAACCTGGGCAGCGCTATCTTGGGGAGGACGGCTGTGGGCGTATTGACGCCGAAACTGGGCTGAGCGCTATGGGTTGGGGATGACGTGGAAGAGGGTAAGATTTCCTCCCTAGCCACAAGAATCCCAAGGTACGCCCCGGAGGCTTTTGTGTGGTTCTCAGTGTATGCCTTCTCGGTCTTCTCGTCCAGGTCCGCCTCGTCAAGAATGCTATAATACACTGCGTCCATCCTGTCTTTCACGCCTTGTATCTGTGCGAAACGCACGTTAAACTCCAATATGGAATGTGTGGTGCCGCCAGCAATAATTTGTGACCCTATAAAATAGCGGCTTGTGACTTGGTCGGCATCGCGATGAATGAAAGTAGACAAAAAAATAATAAAAACAAAATTAAAAAAAATAAACAAATTTAAAGGCAGTAAAAAGAACAACACCCTGTATATGTTCTATAGTTGGGCTGGACGTATTTGTTTACTAAGGTAAGGGCAAATGGGCTAAAATTAACGCAACAATAAAGAAAGCAAAACTAAGTTGGGACGCCTTGTATATGGCCCACGGGTGGGCAAACGCACGTGTGTGTGTATGTCTGTGTTTATTGAACGCGCGTACGTAATATTAGCCGACCGCAAAAGGAAAAAACAACAAAACAATCACGTCATCCGTAGCCCACTAGTGGGCAAGCGCATGCGTAGTCGATGGCGGCGCATCCAATCAGCCGGGAAAGCGTTAAGAAAAGGAAAGGAAAATAAAAATCCAATAAAAATAAAGTGTGGGATACGTTGTACGTAGCCCACAGTTGGGCAGACCTGTAGCGGAAACGAGCGCGAAGAACGACTCCGTCGCAAAAAAAAAAACAATAAAAACTTACTAAAAAATAAAATAAAAATTGGGACACTTTGTATGTGTGTCCCACAAGTGGGCAAACATGTGTAGAAGCGAAGGCGACGCACGCAAATAGCCGTAAGCGATTTTTAAAAAAACTGATTCAAAATTATGAAACACTAAGCTCGTGTGGTGAGAACGCACAAGAAATGAGCCGTTCGCAAAGGCAACAATCAAAACAATAAAATTAAAAATTAACACTCAAAAAAAAATTAAATCTTGTTGTATTATTATGTAAGAAAAATACACCTGCAGCCGATAAACATAGCATGAAAAAATTAAAATAAAGGCCAAATAACTGAGCTGAATTATTTTATGCAGTGTTAAATTAGCTTAGCTGTTGTAATACCAGGCACCATACAATTAACTAAATCTGTAGCCAAACGGTAGCCGAACGTAGCATGAAAAAGGCAAAGGTAAAGTAACTGAGCTGAATTATTATTTCAAGCACGAATTAGGCACAACAACATTGTATGACACCATCTATTTGTGATCAGATAATCGGATGCATACAAAAAATCAACAATAAAAACACTAAACTTGTTAGCGTAAATTAACTAGGAGTTAGCACGAATCGGATACTGGTACGAACTTTTATTTGGAACACGATACCCGAAACACGAATTTTTATTCGTGTAGGTAGGTCAATACTAGCCCGGACTTTGCAACGACTGTCGTGCAGAAAAGATTTTGTATGGAGATGAAATTATAAATGTTAGGAAGTGAAATAGATATAATTATGAAATATTATTTTTAGCGGACTGTAATCAAAGTTAAGGGCTGATTCGGGGCTGATTATGGTCGAAAGACCATGAAATTTAGAGGTATTCCGCGCTCGATGGACCAGAAATGTTGGCGCTTAAGACACCAACATGCGGCGCAGGGAAATGGAAAAATAGGATAGCTGGGCTTACTTGGTTCCGGGCTGTCGGCACTGGATCTGGTTGGAGCTGAAGGTGGCTGGCGCTCTAGGCGCGGGCGGCGGGCTTGAGGGCGGCAACGCACACACAATTCACTGAAGGCACTGGTCTGGTGTTAGGGGTAGTTGAGCTGGTAAACGGAGCGCTCTCACTGAACACACACTGATCACATATCTGACGTGGTGACGGGCTGAGTTATTGCGCGCGCGACGCGTGGTTTCTCCTTGAACGCTCGGAGCACACTGCGTGGGCGACCGCGTGATCCCGCGGTCTAGGAGGTTCGTCTGGTATACTTGTCACTTCCCTCTGATTGGCCGATTATTCGTTGCGCTGTGGCGCAAACAAGGACTACATCGAAACCGTGATTAAAAATGCCTCACGTAAACTCGGTGTCCCGAACAAGGTGCGGCGATTCTTCACGCCTGATCAGTTGTGTCTATTTTACAAGACACAGGTGCGGTCTTGCGTGGAGTATTGCTCTTACCTTTGGGACGGCTCCGCAAAGTACCATCTCGATGCCTTGGACAGATTGCAGCGCCGCGCTGTGCGCATTATCGGCAATGCGGAGGTCACTAAAACTCTCGAGCCTTTGCAATTGCGTAGAGATATTGCGTCACTCAGCGTCTTTTACCGTTTATACCATGGCGAGTGCTCTGAAGAACTCTTTGAACTCATCCCTCCTTCTCCCTTCCTTAATAGGAGTACGCGTGCTGCTCTCCGGAGTCACCAATTTACAGTCTCTAACATTCCATCTCGCACAAAGAAATTTGGTGACTCGTTTCTTTGCCGCACTTCCAAAAGATGGAATAGTCTACCAGCACACGTATTCCCTCCTACCTATGACATAGGGTCCTTCAAACGAGGCGTGAAGAAGCACTTTGTGGGCCGGCAGAGTGAGGATGACTGATGCTACGTCTCTTACGCTGCACCAGTTGTTCTCGCGCCTGGACCTCATTTCCACTTAACATCAGGTGGAGTGGGGTCATTTGCCGGGCTTGGTATAAAAAAAAAAAAAAGTTTTTCTAAAAATGAAGAAGGAAGACGCGGGCAAAGTAAAGTGAAAAAGTACCCAGCTTTGCCACCTTTAAATTGCTAAGCCATTTAAAGATTTATGTTGCGATTTTTGGAGCCAACATTTATAACTGGGCAAAGATGCGAATGTGATACTAAAAATGATCAAACATTTAGTACCGTCGCGTCGTGAGTTAGGTGGGCAAAGTTAGGTAGACTATTTTTAGAAATTTCATACAAAATATTTGGGAAACTGGCCTGACACAAATGTTATAAAATTGTAGAATTTCGAACATTCTTATGAATTTTAATATTTAAGTAGGTACCTAATTGTTTTGTTCTTTACCGACTCAACTTATATTTCTAACATTTCAGCTCTACTCACCTCACTCACAATCACTGTAGATTACTAGGAAAATACACTATGTTTGCTGGATATCCATTACCAAATTGTTTAAGCCTTCCTACCTACCTTAGCTTATCTACGAAACCACAATAGGTAGATAAGTACACACGCCAGCAGGTCAACCTAGCCAAAACTGTCAAATTTCTCTAATCGTTATTGATTGATTCACAACGCCAGAGGTAGGTTGAGTTACTGGCGTGTGTCTGACACAACAAAAAGTAATGCTAATGACTTGAATAATAATGTCAAATACTTAATAAATTTTTAACAATGTAGCCCTAGCACTCAAATCCCGTTGAGTAAAGTTGGCACTGCTGGTTTCGCGCGACACTACCTAAAATTGCCAAAGAACATAACTTGAAAAATAAAAGACATTTTTTAGACTGAAATCAACAAATATTCCTTATTTCAAATAGTTTTCCTATGCTGCCAGTCATAATCACGTACCTTAAGTAGTTTCGGCTCCTTCAGAGAAGTTTTTAGCCAGTAAAATTTGCACTACTTTTACACACCCGTCTTTGACGTCGCCGGTTGACTTAATGAAATAGGTTAGAATCATTTGAAATAGGTACCAGAGCGTTGCCTGTATAAATACCGTAGATTACTAGCAAAGAGTAAACAAGTCTATTGACATAATACTTTCTTTAAAACTTCGATTAAAATTTATTTTTGGGCAGTGGTCAAAGTTAGGACGGAAGCTCAAAAATGGAGGATATGACGGTAAAACTTTTGAAGTAAAATACTTCTAAAGTTACAGTTATTTTTCCATTTGATCACCGTTTAGTAAAGTATATATTATGTTTTAATCGGAAGGCCGCCGGCTGGTTCATCGTCAACAATGTTGAAGGTAAAATCTAGTAGGTATACACAATAAAATTCACCTTTGATAATTTCAAAGTTGGCACGACAAACCGTTTCAAAATCCTCTTGTTATTGAGTTGTTATATAAAAGAAGCATTAGGAAAATGCTGTCAACAAATTGTGCTCGTGCGCTTATAGGAGCCCACGAAACATGTTTTCAACAGGCTCGGATCCAAATATCTCTAATATTTGCATCTTTTGGAAATCTGTAAAATTTATAGCAAGAATAAACATTATTATGATAAGTCGATATCGATATTTTATACTGTCGTATCTCTAATTAAGTTGCAGTGTGCCAATGTAATGAAATAAAATTTTCCTAATTTCGAGAAAAGTAACGGGCTGTAAATATAAATTAATTAATGAAGTAGACCGATCATAAACATACAGTCATAAGGTAATGATAATTTTTAAAGCAATTTGCTAAAAGATATTTAAGAAAATAAAAATAAGTAACAATTTATAAATAGTGATTTATCATTCAATTAATAAGCATCTATAGTGAAAAATAGTTTTAACAATAACGAATGTGCTATATAGGTTAGTTTTTTTTGTTGGCATTCTTCTTTGAAAGTTACGCAAAGATGCAGCTTGTTGTTTAAGTGGCAACACTTTTTGATTGACAATTTTATTCAGTTTTTTGCAAATTTAGTGCATTATAGATTATTATAAAGACAAAATAATACTAACCGATGAAAAGTAACGCTATCCTTTTGTAAATTTGAATTTTCTGAACGCTTTTTGCACGAAAATACGCTGCATTATTTTTTGCTCCCGTCGTGACGCGTCAAATGTGATTTGCAAATGGTGCAGTGACACGCGGAAACTAGTTTTATAAAACGGGTATGACCATTGGGCATACCCTTTTGGCAGAGGGGAACGCCTGCCAGTGGCGTCTCCTGTTGGTTGAATGCTCTAAGCGTTAGACTTGTGAACGGACAGGTAATGTCTGTGTGTGAATATAATAGTGTGCGTCTATTTTATGCTAGTGTTCAACAATGTTGTCGTTTGCGTGCGTAGCGACGTCATTTAAAAATGCATTAGTGTGTTAACAATTTCTATGTGTGTTTCCTTCCCCCCGCAGGAAATGACAGACTTTTTGCATAGAAATTAGTGCGCGTGTCGTCTCCTGTTGGTTGAATGCTCTAAGATTTAATATAATATAGTACTCTATGGCTGTCAGTGTGACTCACAGACATATAATATGTCTGTGGTGTGACTGGCTCGGGTACGCCGATTTCGGCGTAGTATTTGTTGCCGCATTTGACAAGTGCGACGAAAGTATCTAGTCGAGCGCAGCGAGACCAGTCATTAATCTAAGGTGATAGGCATAGATGAATGATTGGTCTCGCTGCGCTCGTCTAGATACCGCGCTACCTATAAACCACAGCTCCGTAAATGCGGCAACTCATTATTGTAGTGTGTTTATGACAATATGCAAGGATGCTAGTGTGTGTGAAAAATTTGTTGCCAGCTGCTCAACTGTTACCCGAGTTAAAGGGAAAAATATTTTTGCTGTGATATATTAGTTAAGTTGCTGGTTATAAATGTAGCTCAGAAAATATTAAAAATTAACAATTAAAAGCGAATATGTATCAAAATAATTGTATATATTATTATGTAGGTTAGACGTAGGTTACTTCTGTAGAAAAATGGTAGGTATGTATAGCAATGATTAGACCTCATTTTTAGTAGTTTTTTTTTATTACTAACAACCCCTTTCTTCCCTTTGGTATCGTAAAAGGCTACTAACGGACTAAAGACTGCACATACATCCAACAGCATAGAGCGGCGATGGGCTCATCAAAATAATACTACCAACCCCTCTTTTCCCTTCGCTGTCGTAAGAGGCGACTAACAGACTAAAGACTGCACATACATCCAACACCATAGAGCAACTATGGGCTCATCAAAATAATACTACCAACCCCTCACTTTTCTTCGATGTCGTAAAAGGCGACTAACGGACTAATGACTGCACAAACATCCAACAGCATAGAGCGATGATGGTTTACCGCTTGTTAGGTATATGTAGTGGTGACCTGTTGCAGTTATGGGAAGGTATAAAATGACTACACTGTTGTACACTGATGAGCTGGTTTATTGACTGTTCACACAAAGGTTCACACAATTAAGTTATAGTTCTGACTCCATATATATAATTACACTATATTAACCAAATGGCGACAACCTGACGATAAGGTGTGCGATGTGCGACTGGCGACTGCCGGGGCGAGCTCCCGTCCGCTCGCTATTGCTATATCAGCATTCTAGGAATAATACAATAATGTGTCGCCACATCACACCCTTCCTTAAAAAAAATTTTAATTACTACAAAAAAATATTTTTAAAAGAAAGAGAAAAAAAAACTAAACAATGTAGACAACCCTAACGTATAAAACTCTAATACAATAAAACATTTCTAACAACATACAAAAATATACCAAGGTTAATCTAAAATGCTACGCTGCGATAACAATACAAAGTTGCGGCGTTATCAGCTGATACTCGAGCGAGCCCGACTCGACACGCATGCCAACGCTTAAGGCGAATACATGTGATTCTATTTTTAGAACATCTTAAGGTCAAGTAACTTTTACTGTGATACAATTTTCAAATAAAAATTTTAACATACTATATCTGTTTTTTATTTACTTTCCTTTCCTACGTTAGGTTGTTTACTCGTTACACATACTTATAATTTATTAAGACTACAAAAACACAAAACTTAAAATTTTGATTTCACAAACATTATAAAAATAGTACTACATACACTACTGTACTGTATCAACACATTTAATACATACAATAAAATTGCGGACACCTACTCCTAGGGCCGACTTAAAAGGTTTCAGGAAAAACCGCAACTTACAACTAGACAATGACTTAGGTAGTTGTCGTGAGGGCATGCTCTGCAATAACAAAATAACAACCCTTTGGGTCCCACAACACCTCTCACGGCAACGCCATGCATGTACTTTGACACTGTTAACACTAAACACGTTTTACAAAACGCACACAAAAAAAAATATAACTAAATTAAGTATCAGTCGCTTATTACTTTTACACAACTCCTGTTCTTCCAGGTGTTACGCTGGTGGTGCTGCGAGGCATATGAATGACCTCTGGTAGCGCCACTTTAGCTGTTTCTTTATTGATCCATTTTCTTATACGATTTATGCAACTTTTACGAATGGCGTATAACAATCCGATGCTAAACAGTATAACCATGACAATTAAAACAATACTAAATATATTTACTTGGTTTTGTATCTTTTCGGATGTTGCCATTTGAGCCTGGGCACTCACAATTACATCTTTGTTCTGATAATTCCCCATCTTATAACTTTACAATTACTGTTAAACAAGCGTACTGCGTTGGAATGACCTGATAATTAAACGAAATGGACATAAACTTACTCTTTTATTAAACTAACATACACAATTATCATTTCAGCAAAAATCGAACTGGTTGCTTAACAACTCTGCCACTGCGTGTTGACCTCAATATTGGTTTCAGCACTTTTTCTTCACTATGTTTAACATCTGAGTTTACTTGGTTCTTTTTAACATTACAATCATTATCTTTAATACTAATATTGACATTATCTTCGCAACTTTTGTACAAACTATCATCGTATTCTTCGTTTAATATATATGCTGGTTTAAGTCGATCTATAGAAATATTTGACTGACGCTCTGCCAATTGAATCAGAAATGATTTCCCGAATCTTTTAATGATTTTATACGGTCCACTATACGGTGGTGTTAGTGGTCTTTGCACCATGTCGTTCCTAACGAAAACATGGCTACAACTATTCAAGTCTTTATGTACGAATATTTTCCTATTTTTTCTACTTCTATCTAATACTGGCTGTAAACTATTTAATGCTTTCTTCAGCTTATATACATAGCTAGATTCGTCAGACAAATTACAATTTACACTATTGTCATAGAAATCTCCAGGCAGGCGTAACTGGTGTCCTAATGCTAATTCTGATGCACTTACATTACTATCGCTTTTGCAGGCTGCACGAAGTCCCAACATGACAGTTGGTAATTCGTCTGCCCATGACCTACTGTAATCTAATAAACGTGCTTTTAAGGCTGCTTTCAGCGTTCTGTGGAATCGCTCTATCATCCCGTTGCTTTGTGGGTGATAAGCTGTAGTGCGAATCTTCTGAATACCTAGCGTTTTCATAAGGGAGGTGTAAAGCTCACTTTCAAATTGTCTCCCTTGATCGCTTGTTATTCTTTTTGGACATCCATATCTACAAACCCAATTTTCGTAAATTGCTTTACTTACAACTTCTGCTGTGATTTCTTTTACTGGAATAGCTTCCGGCCACCGTGTACATCTATCGATCATGGTTACTAAATATCTATACCCCTCACTTGTCGTTGCTAAAGGGCCAACTATGTCCACGTTTAAATGTTCCCAACGATTGCTAGGTGGATACTTTACTAAATCGGAAACTGTATGTCGTTGTATTTTTGACTTCTGACAAGATATGCATTCTTTACACCATCGATTAATGTCCCTATTCATGTTAGGCCAAAAATATCTACCTGTAATCATTTTTCTAGTACCTCTAATGCCTGGATGACTAACATTGTGAACTTTACCAAAGACTGTTTTTCTATACTGTAATGGAATGTAAGGTCTCATGTTACTTCCTGTAACATTACAATACATTACACTATTGCACAATGGTGACTGTATTCTTTGTAATAACTGCTTACTCTTGTTATCAGCAAGTATGGTCACGAGTTGCTGGTCGGTTTCCTGTGCTAAAGCTATTTCGTCGAAATTAATGTCAGCAGGGCAAACTATGGACTCTATTGTTCTGGATAACGTGTCTGCAACGCAATTGTCGTTTCCGCTGACGTACTGTATGTCGCTTGTAAATTCGCTAATATACAGTAACTGTCGCGTACGTCTAGAAGTTTCTCTGTCTGAACCACTTTTATCGAAAACGTACGTTAATGGTTTATGATCTGTAAATACTGTCAATTCACGGCCTTCAACTAAATTTCTAAAATGAATTATTGCCAAATATATTGCTAAAAGTTCTCTATCGTAAGTAGAGTATTTCATCTGTGTGGTAGTAAGCCCTTTTGAAAAATATCCTAAAGGCTTCCAGTCGTTATCCATCTTTTGTTGTAACACTGCTCCGACGCCTGTGCTAGATGCGTCACACATTAAAGCTAACTTACTATCTACTTCTGGATAAGACAACACACTGGCGTTAACTAAATTATTTTTACACTGCTCAAAAGCTTCGATTGATTCCTTAGTCCATATTATTTTAGTTTTGTCCCTCTTTTTAGTTTTATGTAAAAATTTGTTAAGTAGAGCTTGGTGCTCAGCTGCATGCTCTATATGCGATCTATAAAAGTTTAGCATTCCCAAAAATCTACGGAGTTGTTCGACTGTCTCTGGCCTTGGAAATTCCTTAATTACGCTAACTTTATCTGAAATGGGTCGAATGCCTACTTTGCTTACCTCGTACCCTAAAAATTCTACTGTCGGTTGGGCAAAAGTACATTTTTTAATATTGATTGTTATGCCAAATTTCTCAAACCTTTCAAAAATCTGTCTTACATGTTCTTTGTGCAATGTTACGTCATTAGTTGTTGCCACAATGACGTCATCAATATAGCAAAAAAGAAAAGAACTTTCTCCCTTACTTTCTTTATTATTGTTAAAAATTTCTATACCTTGCAAAACCGTGTTATTCATCCATCTCTGGAAGGTTTGTGCAGCATTACGTAACCCGAAACTCATTTTTACAAATTCGAACAACCCGAAAGGTGTCGTAATGGCTGTTTTCGCTATGTCTTCTGGTTTAACCGAAATGTTATGATAAGCCCTATTAATGTCTAATTTAGTGAAAATACACTTACCTGATAAGCCATACATAAAATCGTGTATCCTCGGAATCGGATATCTGTCCGGAACTGTCACTGCGTTGAGCCTTCTGTAGTCGCCGCATGGTCGTAGCTGGCCATCCTTCTTTGGCACTACGTGAAGTGGGCTGGCCCACGGGCTCTTTGACGGTCTACAAATACCTAACTCTTCCATGACTCTAAACTCTTCCCTTACCGCCTTATAGCGGTGTGGGGGCAAAGGCCTCGGTTTGGCGTAAACCGGCGGACCAACGGTTTCAATGTGATGGTATGTGTCATGGCAGCTCGGCTCTCTATAATTAATTGGCTTGGTAATGTCGGCGTATTGTTCTAACAAATCCCGGAATGGATTGTCCCTGTGGATGCTAGATATTGTCGGCTCGACACTACTTATTACCGATACATTTCTATTCAATTTGGTCAGTCCGTCAATCAATTTCCTATTACTTAAATCTATTATCAAGTTAAAATTCTTTACAAAGTCTGCTCCGATAATAGGTTGTTTGACGTCACATATTATAAAATTCCATTTGAAACATCTACGTAGGCCTAAATTTAAATCTAAAGTTATAATGCCATACGTTTTTATTTTGGTGCCATTCGCGGCATAAAGTTCATAATCACAATTAAGCTTTACTTTATTACGGTTTACTTTACATAATGGTATTACTGAGACGTTTGCGCCCGTATCTATTAAAAATAACTTACCACTATTGTAGTCTTTTACACACAAACGGTGATTTACCTCGGTGCTGCCGCCCACCGCTGACGACTGCACCGGATTCAGTTTCCCTGACCAGGTTGCTGCTGCTGTTGCTTATGTTGCTGCTGCGACCAGTTGCATGGTGCTGTGCAGGTCCTCGCTCTCTCTCTAAAACGGTAGTGATAATGGCATAGCCACTCTGCGCTTGCTGGAGTCCTCCGCGTGGCTGATGATCCTCTATCCTTCGATCTCGACTGCCGACGCTGGTCTCTATTCATATGATAATTGCGATGCTGGCTGCGTGCACCGGTTCTGATGCTGTTGACTTCTTCTTTTAGTCTCTTTACCTCTATGGTCAAATCTCGCATATGTTTCATCATTTCTAACGCGCTGTCACTGCCGGGCACTGATGAGCTGACGGAGGCTACTTCGCCTGTCCTCAAATTTTCTAATATCTTGTCGGCTATGGCCGCTAAATCTTCCAAATTCGTGTTATTGCTGACCGCTAGGACTGCCCTTACATTCGGTGGTAGTCTGTTGATCCATAGTTTTTTTAATGGGTCGCCTGCAATACTACAGTTTCTGGCCAATTCTGTCATCTTGCGCAATAACTGGGACGGTTTTTGAGTCCCGAGATCCATATCACTCACTAAACGTTGAAATTGCGTCTCGGCGCTTTCTTCATACACTGTTAACAATCTTTGTTTTATTGCGTTATACTTCTCGGTAGCAGGTGGTGACTGTACCAAGTCACTTACTTGACGGAGTGCGTCGCGGTCCAATTTCGCGATCGCCAACTCGAACTTCGCATTGTCGCTCTGCTTCTGTGGTCCCATAACTGACTCAAAATGCGCGAACCACATTCTCGGCATTTCGGTCCAAAATTCTGGTATCCTGGCTTGCACGGATATCATTGCGACGTCTATATTGCTTGTTGATGCTTCGCGCTCTGGTTTGGAGCTCTCGCCGCATTTTTCTAGCTCATTATAGGCGTCTACATAAGCCATCTTCTAAACACGTGCTCGGCCGTCAGGTTGTCTTCTAAGTGAGTCGCACGCACGCCGGAAACGCGGGGTCACCACTTTACCGATATTATAGGTTTATTAGTGGTGACTTGCAGCAGTTATGGGAAGGTATAAAATGACTACACTGTTGTACACTGATGAGCTGGTTTATTGACTGTTCACACAAAGGTTCACACAATTAAGTTATAGTTCTGACTCCATATATATAATTACACTATATTAACCAAATGGCGACAACCTGACGATAAGGTGTGCGATGTGCGACTGGCGACTGCCGGGGCGAGCTCCCGTCCGCTCGCTATTGCTATATCAGCATTCTAGGAATAATACAATAATGTGTCGCCACAATGGGCTCATTAAAATAATACTACTAACCCCTCTCTTCTCTTCAGTGTCGTAAAAGGCGACTAATGGACTAAACACTGCACATACATCCAACAGCATAGAGCGGCGCTGGGCTCATCAAAATAATGCTAACAACCCCTCCCTTCCATTGGGTCTCGTAAAAGGCGACTAATGGACTAAAGACTGCACATACATACAACAGCATAGTGCGGCGATGGGCTCATCAAAATAATACTACCAACCCCTCCCTTCCATTGGGTCTCGTAAAAGGCGACTAATGGACTAAAGACTGCACATACATACAACAGCATAAAGCGGCGATGGGCTCATCAAAATAATACTACCAACCCCTTTCTTCCCTTTGGTGTCGTAAAAGCGACTAACGGGCTAAAGACTGCACATACATACAACAGCATAGAGCAGCGATGGGCTCACCACCTAAGCACATGTGCAGACTGTGCAGTTGTTTCTTGCTGAAGCGTGGAATGTGTAGGCGTGGTCTGTGTTGTCCATAGATTCAAATGATTACTAATTTTACCATAAACTTTAATAATAACTATCTCAAAAAAGTTGTTGATCTAAGTAAACAGTAATAAGTTGAGTCTTTATTCATGATTATTCTACTTAAGACTAAATACTTTTTCGTTTTTGTAGGCTCATTGTCATGTGACATGTGACAGACAAAAAATTTAAAAAAAATTACTTTTTCCGCTAGGGCAAGAAAAGCTATTTTAGCCTCGCTTTACAACGCTACAATGTCGGTCTTTTTTCAAAACGAATACGTCCGTGATTTGCCGGTGGCGGCACTGACACTGAGAGCATTATCACTGACAAGTGGGGATGCGTTCACAGAGAATGTATGAAAAACACTGTGCCGGTACTGTGTCGGAACTGTGGCTTCATTGATATGTGTGAAGCAACCTTTAACCTATAATATTACCCGAATCATAAGCTATACACCTGTTCTCAGTTTCATTAAAATGCGTCCAGCGGTTTTTGTGTGATGCGCGTCAAACAAACAGACAGACAAAAATTCCAAAAATGATTCTAATGTTCACGTATCTTTCATCCCCTAGATTATGTTTTTGCAAATATTTTCATTATCAGTACAGACACGAAAAGTTTACATTTGAGGAACATAGGTCAAAATGAAAAAAATGGCTTTTCCATACTTGAGTCAATCAGCTGGTTGCGCATTTTGTATAGGGAAAAATAATAAATTTTCGACTCATGTTCCATAAGGAAAGTTGTTCAGTTTCATCGGTAGAATCCCCTTGATATAGTGTCAGCTAACATTTTTACACCTTATTATAGATCACAAATATAAGTAAACATGAAAAAACATAGAACTACGATTAAGTATATAGTAACTTTGTAAGACAAATGAAATAGGTTACCTTTAAAATAAAAGACAATAACAATAAATTCACATAATAAAAATCTCAACCACGGGGACTTTATTCTTGTATAAGCGGTAACACTGAATGGCGTTTATTGTTCATATTATTTTATTATGAAATTTCGAAATTATACGATACTTACTGATGGTATGTGATCCCAGTGTCCTTCTTATTTTTAGAAGTATTATTTTTACACAGTTTTACTACGCAAACTGGCATTTTAGTTTGAATTAAGCCCAAAATTGAATAAAACATTCGGGACGTACACGTCACCCACAGCTGTCAGTGTGACTGGCTCGGGTACGCCGATTTCGGCGTAGTATTTGTTGCCGCATTTGACAAGTACGACGGAGGTATCTAGTCGAGCGCAGTGAGACCAATCATTAATCTAAGGTGATAGGCTTAATTTGACATTGAATACAATGACTTTATATGAAAAGAAAGTAGAAATAATAGACAAATAAATTATTGGATACTTAATAATTTTATATTAACAAAAGATAAATATTATCTTATGACTTATTTTATGAGACAGATAGCAAATTCGCTATCATTTTATTTTAAGTATTTAACCAGTAACATGGCTAGAACAGCGGCTTCCATTGAGCTGCAACCTACTGACATGCCAAATCCGACTTTGGAATATGTTCTAAATAATTTAAATTAGCTTATAAGACAATAGAGAGTACCTCTAGCAAATTATTGAAATTAAACTAGATAAGTACCTACATAAAAGACAAAAGAGTTCCCTCTTGCAAAATGTTTGTAAATAAAATGTAATTATATCAATGTAAAAATAGCTTTAGGAAAAGCCACAGTAAATTATTTAATAAAAGTAGAATCTATGAACATTGTCTACCAGAACATCCAAGGAATGATGGGCAAAGATTTAGAGATTGAATTATTCATGAACTGTAATCAAAGCTATATTAAATCTCTTTGACTGTAATAAAATTGACATGGAGGCTCCTTAATTATTGTTAGTACTTAAAAAGTTTAAATTAAAGGAACGCAAAGACATAGTGAGCCTCTCGGTTGAACGAACAATAAACTTTGATAATTAGTCATAAATAAGTTATATTTGACAATACGAATACATCATATTACCAAACAGGAATTACAGGAATGTGCGCCTCGTGACAAAATACGAAGCTTTTTAACCAAAACATTATTTTAGGGACAGTGATTTAATAAAAATGTTTTAAATATTTATTTACTTATGAGTTTTTTATTTCCATAATAATCCTTCATGTCGCCATTTTATTGTACAGTTTTCAGATGTACGTTCAAAGCATAGATGAATGATTGGTCTCGTCTCGCTGCGCTCGACTACATACTTAGGGATGATTTATATTAGAGCGGTCCGGGCCGGGCGGGGCCCGTCCGTGCTGCACAATTTATATTAGAACGGGATAGAGCCGCCACGGTCGCTTCGCGCTATAGTGTAGTGATGTGAATAATTCCCAATTATTGCAACCTAATAATAATGGAGTTTTCTTTGCTGGAGATGGCTGCTATTGCGATAGCAATTGATGAAGAGGAAGCAGAAGCAAGGAGTAAGAAGAACAAAGTTAAACGAAGATGGAGTGTGCATCCTCTTTGGAGAAGACGTATATTTGACGGAGAATTTAATACTTTAAGTCAATACTTACCAGACAGTAAAGATAAATTCTTTTGATATTTTAGAATGTCCAAAGAAAACTTTGAAATGTTATTAAATGAGCTAAAGCCCGCCATTACAGACAGAAGACGAGATTTAAGACACAGACAATAGAACCTAAACAACGATTTGCAGGATGTCTCAGGTAATACTACAAATTAATACAAAATATGATGTGTTAACCCTTTAACGGGCACAGCATGTTCAAATTTTTAATTGGTTTTCGACCTTATCTCAATTGTATAAAGTTCAAAATATGGTGGCAATATATGTGCCACTGCCTTATAAAGGGTTAAACGATATACTTAATATAAATAATAATATGTAAGTACTTATCAACAAAAGTTTCAATACCTAATGTTTTTGTACTTACTACACACCTTTAATAAAAATAATCAATTTACTAAGTACCTATTTAATTAAATTAGAACGTTGGTTACCTACTTTATACGTCTGTGTACCTACTCAATATGGGTACCTAATAATGGGTCTACCTTTTATCGCAGAACTTTTTATGTCATAATTTTATTATGCATAACAGCGGAAAGCATCAACGTCATTTAGCACACACACATTAATCATACATTCAAAACCCATAATTTTATAAGTCAGAATCATCTTTAGGCATATATTTAATATCCATAATAATTAGGAGGCAAAACTATCATATCGCAGAAATTTTATATTCAGAATCATAATTATGCATAAATTCGATATCCATAATATTAAGAGGCAGAACCATCATATCGCAGAAAGTCAATATTCAGAATCTTCTTTTAGCATACTTTTCATTTCCATAATAAGCAGCAAGCAAGCAAGATGCAAGCAAGAAAGCAGCATGCAAGCAAACATGCAGTATTCACGCATGCATGCAGCATGTAATCAAGCATGCATGCACCATGCAAGCAGGAATGCAGCATGCAAGCAGGAATGCAGCATGCAAGCAGGCATGCAGCATGTAGGCAGGCAGGCATGCAGCAAGCAGGCAGGCATGCAGCAAGCAGGCAGGCATGCAGCATGCAGGCAGGCATGCAGCATGCAGGCAGCCATGCAGCATGCAGCAGGCATGGTTTCTGTTACGGCTCCGGCGCTGCGGGACTCTGGCGGTCCCACGCGAGCTTATCGTCGCAGATGGCTTTCGTAGAAGGTAGAGGGTTAAACCCACCTGCTCCTCAGCTCGCGGGCCGCCTCGCCCCTCCGCGCCTACGCGGGCTTAAATTACACTCTAGCGTAGGGCAGACAAGTCTACGTGGAGTCGGTGTTGCCGCGATTCGCTTCTGTCACTAACTTTTTTTAGCACAACCTTAACTAATACACAACGTTTTAACTTTTTTAGACAATATTTGAAATAAATTTAGGGTTAAAATGCTATTTTTATTTTTAAGCAAAAATTATATCAAATGAAGTTAAAGAATATGATTATTCTACCAATATAGCTTTATAGAAAAAGTTGTTAGGGAATATGATTATTATATCAAATGAATAATAAACGTAATGTTGTTATAGGAAGTGAATTCAGAACAAGTAAAAATTATATCCAATGAACTGTATGTCCTTTGAAATCCTCATAGCCTAAGGGCTGATCGCAAGATAAAACCATAGAAAAAAAATGTTCTTTGAAATTAGTTCATATGTCATTATATAAAATGATACGCACCCATACAATTCATTAGAAATAGTATGCCTAATGAAATTATTCCAAATGTAAAACTGCCATCATCGTAGTATGCCAAGTGAAATTATGCCGAGTAATCGTCGCACTAAATAAGTGTTATGCTAAACAAAATTATGCGTAATGAAATTTTGCCTAGTGAAAATCTGCCATCTTAAAAGTATACCATTGGGAATTCGGACATATAAACATTCGACCAAATAATAATTATACTAAATGATTTTTATACATTGAACATATTCGTTTAAAGAAAATTATGCCAAGTGTGTTATGCCAAATGAAATTCGGAACAACAAAATTCTGCCACTCAATATTCCTATGAATTTCGTAGGCAGAGGTAGGTAAAGGAATTTGACTTTGAAAATCAATAAAATAGGTACATAATTGAAATAAATTGATTATAATACTCACCTGTTACATTTAATTCATTTCCAATGTAGTCCTTAGGAAAGTTTTGTACTTCGTATCTAAGTATTTTTGATGCGACATGTCATAAAGCTCCGGATACTTTCGGACTAGTTAGACTAATTTTTCATCGTCCATAGCTTCGGTGAAACAAAAGAACAAGTTATTTTTGTGAGAAAAAAAACGTACCTACGCGCTATCATGCACGGTGTAATATGAACTGAATTGAACTGCTTCTCTCTCTCTCTCGTCTCAAGTCAGTGCGCCGTAAGGGGCCTGTCCGGGCCCGGACAGGGCACGCTCCGTGCACGTCCCGCTCCAATATAAATCATCCCGATACCTCCGTCGTACTTGTCAAATGCGGCAACAAATACTACGCCGAAATCGGCGTACCCGAGCCAGTCACACTGACAGCTGTGGGTGAAGTGTACGTACCGAATGTTTTATTCAATTTTGGGCTTAATTCAAACTAAAATGCCAGTTTGCGTAGTAAAACTGTGTAAAAATAATACCTCTAAAAATAAGAAGGACACTGGGATCACATACCATCAGTAAGTATCGTATAATTTCGAAATTTCATCATAAAATAATATAAACAATAAACGCCATTCAGTGTTACCGCTTATACAAGAATAAAGTCCCCGTGGTTGAGATTTTTATTATGTGAATTTATTGTTTTTGTCTTTTATTATATAGGTAACCTATTTATTTGTCTTACAAAGTTACTACATACTTAACCTAGTTCTATGTTATTTAATGTTTACTTATATTTGTGATCTATAATAAGGTGTAAAAATGTTAGCTGACACTATATCAAGGGGATTCTACCGATGAAACTGAACAACTTTCCATAAAATTTCCTTTCCATAACAACTTTTAATAATTCCATGGGTCGAAAATTTATTATTTTTCCCTATACAAAATGCGCAATCAGCTGATTGACTCAAGTATGAAAAAGCTATTTTTTTCATTTTGACCTATGTTTCTTAACGTGAACTTTTCGTGACTGTACTTACATTGAAAATATTTGCGAAAAACCTAATCTAGGGGATGAAGGATACGTGAACATTAGAATCATTTTTAGAATTTTAGTCTGTCTGTTTGTTTGACGCGCATCACACAAAAACCGCTGGACGGATTTTAATGAAACTGAGAACAGGTGTATAGCTTATGATTCGGGTAAAATTATAGGTTAAGTTGCTTCACACATATCAGTGAAGCCACGGTTCCGACACAGTACCGGCACAGTGTTTTTCATACATTCTCTATGAACGCATCCCCACTTGTCAGTGAAATGCTCTCAGTGTCAGTGCCGCCACCGGCAAATCACGGACGTATTCGTTTTGAATAAAATCATAGACAATGATTGAAATAATATTTTCACTCCTCTTGCTCAAAAGACCAAGATAGATGTTCCATTTGGGGATACCAAGACTATCTTGGTATCCCCAAATGGAACATCTATCAGCTAGAGTTCGCAAATTCATTTGGATGTTTACGACCATGCGCTACATAGCCCCTAAAAAACTATTGAACGACATTTACATTTCTCTAGTCCAATCTGTCGTCACTTACCTACTGCATTCCGGTCTGGGATGGCGCTTTAAAGACTCGCTTTCTGGAAGTCGAAAGAGCACAAAGAACACTCTTGAAAGTTATGTACTTCAAGAAACGAACTTTCTCAACTTCTGAACTTTTCCAGACATGCAGTCTACTGTGTATTAGAAAATTATATATTCTGCATGCAATATTAAGGAAACACAAATAGTTACCGTACAAACCTGATACGGTACGGATAAAAAGAATGTATGCTGTTGCTCACATACCCCAACTCTAACAAAATTTGCAAGCGTACAGCTTGCTTCTCGCTCTGCCCGTATTTATAATAAAATAAATAAAGAACTTAACATCTATAATAAAACTTATAACGAATGTAAATCCTTATTAATAACTTGGTTAAAAAATATAAATTATGATGAACTAGAGACCTTTATTTCATAATACCTAATACTTTTTATTTATGTAATTATCACATACGCTCACACACACACACACACACACACACATACACACACACCCCCTCACACCTTTACACACACACACACACACACACACACACACACTCGCACACGCAGTTAGATATTTAGTTTTTATTCTATTAATTAAAAAACTAGATTAAGTACGTGGTAACATCTATTATACCTTAGAGATAAGAAAGAGCGGAACCTCTTGGAACCAGCAAATTATGCTTAAAAGGAGGCTCCACCTTTAGGTTACCCAATAAATAAATTTTATTTTATTTTTTTATTATTATTATTAAACACACTACAATAATGAGTTGCCGCAGCTGTGGTTTATAGGTAGCGCGGTATCTAGACGAGCGCAGCGAGACCAATCATTCATTTATGGTTCAAAGCATAAAGTTCAATATCTATCTTGTAAATTTGACAGATAAGGGTAGGCCGATGTGACACAGACTGTACACTGCTTTTCGTTATTAACTCGCAAAACTTGCTGAAGGCAAAAGTGATCACTTTTACCGTTAACAATTTTTTGGCCTAACAATAGAACGAAAAGTTGTGTACACACGGCCACTGATCGACCTACCCAAATCCGTCAAAATACTCCAATCGATATTGAACTCTACTTGATTGATATTAAGATGAAATTAGGTTGCGGGAATTTTACATACAAGGATATAGATGTGACGCTGGCTGTACAGATAGCGTCATATCGCCCTACCCTAACTACTCTGCAACCTACTAATTTGTGAAATACCTGCAACCGAATCTCAACCTAATGTTGTAGTCATAGAGTTAAATATCGATTGGGATATTTATACAGATTTGGGTAGGTCGATCTTACGCTGCTGTACCTACAGTGATTCAATATAATATTGTAGGTGTTTTTCTTGTGCACCATAACGTAGTTTTTTGAAAATTTTATTTAGTTTATAACGTTTCCAAGGTAAGCGAAAAAGCCGACAATGACCGAATTATTATGTTAGCGTCGAGAAGACAGGATTTGTATCGCTCTCCACTCCATACACTTCTGTCATTCTGTATCATTTTCTCGTGGAAATGCATTTTGTGAGTAATGTAGAGCGTTTAGTGAAACGCAACGAAATATACAGAATGACAATAGTGCATGGAAAGCAATACAAATTCTGTCTTCTCGATGCTAACATAATACTTCGGTCATTGTCGGCTTTTTCGCCTGCCCTGGAAACGTACTATATTAATAAAAATGAAAAAAAATTGACGGCGCGCTTATCCTTCGCCTTCATATTTATTTACATGTTCAATATTTAGTTTTATTTTTCTTTTGTTGCCCATGGTCCCTGTGATAGTCCCTGGAAGGTACCACGGGAATTATTTTACCCGTGGGCCCTGAATTTTGTATATGCCAACTAATTTAAAAAGGTAAAAATATTAAATTAATTCAATTATTTAATTAGGTATTTAAATTTATTTTATTGTTTTCTTTAATAATATACAGTTAAGTTATTATACCTTTTTATATTAGTTGGCTTCTTATATTGTCTATTAATTGGATATAGACGTCGCTTGGTAAATAAGGTTCATATTGGCATAATTGCTTGGAAAAATAATTTGTTTGTTTACTCGGTAACTTTAATCTATAAGATTTTGTATTTTGCAATATTGGTGACGAGTTATCTTAGGTGAAAAAATAAGTCCTTTTAGCGGGTTACAGTAACTTAGTGTTAACTAAATAGTTGTTATGTTAAGCTACCTTTGTATGGTTGTTCATAGTAGCTTCACTGATAAATTTTACGTCTCCGATATTAATTGTGAGTTATAATCACTAAGTAAGGTAAACGTAAAAGTAACCAGACGTAACCCAGACGTAAATATCTATTTGTTACAACGACGGCAATGTTGTGCAAGGCCAAGATAACCGCTGAATTGCGCTGGCTTTTGACTGCTGCAGCCTTGGTGGACAGACCTGTCAGAAGACAAGCATTACTGAACAGATTTGTGGATCTCCCAATTCGCATGGCGGTGGTAGATGAACAGTACGCTTTGTTCCTAGAGAGATGGTGTTGACCGTGATTAAGACATTCTCAAGGCGGTGGAAAATGACGTTGACCAATGCTACGAATTATCAGATCGCATTGCTGAGGTTGCACGCCCTCTACACGAGGGCAGGGAAATGGAAACTGACCACTCCAAATCTGCGAGCAAGTCTATGCCTGCGTTGTGGTCACGGCTACCACCACTAGACCTCCGTCGTTTTTCTGGAAGACTCGACGAATAGGAGGGCTTTTCTAATTTATTTAATAGCCTCGTCGATGCAAGGGAGGATTTGACCGCGGGATAAAAGCTCGCCTATCTTCTCACCGTTTTGGATGGGGAGGCTCGCGAACAGGTCCAGCACCTAGCGCCCACGGATTAGAACTATAAGGTAGCCATGTATATCTTGACTCGGCGATACCAAAATGTGAGGAGGCTCGCTGACGCACACGTCGTGATGATATTGGCCCTCCCCCGAGTTACAAATATAATGCGCTTACGAGTTGAGATTTTAAATCCGCTCCTTGTCGCCATTAAATGCTCTTCGCAGTTTAAACCTGCTGGTTGAAGAGTGGTCATTTTTGTTGCTACACATCGTGCTTGCGAAGTTGCCCGACAACTTGAAGGTTGCGCTTTGAGCAACAATATGGTGGGGATAGCTCCACATACTTGCCGCCCTTCAAGGACCTCCTTAAGTTCATGGAGGATGAGTGTCGATTAGCGGACAACTCCGATGTGGTTAGCCCATCTTGGGTAAGGGTTCGTAATCTCCTCCCGGAGATTGTTCACACGGCCCCGGGTTCCGCTATCGGTGCTGCTGGCAAGCATTCGGGTTTTTATGGGGTGGGGCCACTAGTCCTAACTCACCCGACTCATTCGCTCCCTTCCGGGGGGGGGGGCAAATAGGTGCGGGTGGGGACATGTGGCCTCGAGTCCCTCTCCGTGCCATGCGTCATCCCAAGCCCATTGGGTGCGCATGGCCTGTGTATAACACATTTTCCCCAATCCAAAAAAAAAAAAAAAGGGTTCGTAATCTTCAGACACCTTCGGGTGGGAGACCCTTCAGGCCGGGAAGACAGGAACAGCCTCGACCGTTTAAGCGATATTCCGCGGTCTATGAGACCGCGCATTGCGAATATTGCAGCGACCCAGGGCATCAGACGGCCCGTTGTAGGAAATTCTTGGAGCAACGCCTCCCGGGTCGTAGGGCCATAGCTCGTCAAAGGGGATGGTGTTACTTTTGTTTGGATCCGCACTTACAGCGAGATTGTACCCAACCACATCCGTGTGGTTATTGTAAGGGCAATCACCATCCCTCGTTGTGTATGAACCGGAGCAACGTAGATATTGAGCCGACCCATGGGAGTGATGCGGGTCAGAGCGATTGCGCGTGCTCACGAGCTCCGGAGACACCCCGTACGGGCGGGGGCTCTGGCCAAAATAAATACCACACTCAACCTAGAGGTGGTTACGCGAAATATGGACGTTCTCAGTGACGCCATGCACCCCGTACGGGTGGGGGTCCTAGGAACTCTCCACCGCGGGACCAATTGAAGCCGGTTGATAGGTACGGTGCCACTACCAAAAACCCGTATTAGGTCCGCGTCGTCGACGCTATTCGCCAGAGTGGGAGCCCCTTGCCAAATATCGCGACCCCCTCCTTCAGGAGAAGCGGTTAGCTTCCCTACAAATTAACAATTAACGGCCATCCAATCGCCAACTGCAGCCCCTCCATAACTCCAGAGACCGTTCTTCTCCCTACGGCCTCTGTGTTGGTTAGGGGGCTGAATGGCAACTTGATGAAAGTCCAAGCTCTTTTGGACTCCGGCGCTCAGAGATGTGCTTTCATCATGGTTGGTTGGCAAGTTGGGCCTCCCAATTAGGCCTCACCAGGAAGGTGTTCGGGGTATTGGTAATGTGAAAGTACCTAAACTGCTAGGGGAGGTAACGTTTTCTTTCATCCCCGTTTTATCATCCAACCCTAGTATAACAACCTCGGCGATTGTTTTGGACACAGTAGTTGGTAGGCAACCGTCCATAGAATTAGATCCAACTATTTTGGCATTGACGTCTAAGTTTGCGTTAGCGGACACTAAGTTCAACACCCCGGGATCGGTTGACGTTCTGTTGAGAGCAGACGTACTAGAGCGATTGTTGTTGAACGATAAACGTGTCCTTCAGCCGGGCGGTCTGGTTGCCGTCGAGATGGTTTTCGGGTATGTGGTTATGGGACCAGTGAACAGAGTCTCACCCCCGAATAGTGAGGATACCGCTCTCGTTGTAGTGGCTACACTCTCTGACGTTGTTCAGAAGTTTTGAGAAGTGGAGGAACCCCCCTCCATGCCGCGAATTGATCCAGAGCAAAAGGAGTGCGTATTGTTACCAGACTAACACTGGTCGACTCCGCTCTGGGCGACTATTTACTCGACTACACTTTTGCTGGTCGTCCTCCGCTGGGTGAGTCCGGAATGCTTGCGTATAAAAGGCTAGCGTCATTGGAACGCCGCATGAGCGTACGATTCGGTCTTCCGGACAAAGTATATTAACTTTATATGGGATCATAAGTAGTTGAGTCACATGTCGTATCGCGCGTAGAATGGCGCTCGGCGAAGCACTACTTTCTTTCACATTGCGCGCTTTTGAAAACGCGCACTGGAAAGATTCGACTAGTTTTTGACGGCTCCGCGCCCATGTCTATCACGCCGGCAGCAACGCAATGCTCGCCGTTTTGTAGCGTGAATTTTGTATTTTTGTCTGCTAGACGGACCATACGCTGTATTATTTCTTCGATGCCTACCGTATTGTCGGCTAAAAGCCACTACAATGCAGCCCCAAAGGGGAGATTTGTCTGCAGATCGCGTTAAGGAAAGTGTATATATTCAAAAGTCAAAGTCAAAATATATTTATTCAATAAACTCAATTAATAAGTAAGTACTTTGAATCGTCCAAATCTTTTTTAACCTGCCACCCATTCAGAACATCATTTTTTAACTGTGGCAAAGAACGGGCGCAAGAAACCACAGCGCACAGAAGCAACAACATTTACAAAAAATATATATATTATATGTCGTTACCAGGTCACAAAATACAAAATATAAATTTGAATGTAAATAGTTTAATTAAATATGGTGCTCTATATAAATTAATTATAGACAATTAGAAATAGCTGTTGGAGTTCTATATTGTTTGTAGAGTTAAAACGCGTATTATTTCTGTGTCCGTCAACCAAAGCTGTCCACTTAGAAGTGGTTTGTGAGTTATCTACTGACGCATTTATTGCCATTCGTAGTAGATTTGTTTCCCGCAGGGGATTGCCGTCATTGATTAGATGCGAACAATTATTTAAATGACGTGCACACTTTGTTATTGTGAGATTAAACTAGACATTGGGACCACCCTATCCTGACGTGGGATAATCTGGAAGTGTAGTCCTCCAGCTTGTCCGCACCGGGGAGGGATCTTTAAAGTATATGTAAAGACTGTAAAGACTGTCAAGACCCACCTTCGTCGCGTGATAGGAGACACCGTCCTTACGTTTGAGGGACTTGATACGGTGCTTTTTAGAGTGAGCGGTTACCCGTGGAATACCGATTGTGACGGTCCGGGTCGGGGGGATGTCGGGAACCGACGGTGACCTTGGTTCCCCGGTTTGAAAGGCGCATAGCAGCGCCTACGCAGTCGCGATTGAGCCTTGGGGAGTAGCGCGCGTGTTTTTCGGTTCGCTGGGCGGTGGTCTTGTTTTTAAGTGCTTAGCGCTCCCGTGTGTTCCCAGTTAGTCCCTAGAGCCGTCACGTCAGGCAGTGACTAGAGAGAAGTCGCGCTTGAGCCTTTGGATGCCGCGGTTGGCTTGTACCACCGACGCACCGGGTCGTCATAGAGAGGGAGCGCTCGCTCTTCCCCACCCTCCCGATGATGCTGTAGGATCACTGGCAGTAAGTGACAATATTAATAATATATATTTAAGATAGGCATCGGTAACGTGTCATCCTAGAGCCGTGTTTCGCGATAAAGACTTCCACTCCCGGCTGTGGTTGGTTTGAAAAGGGCAAAGGATTTTGCTGCCTTGCCTGCGGCTGGTGGTGGAAGCCAACACAATAGAGTGCCGTCAGAATTGAAAGATTAAAACCACCTAACTTTCATGCCACCACGTGGGCCGCATCTCAGCACACGTGGGGGCAGCATCTCAGCACACGTGGGGCAGCATCTCAGCACACCAGTCTCCAGAGCACTTCACTGAACCACTTCAGACAACCAAATAAGCCCGCTCTTGGCGCGACTGCTACATTTATTAAAACTACCCTCACTCCCGATGCTGCCCGCTCCGAACTATGTTGCCAGCTCAGAAAAACTTACCATAGACAAGTCGGTCGTCTGACTTGATACGGTACATCGTGACGGTTGTCACGACACACCCGCCCGCTACTGGAGAGACACCAGGCACCTGGTCCACCTCCTTATCTTCTCCAGGGCCTTGGTCGCGGCTGCTCGCCGCTGTCTTCGTTCCTCAGGCATCCCCAAGAGGACGTCGGGCATCTTATCGCTAGCGTTAAGTTCAACTGGTGAATAACTATCGGTCTGAGTACCCTCATCATAGATATCATCTTCTACTGGAAGAAGTTCCTTCTCTCCTCCTTTATGTTCTGAAGAACGGTTGTCTTCGACCTCGTTCTCCAGTGTATCAATCTCCATCTCTCGGAGGTATCAACCTTATTCGCTCCCATGTCAGCTAATGGTAATAAACTCACATCAACGAAGTAATCACCGCGGGTGTTCCTCTGGTGGATACAATACACTTGGCCACTCTACTTTTCCGCCAAAAAGCACTTTCACTGAAACAACATGGTGTTACAAAATTGGCGACAAAAAAGTTTTTAACTAGGTAGCAGAGTGGTAAAATTTTTGTCGTGTTATGATGCTGATATTGCTGTAGCATTTGAGAGGTTTTTTACTGACATTACAGTTTCAACCACAAAAGACTTGATTTCCTCCCCCACTGTAGCTGAATCTGTTTTGAAGGAGAATGTTAAAGATTGTAAAAGTAATTTCAGTTTTCATTTATCATTTAACACTCTCCATAAAAAGAAAACTGCTGATCTATGGGATAATTCCGTGGACGTCGCTAAATCAGTAACTAAGACAACAGCTCCAGTTTTAGCTTGCATACGTCATCTCGAACGTGATTTTTGCATAAAATGCCCATTTTCGTATTTTGTTGTAATTTTGCAGTTGTATTTATCGTTTTTAACCAGAAACCTCAATAGATAGGCCCTCTGCTTCGAATAAATCCAACTCTTGTACACTTGCATTAAAAGTATTCAGAACATAAACGATCACGCAACTACATCTGTTTAAATTCCTGGTAGTTTGGTATTCAGAAAAGCCTGGAATTTGACCTACAAAAAGAGCGCACTCCAGCCAGCATTCGGTAAGAACAATCACATGAAATGCAATGTCAAGCCTCTTCAATGCAACCAAAAGGGAATCAAAGTTGCGACTAATGCTGCGTATATTTAAAGTCAGAACCTTAAACCTATGAGTATCATTGAGCACCTCTCTGCAGTTCTCCAATATATCAAATTCGTGACATGTTATGGCAAAAGCTTCATCGATTTCGTTGACAATGTCTATGTTTATGTTTATGGACTCCATTTCGGAGAAACAAACTTGGGCAGTAGAGAAGTGCAGATATAGCTGCCAGGGATGAAGCCTTGCGGAACAGAAAGTATTTGGCTCCAGAGATGTACTCGTCAAGTGGATTCAGCTCAATGATTAAAGAGGTGTTAGAGATCTGTGATGTGTGTTGTGGTGTGTATGTGTAAGTGTGTATGTAAAAGGGTGAGATCAAAAAAAGGCAAAAACATTTATATAAAATCAGAGAAAAGATATAACAAAACATAATAATAACTTCAAGCGATATGCGGCACGTAGGGGATGGGAGGCGACTATTGCGGATACTGACCGAGAGGATTCCCTGGTGTTTCTCCAGAGTCAGCTCCAACTTTATCGGTGAGCTCTTTGAGTGTACGTATGAGTATGGGGGGGGGGGGGGGCTCTTTCAGCTTTGCGGACGTATAGAAAGCCATTAAAACCCAGCAATAGCTGAAATTGTGCTGCTTAGTGCGTCGTCCAGCTTTACGAAATAAGCTACGATTGTATTTGCTTAAGCGCTCGTACATGGAGATCTTGCTAGGGACACGAGACGAAACATTTTCGGTTGTTGCTGTTTGTCTGAACTTCGCACCCTTGATGAGTTCGTCCCGTTTGGCATGTTTGAGGAGCTTTACAACAATCGGGCGTGGTCTCCAGTCTCTTTTAGGTGGACCCGGGTTTTTTGGAAAGTATGGACCCGCTCTCCATACACCATCAATTTCTTCGGCTGACAACACAACCCCGAATTTATTTCCAATCAGACTGACAACGTGCCGCAGATTCTCTTGGTCCGACTCGGCGACGCCATGTATTTCCAGTTCGTTTCTCATACTCATTTGTTCCTGTTTTGTTACTTGATATTGCAGGTCCTCTATAATATGATTTAGTTGAGTAAGCTCATGGTCCTTGTGTTCAACCTTTGCTTCCAAGTTGGCAATATTTTGTAGAAGTAAAGACGAAATGTTGGCAATTTCACTTTTGAGTTCTTTGACCTCAACTCTAAGCAAGGCGATTTCAGAACCTTGTTGTTTAAGTTCGGCGACTTCCGCACGTAATTGTCGAATTTTTACTACTTAACTAGTTCTGCGATATTTTCGGGAGTATTTAGACAAGGGCTCTTGCTTCGTTCACCACCTCGAGTCTTTGATGATTCGGCTTTAGTGAATGTATTATTTATCCCAAGGGAGCCTCGAACCGGAGTCCCCGAGTAATTCCGTTTAGACAGATTGGCAACACATATCGGACAGATCCAAGTTTGTTTTTTTTTTTTTTTTTTTTTATTTATTTATTTGCTTCTAAATACAACGGTGCGAACACCAATTACAGTAAATAGTAAAGTAAATAGTAAAGTACAATATACACATACAAACAGTAAACACAAAATGAGAACATAAAATAAATAAAGAAAAACTAAAACACAGAATAACAGATAAAAGTATAAAACATCATAACAAAGAAGACGCGCATTTATCCTTCTCGCAAAACGTTACACAACTTTTAAAAATATCCTTCCATCCATCCGCATACACATCACATTCAGGTTGATCGGCCAGGAGTGCATTGAATTGGGTTAGTATGCGACAGAGAGGCGAGTAAGCACGCGCCGCAGTACGGGAGCGCGGCAACGCGAACAGCCGCCGCGGCCGGCACGTGCGCTGCAGCGCGTACCGCTCCGGGACGTACAGCTGGCTTAGATGGTTGTGAAGATCGGGAGCATCAATATGACTACGGAGTATCTTTATGCCAATTAATATTTGGTCTTTTGCTCTGCGGGTTCTGAGTGAATTTAGACCGAGACTTCCGAGAAGAAATAAGGTGGGGTACAAATAAGGGTAGTAAGTACAGACGCGCTTGTAAAGATATCTCAGAAATGCCTTCTGCACTTTCTCAAGCATCAGGGTGTAGGTGCTTTCATGGGGGTGCCACACACAACTACCGGCTTCAAGTTTACTACGCACGAGAGCAAAGTATAAAAGTTTAATTACGTGTGGATTCTTGAAATCGCGACAGTTCCGTAAGACAAATCCAAGACGACTAAAACTTTCTTTTACCAAGGATATTATATGGTCGTGAAATGTTAGTTTGGTATCAAACTTTACACCCAGGTCCTTGGTTGATTCCACGCGTGTAAGTTTTTCATCACCTAATAAATATTTGTATCGTGATTTATTTAATTTCCTTCCGAAGGTCATGACACAACACTTTTTGGTGTTAAACAGCATCTTGTTTAGTTTGCTCCATTCCAACACAGAATTAATGTCATGTTGTAGTAGTTCGCAGTCTGACTCAGTCTTAACTTCAAACGCTAACTTGAGGTCATCTGCGTACAGTATACATTTAGCACGTTTAACTACTTTGACGAGGTCGTTTATCATGATCAAGAATAAAAGAGGCCCTAATATAGACCCCTGGCTGACTCCAGAACGCGTATGATAGGGTTTAGATGCATAGCAACCATATTTTACGTATTGTTGGCGATCGCGAAGATAGTTTGCGAAAAGATGAAGCAAGTGAGGTGCGAATCCTAACACATTAAGTTTACATAATAGGATATCATTATCAACCCTATCAAAAGCCTTCTGGAAATCAAAGTATACAACATCGACTTCATGACCATTGTCCATGCTTTTAGATATGTATTCTACGACTGTTAAAAGATTCGTTTCAACTGACCTTCCCTTTCTAAACCCATGTTGTTCATTGCAGAGGTGGATATTAACTTGCCGATAGATTTCGTCGTGAATAATACGCTCAAATAATTTAGCCGGAGCTGGTAACACAGCAATGGGTCGGTGATCTTCAACGGAGAGTTTACAATTGGACTTAGGTATAGGCGTTACACGTGAGATCTTCCACTGAGAAGGGTAGTCACCAGTATGGATGGCTGTATTTATAATATGGCACAGAGGGGCAGTAAGGTATTTTTTACATATTTTAAGAAGAAGTGGCGGAATAAAGTCTGGGCCAACAGAGCTGTCTGACTTTATTTTGTCAATTCCTTTTTCGATGTCTTCAGAATTGACACTTAAAATATTTATGTAAGTGCTATTTACAGCCATATTCGTTGTTAACATTACGCTATTAGAATCTAAAATAGGACTGTCGGGTAAAAATACACTAGCAAAAAACTCAGCAAAAGCTTCAGCCGCCTGTACTCCGTTATAAATAACGCCATCGCGTGCTATCTTTGGTTCAAATCCACCTTTACTTTTGAGACTCGAAACGTGTTTCCAAAACTGTTGAGGCTTATATTTAAGATTACTCTCAATACGTTGCATATAGGATTTGTATGCCTCGATAATACGTTTTTTAAGACTAGTTCTAATATTAAAAAACGATTCACGAATATCATCTGACTTATATCGCTTCCAAGCACGGTGTAATTTTGTTTTGCGTTTGATGTCACGTATAATATGGTAATCAAACCACGCTGGATAGCGATTAGCTGGTTTGTTCGATCTCGTTTTTTTAGGTACTGTGGCATCAAATATTTTATAAATTATGTCATAAAAGTTATCTGTGGCGGTGCATACATCTTTAGAGTGTATAACAGTATCCCATTTCGTTTTCGATAGTAACTCTAAGATTTGTGCGTAGTCCGCCTTAACAAAATTAAAATCTTTAGAATTATCTAAGTTACTAGGTTGAAGTTTACTTACAGAGTTTGCACGTACAGAAATTGTTGTAGTAATGTCCAATGGGGGATGATATAAATCAAGAGGTACTATACCTCCTATGTGGGATAAGTTGACTGCAGTTATGTCAGTGCACTCCTGGACCAGAACAATATCTAATTTACTTCCACGCGTATTAAAAACCTCATTCATCTCCTTCAAACCACAAAATGGCAAAAAATAGCAATAATAGTTATTAACGTTGACAGAAGCACTATTCAAGTTTATATCACCTAAAATTATTACATGACCCTTCAAATTACTTAAAAAACTTTCCACTTTACAAAACCAGTTAAAATAAATGTCATCAGTAGCACTAGGACTTATGTACACCACACAAACAAAAACAGTCTCACTTTGTATGGGAAACGAAGCCCATAAGTCTTCGCCGTGATCAGTCTCAAGGTCGTTACGGCGCTGTAGGGTAATGCCCGGTCGTGCGGCAAGCAGCACACCACCCCCCGGTGAACCGCGATCACGTCTCAGAATACTCCAAACACCACATGAGATCTCGTTGTACGCGACTGAGTCATCTAAAAATGTTTCAGTGACTGCAACTATAGCATGTTCCATTAACATAAGATTGGTCTTCCAGACTTTAAGTTTTGTCCTTATTCCACGTACGTTCTGGTAAAAAAGGTCCAAATCAATAGTTGTGCGCTTAAGAGACAGGTTACTTTCTGGACAGGGATTGTTGAATGCGGTCTGTCTGAAAGTTCGTTCTTGGCATACGAAATGACGTCCACGGTTTGACCCGTGCGTTAATTGGCCATATTTCACATGTAACACACTTGTCATAGAACTCTTCAGAGACACTGATTTTATATGACTTATAATCGCCACGAGCTTTGAGTTCATCAACGGAGCACTTAATGCCTGGACAAATGTTCTGCAGATAACGAAGAATATCCCCAGCTTCAGACTCCATATTCCACAGGTGGATGCTTTTACGTGAGTCCATAGCTTTAAGAAAAGTAATATCTGGACCCGCGGTGCCTCGTTGCGATCCTCTTAGAACAGGTTTCTTAGAACAGACTTCAATCCATTCACCGCTCTTGTGCTGTTCTGTCTCATGCATATCTGTAGCCTTGGACATATCAGTAGGCATAACAAGAGTAGATAATTGCGGATAGTCCTTTATGTTAGTAGTAGCTGGGCTTGTTTCATCTGGGCTAGTCGCCACTGGTATCAAAACAGACGGAGCGGACAAGCCGAGCGCAGGATTTTTTGGCATTGGGATTTTCAATTTCTTAGCCTTCCGTTGTTTTTGTACCTTTTTAACATTTTTAGAGTCTGTGTCAAATGTTTCCAATTGAAATGAATTAGCCTCCATGGGTAATTCGTTGAAACTCGGCACTTTGTGACAAGTGCATGAGCATGAAACGGCAGTCGTGTTAGTATGCTCAAGATTTTGTAGACGTTCATCGATTTCCATAAGCTTATTGTTGCTCAGATCTTGCTTAACGTGCGAAATTTCAATAAAGGAAGCTAGCTCACTGAGCCTCCCGTTCAACATAACAATCTGTTCACGCATTAATTGAACCTCTCGCGCCAAATCGCATGAAGTAGGCTGCTTTCCAGAATTGTGACTCACACATTCGAGGTAATCATTATTATCGACACTCAGATGGCTATCATTGACGAAATCAGACGCTGGTCTAATTGTCTTACATCTCTGTGTAACGAAAGTACTGTCGAAATCATCCGATAACAACTCATCACAAGACTTATCCAACTGCTCATTGTTGTTTGGGCTGTCGGCGGCGGCGCTGGTAAATGGACGAGCAGGTGTATTAAAATTGACAGTTTTCGGAACTTTACAACGACATGAATGACAGATCCACAGATCCTTGCGCTCCATTATAAAAAACAGTTTTAGACCAACTTTCGCACAGTCCAGGTCATAATGTTGGTTACATGTCGAACAAGTCAAGAATTGCATAGAACTGATTTCGCCAAGGCAATCAGAACACTTATTTGTGTTAGCCATTTTAAAATAAATTACTTACTTAATGTGTTAGTTAAGCAATGTAATATTAAATCCAGTCAAACAATCTGTAAGCACCGAGTATCAGGCCTTTTCGTATTTCGTAGATAATTAAGCTAGCAAACATGCACTCCATCCAAAGCGGCAACAAATTATAGACAACAATTCCACGTTGTTTAGGTCAATCGGTGGTAGCATCCAAAAACCAAACCCAAGCTACGCAAAAGATGCGAGCGACGAGCGTAGCGTAGGTACAATTATTTTATTATTTTTTAGTATACGTGCGAGGTCAACGCACTCTGAGCGTCGTGGCGAAGAAGCTGTCACGCTGCGCTGTCGTTGTGCACTAAACGGCCGCGGCCGGGCCGTTGGAAATATTTTAAATTATAATTGTTAGTAACTCACGAATAGCTTGATGTCCAATGAAGATGTTACCACTATTTTGAAGCTTATGATACAGAGATTCTAATTATCTATAGTACTAGTGTTAACTATAGCTTAGAACACTATATTAGAATAAAAATTAGCGGAGCAAAATTAACGCGCCTACTCACACTGACGCCCGGCGGGCGAAAAAAGTTTGTTTTGTTTGTTTATACTCGTCAGAATATTCCTGTATGTTTTCGATGGTATAGTTAGGCACTCTAAGGGTGGATTCGACCAAACTGGAATAAGACTTACTCCGAGATTAGTCTATACAAATTCGGCGTTTAATCTAGGTATAAGATCTTATTCCAGTTTGGTCGAATCCACCCTAAGTCGTATTGCTGACACTTACTACATTCCATATAGTTCAGTGTGAGAATCTGCTTTCCACAGGCATTGCAGGTCGTAGACATTTTGTTGTTATTTAATTTAATTATTAATTTTCAAAAGGAATATTTTAGTTACTTATTTGAGTGTGAGCCGGATCGCTTAGTTCCGTCTCGTCGGCGATGACAGGCGTGCGGTCAAACTGTGAGCGTGTGCCGGATCGCGCTGCAGTGGAGCGAAGATTCACAGCAAACGAGGCGACCGCGGATAGGTCAGAGACGGCGGCCGACAGACAGCAATATATTTTCACAGAATTCTTTTTACATATTCTCAATAACTGAACGGATTTGAATTCCGATTTCACCACTTTAAAAAAACTATTTTCGACTGACTTATTAATAAGTGTAATGCACAGATGTACGGTTTTTAATACGATTTGAGATTTTGTTTGCGGAGCTAAGTAAAACAGATCTGTCGCCAATGATATTTTATGGGTTTAGGCTTAGATGAATGATTAGTCTCGCTTCGAGCGCAGCTAGACCAAGCATTCATCTAAGGGTTTAGGTAAGTACTAAACAGATTTTTATGAATATGGCATTGTTCCTTAAGTTCAAAAATATCAAATAAAAAAAGGATTATGCAATCAAAAAGTTATAATTTTATATCTACACAAGCGGCCGCTAGCGGTTTCACCCGCGTGGTTCCCGTTCCCGTGGGAATATCGAGGTAATAAGTATCCTATGTGTTAATCCAGGTTATAATCTATCTGTATGCCGAATTTCATCCAAATCTATTCAGTAGTTTTTACGTTAAAGAGTAACAAAATCCATCTATAGGTTCCCGTGGGAATATCAGGATAAAAAGTATCCTATGTGTTAATCTAGGTTATAAACTATCTGAATGCCGAATTTCATCCAAATTCATTCAGTAGTTTTTACGTGAAAGAGTAACAAATATCCATACATACAAACTTTCGCGTTTATAATGTGTACCTACCTATTAGTAGGATATTTTATACCTACACACTAATAAAATATGGCACACCTGTTTAAAAGCCTGGCAAGGAAGTTAACCACTCAGTTGCTCGCACCTAGCGCTCGCTAGAGTATATTGTTCTGTGACCTAGCGGGCCCCTTACCCTTACGTGCTTGAGTGGCGCCAAAATTATGAAGCGGGCCGGCGCCTGCCGACTATTGTTACAAAAACATCGACTGTGAGCTACTGGAGCCGATCTAAGCTAAACCAATTACTGTTTTGAATAGTTAGATGAATAGAGCATCTGTTTTTATAGAATGCGTGGTGACAAAGTGTTGTTTTAATTTAAAAAACATGGTATAAACTTTAGTGACGAAAAAATCACGGATTACTTCTTATTTTATTTTATATTTTAAAATCAAATGGCCTGTGATGTCTATTTTATATTTTACACGTACACTATATTAAATAATGTTTCTATTAAAAATAAAGTACATGTATGTTTCATCTGAAAAAAAAATCAGAAAATCGCGCAAAAATTCGCGTGCTGCGTAATCTGCTTGTTATTCGGGTTGGATGTTATAACCTATTTCACTCCAAATCTAGAAGGCCTAGAACAAAAATATGGCCAGTTTTAGAAAGATACAGTATTTGTCTATTATAATTCGTAAAAAACACATTAACTTTCCAGTAAACTGTAGTCATACAAGTTAAACAACAAAAGCTTTGATAGAAAAATCGTACGTTTTTGGTTGTCTTATTGCCGAAACCAACACGGTGCTATTAAAATATAACTTAAATATACCAAAAGAGCAAAGCCTGTAGTTTACAACCGTATACAATACGTTTCAAGAATACTCATAGTTTTTAAGCAATAAAGTCATCAAAATGTTGCTCTAGAGCGCACGGACGACCGCTTTATCGGCAATATGGCGTCGAAATAAGGTTCGGGGCACACACGTTTGTAAATAGGGTGTGTCGCGATTATTTGCGAACAAAGATTGTTTTTTCGTTTAGTAATTATTTGTTAATTTATTAAATGAATGTAATAAAAAAATATTCTTCGTAGTATGTTTTTTTTTTATTACAAATTATTTCAGTTTAAAGTATATTAAAATAAACATATTAAATTCTAAAATGTATTAGGACTTTGATATGTAATAAAACATATAATGTTATATACGATGTTTAGATTATTTTAATTACAATCACTGTAATAATAAATGAAAATTATTAAAACAAATGAATAAAATTGAATATTTTATATTAATACCTATATAATAATAATAATATATAGGTACTAATATAAATATCAAACCCAAAAGACACCACAACAAAGCTAACTGCCACAAAAAAAGCAACTGCCCAAAAACAAATATGTGCCACCAACCTAATTCAAAAAAAGTTCTATTGCTTCCTGTAATAATAGGAACATGCCATAAGTTAGACTTACGTTGCGCCTTTGGAGAGTCAATCTGCATGTACACAACAACAATACAGTGAGATTAATGTTTTAAATCACTATTTAGTAATTATTCTCCGTAAATACATACAATTCATGAAGTAAACAATAATAATCACAAAAGGAAATCACTAGAAAACCACCGCCACTGTAATAATTTACATTAAGACCTAATTTCGTCAGATTTTAGAACAGAATATCCATCTAGTTTAAAAACAAATAACTAGATAATTAGTTAGAACCTGAAATTATGCGTATTTTGATATGTAACACCTCTAGAAAGAAACAATAAGTAAAAAAAATACGGCGTTTTAAAAAATACATGATGAGCACGTAAACACAACTTAGACACGTCCACTATAAAATAATCACATTGACTTTATTTGTTTTTATTTTTGACAGATCAGTTCATATTGCTGATGCTTCGTTCATGTTCGTTCAGTAAGGCACCCATACACGTTCCGCGAGACACGGATTAGCGATATTTCGAGCGTCTAGCTTAACTTTTGTATTATGTAACAATTGTAACAGGAAGCACGTGGGGGCATTTTTGAGATGTAACGATTGTTACATGAAGCGACGGAGTGGTTAAGGTGACTTGCTAGTTCATCGCTAATATTGGGACCAAATTCCTCAATCTGTTAGGGGTCCATTGGTATTCAATACAATCAAAACAGGAAACTTTGACAATAAAATACAATTGACAATTAATTTAATCATCACTGTACTCAATTGCATATGACAACTATAAAAAGAGTCCATTATCCGAAAAGTTTGACCACTGGGAGAAATTATTCCTGTTGGACAAATTAGTTTGACTACCCAGTTTGACCAAGTGGACGAACAGGTTTTAACAGCATCCTGACCTTCGTTGACCAGGATCACCGACGACGTCGACGCGACGGCCCAGGAATCCTGGGCCAGGATTCAACGCCTCCAAGCCAACGAAGTAAGACAGGTGTTTGTTCCGTCGTCACTCAAATTGGTGATACATATTATAAGGATGGGTATCGAAATAGTATTAGTACAGCTTTGGCGAGATCCTAGAATATACCTATCGTTTTATTACCTTGAAAAAGTTCGGCGATGTGGTGAGATAATACTAAGTAAAACATAATAGTATGTAGGTATGTATGTATCTTGATATGTACACGTTGATTAATTTAATTAAATGTGAAGGTTTGTATTAGCAATATACTTAGAAATGAAGTTGTTAATTTATAAGAATATTTTTGTCTGTAAGCTTTCCTAAAAAAATAAACTTAGATGAATGATTGGTCTCGCTGCGCTCGACCGCAGCGAGACAAATCATTCATCTAAGTAAATAAATAATGTAGATAATTACCTATTTACTAGCACTTTAAAAAATATGTGTTATTCTCTTTTTTTAAAAACAATGACATGGCGCAAAAATACAAAATCTAACGAGAGTGATGAGCTTTTCGATCTGATGATTTGCTGAAATAAAAATAATTATAACATTATTTTAATTTAGTAACTTAACCCGCGTTATTATAATTGCGATTTACTGTATGGAGCAAAAGTGTCTAAGGGTGAAAAAAATAAAAATGTTGATAAAAGTTTTCATTATAAATTGATAACTAACGTAACTATTACTAAGTAGATGTAAATGTTTGTTTCGAAACTTCGGACGAACGGCCACCTATTTAGCTATTTTTTTTTTGTTGTGTCTATGATTGTAAGGATAAGGTTTGTTTAAAAGATAATTTTTGAAAATTCGTCACGGGGTTATAGAGTGTTCATGCGGATGAAGTCGCGGGCGGGCCGTTAGTCTAACATAAATCAGTCTTACTAGTTTTTAATAACAAAATTATAAATAACCTTAAACCCTTAGAATAATAACGCTATAGAAACCAAGTTCGCGCGCCTATTTTGAAGCACCTTAATTGGAGCCATAAATGGCTCCAAACGCCGGACCGCTCCGTAGTGTTCAATGTCAAAGCGCGCCGAACGTGTCTCGCGAAAACAAAAAAAATATGACGGTTTGTGCAGTTAAATTGTGTAACAACATATCTGAAAAACAAAAGAAGTGTAATAACATCACTTTTCACAGGTAAGCTTTCAGTATTACATAGTATCTAGTTAATTAGGTCAAAATATAAACGTACTGCAGTGTGATTCTCTAAGTTAAAGCCTCGGTAGCAGCGGCTGCCACAGCGCGGTCTCTTTCATATTCATAGAATTGGAAAGAGACAGCAGATCACAGCCATGCGCGCAGCATACTCGTCACGCGTGTGTGAATCGGTTTAGTGCTTCATTTTTGACAGAGCGCTTGTATGAAGACTATCTTTCTATAGCGTTATTATTCTAAGCTTAAACCATAATTCACCGTATCGCGTAGTGATGAAAGAATACTATCACCTTCTCTTCGATTGGGTGTAGTAAAAGGCTACTAAAGGCCTAAAGACTCCACATACTTCCAACAGCATAGAGCAGCATAGAGGTGATGGGCTCACCACCTGCCACGCTGAGCATGTGTATAATCGCTATTTGGTGAAAAGTGTTACAATTACGCTTCCCCTCCTTACTTACCCTTCGGGGATAATAGTAGTCGTAATTATATGTATATGTATCTATGTGTGTACATACATACACACATATAATCACGCTCACGATCTCTGTATCTAAATTATAAATAAAGACTTTAGTCGTCATTGTGTTCACCAACCCGCATTGGGCAAGCAAATGAACTAATTTCAAAGAACATAACGTTCATTGGATTTAATTTTTACTTGTTCTAAATACACATCCTATAACAACATTACGTATATTATTCATTTGATATATTGATAGAATAATCATATTCTATAACTTCATGTGATATAATAGCATTTTAACCCTAAATTGATTTCAAATATTGTCTTAAAAAGTTAATACGTTGTGTTTTCGTTAAGGTTGTGCTAAAAAAGTCAGTGACAGAAACGAATAGCGGCAAAACCGACTCCACGTAGACTTGTCTGCCATACGCTAGAGTGTAATTTAAGCTCGCGTAGGCACGGAGGGGCGAGGCGGCCCGCGAGCTGAGAAGCAGGTGGGTTTAACTGGCAGCATAAGCAGCTTCGGCATCTGCGACGATAGCTTGCGTGGGACCGCCCGCCGGAGTCCCGCAGCGCCGGAGCCGTGACAGAAAACATGCCTGCTGCATGCTGCGTTCTTACTTGCATGCTGCATGCTTGCTTGCATGCTGCTTGCTTGCTTGTATGCTGCTTGCTTGCATGCTGCGTGCGCTTGTTACATGAGTAATGTTTTATATCATTTGATTGTTATATCAAATGTACATTAAGTATATCAAAAGTACATTATGTCAATTGAAATTATAGAATCTGAGATTAGATTAAATGTTTATTATATTAAGTTAGTTGTTATATCAAATGCAATTAAATGAAATGAAATTATGTTATCTGAACGTTAGACCATAAGTATTTCTATCAAACATTACACACCCCCTCCCCAAGGATCTCAAATAGGCCCGGTCTTGTGGTGCTAGCATCCAACGGCTACCTGCGCTGCGACCTTTACCAAATCGACGGTTTACCTTTATGCATTTTGGTTTTAATATTTGTCTTTGTTATCAAATGGCACAGCACTCGACCATGTGAAAACATTTTGATTGGAAACATGAAAACATAATACGTCGACATTGAAGGCATACAAACATTAGAGATTCGAATTAGGTTTGAATCAGTTAGATTTTGATGTTTGTTTGATTTTGAATCGGTCGATCAAATAAATAACGGCTTTATTATTATTAGTGGCGTTAAAACTCTATTTTTTTATTTCAGCTATTACTGTTATCATTCATTAGTTCATTACGTTACCAAGCAATAATTTAATTGGATTGATTGAGACAACTTTTTTTAAAAGCTTGTTTCTTTAAACAATGCAGTGCAAATTATAATTTGAAAAAATGATTGCAACATTTTCGATTATTATTTTTCTTGTAAGTATGTTGTGGGCCTTCGCCTCGGTTGTCGAGTGTTTAAACGCAGCAGGATTCTGCTCTAAGTTCATCTGCTCTTCACGTGCTTGTAGATACACCTTCTCCAATTGCAAAATAACCTTCGTTCGTTCGTTCATAAGTTTGTTGGTGGGGGAGGTGATCGTAGTACGCCTACTCCATTTGGTCCGCCAATGACGACTGACTGAAGTCCAAGATGTATGCCGCGTTGTACCCGGCGCCTCCACTATTGTGGAACTCGTGAAGGTTGGGGGGCGTATGTTATAATAACAACAACCTTTATTTAGTATACGAACTTAATATTTATTGTATACTTTAAATATATTACAAGTTTAAATTACATTATTAAAATATAAAAATAACATGGTCAAGTCTACCCATGTTGGCACGTCAGATCGTTCTCCCTAATTTTCGAATTGACATCTTGTCAATTCAAATTACGTTTTATTTATAAATTATTATAAACTAAAACCACTCAGCGCCTTAACATGGTATAAACTCTACAGTACCTAGGTACTATCACCGTCACTTTACCACTTTGCAGAAATTTTCGTATGAGGCGCACCGCCCGCCCGGGTACGTGCCCGTACCAAATAGACAACGCGGTGTGCAAGGGATTTTGACCTTTAGACTGGTAAAGCGACGGAGTCCGCGATAGTACTTCTACTTCGCCCTGGGGCCTTACCATCAAATCTAACTTTTAGAGCAGTATTACTTTAATCTTACTAAGAGATTAAAGTAACACTACTCTTAGGTGACAGTAGGACCATAGATTCGCTTAGATACTAATAAAACTGTTAGATAATATTGGCACAAACATCTTCTCTTGTCTTCTCCGCTCCAGTTGTCTCCTATTTGAACAGGGTTTAACGCAAAACTATTTAGTAAAGACATCCTACGCATACCTTTAAAAGTGTATCCTATTTTTTTCCAGCCTACAGCTGAGCAACGGAATCCCCCAACTCCTTCCATCCGTCTCTATCCTTAACCACCTCATGCCAGTCGGTTTGGTTTGCGTCCATCCAGCCCCCTTACTCTTGAAACCGATCCCGATCGATCGAAATTGGTATTGTGAAGTTTCGTACTTTTGAGTTACGACACCAGCGCTAATTTGGATTCATATTTAGCGGATATTGAGTGAACTAAATGCAAAACTCAATGCCCTAATAGTTCACCTAATATGAATCCAAATTAGACCGGTGTAGTACGATACTTCACAATATCAATCTCGATCGATTGGGATCGGTTTCAACAGTAGGTACCTATACAGATCGTCTCAACACCTCTTTCTGGACCGATGTCGACTCTTAATACCACATGTTTTTTGTTTCAGTTCCTAACCAAGAGTGCTGGCAATGTTTCCGATAGACCTCTTGTCACTACGTCAGACGAGAGTGAACCGTCGCGACCTCTTATACTGGTCCTCAATTCCAATGGCAATTTGCTTAGATCTGGTGATCGTAACGAGTCAGAAGCTAAAAAAATTCATTATGCGGAACAGAGGTTAATAGACAGGCAGAATAAACTTCTTAAACAGCAACAGAGCCGCAAAAGGGCTGAGCTATTGGAGTTCATGAAATCGAGATATCTCTCCACTAACTACTTCTATGACGAGATGAAAAGAATCAAGTCGAAGGGTAAAGTGATGGATGGAGTAAGAAGGATGATCGCCTATCTGCAGAAACCGGAAAATGAGGATATCAAGAATAAGGTTCTCTTGTGTTTTGATAGATATCGAAAATTTTATAAGCCACAAAAAGTTTACCCAGTGAACAATTTAGTTGTAAATTATGTGTAGGACCCTTTCAACTAGCAGTTTAGTTCGTCTCGTTAGTAATCTCCTTTCTAGTAAACATACAAAATGTAAAAATAATGTCGAAGTTTTTCATTTGTTCGACCTTTTCCTCAAAGTGTTTTTCTAGGCAATGAGGACAACAAAAGCAGTCCTCTACCATAGGTCCACTTTTCACCAAATAGCGATTGCACATGTGCTCAGCGTGACAGGTGGTGAGCCCATCGCCGCTCTATGCTGTTGGATGCAATATGCAGTATTTAGTCAGTTAGTCGCCTTTTACGACACCCAGGAACAGAGGGGGTGGTAGTACCTACCTATTCTTTCACCGCTACATGACACGGTTAGTTAATATCATGATTTTGACGTCCTCCATGGTCGATTGGTTAGCCGCCGGTCTGGTCTGGCGTCGCGCCATCTCGGAGGTCCCGGGTTCAATTCCCGGTCGGGTTAGTTTAGAGAAAAGCTGTTTTTCTAAATTGGTTTTTGGTGGGTGTTTTTTTTTAATGTTTACCTATGTATATTTGTCCGTGTACTACATATTATACACTCTAGAGATAATTGGTGTAAGAGTTAACAATTTTTTTTTATGAATAAAAAAAAAAAAATGTTAGCCCCTTAAGATTAACAAAACGGTAATATAACAATGTAGGTATTTACCTAACCTACATCAAAACAAGTAACATTGAGTAGAAAGAATTGCTGATAAGTCACTTTTATATTTATTTTGTTAAAATGCTGTTTTCTGAAGAACATTATGTAGATAATGCGCTAGCTTAGTGGTTTTGAATAAAGTTCAGTAAACATCATGTTATGTTTCTTTGATTGATTGACACTCGATATCTACGAAACCCTGCTTCTACAAATGACTCGACACACATATCATTATTAATTGTGAATACAATTGGAAATACCCACGTGGCTTTAGGTTACGTAAAGGCTCTTTTTACACGCCGCACAGTGTTTTAAAAGACCCTAAAATCGGAATCTAAATAATTAAAAATTGACTATTTAGTATCGGAAAATTTTAAAAACCGTACACGTTTGAAATGAACTGTGATACACACATAAAGATCTCTTAAATCAGCTATCCGAAAGCATTTTGAGCTTTGCAAAATGTACCATGTTAAGTCATAAATTTTTTCTGGTTTATCTTTAAAAAAAAATCCCGCCATTTTCTATGGAATCCGGATCCAATTTTAGATTTGGGGCATAGCATATGATGCCTACTATATACACTAAAAAAAACTGCGTCCGTATCTCGTGGAAGACGGAGATAATAACAGATTTAATTTTTGGTCAGGGTTGTCAACTTTTTTCCGGTAGGTAGGTACTTAAAACTAATTTGTAATAATTATCCGCACGTATGTCGAAGTTAAGCCGGTATGTGAATACAAGTAAAAAAGGGTGACTTGATTTTACTAGAAATAAAAAGGATTGTTTAGGTCGGTATGTGACAATGGATGAAACATTGTCATGGATTCACCATTTCACTCCGGGATCCAAACGGCAGTCAGCAAAGTGGAGAGCGGTGAAAGCCGCCTAAGACACAACAATCTGCCGGGAAGGTTATGGCCTCTGTATTTTGGGATGTGCATGGAACACTCTTCATCGACTACCTTCATAGAGGGAAACATAAAAATAGCGAATAAGTATTACATAGGATTGTTAGAGCGATTAAAGTACGAAATCGCGGAATTGGGCTTCGAATTACTTCCTAATCCACCGTATTCTCTAGATCTGGCCCCCAGTGATTACTGGCTGTTTGCATACCTACTTAAAAAAGTTGCTCCAGGGCAAGCAATTTGACTCAAATGGTGAAGTAATCGCAGCAACGGTGGCTTATTTTAAAGCCAAAGATAAATCTTTCTACATTCATGGAATAGAAATGTTAGAAAAGCTTTGGAGAGACTGTATTGCATTTCAAGGAGACTATGTTGTTGAATAAAAAATAAATTTATTAAAAAAACATTTTTTACTAGTATTTAGTCTCGGGACTTATTGTACCAAAACGTATATTGATAGTGATACAGCAACCAAAAATGCACCTTCACGAAGGAGCTGTATTGTAACAATTCAATATTTTATTAAATGGGCAAAAGCAATATCATAAGAAAACTAAAATGAAAACAATAAAAAATAACGATTATTTACAACGCGCTGGCAAGGAGTGGACCCGTCCGCGTCAGTCAGTACCTATGTTGACGGGTCAATGGCCGGCCGTTTGTTGACCCGTATGCGTCAGTACCTACGTTAACAGGTCAACGTCCGGCCGTCCGTTGCCCGCGCGTTGTAAGTAATCGTTATTTTTAATTGATTTCATTTTATTTTTCTTATATTATTGCTTTAAAATAAATAAGATACTCAAAGACTATCCAATTACAATTCACAATTTTTTTTTGTCATTTTGGCATGTTTAAAACACATGACCTGACCAGCCCTTGAAGTTTCTTGGGGTTTCTACCTGTCATCTTATATAGTTTCATACATTGTCATCACGCCTGTTTCCCGGAGGGTAGGCAGGATACCACGCTTTCTATCTGCTACGAAATGCTTCAAATTACGTTACAAATCTTATAATATCATTTCGAGCTCAGCTGTCGTCGTCATAATATCAGACATTATTAAAATTGAAATTCAATTGTAAGCAACCTCTAGCAGTCTTTGTGACTGACAAGGGGTTACAGGTTTACAAGCAGCGCACGGTAAACCTGTAAGGATTTGCCTGAATGCTCGAGTTTGTACTGTTACGTTACAGGCGAATGATGGACACCTTTAGTCGCCGTATACGTGTTCCATTTCCCATTGTAATCATCACCAGTCTATAAACATCCCACTGCTGGGCACACAAAGGACTTTCCAGCACAGATGCATAGTAGAATAAAAGAAGTATGCTATCTTCATACATACGCGCCGAGCGCGGCTTGTATGGGGGCGCGGCCGAGCCATCCCGTACGTATCCCAACTAACAAAAATTATTCTTATAATGGCTTACATTGCCAAAATTAATAGCTTTATAATAGCCGCATTATCTCTTATAAACCTGCGTTTGGGCACAAATTATAAGGACAGTAACTTTATACCCACCTGATTTATTATTAGCTTTTTCTTCTTATACGTGTTTTATTATGGCCAGCAACACGGGAGTAAAATTTATACCAGCAAAGCAAAGTATTTTATAAAGCTGTTTGCCCTGTATGATTCTGTAATAAGTATTATGATAGATAGTGATTTACATTTTCGTAAAAGCTTGGCGAAAAATTAAAGTGACAGCGTCAACTATTAAAATGACAAGAACAGTAAGTTTATATTTTATTTTATGTTGTTACTGAGTATGTGCTATGTATATAGTAAAAACGGTGTGGGAATTCAAATGCATGGCAAAATGTAGTACGCAGTGTGTTATATTATCAACGCGCCCTTGAATTTAGGCTGTTTTGTGATACAAAAATGGTTAATTATTTGTTCATGTTTTTAATAAAGCTATTATAAGGGGAAAAGGAATCGCACATCGTTTATAAGGAATCGCACATCGTTTATAAGGAATCGCACATCGTTTATAAGGAATCTTAAGCTTATGCTATTGCCATTTTGTATATATTTAGGGTTCTTTTCTCACCAGTAAAATCCCGTACCCACATGTTTTATTGCCAGAAAACATTTATTTATTTTATTTTACTTTACTGTTTTGTTCATAATTTAATTCTTATTTCTTTTGCAGGATAATAATATTTTACGGCTAATAAAGCCAAAGTAATAGAAGTGTAATGTGTCTTAACCTATTGAAACAAGAAATTACAAAACGCAGTAATAATAGTAATAGACTTCTTTCGGTCCTTCCTTATTTTAGTAGGTAATTCAACAGCCAGCCAGCTATCAATAGACGCCTAATCGTCTAATTACTTACATGCTGTAATATTTTTAAATAAATTGCTAAAAGTTAAATAAAGGAAATATTGATTTTTACTGCCGTCTTTTATATCCCTACACCAAAATTTCAATGGATTTAGAACGGCGACGGAACCCGTGGCTGTTTTTGTAACAGCTAGATAATTTCAAACATGACGAACCATGGTTTTGTAAAGTTATATAGAACACTTGAATTTAGTCATCAAGAGAATAACGCTCTTATAAAATAATATGAAATCGAATATGGTTTGCTTTCATTCTTATAAAGACTATATAAAATGCTTTTACTCTTTTGTCATATAGACATCTTATTAAAAGCTCCTATAAATTAAAAAACAATATAGTTACTCTGTGCATTGCTTTTATAAGAATAATTGGCCGTATTAGAAACCCTTACATAGCTTTTAAATATTATATGGCTAAAAAGACATATAACTAGCTCCTATAAGAATACCACATTTAGACCCATTATTGTGGCTATATTATTTGGATTTATTACCGTTTACCCAACTAAATTACAAGAATAATGGTGTTATTAGCTAAATCTTCTTATAATGTACCATTATAAGGTTCATTGACATATTGATTGCTACTTTAAAACAATTATAAGAGTCTTGACCTTATATTTTAATTTTATAAGGATATATTGTTAGTTGGGATGCGTCGTCGCACGCGCACACTGGCGAGTTTATTTATGCTAACGATACCAGTCGTGCGCGGCCGTACGTAATGCCGCGCGCTCCTGCGTGTTTCGTCGTTGCTGCGCTGCGCCCGCTCGCCTCGCTGCTGTGCTGCCACTCGTAAAGCGACAGCCCTATACAGTTTTGGCAATATCGCTCACTCGGGTCGGGGGCGGGGGCCAAGTCAGATATTTATTTATTTATTTATTTAATATTTTATGCACAACTGTACAGAGGCGGACTTAATGCCTTAAAGGCATTTTCTCCCAGTCAACCATAGGGTGGTGCACAGAAATAAGTGATAGGGTGCACAACTAAAATGAAAATATGGTAAATTTCATACATAATTATACTATAAACATTATGTACAACTCAGATACATATACACCGTAGATACATAATATACACTATAATGTATAAATAGTTAGTAAATAGGTATATAAATATCATACATATAATTAATAAACGATTACTAATGTGGAGTATCAGCTTGTTCGGTAAGATAGCTGCGCAATTTGGTTTTGAACGCGTACCGACTGGTGGACATTCTAATATTTAAAGGGAGAGAATTCCAAAGGAGAATAGGTGTGACAAAGAAGAAAGAGTGAACGATGTCGGAGTGGTGAGAGGGAGGAGGGAGGGAGTTTAAAAGGCGATTAGAAGAAGAACGAAGTGTTTTTTCATGAGTGTTACATAGGTATTGAAAGTGTGAGGAAAGATACGAAGGGGAATTAGGAGAGCATAACACGGAAAATAAAGTGGTCAAGGCCCGCATCGCATACTTCTACGCAGCCGAATGGGTAACCATTTAAGCTGCGTTCGGCATGCGGACACATGATCATATTTACGAAGGTTAAAGACGAATCGAATGCAGTTATTTAGGAGACAGTCGAGCTTATTGAGTAGATCTGCATTCAGGTCGAGGTAGCACACATCACCATAGTCGACGATAGGAAAGATTAAGGTCTGTACAAGCATAGCCTTGACGCTAACAGGCAAAAAGTTCTTGAGGCGATAAAGGTAACGTAGTATTCCAGTGACTTTTCGACAAACATTCGTCACCTGAGCCTGCCAGTTCAACCTCGAGTCGACAAGCAAACCCAGATCCTTTACATTATCAGTGACAGGTATTGGAGTGCCGTCGAAAATAATGGGATGAAGTCCGCTGAAATTAATTCTTGACATCATCCGTGGACTCCCTATCAATACAGCTTGGCATTTTGCAGGGTTGACAGCTACCCCAAACTCGTCGGACCAGGATTTGATGCTGTTTAGGTCTTTATTTAAAGCATCAATGGCATCATTCAGCCCATCTCTCTGTGATGTCTACCCTCACAGTCGAAAGAAATACTATTGCAAGTATTTAACAATCGATATAGACGTATTTGCTTATAAATATCTTTATTATTAATGTTTTGCATTCACAATGCTATATAGATATAGGATAAAATGTTTTCTATAGTGACAGATAGACAACAGCACAAGCGGTAGGTTGTCATTTACGGGGTGTAAAAATACCCTTATCGATTCCGAAAGCAGATAATTTTACGAAGATTTCTTTGTACAAGGAATACCTACCACTTAAAACTATCACCGCGCAAGGGTTTATTGTAAATTTGTAAAAAGTAAATATACGAAGAGATCCATTACTTTTTATTCTGCTCATTAATAACGTAGAGGAGTCTCGGTGAATACTGCTTTAGAGCTGATACCAGCTGGAATAGCTTTGAGCCCGGCATTATTTTCGCTCGCAATGATTTCTGTGAAAATGAAAACAGTTTGTAATTTTTCAAATTATAATCTGTGACGATTGAAATGGGCTGTTTAAAATGTAAAAAACTTCTAAACCATGTTTTGAGAAATAAATGAGAATTTTACGTTTTTTATTTTACTATACGGTCTGTGAAATATACATAATGAATGGTATATACCCAACTAGCAAATTGGTCATATAAAAACTGTGCTATGCGACTTTTGGCTATATAACTGTTGAATTGATGTTATTAGACAACTACAACGTTGTGTAACCGTTTATCCTACAACGATTTAGTCCCGTAACTTAATGGTCCACTAAATAAGTTGAGTAAACGTTTTTACGACTACTTTATACAACGTCGTATAATGGTACAAAAAATATAGGTTATGTAAACGTTTTTACGACTGTATTATACAACGTTGTATAGTGGTGCCCGTGTATAGGTTAGTTAGACGTTTATACGACTGATTTATACAACGTCGTATAGTGGTGCCTGTGTATAGGTTAGGTAGACGTTTTTACGACTGATTCATACAGCGTCGTATAGTAGTGCCTGTGTATAGGTTAGGTAGACGTTTTTACGACTGATTTTTACAACGTCGTATAGTGGTGCCTGTGTATAGGTTAAGTAGACGTTTTTACGACTGGTTCATACAACGTCGAATAGTGGTACCTGTGTATAGATTAGGTAAACGTTTTTACGACTGATTCCTACAACGTCGTATAGTGGTGCCTGTGTATAGGTTAGGTAGACGTTTTTACGACTGATTCATACAACGTCGAATAGTGGTGTTAGAGTATAGGTTACGTGAACGTTTTTACGACTGCTTTATTTTATCGTCGTATTATGAAGCCAGGTTGTAGGTCGGATAAATAAAAAAGATATGACACCATGTATAAAGGTTTTATTTAAATTAAAGGTTATCTGTTCATGTTTATTATCTCACGGAACTCTAAAATAATTTATCATGGCCGACCATCTTGGTCGCAATAAACCGCATTATGCGACCTTTTCATTCTATAATTGATGCATAGGAGTCGTTTCTTAACTTAGACAAGATGGCTGCTATTTTAGTATGTAAACAAATTTTAAGCAATAGTCTACAATAATTTAATTTCAAGAAATTCGAAGGGGGCGTAAAAATTTTCACAACAACACACCTATATTTCACCACAAAACTAAACGTCCCATAAGAACTAGGTACACTGCACACATTTATCCTAACACTCTGTTTGTGTATAATATTGTTAAAGTAAATGTAAAACTAGTTAAGTAAATTATAACTTATATACCGTTTAAATTTTGTATTTGATAAAACGCACTTTTCCAGCAAACATGAATGGAATGAACTGAATGTGTACAATAAAAGTCGATGTTAAACACATAACCGACATTACAGTCATCTTCTAATGTCTATGCAATTGTTATAGGACTTCAGTGGTTCGATAACAGTCGGTCGAAAACTTTTATGTAACATTTAAAAGTTCTTGACTGACGTTTATTTAACTTGTAAATAACAATAATGTCGTTTAATATGGGCCTATTTCGCGTTGTATAAAAGTCTACGACACGTTTATATGACCCACTTTATAGAACCAAAAGGAAATGTAAAACGTTTTCTCAACTATTATGCAACGATAATTTGTTACTTGGGTATATACATACAGACTGTGTCGCGTAGCAGTGAAAGAATACTACCTACCATCCCCTCTCTTCCCTTTGGTGTCGTAAAAGGCGACTAACGGACTAAAGACTGCACATACATCCAACAGCATCGAAGAGCGGCGAAGGGCTCACCACCTGCCACGCTGAGCAAATGTGCAGTCGTTATTTGGTGAAATCTGGACTACGGTAGAGGAATTCTTTTGCTGTCCCCATTACCTATCTCTGACTAACCCTTCGGGGATAATAGTCGTGTTTATATTTTTTTTTATTTTTATTTATCAAAATAACAAGGTCTTAATCTTATTTCTCCTAATAATAGCATCATAAAAGCACAAAGGTTTATTCACCTTTGTGGTTTTAAGATGGTTTTAAGCAGCTTACATACGAATTACTTAAAAGTATGAAAAATAACAAAAATTAAAAATATATATTTATGGGTAAACAGTATCAAAAATCATATTAAAAATAATCAAAATCCAAATAAAATATATATATATAAATGTATGTAGCTTTGTATACAGGCTGTTTGGTAATAGGTACATAAAATCCCCGCTATACAGGATTTTTTTTTTATCACGGCGTAGGTATATTTTTTTATATCATTCAGTAACGTTATTATAGACATAATTTTCATTTTCTAAATTTATTTATTATTCAATATATATTTAATTTCTCCGGCACAATACAAAATAACTCGTGGATACCGGGCGAACGAAAGGTCACGTGTCGGTGCAAGTGCATTGACCCGCCCGGTCGCCTGGTATCGGTTAAATTTCGCGGTCCCGGTCGATTTACCATGATCAACGGTATTTTGGTGGATATGTTTGAACAATTTTAGTTTATTTATTTTTCACTTAAAATAATTAAAATTAAATCTGTAGCTCTAGATTAAGTTACTCTATAATTTTAAAAAATATGCGCACTGATAAAAAAAATATCCTGTATAATACCGCAACTGCGGGCAATCTAATCTAATCTAATCTAATCTAAGTGCAAAGAACAACTATTTGTATGGGAGCAAAGGTGAAAAAGGCAAAATTAAATCCGTTTAAGAGATAATTAGTCGTCAGTGTATGTCTGTACAGTCACGAGCACCAATTGTATACACTTTGACTCTTATTCCATTGTATTGAGAGTTACAATTATTGTTTACATATTTTTGCTCGTGACTGTACTTAATTGTTATAGTATTTACCAATTTGGGCACACGATTAAGTTGCTTCTCTCTCAATTTCTGAAACATAAATAGTCTGTTTTGGGTTTTCACATCATGGTTTCGCAATAAAAACATTGAGTAGGTACTACCGACCTACTTTTAAGTCACAACTTTATTACTGTTCATTTATTAAATTTAAGTAAAATTAATTAATATATGATTTACTTATTACTATAACAGAAAGAAAAAAAACCTATAAACTAAAACAAAATAACTTAAAAACTAAATACCTTATAAATAAAAAATATCTCTAAGAGAACCGCTGCCGCGCGGCAAAGTCCCCAAATGGCTGGCAGCGTTGCCCTTTTGAATGGCTAAGCTAACTCGTTGGCTTCATATAGTTAGAATAAAGCCGACCTACTTAGAATAAAATTAAGTAAGGTAATTTTATGGTGAAACAACATATTTGCTATCTAAAAATGTCCGTGTCGCGGAGCGATGAAAGAATACTACCACCCCCTCTCTTCCCTTGGGTGTAGTAAAAGGCGACTAACGGACTAAAGACTGCACATACATTTAACAGTATAAAGCGGCGATGGGCTCACCATCACCTGTCACGCTGAGCACATGTGCAGTCGCTATTTAGTGAAAAGTGGACTATGACAGAGGACTGCTTTTGCGGTCCTCATTGCCTAGTCTCTAAAAACCATTCGGGGATAATAGTCGTGATTATATGTATTGTATATGTTATACATCAACGAGGTTTGCGGGAGGCTTTTACTCAGCGGTCAGAGGTCCGACATATCACTAACATCCCTTCGTCGTATCTCTGAACTTTAAGGGAGCTCTCCTTACCAACCCGACTATTGGAATCCTTGGCGTCGATATTTCGAGTGACGTTCAGTTTCGGGGTCATTTGGAAGGTAAAGCTAAATTAACTTCGAAAAAGCTGTGTGCTTAATAGAGCGGGTCTGTATTTCACGCCGACTCACCGCTTACAACTATATAAAGCACAGGTCAGGCCGCATATGGAATACCTACTGCTCCCATCTTTGGGCTGGAGCGCCCCAATACAAACTTCTTCCATTTGACCGCATTCAACGCAGAGCTGCTCGAATTGTCGACGACGTGGCTATTTCAGGTCGGCTCGATCCACTGGGTCTTCGGAGAGACGTTGCGTCCGTCTCTCTGTATATTGTACCACATGATGTATCATGGGGAGTGTTCTGAGGAATTGTTCGGCTTGATCCCTGCCGCTGATTTCCTTCACCGCACTACACGCAATTGACTGTCATTCCATCCACATCACCTTGATGGATGACGGTCTGCTACTGTGTGTCTTTCACGTCGAACTACAGTGTTGTGGAACTAGCTCAAGGCGGCGGTATTTCCGGACCGTTAAGACTTAGGGATCTTCAAGAAATTCCTTCCATAAAGACCGGCAACGCGTCTGCGATGCCTCTGGTTTTGCGGGTGTCCATGGGCGGCGGTGATTGCTATCCATCAGGTGACCCGCAGCTTACTCGTTTGACTACTTTTTTATATAAAAAAAAAACATAAAAGTTAGGGCGGTGTGTCTCAAACAAATTAAACCGATAGTTTACATGGTGTTTGGCGATTGGTATCCTATCCTATCCTATCCTGTTATCTCGCGACTGGGTCATCCTATTAAATGTAAAAAAAACTGCTATTTGTGTGGGAGCAAAATAAAAAAGCGAAAAAGAAATCAGCTGTGCCATAACATTAGGTCGAAAAAAGTATGTGCAGCTTCATGGAACATGACAACGTTACATTTTATTCGACAACTGCTACAAAAACAGTTGAATGAGTAACAATGCGGAAATATAACAGAAATTCAGTTTCTACAAAATATTGCAACTGTAAAAAAGGAAATGCACTAATTTACTACTGACATTTTTTTAACAATGATACCGTTTTGTTTCTCAAAGAGAATATAACTTTTGTAATTTAATTTTAAGATTTTAAAATAACCTGTTAATGACTGTGCATGAATGTGCCAGTTTTATATCCGACATTCTAAGACAAAGACATTTATAAAATCAGTAATTTTTGGGAAAAGGTGGTATTGATGTTTGTTTATTAAGAGATCAGTCCAATAAAGGAATCGGTCCTAACAAACCGGAAGCACTTTTTGACGCTTTTTCAAGTTGCTCCCAATACTAAGGCTCGGACTACATGCATCCGGAATCACACGGACCCGAAAAAACACGGCCCCGGATTCGTTCCGTAGCTCAAACAAATATATGAATTTTTACTGCATCGACTACATGTGATCAGGGGCCTTCCGATCCCGATTTTCACCCGGAAGCAACCGAAACATGCTCCGGACGTCTCCGAGTACCCGGTCCGTTATTTTTCGGCACGGGGGGCGGGGCCTATCAATATCGTATGAAGTTGTATGGAGCTGACCACACGAGAACTCGAGAAACGTCCGTTCCGGTCCGGTCCGGAGGAATCACGCGCCAGTCGATGACAGCCGCTCAAAGCGGTCGGTCGCGTCGCGTGCGCAAGCAAAACTGCAAAATAGTAGTTGATTCCGACTATTCCGAACGCCTCATTATGGTGATAGTACTACTAGCACAGAATAAATAATAGTACCTACTAGTTATCAGGAAAAAACCTAATTTTTGTATAAGACTTGTAGAATACATATTCCGTTATGCGGTCTATGTGAAAAGGATGAACCCAATATCTTTTCACTTTCCTCTGTTTCCTATTACATTTCGACTGCGATTTTTGCGTAAAATGGCCAAGTTACGGATCTCGGAAACAAAAATACATTAACAATTTTGACTTATTGAATAATGTAGAATAGCTTTTGGAATAATGCGTAGCGGCCTCGCTTTTTGTAAATTTTGCTTAACTTTTTAATTAAAATGTTTACTAGAAAAAAACACACACACACACACACTTCACAGTGACGTAATACCGCTGGCTTGCAGCACTACTAGAAAAAATTCAAGAGTCTTCTGGGGTCTCGGTAGCTTAGCGGTTAGAGCAGTGGACCGGCAATCCAAAGGTCACGGGTTCGAATCCCGTTCGAGCTTACCAGAGACTGGTTGTTTTTTTTCTAGTAAACATTTTATCCTATATCTATATAGCATTGTGAATGCAAAATTTCAATAATAAAGATTTTTAATTAAACCCAAAATTTCCATAAAATGCGCGAAGGCACTTTTGTGAGCTCCTGGATTGAACTACTGTTCTAAACAAATGAAATAAAAAAATAGAATGTTATCACGTATATAGTCCTAAAGTGCGTAGCGGCCTCGCCATTTTTAGATATCATTGATTTGATATCGAAAAAAAATCTTATTCTAAACCAAAAAACTTCGAAAATTGCTTTAAGTTAACCGTGAATTTCTCCTATCTACGATAATATTATTGAGCAAAATTTATACCAGAATAATCGTTACTTCTTAATGAATAAATATTTTATAATTAATTAATTATCCTATTTCGAAAAAAACGATAAATACAACTGCAAAATTACTTCAAAATGCGATGCGCCGGCCGTCCGAACTCAGCTTATCCTCGCAGAAGGACATTTGTTATATTAAGCATGAATTTATTATCTTATTTCGATAAAAACCAGAACTACAACTGCTAAATTACAACAAAATGCGAAAATGGGCATTTTACGCAAAAATCACAGTCGAGATGTAAGTAATAGGCCTCTTAACGGCTACAGCTAAGCATACAATTTCAACTAAAGTTAAACTTTCCATTGTCGACTGGACGACTACCCACTATCCAGCGCAAGTGCTAACTAGAGACCGACTGAGTAAATTTCTCTCTCCGGATTCAAAACGGAGCGCGTGTATCGATTACTTGCCGAATTTAGTTTTTTCCCGGGCCGGACAGATTCCGGATGCATGAAGTCCGAGCCTAATAGTTGTTCTTTGCATTTAGTAGGCCCAGTTGCGGGATTTTACACCAATTACATAACACTCTGTATAGTAGAACTTACTGAGCTTGTTTTCTCTTTGTAAGTCCTTAAAACTCTCTCAGGGTCCACTTCTTCTTTCCACACTGAGTTCCAATATTCCTAAAAATTACAAAAATTTTAGAACGAACCGTGTCGCGTGGCGGTGAAAGAATACTACCACCCCCTCTCTTCCCTTGGGTATCGTAAAAGACGACTAACGGACTGAAGACTGCACATATATTCAACAGCATAGAATGGCGATGGGCTCACCATCTGTCACACTGAGCACATGAGCAAAGAGTTAGGTAGGTCGCTATGTGGTGAAAAGTGGACTATGGCAGAGGATTGCTTTTGCGGTCCTCATTGCCTAGTATCTGACTAACCCTTCGGGGATAATTAGTCGTGATTATATGTATGTTGATTAATAATCGCGGTGGAGATCCTTGGGGTGCCTTTGTCCAACAGTGGACATACTCTGGCTCATGATGATGATAATAATGATGGTGATTAATCATTTCTTTTCAGTGCTGTTATGTCAAATTCGCCAGATTTTCAGATTTTTCCTAATGATATAATCACGACACACACTTTAATTGTTGGGAATTTAGAAACAAAATATCTCGGCAAAGACTATGATATCTACCTGATAAATAATAGGTCTGTACAAAAATTATTGAAAAAAAAAACGATACAGACTATGGGTAACAATAACACTGTTATTCTAAATTTTCTTGTAAGTAATAATAATGTTACTTATTTATCAAAACCGTTTCTAAAATTATTTGATTTCATATTAAAAAATAGGGGGAAGGTTTCAACTCACGCCAGTTCTCAGTATCTCCTTGTGGTTGGTATCTTTGGGCCGAGGATTGTTGGCTTCGTCCAGGACAGACTGCATCGCCAGGCTCAACACCAGCTCTGGTGATGCCTGTCAATATCAATACAGGATAAAAAGACACAGGGTTCTAGTTTCAAAATCCGATAGAGGCACTTTTTCTCAAACGAAGATAGAGAAAACAACAACGCCCAATAGCCTCATACTGGTCTAAGTCACGTGTCGTAAATAAAGCTATGGTATTAGTAAGTTCTGTAAATTGGTAAGTTCTGCTGCACTGGAGGACGTGTTTAAACTTCTGGACTGGAGAGGACTCGGCATATTAACGGCGTGTACATCAGTCACCTTCGATTTGCCGACAATAAAGTAGTCATGGCTGAGACCCTGGAGGACCTCAGCACAATGCTCGGTGATCTCAACAGTCTCTCAACAAGTGGGTCTTAAAATGAACCTTCTTCCTTCCTTTATAGGAGTACGCGTGCTGCTCTCCGGAGTCACTAATTTACAGTCTCTAACATTCCATCACGCACAAAGAAATTTGGTGACTCGTTTCTTTGCCGCACTTCCAAAAGATGGAATAGTCTACCAGCACACGTATTCCCTCCTACCTATGACATAGGGTCCTTCAAACGAGGCGTGAAGAAGCACTTTGTGGGCCGGCAGAGTGAGGGTGACTGATGCTACGTCTCTTACGCTGCACAAGTTGTCCTCGCGCCTGGACTTCATTTCCACTTAACATCAGGTGGAGTGGGGTCATTTGCCGGGCTTAGTATAAAAAAAAAGAACATGGAGAAGACGAAAATCATGTCTAACTCGCTCGTCGTACCCACTCCTCTGAAGGTTGGAGACTCTGCTGTTAAAGTTGTTGACGAATATGTATACCTCGTACAAACAGTCCAGTTAGGTAGGTCCAACTTTAAGAAAGAGGTCAATCGTCGAATCCAACTCTCGCTGAGCAGCGTTCGGTAAGCTACGAAATATTTTCTCGTCCAAAATACCGCAGTGTCTCAAGACGAAAGTCTTCGACCAGTGTGTGTTGCCAGTGATGACATACGGTAACGAAACGTGGTCGCTCACTATGGGCCTAATTAGCAGGCTCAAAGTCACGCAAAGAGCAATGGAGAGGGCTATGCTCGGGGTTTCTCTACGTGATCGAATCAGAAATGAGGAGATTCGTAGACGAACTAAAGTAACCGACAGAGCTCAAAGAGTCGCCAAGCTCAAGTAGCAATGGGCAGGACACATCGCCCGTAGAACCGATGGCCATTGGGGCAGAACCGTTCTCGAGTAGCGACCGTGCACCGGAAGACGCAGTGTAAGCAGGCCTCCGACAAGGTGGTCCGACGATCTGGTGAAGGTCGCGGGTAGCCGCTGGATGCAAGCAGCACAAGACCGGTCGTGGTGGAGATCCTTGGAGGAGGCCTTTGTCCAGCAGTGGACGTCTTCTGGCTGATGATGATTGGTAAGTTCTATCTTAGAGGAATTTGATAGTAGTGACAGACTGGTGTTCTAGCGGGTTTTGATATTAATTTCACTTTTCCTAGTGGCTTTTTAATGTAGTGCTTTATTGGGATTCGTTACGGAATCATTAATTAGTTTTTTTTTCATCATAATAAAACGTGCATGTCTTTCCAAGCACGAAGACAAAAATAAACTAAACTTTTGTTACCCATACGAGAACTACTTACTAATTATTCTGGTATTAACCAGAATAACCAAACACTATGAATTCCTCCCAAGAAATTAATGATTGATTGATTGATTTAAAAAAAACTAATTAATGATTCCGTAACGAATCCCAATAATTACTCACTTACCTTTACTGGTATCAACTTGGCTTCCGCCGACCTCAAAGCTTTCTTTTTTTCGTCCTAAAAATAATAGGTGTGGTTATAAATAATGGGGGGTGCCTTTTGACTCCTAAAGAATATATTCTTTAGGAGTCAAAAGGCACCCCCTATATTGGTCCTTATTTTATTTTGCTAAACCTCATGTTAGCCTTAACTTCTTACGTAGGTACAAATTACAGTTAAGCCTAATTAGTTAACCTAACCTGTGGTATATATAGGTTTTCGATTCATTGACATATTTAATGCAACATTTTTATTATTAATACTAGCGGCCTGTCCCGCGACTCCGTCTCGCGTGAACCTCCGTCCCGGTATCGCGCGACGAATTTACAATTTTCTTTCATATAAGCACAGAATAAATAATAGTACTACATATAAGCCTGGTTGGTCCTCCTGACAATTAGAAACACAATTTTTTTTTGTATCCAAATAGGTGCAGCCATTTGAAACCTACAAACATTTGTGGCAATTTTTTTTAAATATTAGATGAAAAGTAGGTACTTACCTTTACAACCTTATCTAAAGCAGCTTCTGCCACAGATTCCTTCATAGGTTTTTTCTGTAAATAATTGAGAAATGGTAATACTAAAAAAAATATAACAAAACAAAGGAAAAGTCAGCGTAGCGGTGAAATAATGCTACCACTCCCTTTTTCCCTTGGGTGTCGTAAAAGGCAACTAACGGACTAAACACTGCACATAATTATATCCAACGCATAGAGCGGCGATGGGCTTACCACCTGTCACGCAGAGCACTGTGCAGTCACTATATTTTGGTGAATAGTAGAGGACTGCTTTTGCTGTCCTCATTGCCTAGTCTCTGACTAACCCTTCAGGGATAAGTCGTTATTTTAAGTATGTACGTAAAACAAAAGAAAAATATTCCATGCCAAAAAGCGGCTATCCTAACCAACACCAGTCCAGTTCTTATGCCTCCGGTGTTCTGTAATTTCACTGGATCTAGATAAAAATCTTTGTGTTTGTCTTTGTCTAATATCCTTCAAAACGCAGCATCGTAAAATAATGCCACTTGGCCGACAGAAATAGGTCCTAGATGATTGATCACCATCTAATCTGATCCTGAGCAGAACCTACTATACTTACCGTGCCACTAGCAGGTACCTACCTACTACCATAGATAATAATATCGTCCTTGCTACTAAAGTCTGGCTAACGACAGCTGAAGTTGAACCAGCAAAAACGCGGCAAATTCAAAAAGCATGACTAGGTAACACAGGGTCAAGCACACAGCTGCAATTTTCTCAGAAAAATTTTTATATGAGATACGACATGACACCTCAGATAGACACACAAAGAGACAAAGTGTTGCCAACTTAGATTAAAACAAAAAGGGAAGATACGGCATGCTCCTACTTGTAGTCATTCAAAATATAGTCCTACTCAACTACTTAAGCAAACACTCACACACGCACACCTATAAAGTGTAAATCGAGCGAGCGAGACAAAGTGGTAAGTTTCAACGTCAGCGCGAGGGAGTTAGCGAGTAGCGCGTTGACGTCTCGGTCGCTTCGCAAAGACGAGTACGTACGACCGATTCCGACGCCACTGCGGAGTAGCGTCTTTCTCTTTTTCACACAGTAGAATATCCGCAATAGTGCGATGTAGCCTGATCGCTCGGCAAATTGTGACTGAAGTGAAATTGTGCCTTTAGACCTAATTTTGGCGGCTCACTCACGAGACGCTAATGCCGTATCTTCCCTTTTTGTTTTAATCTAAGGTTGCCAAACAAATAACTACGAGGTTCAGCTTTCGATAGCCAGACTTTTACTAATTTTGTAATATGACTTATGTACTAACCTCTTTGTAGGGATATTGCAAAACGAATTTGCGTGAAAAGTCCTTGTACACAGTTGGATAATAATAGTGTTGGTTCGTGCCGAACATGTCTGCGAGGCTGCCGCGTTCCTTTTCGGCTGTATACTGTGCTTCTATTTCCGCCTTAAATCATAATAGTTTAAGCATATTAAAGAATGCTGTGCTGGTTAATGAATACCATAAAACATAGCGGCTCATCAATTAATACTACCGCTCCATCTCTTCCCTTGGGTATCAGGGCGTCTAACGGAAAAAATACTGCACATACATCCAACAGCATAGCAGCGATGTACACACGGCGTCAGATCAACCTACCCTAAACTGTCAAATTTCTCCAATGAATATATCCTTAGTACCAAACAGTAAAGTTAAAAATTGATTGTAGAAATTTGAATTGAAATTGATTAATATGAGTAGAAATAAATGTAAAGCTTCTTGGTCCGTTATCAAAAATGAATTAAACAATATTGAAACTAATAATAATATAATTGACATAAAGTATGAAAACAAAATATTAACAGATCCTGTAAGCATAGCCACAGCCTTTAACAATAATTGTATTAATATTACAAATTCTCTATCACAAAATTATGTTAGTAGATATCAAACGCAAGCAAACTCAATGTTTTTAGTGCCTTTGTCTGAAGATGAAGTTAGAAGGGAAAGGTTATGTCGTTAAACAGCACAAATTCTGAAGGATATGATGACATATCAACCAAAATAATAAAAGCTACTATTAATTTAATATTGCCTACTTTTATACATCTGATCAATTAGTCTTTTTCCTCTGGAACATTTCCCGAACCTTTAAAGATGTCGATTGTAAAACCCTTGTATAAAAACGGGAGCAAAAATGACATTAATAATTATCGTCCAATTACATTGATTCCAAATTTTAGCAAAAGTATTTGAAAAATGTATGCAAAAAAGGCTAATGGAATACTGGAATAAATACGACGTCATAAATAAAGAACAATACGGTTTTCAAAAAAATAAATCGACGTCGCTTGCGGTATGTTCACTCCTAAAGTCAATTTCAACAAATCTCAACATGAAACATTTTACTACTGCACTGTTCTTTGACTTATCAATGGCTTTTGATTATGTTTCGCATGACCTTTTGCTGAAAAAACTAGAAGCAATTGGCTTCAGAGGTATAGTTCTAGATTGGATGATTGGTTACCTAGCCAACAGAAAGCAGTGTGTGCAAATTACACAAGTTAGTGAAAAAAACTAAATCAAGTCATTCTCATCTGACTACAGAACAAATTTATACGGTGTTCCACAGGGAAGTGTATTGGGTCTAATACTTTTCCTTATATATATTAATGACATTACCATCGCAACATCACATAAGTGTGTTCTGTATGCGGATGATATATCAATTGTTGTGACATCAAGTTGAAAAAATAATACAATTCAACAGATAATAATGGAATCAGGCGTTACTTTGCGGAAATCCATGATATACAAAAAGGCGATTCTTTGAAAATGCGCATATTGCCCCATGTTAGGAGATTGCATAAAAGTTGTGACAAAACGCATTCTATGAGTGAATTTTAAATTGCTGCAAACATACCCTTACAGAAACTGTACAAGGGAATTCTGTAAGTGTTTTACTTTTTAACTGACAAGCGTTTAAAATTTTTTGTGAATGGTAGTGATATTTACAGTAAATGGCAATTAGACAATGGTACAGGTAATGAGAAATGGTAATTATAAATCAAATAGCAAGAAGACAAAAGTCTAAACTGTTATTTCAAAATATAGCAAACCATTTTTTTTAACAAACTAAATGTACTTACTTATCAACAGACGTAAAAAATTTGAATTTTTTAATTTTTTTAAAGTGAATTATCCGAAATAACAAAATTATCAACTAAGACACGGTTTTAATAAACACATTTTTTTCTAAATATTTTAATCAGCCTTAAACATAATTTCTTACTTGGTAGGTATTAAACAAAGTAATAAAATTTTAAAAAACAAAATTCAATGAACTTCTTGGTAAGTAAGCGGTAAAATAGCTAAAAATATACACTTCAATATTAATCTGAAGATTTTGTTTTATACGAAAGGTTAATTCTGCAAAAAAATCTTATCTATTATCTATCAATGAAATGAACAAAAACCAAAACGTCTTGGGTAGCAATTGGAAATAAGCATCCAACTCAAAACAAAAATAATTACTTATTAAAAAAACTAATTAAAAAATGGACTCACAGGATTAGATGAGACCTTGAGACAGACATGATTGAGACCTTTAAATAAAAAACTTACAATAATATTGCAAAACTAGTTTTAATGATTATTATTGATAAAATGTTTATAATTTACTTGAAAATCCGTTTTTAAGTCAGAAAAATATCAAAATCGTCATTAGAATCATTATTTTTGTAAACAGGAGGCTTTTTTCTATATTAATTCGAGAAGTCGAGAGAGTCTGCGGGTCTAAGTAATAAATTCTGATCATGTCAATTTAGTGCAGCTTTGATCGTAGCTTCAAATTAATACTAGTTTTCTTTAAGGTTAGTTTAGATTTCAATGATGGGATTCTCTAGTATCTCTTGTTTTGTTTGCATTGCGAAATTTCTGTCAAAAATACTTAATTATAGTGTAATAGTAGTGTAGTTTATAATTTTCGCGACTAAAACACATTGAAATAAAAAATTCATACGGATTTAAATCGCAAATTTTACTATCTGTGATTTCCGTATATTTTTTTACGGAACTTTCCAGATAGCTTCCTAATTAGTATTTGTTTTCGATAGTGCACAGCACAAGAATCACAATTAAAAAAATATTAAAATTACCATTTCTAACATTTACTCATTACCATTTACTTTAGAGTAACGGAAAATACGGTAATTATGCAAGTGGTAATTAGGATTTCAAACATTTTGTTGATTAAACAGTTCTTTACAAGAATTATAAAAATTTTACCTCATTTACCTAAAAATGGAAATTATAACAACTTAAATAAACGTATCAGTTAAAAAAAACAATCGTCTATTTACCATAAAAACGGAAAATGGTGATTAGACGATATTTCGACAAAAGCACTACGACTACGAGACGACGAGAGATTTGAATATGGTGCCAAAAATTCCGGTCTTTGATAGATGTATTATACTCGGGCACCGAGCGCAGTCAGGTACAAACTTGTTAAGACAGTAAAGAGTACGAATTTTCTAATTTGAAGGTAGTAAATTAAGGCGAATATTTTTTAAACGGTAATTATAAAGTTATCCGAGGACATATTTTAAGAGCATTAATTCTTAATAATTTATGTTATTTATGTTAAACAACTTGTGTATAGGGCTAAGGAAACTATTCCTATCTAAGAATATTGAACTATTATTACATTCTTCAAAATGGAATTAGCTATATTGAATAAAAACTCAATGAAAATGTAAAATGGGACATGAATGGTAATTAGAATTTGGATGCTTGAAAACTATTTTCTCTAAATTCAATAAACAAATATAGTTTCTAATAGACTACTTTAGATCTGACTCTAGACTTCTTTAGTATTATCAAAAGAAAAATATTTGCACTGTAGAAGATTCTTTATCATCCGCCGCGTAATATGCACATTCTTAAAGAATTGCCCAAAATGGAATAAAAATATGTAGTGTTAATCCCGCTAACTCACTAATTTATCAAGCTTGGATGCTGCATGCAAGCACCGCCCTCCCGCCCGCAATGTATGCACATGCAAAAGGAGCATTTAGCATCCATCGCTTTCCGCATATGGCTCTGATGCATTTTTTCTGCGCAATAAATGCTCTATTTTTATCTGTACTATTTCCCCTCATTATGATCCCGTAGCGTAATATAGATTCTATATGTGCATGGTAAGATGAAATCGCAGTTTTTTTGTTAGTCACTTTCTTAATTTGGTGTATAGCGTAAACGAACTTATTAACCCTACTACATAAATTGTCTACGTGCATTTTCCAATTCAAATCTTCATCAATGGTAACACCTAAAAACTTTGGTTTGCGTAACTTCTTTAATTTTTGTGATGTCTAGATTATAATTGTATTTAGTGTGTTTTGATTTATTAAATTGAATATAATTAGATTTATTGAAATTTATTTTTAGATTATTGAATTCAAGCCAATTAATTATATTTTCTAAAGCTGTATTAATGTCAAACTCATGGTTTTTTTATGGAGTTAATTTTGGATTAATAATAGACCGAAGCATAAAATGGAAGCCACAAATTGATAGTATTTGTAACAGGGTTAATAAATTTGTATACGCTCTCAAGCAGGTTAAACAACTAACCAATCTCAGCACAGCACTCAATGCTTATCATGCATATGTAGGTTCAATATTACGATATAGCATAATAATAAGGGGTAACTGTACCAATGTCAGTAGAACCTTTATTTGTCAGAAGAAGTGCATTCGAGCATTGTACGGCATTGCACCATATTCATCTTGTAGGTCATTGTTTATGAGGCTTGGATTGTTAACACTTACGTCACTTTATATATATGAGATTTGTGTGTATGTAAAACAATCACTTCAGTCATTTAAGAAAGCATGTGATATTTACCCACGAAATAAAAGAAATCCAAAAAGATTGGTAATTGACCAAAGTAAAAGAATAAGACAGAATGACAAGAGATTTTTGGTTATGTGCATTGAAATATATAATAAAGTACCGAACGATATGAAACAATGTAATATAAAATTATACACGTTCAGACCGGCATCTCATGAGTATTGGGTAGCCTACGGCGCAAATCTTCAAATGGCCACCGGTGGTACATCACCGCCCCATAAACCAAAAGTCTTGCCGGGCGGCGTGCGCCACTGGTGGACACGGCTCAAAATAGGCACAAATTATGCATTTCTCTCTTTCTAACAAGCTAATAATCCTAGAGCTAGATTGTTTTGTGTCAACAACATAACCGCGCCTGCCGCGCTGACGTAACGACCTCCGTGCTGGTTTGTGCATTTCCCGTCAAAAAAAAAACGACGCGTAGGTATTTAGCTGCACGCGCATGATCGAGTGTGTGTGTTGGTTTGTGGCTATGTTTATTTCACAAAAGGATATCGAATGAAGATAATAGTCCACCTGTGAGTCTGGCAACGTTTCACAGTTCTGAAAATGGGCGAAATTATCCTGCGGGGGAAGCATCTGATTTGCAGAGCGATGACGAGGTGTTCGAAGAAAATTCAGACGACTCCGTATTAGATCCACATTATGAATTACCGTCTCATAATATCAGACGTCTCAGATTGGCTACATTTGAGTGAAGAATCCATTTTAGATGTTCGCTCAAACCCAAGACGTTTTCCATTGCCTCGCCCTAATCAAAATTCAAACTAATTTTTTTTTTTTTTTGTACTATCCATGATGGCTTTCTTTTCTCAATTATTATTAAGTTTTCTAATGAATACATTTTGTCATGGCAATTCACCACAAATCATTTGTATTTCTTACTATTAATGTCGTGATCTGGTCAATTATCATTTCTAATAATAAAAATTTTTCAACCATAATGTTTTTTAACTTCTCAAAGTAATATCCATCTCCTGAGCTACGTTATGAAAATTTGACATTTTTACTAGGCGGCAATGGTAAGTAAAACATTTTCTCTCAAACCGGCGCAATTTTCTTAGTACCTAGATTAAAAGCCTAGTGTAACGTGCCACCGGTGGTACACGCCGCCATGTCAGCTAATACTCCGTGCTCCACCGGTGGTACACGCCGCCATGTCAGCTAATACTCCGTGCTCCACCGGTGGTACACGCCGGGCTGAACGTGTTAAGACAAAATTGTATAAATGGTTAATTGAACATGAATTTTATAATCTCAAGGAATTTTTTGACATATAATTAAAATTAGTTGTTATTTATTTTATTTAAGTAATTTTTACTTTTATTTCATTATTATTATTATTTTTTTAATTATTAATTTATTTTATTGTATTTAATTAATTAATATTACTTACGGTTTTAAATAAAATGTTTAAATTTGATTATTACACATAATTAAAAGGTAATTGTCAATATTATATTTGCATGTCAGTTGTAATTTGGTGAAACACGACTGTAGGTACTTTTATTGTATATTACCATCTTAAATAACGTGTTTGATGCAAATAAAGAATTATTATATATTATTAATATATTATTATAAAGCTGTGGAGTTTCTTGTGCCCGTTCTTCTCCACAGCTAAAAGACGTCCTAAATAGGTGGGGTGGGTGCCCATCCATCCATATGTAGAGTAAGTAGAGTAAGTAAGTAAATTTAAGTTTAGACGATTCAAAATACTTATTTTAAGTTTACCGAATAAAGAAATTTTGATTTTAATTAACACCATCAAAACAACTGATGAGAATAAAGCAAGAAGTTGAGAGAAAGCTGCCGGAATTAATCAACAGAAGGGGTGTGGTTTTTCATTATGATAACGCTAGACCTCACACATCTTTAGCCACTCAGCAAAAATTTAGAGTTTGGTTGGGAGGTGTTAATGCATCCGCCATATAGTCCTTACGGTGATTATAAATTTCGGATTAAACAATACCTACGTTAAAGCAGCGGCGGAAGCTTAATAGCAGCGGAACGGGAAAAAGAAGTGATAGCTCAAGTGACCCGTTGCCAGAGTATAAAAATTGTTCATAGAATCGGCACTGATTCCATAGATCATGTAAAGCATTAACACTTACAGCAGTCCTGTGGCCAGCAGGCACATTTATAGGCTGATGATGATGATGCGCTTATCAGGGATTACCATAAATCTAGAGCTGTATTAATTTAATGCAAATTTGCATACGTTTAATTAATTTATATTATAATTTATAAATATAATATAATTTAATTTATATTTTTTTATATAATAAATATAAATTTGAAATACATAATTTAATAATTATATAATTCATTAATTTTGCATAGTATAAGACTAAAGTAATACTGCTCTAAGATGTGACATGGGCCCCAGGTTGGTGTCATTCGGCGCTATCACCCCACCGTTGCATGAAAACCAAGAGCTACTTCAAAAAAGAAGGAGCTCGATGGTGCAGCGGCTATAGCGCTTTTGCCTAATAAGCTACTTTTGCAATGTCGGGTCGCTGGTTGTGTGACTAAATCAAATCTCGAACTCCAAAAAGCACATTAAGCCGTTGCTTGGTCCCGGTTGTTGTCATTATATGACAGTCGATAAAACCCACTAACCCGCATTGGGCCAGTATGGTGGGTTATGGCCCATATCCCCACGTACGTCAGGATATGGGCCAATAATAGCACGAAAACAATAGCACGTGCTATTGTCCACGTGGGAGGCCTGTGCTAAGCAGTGGCACGTGTATAGGCTGCTAATGATGATGATGACTTAAAAAACTTACCTTGAGCTTTTTCTCCTTTTTGGCAGTTTGAGGAATTTTCTTTTCGCCTGAACTTTTAGTATTGACACCGTCTAAGTAATTAGGGATATCATCGTTTGATCCCTCATTGGATTCATCCTTTTGTTGCTCCACTGACTGGGCTCCTTCACCTGATTGTGCATCTGCATCTTGTTCCTCTAAGGATACGACGGTGTCATGTGAATTTCCACTATCCAAATTTCTATCCTCTAAGTTGTCATCCTCAAAATGTCTATTTACCAAATTGTCATCATCTAGATGGCCATCCTCTAAATTACCATCATCTGCATTGTGATCCTCTAAATTACCACCTCCCAAATTGCCATCCTCTAAATTGCTATCTCCTGAATTGCCTTTGTTTTCTGATGATGACAGACAATTCTGAAATGATTGAAATAGTGCAGTGAAATGTAACGCGAAATGTTACATTACCAGCGATTGAGTCTTAAAACGGTCAGTGTATCTAAACTAAGTTACAACTTAGCTTTCAAACCGGGACGTAGCAATGTACTTATAGCAATGCTCCTTAGCGGCTGAAATAACAATAAAATATAACTTTTTTTTTCACCGTGTCGCGTAGCAGTGAAAGAATACTACCACCCGCTCTTCCCTTAGGTGTCCCTCCACATTCATCAAACAACATAGAGCGGCGATGGGCTCACTACATGTCACGCTGACCACATGTGCAGTCGCTATTTGGTGAAAAGTGGACTATGGTAGAAGACTGCTTTAGCTGTCATCATTGACTAGTCTCTGAATAACCCTTCGGGGATAATAGTCGTGTGATATATTTTTTTTCAACACCAATTATCTAGCCCAAATATAAGCTTTATTTGAAACCTGTTTTTATTGGTTAGATAACGGATAAATACTTATTATACTCGTACAAAGAAACACACCCAGACTCAAAATCAATTAAACATAAACAGTTATTTCTAAATTGACCCGACTCGAAACTCTTAGAGATGGCGACACCAGCCAGAACCGTCGTCGAAGGTCGTCTATCAATTAGACGACCTAAGGTAATGCGACTTATGTTATTATTATCATCATTAGGTATAAGTACTACAAAACTCATGGATGAGCCTTCCTATCTAAACAATTGCATAATCCTAGGTCAGTGCTGAAGAAAGGCCACGAGCAGGATTCGCACACAGACCCTCTTTATTTGCTTTCAAAGTAAATAATATTAGTGTTGATTAATTTCGATTGCCAGAAGTGTGCGTGTTCGAATCCTGCACGAAATGAAATTGTTTCAATTTGCTTAATTTGTTTGCAACAAAATTTGCGTTAAAATTATATAAGATGACTGCTAGAAACCGCAAGAAACTTCAAGGGCCGGTCAGGTCAAGTGTTTTATACATGACAAAAATGACAAAAAAGGAACTCGTGTTTTTTCGTAGGTACTTATCGCCCAGCTGACGGGGGCAACGGCCGGCCAACCGGCCGTCTGTTGACCCGTCAACGTAGGTAAGTACTTATCGCCCAGCTGCCGCGGACGGATCAACAGACGGCCGTATGCTTCAAAATAAATTAGATACTCAAAGTAACTAAACCAACTAAAATACACAAAATGAATTAGGTAAGTACTTCATTAAAAATGAAAAAACACGATTTCTTTTTTTTGTTATTTTTGTCATGGTTAAAACACTTGACCTAACCAGCCCTTGAAGTTTCTTGCGGTTTCTAGCAGTCACCTCATATAAACAAATACATTAACCCTCAATATAATGTTATTATAATTTTAACGCAAATTTTGTTGCGAACAAATTACAAATTGAAAAAGACAGTGTAGAAAATAAAGTTCCACGGTAGCTCAACTGCAAAGAGCACCTGGCCTGGATTGCCAGAAGGGTGCGGGTTCGAACCCGAAAAAATTTCCACGAGCAAGATTCGAATCCTAAGAATTTTTTCGGCGCTGTCGTTTTTAACTTGTAATTATCACTCAAATTTACTTACCCCAATACCCAGTTCATGAAGAAAACAAATAACCAAAACTAGACATGAAAGCTGCATGATCGGAAAGTAGAAAACTGAAAAGATTTACATAACGTTGCTTTATGATTATCAACTTCATTCATTCGGAATAAAAGATAAGAAATAGTAATTGGTGTTGACTTTAATGTATTTTCCTCACTGTTCCTACTGTAGAAGGATTGAACATTGATAACGTTGCGAACTGTATTTAGGTTTAACATAATAGTTAACTTACTTCTGTCAAATTAAATACCTCGTAAGGTAATGATCTCATATGAAGATATAATAAGGTTTTAATTATTGAAATTTTTGCATTCACAATGCTATGTAATAAGTACTTAATATATAGGATAAAAATATAGGATAAAATGTTTACTGAAAAAAAAAACAACCAGCCTCAGGAAAGCTCGAATGGGATTCGAACCCATGACCTTTGGATTGCCGGTCCACTGCTCTAACCGCTAAGCTACTGAGACCCCCGAAGACTCGTTGAATTCTTTCTAGTAGACGCTGCAAGCCAGCGGTATTACGTCACTGTGAAGTCTACCCTCACAGTTGAAAGAAATACTATTGCGAGTTTAACAATCGATAAATACATAATTGCTTATAAACATCTTTATAAAAAAATCACAATGCTATATATATGGATATAGGATAAAATGTTTACTAGAAAAAAGGGTCTCGGTAGCTTAGCGGTGAGAGCAGTGGACCAGTAATCCAAAGGTCATGGGTTCCTCCCACTCGAGCTTTCCTGAGACTGGTTGATTTTTTTGACGTGACAACGTCTTAAATTAGGTTGCGGCTGGGAGTCACTTATGAAAAAGTGTAACGCTCGGTAACGTTACGATGAGTCACCGAACGAGAGAGAGGCCCGCCGAATGCCTTGCGTCTCTCTCCCACTCAACTATGATCGGTCTGCATATTTGTTTTAAATATAATTCTTTTTATAAATAAATGTTTTAAATTGTTACTATTATTTCATCCTTCTTCCTACTATACGAATGAATATTCACATTAAAATTATTTTACCACTCAAAGTCGTTGTCACGTAAAACTTTCGCCCGTATACCGACTTTACAGGCAACCAATTTTTTTAGTAAACATTTTATCCTAAATCTAAGTTAGCATTGTGAATGCAAAAATTTCAATAATAAAGATATTAGCAATTACTTCTTTACCGACTGTTAAATACTTGCAATAATATTTCTTTCGACTGTGAGGGTAGACTTTACAGTGACGTAATACCTCTGGCTTGCAGCTTAGGCCTATTCAAACATGAGCGGTATTCGCTGCCGCTGTGGGTAAGGCTAAGTTCATATGACCGCGCGAAGCCGCGCGTCGCCGCGCGATTGGAGCATTCACATGACGACATTTATTTCCTTTACGCTTTCCTGAGACTGGTAATTTTTTTTCTAGTATATTTACATTTTATTCTATAAAAAGATGTCGTTAAAATCCATTGATTTGATTTTAACGACATCTTTTTATAGAATATGAATGTGATAATAAAAATAAGCAAATTAAAGAGTTTGAAGCAAATGTTGACACTTATTTAGGTAGTAAATAAAAAAAAATTGGGAAACTTAACAGGTACCTACCAGGTAAGCCATGATGCGGAAAACTAATGGCACTAATTTCTTTTACTGGCAACAGTAAATTAAAACGTCATTAACACACAGATCACTATATATTAGTCCAATAACATGACATCATTGTCATCTGTTGATTGCTGTCAAAGTGTCAGCGTGGACTATTTTTCGAATTAGTGACATTTTTAAGCGTTGAAATGTTGAAAACTATTCTTAGTAGTAAGAGAAAAGTAGTTTACGTAATTGTAACATCATTGAGTTTACGTTTAAATGTTTGTTGGAGAGAAAGTCTTTAGAAAGATTGGACTCTATTTCTCTCAGTAACATTGCCGACATTGTCAACATGATTAAGTAAAAAAAAACAATTTATTAGAAAACAACAACATAACTTTAACAAAATTAAACTACTTACCTAAACTTAAAACTAAAGAAAATAAACCTTTAAATAAAAGATGTCCTCCAACTGTGTACGGTACCAGAATGTTGGCAACGTTACCTCTTTGGATTGCCAGGCTGATACGCTGGCAGAGGTAGCTGCCAGCCTTCTTGTCACCGGAGGCTCCAATGAGGCGAGTACTTAACTCTTTAACGAGCTGTTTTGCCACCGGCCCCCATTGACCGAATGTCTCCACCGCAAACGGAACAAATATATAGTTGCAGCCTAGGTTTGCATACTTGTTCCGTTTGCGACTTTCAGCACTTACCGCAGCGGCTCCGACATGAAGCGTGGTGGCGCGTACATGTGAGGGAGCCACGGTGTCTGCACAGGTCGCATCCCACACCAGCGGCCTGCCAAGCTTCCAAGGTCCAATGGTCATACCGTCAGGTCTTTTGCCATCGCTGCGAGATATACCAGCTGGCTCTAAGCGGCTGTCTTAGAGCCAGCCACCAACGGTGGTAAAAGCACAGCGGATGATGCTGTTGAGTGATGAGTGCCGTAACATACGACCAGCACTGCGAGAGCATGAGAGGCCGTGGTGGCCAAGCACGTCAACAGCCTCCCCACACACACAACGATGAGGGTGGACTACCCTGGCGCCAAGACGGAGGCAGAGTGAGGGACGGCCCGTCCAACAAGGTACCGACATTGGCAGATGGTAATGCCTGGAGCCAGTGGCCTGACTCTCTCTCAAAGACGGCATTGAGACGAGCGAGTTCTGCTGTATCAGCAGAAGTGGAAATAAGCTCTTCAAGAACTAATTTGCAAAGTGGCTCGTCCCATTGCCTCTGCGACTGTGGTAACAAAGGGAGGTCTGAATTTAGACAGGTGGATAGCCAGGCGTTTTTGGCATCCGTCACACACGACAACTCTACAGAACCCAGGATGGGTTGATAATCTTCCGGTAGAGATTGTACGTGCTATGAGCAGAAGACAAAAACGCTGGCAGGGCCACACTGCTTAAATTTCTAATACCTAGGCCCCCGAAACGTTCAGGAAGGGAAGCCTGTAGCCATCCGCGGTCGCTCATGGGACAATTTAGGATTTAAAATAGAGTATGTTCATACGGGAGCTGATGTAATGATAGGCAGTTGTAGTTGAAGTTTCTTTATGTCTCGTACAGTAATACAATAGTGGTAACGTGATTGTATGTAAAATAATTTGTAGGCGCTCAACAGTGGTGCGGACCGGTTGCCAAGTCGCTCGACGGAACGAGAATGTTCTCTCGGAGAGGGGCGGCCCGCGCGCGCCCGCGCATCCCCCCTTGCCCCGCGCCGCCGCCGGTGCCCGCCGTCGCCTGCCGCCGCTGTAGTGCCGCCGCGGTGGAATTGGTGCGGGTTCGAGTCCCGCTTGTGGCATCTTGACCACCGTTAACATTCCTCCCCCCCCTTGAAAGGACCACTTTCAAGAGGCTCGTGGGATTCTCTTAACATGGGACATAGTCTGGAGATCGCTCGTCGTAGCAGTCCTTTTTTTGTGGAGACATCGACGACTCTGGTTATGCCATCTTCACCAGGATACAGTGATTTGATTCGTCCCAACAGCCATTGTAGTGGTGGCAAATGGTCGTCCTTTATTAAGACGACGTCGCCGACTTGAATGTTGTGGCCCTTTGTGCGCCACTTCACTCGCTGCTGCAGATCAGACAGCACCTCTTGCGTCCACCTTCTCCAAAATTGATGTCGCAGTCTCTCCAGCAATTGGTAACGGTTGACCCGAACCGGTTCGGAGATTGGATCGGGTAACGCCGTCAGAGGCCGTCTAATAAGGAAGTGCCCAGGAGTGAGTGGTGTTAAGTCGGACGGATCCGCGGACAGACACGTTAACGGACGCGAATTTAAAATTGCCTCAATCTGAGCGAATAATGTCGATAGTTCTTCGAACGTAAGACTGGTGTTACCCGCAATGCGTCGAAGATGGAATTTAGCGGCCTTTACCCCCGCCTCCCAGATTCCGCCAAAGTTAGGCGAGTATGCAGGACTAAATTTAAAGTTAATGTTGTCACTGACCGCGTACGCACCGATAGGTTGGTCATTTTGTTTTATTAGTCGGGCCAACTCGTTGCTTGCTCCTACGAAGTTTCTGCCATTATCACAATAAATGGTTCGAGGTTTGCCGCGACGAGCTATGAATCTTCGCAAACACATTATAAAGGCATTGGTACTAAGCTCGCTAACGACTTCCAGATGAACTGCTTTTGTAAAGAGACAGACAAAAATACACAAATAACACTTAGTGGTACGCGATCCACGACCCTTGCGACTCGAAATTAGGAAAGGACCTGCAAAATCAGTTCCACACGTCTCGAAGGGTGGAGCTGGACTGACACGAGGTGGAGGTAAGTTACCCATTAAAGGTTGAATCGCTTGCGCTTTAAATCTTTTACATGTAATACATTTGAATACAGTTTTTGAACTTAGTGTTCTGCCACCAATTGGCCAAAATCGCTCACGTATGGAGCTTAACAACTGCTGCGGACCACAATGAAGTAGACGCAGATGTTCGCTTTCAAATAAAAGTTTTGTTAGAGTGTGCTTTGAATCAATTACCATAGGATGAATTTTATTATAAGAACAATGGACCGCATTCTGAATACGACCTCCTACGCGAAGTTTACTATATTCGTCTAAGAAAGGATTTAATGATAAGATGTAAGACTTTGAATTAACTGATTTGGTTGTCAACAGCGACTGTATCTCTGTTGGAAAGGTATCATTTTGTGATTGTTTCACTAGAACGATTAGGGATTGCTGTAATTCTTCAGTGGTAAGTCTATGTTTTAATTTATTTAGTTTACCTTTTTTACAATTTTTTATGAACCGCAGAACAAATGCCATTACTCTTTGTAGTGTACAAAACTTTGAATATCTTTCAAACGGTACGACACTTTCGAGACATTGTAATTTAAGACTTATTTTTGTTTTAGGTAATTCGACACGAGAGGGAGCAGAAGGACGCCAGTACTCTTTAGATTTTGCTAGAAAAGGAGGACCATACCATGCCACCAGAGACTACTACGATGCAGCTGCTGCGGTGAAACACCACGAGAAGCCAGATCAGCTGGATTGACCTCGGTAGGTACATGACGCCATGACGATGGATCACTTAATTGACGTACTTCCTGAATCCTGTTACAAACAAAGGCCTTAAGAGTTTTTGGTTGAGTTTTGAGCCATCCCAACACAATCGTCGAATGAGACCAAAAGAAGGATTTTGAAACTGGGACTTTAAATGACTCTAACACTTTAGAGTACAATCGTGCACCAAGAAGTGCTCCCAATAATTCCAATCGAGGTATTGTCATTTCTGTTTTTAACGGTGCTACTTTAGACTTTGCACATAATAATTGGACTTGACCGGAAGACTTTATGTAGATGCAAGCAGCATAAGCCTTTTGTGAGGCATCCGTGAAACAATGAATTTCAAGATCAAGTGACTTTTCAGATAGTACACATCTAGGTATTTCTATGTGTGACAAATAAGAAAGATTATTAAAAATTGATTCCCACAAAACTTTGATCTCGTCGGGCACTGGATCGTCCCAATCAGATTTTAAGGACCACAACTCCTGGAGGATGAGTTTTGGTGTTATCGTGCATGAAGACAATAAACCGAGGGGATCAAATAATTTACTTGACGCAGACAGAATGTTTCGTTTTGTTATTTTTCCTGGTATTTCAGATTGTGTGGAAAATTGAAGGACATCGCTGATGGGTGACCATTTTAAGCCTAGAACAGTAGAGTCCTTTTTTAAGATAAGATAAGATAATCATTTATTTGCCAAAAACACGGTAATTTACGGTTGGTACAAAATTTACAATGTGCACATGTTTAGCCATTATAAAACAGCATGCAAATGTCAATTTTTCAAAGTCGAAGTCAATCATAACCACAGATAATATATCTCTGTACGTAACTTAATACCTTAATTGCAAAAATTCAAACTTTAATAAAGAGGTTAAAAATGTCAATAAGGTTAATTAATAAGTCAAAAATAGCACGATAAAAATAAAATGTCAAAAAATATCCTAACTAAAAGTCTAAAATTATCTATGAAAATTAATACAAATCAATACAAAAACAAGTCATTAAATAAAATACAATTACTACATATTAATAGTGTGTTACATTATGTCCAGTTTAATAAGTCTATTTATAATTTAAATATTCTTTAATTGTATAGAAACAATGCTCTAATAGCCAAGCTGTTAACTTATTTTTAAACATATAATACGGCAACTGTTTTATCTCATCAGGCAGCTTATTAAATATTATTATCGCCTGAACATAGGCATTTCGTTTAAACATCTCGAGCTTACATTTCGGGAGAAATAATCTATCCCTATGTCTCGTGTGTCGCATTAGCACATCAGAGTGTTTGGGAAAGTAACCTGAGTTCTGCCTTACAAATATGCATATAACTTTAATATACATGCAGGCGAGTGGGAGTACTTTTAAATCTTGAAATAGAGGTTTACAACTTTCAGTACTCCAAGCATTACATATAGCCCTTATACATTTTTTTTGTAGCCTAAAAACTAGCAAAATGTTGACTGAGTTACCCCATAGTAGTAATCCGTAGCTTAGTACTGACGAGACATATCCATAGTATGCACTAATAGCTGCTTCCATAGACACTGTTTGCCTTAAGCGCCTGAGTGCATATACAAACCTATTTAATTTAGAACACACTTTGTCAATATGCGCCTTCCAGTTACAGTGTTGGTCAATTGTAAAGCCTAAAAAGTCAGTTGTTTCTACTGCACAAATACGTTCATTGTTGTAAGTTATGTCCAATTTGATGTCATTTTGTTTGTACGTCCTAAATTGTATCATTTTCGTTTTTTGTATATTTATAATTAAATTATTATCATTTAACCAATTATTTATGTCATGGATACATTTAGTTATTTTATCTCTTAATTTATCATTGTCTTTATCTTTAATGATAAGGGTAGTATCATCCGCGAATATAATGGTTTTTTCAGATGTTGCAGCAGGAATGTCATTTATGTAACTCAAGAACAAAAGTGGTCCCAGGATGCTTCCCTGGGGTACACCACAGCAGTTTTCTTTATAGTCTGATCTAGAGTTAGTTTTTGTTGGTATCTTCTTATCAGTCGTTATTTTTGACACTTCTACACATTGATTCCTAGCCTTGAGATAGCTGCTGATCCAATCGTGTGCTACCCCCCTAATACCATATTTATTCAGCTTATCTAACAAAATGGTGTGCTCCACAAAATCGAAAGCCTTGCTCATATCTAAAAATATTGCTACAATCGGAGTTTTGTCATTAAGGCTTTCTGTTATAGCTTTCACTAAATCAAAGCAAGCTAATTGTGTTGATCTGCCTTTCCGGAAGCCAAATTGTTGCTGATTTAGAATACGATGTTTCTCAAAAAAATCGTTAATACGTTTTAACATGGCTTTTTCGAAAATTTTTGATAGAATGGGTATGAGCGTAACCGGTCTAAAGTTATTGACATCTTTAGCATCACCTTTCTTAAAAAGCGGTTTGATGACAGAAAGTTTCAGTTTACTTGGAAACTCTCCCGTTGCAAAAGATAAATTTATCATGTAGCTTAATGGCTTACAAATGTGTGCCGCACATGCTTTTAAAGACGCGGTATTGATATCGTCGTATCCCACCGATTTTTTGTTATTAAGTGACACCAACAACTTGTATACTTCCTGTTCATCAGTAGGACATAGAAAAATTGAATACTGATTTTCTTTCACAAAATGCTTTACACCAGACTTTTTGAATGTTTTGCTTTTGGTGACGTTTAAATAGAATTCATTAAAAATGTCAGCAATATTTTTAGGATCTGTATATGTCATATTATTAAAATTTATTATGTCAATATTATTGGGTGCAGGTTTATTATTAATTTTATCATTTATTATATTCCATGTCGCTTTGCACTTATTTATGTTAGACTTCAAATACCTATTGTTTTGTATTCTTTGGGATTTATTTATACATTTTTTTAAAATATTGGAGTATTTTTTATATTTTGTTTTATTTAACTTTTTATTACCCCCTGTAAATTTATACTTTATATATAGTCTTCTCTTTATAATACTTGATTTTTTTATTCCCTTAGTCAACCATCTCCCCTTTAGTCCACTGTTCGTCATTTTTACCTTTATCACTGGAAAGCATAAGTCAAAGAATAGTTTATATGTGTCATGAAAAGTATCAAAACATGCCTCCACTTTATCCTGCTTATAAACTTCAGAAAAACTCAAAGCGGATATACACGTGACAAACTTATTTATGTTCTGCATACTAAAATCGCGTTTAAACTCAAACCAAAAAGAATGGTATTTTTGAGCCTTTACTGGAATTGATAAAGTTTGTCCAGTCTCATGATCGGATAGACATAGATAGTGCACATCAGAATTAACCTTCGGAATATTGCTTGCTATCTGATCTATACATGACTGGTTTCTGGTTGGTTTTGTAATATGAATATCTATATTATAATTATTTAGTAAGCTTGTCAGTTCTCGACTTAGTGGATTATTTTTTAATATGTCTATATTCCAATCCCCGGTTAAAACAATCTTTTTATATTTATTTTGTGTTAATTTATGTAGTAAACATTCTAATTTACTGAAAAATACTGACGTGTTACTTTTTGGTATTCTGTAGATACATATAATTACAATGTTATACGTTATCAATTCTATACCACAACATTCGAAATTGTTTTTGCATGCGATTTCCTTAGTTAGATCTATTAGTTTAAAGTCAAGTTTCTTTTGCACTAATATGCAGGTACCTCCACGCTTTTCTTTTTGTCTGGAGAAGTGGGCTGCTAGCTTGTAGTTAGTCAGAACAATGTTTTTCTCACAACCACACGTGACAAATGTTTCCGATAGACAAATAATATCAATTTGCAAATTACTTTGCTGCCGTAATAGTAACAAAGTTAAGTGCAGTGAATCAATCTTATTTAGGAGTCCTGCGATATTTTGGTGTAATACATTTAACTTAGAGGTTGGTGTTTCGACGAAAAAAGTGATGTGTTTGTGGTTTTGTTTTTGTAACAAAGTAAAATGGAATGGTGCCTTTCTTGGGCTGACTTGGTGAGTTATTTAATTGTATAATATTGATATTGTTATTAGTATTTTTTGTCACTTTTTGTTTATTTTTTTGTTTGTTAAAATAGTATGGAATAGTGCCTTTAATTAATTTTTCTTTACCCGTATCATTTATTTTATTTATAAATTGTTTGATTTTGTTTGTGTTTAAAAAAGTATTTTCATAATCCTCGACGTCAATTGTAAAATTAATTTTTTTTGCGATATCTAAAAGAGAATAATACTGCAATCGATAGTTTGTACATTGTAAGTATTTACAGTTTGTATATGTTTTTGTGACCGACGAAATGTACTCATTTAATTTTAATTCCTGAATATATTGACTTTTTAAAACTCCAATGACATAGACCTTTATATTTTGAAGTTTGTGTAAGGCTATATTTAAATGTTTTATTAATAAAAATGGATTTGTCTCATTAGCACCAACCGCAAGGATAACTCTGTCGTCTTTACATATTTTTTCTTTCAATATGTCACAATAAGATAGGACTTCTGAGCACAATGCATTCGGTTTTACAAATGATGTAGCTTGGTAGTCATTCCACTTATTAGACCTAGTCTTAGTTAGGATTTGAGCTAAACCGCTTATTTGCTGGTCGCCTAGAATAAATAAGGTTTTCTTCCGCGCAGCCGCGTCATCTGGCGTAGTCAGTGAGGTCGGGGTAGTTACCGATGATGACGTAATCGTGACAGTCTTCTGATGAGTGCTTGTTGATGCAATGTTATCTATTGATGTAGTTTGATTTTTTTGGTGTATTTGTGGTTTTGTGGTTTGTGACTGAGTAGCAGGTAACTCCTGAGACGTCGTCGTCCCTTGTGCACTACTTATCTTTACATCAATAGAAGGCTCTGAGTAACTGTTGTTATATTTAGGTATATGCAGATCGCTACGGGGGTCAAATATACGGCAGCGTGCCGGAGTCGATGAAGTTGATTTCGGCCCTCTACTCAATATAACAGGAGAGCTAATATTTCCAATGTTTGGAACAATTTTTTTATAAATTTCAATTAATTTTTGATATTTGTCTAATTCCATTTTCATTTTACTGTTTTCCAAGATTAAATTATCTATTTCTTGATCTGCTGAGTTTAACTTTAAATTCAATTCTTCTACTTGTAACTTTAATTCAGTAGTTGTAGTGTCGTCTAATAATGACAAATTTGGCAGGCTTTTCATAGTCGTATCTAAGATAGAAGTGTCATTCACAGTACTATTTAGGCTGGAATCGTGAAATCTTGATCTGTCAACAGATTCGGATCTTTGCAAACGGCGTCGTTGTGTTATATTTTCCTGTGAGTTGTCCATTTTTATGTTATGTTTTGTCTTTGTATAGATTTTTACACTGCCCTCTAGTGGCGCGTGGATACAGTTACAGTTAGACTTTATGTGCTATTAGTTTTGTGCTTGTGCTATTTCGTTAGATTACGTCCAACAGCTAGATTAATCTATTTTTCTCATAGCACGTGGTGACATCTAGTGATGCGATGCGGTATACGGTGCACTTTCTAATGATTATTGACGACGTCATGCATCACAGCTGATTGTGTTCGTTTACATAGTGTCAAATTTTAAAAATTAACGTTCACGAATAATGACTATTTTTGTTGTAGTCCAATTTGTTCAACTCACTGTGTATAATATAATTTATAAATTGTTTCCTTTTGTATCCTACAAGTTTATTTTAATGTTTATAATTTGGGAAAGCTTAATAGGTATTGTTTATTGATACGCACTGTTTGTTCTGTCCTTTGGGTGTAGATATCACAATAGTCCAGTATGATTTCGCTGAGATAACACTAGTGGTAGTTCAATAGACACAGATCTTCACTCAACACACTCTTTTAAAACGTTTCTTGCACTTAAATATTTTTAATTCTATTAATTAGCACGGAGCCGATCTTAATCGTGTCACTAGCGCCACCTCCTCAACAAGCTTTATTCATGGAAATTCCTTGGAAAAGTCTTGTGCTTGATTATCTATTGGAAGATCGTTGAATATTTCAGGCACATTGGAACGGAATTTTCGCAACGGAAAACCATCCTCTTTTAGGTTTTCTATAACACCGGTAACTACTGATTTTAATTCATTTTTTGAGCTACAAGACACATTCAAATCATCAACGTAGAAGTTGTGACGTATAACGTCAGCAATCTTTTTATCTGGACATTCATTAGCGAGTTGGAATAAGCAACGTGTACTCAAAAACGGAGCCGATGCGGTACCATACGTTACAGTATTCAATTGAAGAACTCTTAATGGTTGTGACTCATCATCTCGCCAAAGAATCAATTGCAAGTGGCGTTGTGTTTCATCAATGACTACTCGACGAAAAAATTTATCAATATCTCCAGTAACGACATAGATATTTAGACGAAACCTTATAAGGATTGAAAACAAGTCATCCTGTATTGTTGGGCCTACCAGCATCAAATCGTTTAATGATTTACCAGAAGACGTCTTACATGACGCATCAAACACGACTCTAAGTTTAGTTGTTTCGCTTTGCTCGCGCATGACAGCATGATGAGGTATATAATATCCAAATGTAGGACGCGATACCTCAGACAAATGACCTAACTGTTCATATTCACGTAAAAAATCTGAATAAGCTTGTTTAAGATTTGATTTAGTTAAGCGTTTTTATATATTGATACTGCGCTCTGCATATGCGGCCTGACCAGTGCTTTATACAGTTGTAAATGGTGGGCCGGTGTGAAATACTGACCCGCTCTATTAAGCACACCCAGCTTTTTCGAAGCTAATTTAGCTTTACCTTCCAAATGACCACGAAACTGAACGTCACTCGAAATATCGTCGCCAAGGATTCCAATAGTCGGATTGGTATCAAGGGGAGCTCCCTCAAAGTTCAGAGGTACGACGAAGGGATGTTTTTTCGCGGTAAATGCGCAAACTTGTGTTTTGGAGGGGTTAAAGCAGACTAGGTTATGTAGGCCCCAATCCGAGACATGACTGTAATATGATTTCCAATTATCGTATTGATACTGTGGTAAGTAATATAAATTGGAGAGTTTTTGAAGTAAAATAAAGTAGCGGCTGAAGTGAGTTTTGGAAAACATTAGTACCTAACCAATAAGGTTGACATTTTTAATCATTCAAATATCTTTTTTTATAAAAACTTAAGCATAAAAAAACGTCAAAAAATAATAAGCATAAACTTGTGTATTTTAAAATTGTTTCGTTTTTCGTCTTGGTACAAGCACAGAATAACTAATACTACTACCGTACAGAAGGTTCACCCTCCAACGACCCCCACGCGAAACTGAAACCTATCTCGTGACCCGAGCGTTCATATTTAGCATATCAGATAAGCACAGCCGACTCGATATCGATTTGACGTCCGTCAGGAGCGCAGGGTTTACGCGCGCGCGTAGGGATTACGAGTTAAAAGGAAACACCACGCCGACGCGGCACCCAAAACTTCCACACAAAACACAGAAAAACGACGCCCCGCAGCCCCCTTCCAAAACCGGACCAACCCCCACCACCCCTTCAGCAACGGTTAAAGAAAGAGACCCTTCACGTCCGTATGCTTGATTCCTTTGCATTAAGTCATTTATTTAATAACCAGGAGCCTTCAAAATTAAGCGAAATCACTTCGTTTTAAGGCGTCTTCAGAAACATTAAGTAACTCGTTTAAAAAAAAATCAAACATACAGACGCAGAAAACCTCCTCCCCCAACCGACGCTTAAATAAAAATTGGTCCACCTCTGAAGGAGGAAACAGGGGACCACGAAACGCCGCTCCCCCGCACCCCGCATGAGAATCCCGAACGCCACGCCGACGCAGTGTTTCCTCTCAAGGCTAGATAGATCGCGCTTTAAGTTTTTTCAAACCATCTGAGACATAGAAAATAATGGTTTAAATTATGGAAAAAAAAACATGTATTAGATAAGGATCCAATCTATTCAAAGTCTCATTCAGTTACAAAATCCAATAAACATCACTCGATAAAAAAATTAAAAAAAAAACCCAATGTTACCCCTTTTTGTAATGTTTTTTCAATATTATGACTAAGCTAGATAGATAGATAGATAAAAACTTTATTTACTGCTAAAAGACACGCACATGTTGGTACACAAAATCACAATAAAAAACATAGTACAAAAAAAAAGAAGATAATAAATATGTGTGTGTGTGACGCAGCAGCAAAAGGGTGGCAGCTCATCGTCATATTCGCTAGCCGCGAATCGCTGGTTTTCAGCTACAACCGTGAGTGTAAACGCGAGTACGTTTACCAACGTTAGAAAAAAAAAATCAAAACTATAACTAAAAATTAAATACTAAATATTAAACTTAAATAACCTGTGATGATTGTGCCTATTTGCTTGCCTAAATTGCAGCTGAGATGAGATATACCTAATAAATAAGTGGTAGATTTAGACCAATCACACTCAACCACACTCACATCACCATCAATCGAACCAGACCCGCACCGACGCCACGCCCCCAACCAAAACTCCACCACCACCACCACTCCCCATCCCCGATCCTACGGGGGCAAACCAACATCGCGTCGCGTCGCGTCGGCCATATTCACTTCCGATCCAGCCTGCCTACGCGACACGACGCGACACCGGTTCACCCCCACAGGACCGAGGACAAAAAATGACGAGGGTAGCAGAAGCCAGGCTAGGGACGCAGCATCGGCACAAGTCCAACTCGATCGACAGTGATGCGAATGCAACCGAATACGACTGATCCAAATCCACCAAATAAGATATAAAATTATTTTAAAATATAATATCTAAACATGCATACATATATATACACACATACAATACATTCATACACACTATACACATATATAGATACGATACTGATACTTTACATTTAATTTTTGTACTCAACGAAAGACAAATATTAAAACTGTTTTAACGGGACTAAACACGTTTAATTTTGTAAGTAAGTACATATCTACTTACTGCTTGACGTTTCGGCCGCAGTCGATGCTGCGGCCGTGGTCACAAGCGAACTGGCGGTGCGCGGCGTCGTCGGCTCGGGCGGGTATTTGTTTCTTCATCCACCCTCATACGTTCACTTAAATTGTCACAGTGCAATGAATCTTCAGTAACACGACTCCGGCACACTACACTAACCGTATCGGAGTTTCTTGTTATAGACTGACGTTGCGGTTTGCATTTGCCAATCACTGGATTCCATGCTGATGATAATTTAAACCCGTCCTCCCGATTGAAATTTTTATACTTCTTGATCTCAATCGCTTCACGTACTATCCTGCTATGATAATAACGATCAGTGGAAAGGATTTTAGGATCATGTAACTCCATCCAGTGATTAACTCCAGCTTCCAGCAGGTGTTCAGCTACCGCCGATTTGTCTATTTGTCGATTTTTGACAGCTGCGATGTGTTCCTTGACACGTTCTGCAATAGTCCGCTTAGTCTGTCCAATATATGAACTACCACAGCTACAATCGAGTTTATAAACTCCCGGTGTTTGGAAAGGTATGACGTCTTTAGGCGACCGCAGTTTGTTAGATATTTGGCATAGCGGAGTATATACAGTTTTAATGGAGAAGTTTCTTAGTACTGTTCCAATTTTGTCCGTTACGCCTTTTATGTAAGGTAAAAACGCTGCCTGGCGACTCACTTCTAGACGATTTTTCTTTCCATTCTGCTTTTTACTCTTCTGTGACACCTTGTATCCGTTGCGTTTTAGTACCTCCTGAACGTGAGCAAGCTCAGCCTGAAGATGTTCAGGGTCACACAGGATCTGAGCTCTGTTGGTTAGTGAGGTCATCACAGACTGAAGATGCCGAGGATGATGATGAGAAGAGGCGTGTAGGTACCTGTCCGTGTGAGTAGGTTTGCGGTACACAGAGTGTGATAAAGTACCATCATCTCTTACCTTTATCTGCACGTCAAGGAAAGCCAAAGATCTGTCCCTCTCTATTTCATAGGTAAACTTTACCTTTGGGTGGATTGAATTCAGGTGTACTATATATTGTTCAACTTCTTGCTGGCCTCCGCTGATAATGCAAAAAACATCATCTACGTACCTCCTCCACAGTTTCACAATTTGGGTTCCAGTTGCTAATGCTGTGTCTTCAACGTGCTCCATCCACAGATTTGCAAAAACCGGGGCGAGTGGGCTACCCATTGCAACACCATCGATCTGTAGATAGAACTGGTCTCTGAAGAGGAGGTAATTCCCATCAAGGCAATTTTCCATTAGAACAATATATTCCATCGGCAGCTCTTTATCGTAAAGTTTACCCTTTATTATCTCCAGGCAATCCTTCAAAGGAACATTTGTAAAAAGCGACTCCACGTCGAAACTCACCATAATGTCGCCAGGTTCCAACCTAATGCCCTTTACAATGTCCCTGAAGTGGTAAGAGTCTTTCACGAATGACGTTGTGTTCCCAACTAATGGCTGCAATACTCCAGCAACATGTTTCGCCAAGTAGTAAGTCGGTGAGTCAATTTGACTCACGATAGGCCGCAGTGGTATGTTACTTTTGTGTATCTTTGGCAGTCCATAAAGTTTGGGAGGCTGTACAATCCTAGGTTTGTACAGAAAACTGTGCTCGTCCTTTGTGAAGATGTCCTTGTGCTGGTCGTGTGTCCGACACCAATGTATACAAACCTGTGTCCTACAACCCCACGGCCAGGGTCACACGACGCATTCGAAACCTTATCGACCAGCACAAGGACATCTTCACAGAGGACGAGCACAGTTTTCTGTACAAACCTAGGATTGTACAGCCTCCCAAACTTTATGGACTGCCAAAGATACACAAAATAACATACCACTGCGGCCTATCGTGAGTCAAATTGACTCACCGACTTACTACTTGGCGAAACATGTTGCTGGAGTATTGCAGCCATTAGTTGGGAACACAACGTCATTCGTGAAAGACTCTTACCACTTCAGGGACATTGTAAAGGGCATTAGGTTGGAACCTGGCGACATTATGGTGAGTTTCGACGTGGAGTCGCTTTTTACAAATGTTCCTTTGAAGGATTGCCTGGAGATAATAAAGGGTAAACTTTACGATAAAGAGCTGCCGATGGAATATATTGTTCTAATGGAAAATTGCCTTGATGGGAATTACCTCCTCTTCAGAGACCAGTTCTATCTACAGATCGATGGTGTTGCAATGGGTAGCCCACTCGCCCCGGTTTTTGCAAATCTGTGGATGGAGCACGTTGAAGACACAGCATTAGCAACTGGAACCCAAATTGTGAAACTGTGGAGGAGGTACGTAGATGATGTTTTTTGCATTATCAGCGGAGGCCAGCAAGAAGTTGAACAATATATAGTACACCTGAATTCAATCCACCCAAAGGTAAAGTTTACCTATGAAATAGAGAGGGACAGATCTTTGGCTTTCCTTGACGTGCAGATAAAGGTAAGAGATGATGGTACTTTATCACACTCTGTGTACCGCAAACCTACTCACACGGACAGGTACCTACACGCCTCTTCTCATCATCATCCTCGGCATCTTCAGTCTGTGATGACCTCACTAACCAACAGAGCTCAGATCCTGTGTGACCCTGAACATCTTCAGGCTGAGCTTGCTCACGTTCAGGAGGTACTAAAACGCAACGGATACAAGGTGTCACAGAAGAGTAAAAAGCAGAATGGAAAGAAAAATCGTCTAGAAGTGAGTCGCCAGGCAGCGTTTTTACCTTACATAAAAGGCGTAACGGACAAAATTGGAACAGTACTAAGAAACTTCTCCATTAAAACTGTATATACTCCGCTATGCCAAATATCTAACAAACTGCGGTCGCCTAAAGATGTCATACCTTTCCAAACACCGGGAGTTTATAAACTCGATTGTAGCTGTGGTAGTTCATATATTGGACAGACTAAGCGGACTATTGCAGAACGTGTCAAGGAACACATCGCAGCTGTCAAAAATCGACAAATAGACAAATCGGCGGTAGCTGAACACCTGCTGGAAGCTGGAGTTAATCACTGGATGGAGTTACATGATCCTAAAATCCTCTCCACTGATCGTTATTATCATAGCAGGATAGTACGTGAAGCGATTGAGATCAAGAAGTATAAAAATTTCAATCGGGAGGACGGGTTTAAATTATCATCAGCATGGAATCCAGTGATTGGCAAATGCAAACCGCAACGTCAGTCTATAACAAGAAACTCCGATACGGTTAGTGTAGTGTGCCGGAGTCGTGTTACTGAAGATTCATTGCACTGTGACAATTTAAGTGAACGTATGAGGGTGGATGAAGAAACAAATACCCGCCCGAGCCGACGATGCCGCGCACCGCCAGTTCGCTTGTGACCACGGCCGCAGCATCGCGGCCGAAACGTCAAGCAGTAAGTAGATATGTACTTACTTACAAAATTAAACGTGTTTAGTCCCGTTAAAACAGTTTTAATGCAATGCAACGTGATAGTTTAAAGTCTTATGAAAGAAAAATAATTCGCAGATAAATTAGCAGAGAATCCTATATATAAAGTCTATAAATATAGGCAATAAAACCTATAAAACGCGCCGCTTCGCTGTTATACCCGTCCCGTACCGTCGTACCATCGAGAGAGCGAGAGAGAAGCCGCGAGAGAGAAATACCTGGCCTTAAGCGACGACGCGCGACGTGGAGCGTGAGAGCCGAGCGGCAACCTTTACTGTCATACGCCTAGGCGGCCTTCCTGGGAGGCACGCCGGCCGAACGTACCTAAACTGCAGCACCCCACTGGTACAAATGGGGTAAATGACCCTTCATGCACATCTAGCTGGCACAGACCATAACCTACTCTACCTACCTAATCTACCTACCTAACCAATCTACCACCAGTTCGGATTTTGGGAGAGCCTTCGACCGAGAAGAGCTGGCAAGAAACTCAGGAGGCCTTACTTTTTTCTCCCTCTAAGTAACAATGTTACTTTACAGTGTCATAGATCTAATTAAGTAGGTACAAATTATTAAACATAATTAAGTACAATTTGTACGCATCAATAAAATTAATAATAACTAAACTAAATAAGTTCAACAATTCATAATAATTGAATGAAAGAATAGTTAATAATAGACTAAAAATACTACTACTAGCTAATTATAAACCTCCACAAACTACTAACATACTAAAGTCTTAATACAATTGTAAGATTCATTTTATCTCAATACTTTACAAAAAATAAAATAAAAGTACGTGAAATTATGAAAAAAAAGAAACAAAAACAAGCAATCTATGAAGCATAAAACACATCATATTACATCTTATAGAGCTTATTGCTACCTAAAGTTACTTAAATTACTTAAATTTACTTTACTTTAAAGAATAAAAGAAATGTTTACATACAGTTCGCCTAATAGTCGCTGCGCTTGTCGAGAATAAATCGAAGTCATGCTCGTTGCTGTACCTGTTATAAGTTACACAGCCGCGGATTAAAAAAGTATTTTGTCGGTAATTTGTACGAACTAGTGGTATTTGAAGCAGTGGGCGTCGCCGCAGCGACAGTATATTTGTGCGAAGACCAATTTTGGACAGTAGTTCTGGGCAGTCGATGTCGATGCCGTTAACTAGTTTAGATATAAAACAAGCGTCATTCACTTCACGTCGAATTTGTAGAGGCATAAAGTGATACCGTTTGCAGCGATGCTCATTGTCAGATGATTGTTGGCTAGCCTTATAGTCAAGATATCGTAGAAATCTTTTTTGTATCATCTCTAACCGAGTAATATAGACGTTATACTGCGGATTCCACACCTGCGAGGCATACTCGAGGTGGCTACGTACGAAGGCGCAATACAGAACTTTAATTGACTTCAGGGACTTGAATTCTTTAGACATACGCATCACAAGGCCTTGGAGGCCTTACGTGCAATATGATCGATATGATCATCAAAAATTAATTTGGTATCATGATTATCACCCAAATCTCTTATATTATTTACCCTAGTTAGATTGTAGTTAAATATATTATATTTAGAATCAATTTTGTTCGTCTTACGCAACGTTGCCGTTTCGGGTAATTTTACCCGATTTCGGGTAATTTAGGCTTCGAGCGGGTAATCTCCGGGTAACGTCCACTGCCGGGTAATTTTATTTTGGGTAGTTTTGCGACCAAAACGTTACCTACACGTTTACAAAATATTAATTTACTAAACTTATTTGACTAGCCAAGTCAAATAAGTTTAGTAAATTAATATATGGGCTATGTTCCCTTTACCAACCTAATTAGAAAGTAAATGTCTGTATCATTTTCTGTCACCTGTTACTGTCCTACTACCTGGATCAATGGAAATATTGGAATCCATTCAATTCAATAGGCTTGTATCCACTAAGAATAAATCGGGTGGACTGGCGTTACAAATGATCAATTAAGATATTATAGAAACATAATAAGTATCTAAAATATTCATTAGGTATAAAAAATTGGGATTATTAATATTTATAAAGAAACACGTTCAGTCATATGACATTAAACGGAAATCAAAATCCGTGACGTCACGCCGGCCGTGCCAATTGACATTTTATTGTTGTGACATTTCTATAGAACAAGCTTCGAACGAAATAGATTGTGGAGGCTGAAGGCCTCCACCAGAAGGTAAGGGTGACCCAATGAAATGCGTGTTCACTTATATGTTTGCTTTATTTATTAATGCGACGTACGATACAGTTCGCGGGTGCAGAGCGACTAGCTCTGGAAGTTTCGAGCTTCCACGGGTTACATGAATTTGCTGACACAAAATATATACATGTGTGGAGGTGGTGTACGAACACCTACAATACTCCCCTCTTTAAAAAATATATTTATATAATTAAGAAAAAATATAACTGAAAGAGAAAACAAAAGTAATAAGAGAAAAAATTAGTGAAAGAAAAAAAAATATGTGCTAAGATACAAAGAAAGATAAAAACTAAGTGAAAGTAAAAAGTTACAGGTAGGTATGCTAGGTTACAAAGAAGTTTGCTTATCCTACTTCTTTACGCTAAGTCAACACTGTCAACTAAAAGCTATTGTTACCTTACACTGTATTCTTATCTTACGCTTATGCTAGGTTGCGTACCGGTTACCGTACGCTTAGAATAAACATTGGATCCAATTACATTATAACTACAGTAATCATACGATAGCAAGTACAGTACAATACCGTGTGACTACAACTAAGACTTATTCTAAGAAATGTATGTACCTAGTAGGCATCGAGCATACGGATTGTTTTTTTAAAAAGACCGTTCTATATTCACTGCACTTGTATTCACTCACTTTTCACTGCTTACCCTAAGCATTTACTAAGATTACGAACAGTTACAGAAATATCTTAAAGCTACTTACAATTAACTTATGCGTATCCGTGAACAGGATCAGCAGCGGATGATGCGGACGGGTTAATACCGACGGTTGTAGTTGGTGGACTAAACGCTTTCTGATGCTGAAGCTGTATCGAGGATACTGCTACACCTGTGGCTTGCTTGCGCAACCACCCTTTTAAACTTTGGCAGCTTCGTTTCCATAGATAAAATAGTATAACTATTGATAGCAAACTAGCAATTACGACTAGCCAAATGCTTAGTTGGTTATAGCGCTCCTCAACTTTGGTGGCTACGTCACTTTGCTGGTTGACGATAAGTTCTTTTTCTTGGTAGTTACCCATTGCAAACTAACAAGTACGATCCGTGTTACTAACTTGTGTACGCGTATGAAATAATTAAAAATACGAACTGTTGTTATTTATAAAGCGAGAATTATCTCTCCAAAAATGCTAACATAAACTAAACTAAAATTATTACTCTTAACCTACTTTAATTGTTCTCATTTATAAAACGCAAAGGAGGCTTAATTAAGCGTCCACTTCGTGTTTTATGAATGTGTGTCGCGCTTTGCATGGACGAAGATGATGTCGGTGGGTCGGCTGCTGGCGCGTCTCGAGCTGCGTCAGCAGGCGCCAGGGCATCGTCATCGTCACTACCTATTATTATGTACGCGGGCTTAAGCCTATCTATAGAGATCGACGTTTGGCGATTATTTATTTGTATGGTATAAACCTTTGTGCCTCTTTTGATAACGCGGTAGGGACCGTCGTAAGGGGGTTTCAAGGGCTTACGCACTGTATCGTCTCTTACAAATACATAATCGCATGTTTTTAACTCGGGATGAACAAAGAAAGTCTTTGAGTTGCTATGCGACTTAAAAACTGGCTTAATTTTACTTATAGTGTCGCGAATTTTATGGACTAAATTATAAGTATCGGTGGGTTTACGGATTGAGTCATAGAAATCTCCTGGTAAACGTAAATTGCGACCGTATGTTATATCAGCTGCGCTGTAACCGGTGTCACTGCGATAAGCGGCTCTAAGTCCCAGTAAAACGATTGGTAGTTGTTCTACCCAAGAACTGTCATATGCAATGAGGCGAGCCGAAAGTGCTGCTTTCAAAGAGCGGTGCCATCGTTCGACTACGCCGTTGCTTTGGGGATGGTACGCGGTGGAGCGTATCTTTTGTATCCCCAATAGTTTCATTAATTCTGAAAATAGACTGCTCTCAAACTGACGACCTTGATCGCTAGTTAATTTTATAGGACAACCGTATCGACATATCCATTCATCGAAAATTACCTTTGCAACGGTTTCGCTCGTGATATCCCTAACAGGAATAGCTTCTGGCCACCTTGTGCACCTGTCTATTATGGTGACGCAATAACGATATCCGTCCGGTGACGTAAGTAAAGGGCCTATAATATCGACATTTAAATGGGCGAATCTGCCAGCTGTTTCGAAGCTTTCGAACGGTGAAAAAGTGTGGCGATTGACTTTTGCACGTTGGCATGGTAAACATGACTTCGTCCATTGCGTAATATCGTGATTCATTCCTTTCCAAAAATATTTAGAAGTGATCATTTTTTTTGTAGTTTTAATACTAGGGTGACTCAAGTTATGAAAACTATCAAAAACTATACGTCTGTAGTGTTGTGTTAAATAGGGTCTGACTTGAGACGTCGATATCTCGCAATAGATTTCTTTGTTGCATGAAGGAATTAATATTTTTTTTATATTTACTTTGCTGTCGCTACTGTTGTCCGATAAAATGTGTGCTATGTATTCGTCGTCTTTCTGTGATTCCGCTAATTCGTTGTAATTGATTGGTGACGGGCAGCATATGGTTTCTACGCGTGACAAGGCGTCGGCGACACTGTTATCCATAGATTTAGGATGTACAAGATACACAATGAAGGCTCGGAGACGTGACAAAAAAGATAAGTACCTACATTGTGTTGGTGAAATGTAAAGTGCATTGATTAGGGTTATTTCGTCCTGTAACGTCACATTCACATACAGAACATGTCGCCATAGTTGCACATTTAATATTCTTAGTGTTAAATTGAAAGATTAATATAAAAGTGCACGAATTTCAGCGCGATTTAAAACAGACTGGGACGCTATGGCCTCTTATTCGCGAGAAAAAGTTGACATATCGGTACTTCACTCACTGTCTCTTTTGCTCTCGGGCGATTTAAACTTGATAATGATTTCTCGCTCCCACACTTCGTGTATCTTGTACATTCTAAATCTATGCTGTTATCGGACCCGCTAATATGTTGTATATTTGTCGTAAATTCACTTATGAATGATAAATGTCTCGAACGGCGCGGAATTTCGTTTTCGCATTTTGTTATTTTTGTAAACGCGAATGTTAAGGGTTTATGGTCGGTGTACACAGTGATTTGGCGACCTTCAAATAATTTTCTAAAATGTTTAATGGCCATAAATATTGCCAAAAGTTCGCGGTCATAAGTTGAATACTTTTGTTGAGCGTTTGTTAGCTTTTTTGACATATAACCTAATGGCTGCCAAATATTATCAATTTTCTGCTGTAAAACTGCGCCTACGCTCGTGTTCGAGGCATCTGTCATTAGAGCGAGTTTTGCGTTCGGATCGGGGTGCGACAATGTAGCGGCCTGTTGAAGACCTACTTTACATTGTGCAAATGCGTCGTTCGCGGATTCCGTCCAAGCGATCGGAGACTTATCGTTCTTTTTTGCGCTTGACAAATACTTATTTCATTCGTTAAGATACCTACTAGCGTGCGGCAAATGAGCGCGATAAAAATTGACCATCCCCAAAAATCGTCTCATGTCCTGTACGGTTTTGGGTTTAGGATAATTAATTATGGCATGAACCTTGTCGTCTAAAGGCCGTATACCATCGGGGCTAACTTCGTATCCTAAGAAATTGAGCTTGTTTTGACCAAATGAGCATTTTGCTAGATTAATAGTTATGCCAAATTTTTGAAATCTTTCAAAAACTATGTCTAAATGTTGTTTATGAGTAACTTCATCGGGACTCCCAATTATTACGTCATCTAAATATGAAAATAGGAAATCTAGGTCACTAAGTACAAAGTTCATGAAACGCTGAAAGGTTTGTGCGGCATTACGCAAACCGAAGCTCATTCGTGGGAATTCAAATAAGCCAAAAGGGGTAATTATGGCAGTTTTTTCTATGTCTCCCGGTGCTGTAGGTATACAATGATAAGATCGATTTATGTCTAATTTTGAAAAAACTTGTTTGTTTGTTAAAATATAAGTAAAATCTTGCAAGCGAGGAATTGGGTATCTGTCGGGCTTCGTAATCGAATTAAGTTGGCGATAATCACCGCATGGGCGAATATCGCCATTTTTCTTCGGCACTACGTGCAGTGGGCTAGCCCACGCGCTTTTCGAAGGTCGGCAGATTCCCATTTCCTGCATTAACCGAAATTCTTCTTTGACTTTTATGTACCTATCAGGAGGCAGCGGGCGCGCTCGCGCATGCACGGGCGGCCCTTTGGTTTCAATATAATGCATAATCGAGTGTGGCGGAATTTCCACGAATGACGCTGGCTTAGTTATATTAGGATGCCTAGACAACAAATCATAATAAGGGTGTCGCTCATCGATAGACTTTATAGACGGTTGTGTAATGTTGGCGATGGATGTGACTACATTTAATTCTGTTATTTGGTCGATTAATTTACGCGAGTTAACGTCAACTACTATTTTGTGAAATGCTAAAAAATCTGCCCCTAAAATTGGTTGTTTGACATCTGCCAAAATAAAATGCCATCTATAAGGTCTACGAAGCTTAAAATTTAAGACTAAAGTTTTAGTGCCAAAAGTTTTGATTACTGTGCCATTAGCAGCAAAAAGTTGGTAGTCGCTACTTACATTTTGTCGTTGTTTTCTTGTTGCTGGCAGTACCGAGACATTGGCGCCTGTATCAACAAGAAATTTAAGACCCGTATTAACATCAGTAACGCATAATCGGTGACCGGGTGAAATGGTACAAGTGTCCACCATCTCCTGTACCACTCCACTCAGTTTTCCGAGTTCTTCCACGCACAGGGTTTGGTGCATTTCCGGGCGTTTTCGCGGAAACGGTTGTGGTAAAAACACATCCGGTTTTCTGACCTATCTCTGCTCCAGGATGCGCTGCGACCTGCTGATGTCCTTGGCCTGCTGCGGTTGGGTCCATTTCGCCCAAAACCTCTGCCTCTCATAACGGATCGTGACCGGGATCGGAAAGGATGGAGACTACGTAGCCGGGTATTGATCTTTGCGATCTCCGCCAGTATCGGCGCTGCGTCGAATGAAGGCTGTGGTGGTGGCGTCAGCTCCGCGACATGGGCTGTATGCGTGACCTCAGCAACCTTGTCGGCGATGGTGGCCAAGCTCTCCAAGTCCTTGCCTTCGGAGACGGCAAGCACCACTCGTACTTGCGATGGAAGCCGGTTCTGCCAGAGAACGCGAAGAGTGTCGTCCGGAAATTTGTTGGTAGCAAGCTCTCTCATCCGACGTAGCAGTTGGGAGGGTTTTTGCTCTCCCAACTCCAACTCGCTAATTAATTTTTCGATCTTACGGTTTTGGGATTCTTCGTAAATCGTCAGTAGGCGGTTTTTGAGGAATTCATATTTACCGGAGCTTGGAGGATTAATTAGGATGTCTGTGACCTGCGCGATGACCTCTTTATTGAGTTTGGAGATGACCAGGTCGAATTTGGCTTCGTCGGCGAGGCGTTGCGACGCAATTATGGCCTCGGTCCGGATGAACCAGACACGTGGTTGGTCCGTCCAGAATTCTGCGAGTCGCGACGACAATGCGACCGAGTCGATGGCAGCAGTCGCAGATGGAGAATGATCCGGGCGCTGATGGTTACCTGGCGGTGCAGCTGGCATGGCGAGGTGTCCCCCGGGCAGCGTGGGAACGGCGCCGGGCGGCGGCGTCGGGTTCATGGTTGCGTAACGCGACGCGCTCGCGGCACAAACACGTGGGCGAAAATGTTCGAATTGTGTCCTTTCACATTTTCACGATAACGTCGGGCATTTCCACGATCACGTCGGGGTCACCACTGTGGAGGCTGAAGGCCTCCACCAGAAGGTAAGGGTGACCCAATGAAATGCGTGTTCACTTATATGTTTGCTTTATTTATTAATGCGACGTACGATACAGTTCGCGGGTGCAGAGCGACTAGCTCTGGAAGCTTCGAGCTTCCACGGGTTACATGAATTTGCTGACACAAAATATATACATGTGTGGAGGTGGTGTACGAACACCTACACTAATAATAATATAATTGACATAAAGTATGAAAACAAAATATTAACAGATCCTGTAAGCATAGCCACAGCCTTTAACAATAATTGTATTAATATTACAAATTCTCTATCACAAAATTATGTTAGTAGATATCAAACGCAAGCAAACTCAATGTTTTTAGTGCCTTTGTCTGAAGATGAAGTTAGAAGGGAAAGGTTATGTCGTTAAACAGCACAAATTCTGAAGGATATGATGACATATCAACCAAAATAATAAAAGCTACTATTAATTTAATATTGCCTACTTTTATACATCTGATCAATTAGTCTTTTTCCTCTGGAACATTTCCCGAACATTTAAAGATGTCGATTGTAAAACCCTTGTATAAAAACGGGAGCAAAAATGACATTAATAATTATCGTCCAATTACATTGATTCCAAATTTTAGCAAAAGTATTTGAAAAATGTATGCAAAAAAGGCTAATGGAATACTGGAATAAATACGACGTCATAAATAAAGAACAATACGGTTTTCAAAAAAATAAATCGACGTCGCTTGCGGTATGTTCACTCCTAAAGTCAATTTCAACAAATCTCAACATGAAACATTTTACTACTGCACTGTTCTTTGACTTATCAATGGCTTTTGATTATGTTTCGTATGACCTTTTGCTGAAAAAACTAGAAGCAAATGGCTTCAGAGGTATAGTTCTAGATTGGATGATTGGTTACCTAGCCAACAGAAAGCAGTGTGTGCAAATTACACAAGTTAGTGAAAAAAACTAAATCAAGTCATTCTCATCTGACTACAGAACAAATTTATACGGTGTTCCACAGGGAAGTGTATTGGGTCTAATACTTTTCCTTATATATATTAATGACATTACCATCGCAACATCACATAAGTGTGTTCTGTATGCGGATGATATATCAATTGTTGTGACATCAAGTTGAAAAAATAATACAATTCAACAGATAATAATGGAATCAGGCGTTACTTTGCGGAAATCCATGATATACAAAAGGGCGATTCTTTGAAAATGCGCATATTGCCCCATGTTAGGAGATTGCATAAAAGTTGTGACAAAACGCATTCTTTGAGTGAATTTTAAATTGCTGCAAACATACCCTTACAGAAACTGTACAAGGGAATTCTGTAAGTGTTTTACTTTTTAACTGACAAGCGTTTAAAATTTTTTGTGAATGGTAGTGATATTTACAGTAAATGGCAATTAGACAATGGTACAGGTAATGAGAAATGGTAATTATAAATCAAATAGCAAGAAGACAAAAGTCTAAACTGTTAATTCAAAATATAGCAAACCATTTTTTTTAACAAACTAAATGTACTTACTTATCAACAGACGTAAAAAATTTGAATTTTTTAATTTTTTTAAAGTGAATTATCCGAAATAACAAAATTATCAACTAAGACACGGTTTTAATAAACACATTTTTTTCTAAATATTTTAATCAGCCTTAAACATAATTTCTTACTTGGTAGGTATTAAACAAAGTAATAAAATTTTAAAAAACAAAATTCAATGAACTTCTTGGTAAGTAAGCGGTAAAATAGCTAAAAATATACACTTCAATATTAATCTGAAGATTTTGTTTTATATCAATGAAATGAACAAAAACCAAAACGTCTTGGGTAGCAATTGGAAATAAGCATCCAACTCAAAACAAAAATAATTACTTATTAAAAAAACTAATTAAAAAATGGACTCACAGGATTAGATGAGACCTTGAGACAGACATGATTGAGACCTTTAAATAAAAAACTTACAATAATATTGCAAAACTAGTTTTAATGATTATTATTGATAAAATGTTTCTAATTTACTTGAAAATCCGTTTTTAAGTCAGAAAAATATCAAAATCGTCATCAGAATCATTATTTTTGTAAACAGGAGGCTTTTTTCTATATTAATTCGAGAAGTCCAGAGAGTCTGCGGGTCTAAGTAATAAATTCTGATCATGTCAATTTAGTGCAGCTTTGATCGTAGCTTCAAATTAATACTAGTTTTCTTTAAGGTTAGTTTAGATTTCAATGATGGGATTCTCTAGTATCTCTTGTTTTGTTTGCATTGTGAAATTTCTGTCAAAAATACTTAATTATAGTGTAATAGTAGTGTAGTTTATAATTTTCGCGACTAAAACACATTGAAATAAAAAATTCATATGGATTTAAATCGCGAATTTTACTATCTGTGATTTCCGTATATTTTTTTACGGAACTTTCCAGATAGCTTCCTAATTAGTATTTGTTTTCGATAGTGCACAGCACAAGAATCACAATTAAAAAAATATTAAAATTACCATTTCTAATATTTACTCATTACCATTTACTTTAGAGTAACGGAAAATACGGTAATTATGCAAGTGGTAATTAGGATTTCAAACATTTTGTTGATTAAACAGTTCTTTACAAGAATTATAAAATTTTTACCTACTTTACCTAAAAATGGAAATTATTACAACTTAAATAAACGTATCAGTTAAAAAAAACAATCGTCTATTTACCATAAAAACGGAAAATGGTGATTAGACGATATTTCGACAAAAGCACTACGAGACGACGAGAGATTTGAATATGGTGCCAAAAATTCCGGTCTTTGATAGATGTATTATACTCGGGCACCGAGCGCAGTCAGGTACAAACTTGTTAAGACAGTAAAGAGTACGAATTTTCTAATTTGAAGGTAGTAAATTAAGGCGAATATTTTTTAAACGGTAATTATAAAGTTATCCGAGGACATATTTTAAGAGCATTAATTCTTAATAATTTATGTTATTTATGTTAAACAACTTGTGTATAGGGCTAAGGAAACTATTCCTATCTAAGAATATTGAACTATTATTACATTCTTCAAAATGGAATTAGCTATATTGAATAAAAACTCAATGAAAATGTAAAATGGGACATGAATGGTAATGAGAATTTGGATGCTTGAAAACTATTTTCTCTAAATTCAATAAACAAATATAGTTTCTAATAGACTACTTTAGATCTGTAATACTTATATTCATAAGGTAGTATTATCAAAAGAAAAATATTTGCACTGTAGAAGATTCTTTATCATCCGCCGCGTAATATGCACATTCTTAAAGAATTGCCCAAAATGGAATAAAAATATGTAGTGTTAATCCCGCTAACTCACTAATTTATCAAGCTTGGATGCTGCATGCAAGCACCGCCCTCCCGCCCGCAATGTATGCACATGCAAAAGGAGCATTTAGCATCCATCGCTTTCCGCATATGGCTCTGATGCATTTTTTCTGCGCAATAAATGCTCTATTTTTATCTGTACTATTTCCCCTCATTATGATCCCGTAGCGTAATATAGATTCTATATGTGCATGGTAAGATGAAATCGCAGTTTTTTTGTTAGTCACTTTCTTAATTTGGTGTATAGCGTAAACGAACTTATTAACCCTACTACATAAACTGTCTACGTGCATTTTCCAATTCAAATCTTCATCAATGGTAACACCTAAAAACTTTGGTTTGCGTAACTTCTTTAATTTTTGTGATGTCTAGATTATAATTGTATTTAGTGTGTTTTGATTTATTAAATTGAATATAATTAGATTTATTGAAATTTATTTTTAGATTATTGAATTCAAGCCAATTAATTATATTTTCTAAAGCTGTATTAATGTCAAACTCATGGTTTTTTTATGGAGTTAATTTTGGATTAATAATAGACCGAAGCATAAAATGGAAGCCACAAATTGATAGTATTTGTAACAGGGTTAATAAATTTGTATACGCTCTCAAGCAGGTTAAACAACTAACCAATCTCAGCACAGCACTCAATGCTTATCATGCATATGTAGGTTCAATATTACGATATGGCATAATAATAAGGGGTAACTGTACCAATGTCAGTAGAACCTTTATTTGTCAGAAGAAGTGCATTCGAGCATTGTACGGCATTGCACCATATTCATCTTGTAGGTCATTGTTTATGAGGCTTGGATTGTTAACACTTACGTCACTTTATATATATGAGATTTGTGTGTATGTAAAACAATCACTTCAGTCATTTAAGAAAGCATGTGATATTTACCCACGAAATAAAAGAAATCCAAATAGATTGGTAATTGACCAAAGTAAAAGAATAAGACAGAATGACAAGAGTTTTTCGGTTAAGTGCATTGAAATATATAATAAAGTACCGAACGATATGAAACAATGTAATATAAAATTATACACGTTCAGACCGGCATCTCATGAGTATTGGGTAGCCTACGGCGCAAATCTTCAAATGGCCACCGGTGGTACATCACCGCCCCATAAACCAAAAGTCTTGCCGGGCGGCGTGCGCCACTGGTGGACACGGCTCAAAATAGGCACAAATTATGCATTTCTCTCTTTTTACCAAGCTAATAATCCTAGAGCTAGATTGTTTTGTGTCAACAACATAACCGCGCCTGCCGCGCTGACGTAACGACCTCCGTGCTGGTTTGTGCATTTCCCGTCAAAAAAAAAACGACGCGTAGGTATTTAGCTGCACGCGCATGATCGAGTGTGTGTGTTTGTTTGTGGCTATGTTTATTTCACAAAAGGATATCGAATGAAGATAATAGTCCACCTGTGAGCCTGGCAACGTTTCACAGTTCTGAAAATGGGCGAAATTATCCTGCGGGGGAAGCATCTGATTTGCAGAGCGATGACGAGGTGTTCGAAGAAAATTCAGACGACTCCGTATTAGATCCACATTATGAATTACCGTCTCATAATATCAACCGTCTCAGATTGGCTACATTTGAGTGAAGAATCCATTTTAGATGTTCGCTCAAACACAAGACGTTTTCCATTGCCTCGCCCTAATCAAAATTCAAACTAATTTTTTTTTTTTTTGTACTATCCATGATGGCTTTCTTTTCATGAATACATTTTGTCATGGCAATTCACCACAAATCATTTGTATTTCTTACTATTAATGTCGTGATCTGGTCAATTATCATTTCTAATAATAAAAATTTTTCAACCATAATGTTTTTTAACTTCTCAAAGTAATATCCATCTCCTGAGCTACGTTATGAAAATTTGACATTTTTACTAGGCGGCAATGTTAAGTAAAACATTTTCTCTCAAACCGGCGCAATTTTCTTAGTACCTAGATTAAAAGCCTAGTGTAACGTGCCACCGGTGGTACACGCCGCCATGTCAGCTAATACTCCGTGCTCCACCGGTGGTACACGCCGCCATGTCAGCTAATACTCCGTGCTCCACCGGTGGTACACGCCGGGCTGAACGTGTTAAGACAAAGTTGTATAAATGGTTAATTGAACATGAATTTTATAATCTCAAGGAATTTTTTGACATATAATTAAAATTAGTTGTTATTTATTTTATTTAAGTAATTTTTACTTTTATTTCATTATTATTATTATTTTTTTAATTATTAATTTATTTTATTGTATTTAATTAATTAATATTACTTACGGTTTTAAATAAAATGTTTAAATTTGATTATTACACATAATTAAAAGATAATTGTCAATATTATATTTGCATGTCAGTTGTAATTTGGTGAAACACGACTGTAGGTACTTTTATTGTATATTACCATCTTAAATAACGTGTTTGATGCAAATAAAGAATTATTATATATTATTAATATATTATTATAAAGCTGTGGAGTTTCTTGTGCCCGTTCTTCTCCACAGCTAAAAGACGTCCTAAATAGGTGGGGTGGGTGCCCATCCATCCATATGTAGAGTAAGTAAAGTAAGTAAGTAAATTTAAGTTTAGACGATTTAAAATACTTATTTTAAGTTTACCGAATAAAGAAATTTTGATTTTAATTAACACCATCAGAACAACTGATGAGAATAAAGCAAGAAGTTGAGAGAAAGCTGCCGGAATTAATCAACAGAAGGGGTGTGGTTTTTCATTATGATAACGCTAGACCTCACACATCTTTAGCCACTCAGCAAAAATTTAGAGTTTGGTTGGGAGGTGTTAATGCATCCGCCGTATAGTCCTTACGGTGATTATAAATTTCGGATTAAACAATACCTACGTTAAAGCAGCGGCGGAAGCTTAATAGCAGCGGAACGGGAAAAAGAAGTGATAGCTCAAGTGACCCGTTGCCAGAGTATAAAAATTGTTCATAGAATCGGCACTGATTCCATAGATCATGTAAAGCATTAACACTAACAGCAGTCCTGTGGCCAGCAGGCACATTTATAGGCTGATGATGATGATGCGCTTATCAGGGATTACCATAAATCTAGAGCTGTATTAATTTAATGCAAATTTGCATACGTTTAATTAATTTATATTATAATTTATAAATATAATATAATTTAATTTATATTTTTTTATATAATAAATATAAATTTGAAATACATAATTTAATAATTATATAATTCATTAATTTTGCATAGTATAAGACTAAAGTAATACTGCTCTAAGATGTGACATGGGCCCCAGGTTGGTGTCATTCGGCGCTATCACCCCACCGTTGCATGAAAACCAAGAGCTACTTTAAAAAAGAAGGAGCTCGATGGTGCAGCGGCTATAGCGCTTTTGCCTAATAAGCTACTTTTGCAATGTCGGGTCGCTGGTTGTGTGACTAAATCAAATCTCGAACTCCAAAAAGCACATTAAGCCGTTGCTTGGTCCCGGTTGTTGTCATTATATGACAGTCGATAAAACCCACTAACCCGCATTGGGCCAGTATGGTGAGTTATGGCCCATATCCCCACGTAGGTCAGGATATGGGCCAATAATAGCACGAAAACAATAGCACGTGCTATTGTCCACGTGGGAGGCCTGTGCTAAGCAGTGGCACGTGTATAGGCTGCTAATGATGATGATGACTTAAAAAACTTACCTTGAGCTTTTTCTCCTTTTTGGCAGTTTGAGGAATTTTCTTTTCGCCTGAACTTTTAGTATTGTCACCGTCTAAGTAATTAGGGATATCATCGTTTGATCCCTCATTGGATTCATCCTTTTGTTGCTCCACTGACTGGGCTCCTTCACCTGATTGTGCATCTGCATCTTGTTCCTCTAAGGATACGACGGTGTCATGTGAATTTCCACTATCCAAATTTCTATCCTCTAAGTTGTCATCCTCAAAATGTCTATTTACCAAATTGTCATCATCTAGATGGCCATCCTCTAAATTACCATCATCTGCATTGTGATCCTCTAAATTACCACCTCCCAAATTGCCATCCTCTAAATTGCTATCTCCTGAATTGCCTTTGTTTTCTGATGATGACAGACAATTCTGAAATGATTGAAATAGTGCAGTGAAATGTAACGCGAAATGTTACATTACCAGCGATTGAGTCTTAAAACGGTCAGTGTATCTAAACTAAGTTACAACTTAGCTTTCAAACCGGGACGTAGCAATGTACTTATAGCAATGCTCCTTAGCGGCTGAAATAACAATAAAATATAACTTTTTTTTTCACCGTGTCGCGTAGCAGTGAAAGAATACTACCACCCGCTCTTCCCTTAGGTGTCCCTCCACATTCATCAAACAACATAGAGCGGCGATGGGCTCACTACATGTCACGCTGACCACATGTGCAGTCGCTATTTGGTGAAAAGTGGACTATGGTAGAAGACTGCTTTAGCTGTCATCATTGACTAGTCTCTGAATAACCCTTCGGGGATAATAGTCGTGTGATATATTTTTTTTCAACACCAATTATCTAGCCCAAATATAAGCTTTATTTGAAACCTGTTTTTATTGGTTAGATAACGGATAAATACTTATTATACTCGTACAAAGAAACACACCCAGACTCGAAATCAATTTAACAAAAACAGTTATTTCTAAATTGACCCGACTCGAAACTCTTAGAGATGGCGACACCAGCCAGAACCGTCGTCGAAGGTCGTCTATCAATTAGACGACCTAAGGTAATGCGACTTATGTTATTATTATCATCATTAGGTATAAGTACTACAAAACTCATGGATGAACCTTCCTATCTAAACAATTGCATAATCCTAGGTCAGTGCTGAAGAAAGGCCACGAGCAGGATTCGCACACAGACCCTCCTTATTTGCTTTCAAAGTAAATAATATTAGTGTTGATTAATTTCGATTGCCAGAAGTGTGCGTGTTCGAATCCTGCACGAAATGAAATTGTTTCAATTTGCTTAATTTGTTTGCAACAAAATTTGCGTTAAAATTATATAAGATGACTGCTAGAAACCGCAAGAAACTTCAAGGGCCGGTCAGGTCAAGTGTTTTATACATGACACAAATGACAAAAAAGGAACTCGTGTTTTTTCGTAGGTACTTATCGCCCAGCTGACGGGGACGGATCAACAGACGGCCGTATGCTTTAAAATAAATTAGATACTCAAAGTAACTAAACCAACTAAAATACACAAAATGAATTAGGTAAGTACTTCATTAAAAATAAAAAAACACGATTTCTTTTTTTTGTTATTTTTGTCATGGTTAAAACACTTGACCTAACCAACCCTTGAAGTTTCTTGCGGTTTCTAGCAGTCACCTCATATAAACAAAAACATTAACCCTCAATATAATGTTATTATAATTTTAACGCAAATTTTGTTGCGAACAAATTACAAATTGAAAAAGACAGTGTAGAAAATAAAGTTCCACGGTAGCTCAACTGCAAAGAGCACCTGGCCTGGATTGCCAGAAGGGTGCGGGTTCGAACCCGAAAAAATTTCCACGAGCAAGATTCGAATCCTAAAAATTTTTTCGGCGCTGTCGTTTTTAACTTGTAATTATCACTCAAATTTACTTACCCCAATACCCAGTTCATGAAAAAAACAAATAACCAAAACTAGACGTGAAAGCTGCATGATCGGAAAGTAGAAAACTGAAAAGATTTACATAACGTTGCTTTATGATTATCAACTTCATTCATTCGGAATAAAAGATAAGAAATAGTAATTGGTGTTGACTTTAATGTATTTTCCTCACTGTTCCTACTGTAGAAGGATTGAACATTGATAACGTTGCGAACTGTATTTAGGTTTAACATAATAGTTAACTTACTTCTGTCAAATTAAATACCTCGTAAGGTAATGATCTTATATGAAGACATAATAAGGTTTTAATTATTGAAATTTTTGCATTCACAATGCTATGTAATAAGTACTTAATATATAGGATAAAATGTTTACTGAAAAAAAAAACAACCAGCCTCAGGAAAGCTCGAATGGGATTCGAACCCATGACCTTTGGATTGCCGGTCCACTGCTCTAACCGCTAAGCTACTGAGACCCCCGAAGACTCGTTGAATTCTTTCTAGTAGACGCTGCAAGCCAGCGGTATTACGTCACTGTGAAGTCTACCCTCACAGTTGAAAGAAATACTATTGCGAGTTTAACAATCGATAAATACATAATTGCTTATAAACATCTTTATAAAAAAATCACAATGCTATATGGATATAGGATAAAATGTTTACTAGAAAAAAGGGTCTCGGTAGTTTAGCGGTGAGAGCAGTGGACCAGTAATCCAAAGGTCATGGGTTCCTCCCACTCGAGCTTTCCTGAGACTGGTTGATTTTTTTTAGTAAACATTTTATCCTAAATCTAAGTTAGTGTTTGCGCCACAGCGCAACGGCCATTCAAAGCATACCGCCAGCTGTAAGGTGGTTGACTCAGCGGTTGTTGACGGCCGCGTCCGCCTGTCTGCCGCGGCGCCACCGCTGCGCGACCCGCGGCCGCTAGCTTCGTGAGCCGACCGCGCGACTCGTCTGTCTGCTAGCTAACGCGAGACGCCCACAAAATACGCGCGCTGGTATCTGCCCTTATTGATAGTGACTCGGTGAAGATAGTGCCTGTGAATATAGTGCCTGTGATTAGGTGAAAGGACTTTGTGCTGTGCCGTGACAAATCGCCTACATCGCCGCCCGCCAGCTCGCTGCCCCGTCTCCTGCCTTGCCCCCACCAATCATCTACCAAGTAAGTCGCGTGCCCTCATTTCCGAAACCTTACCAGACCTGTCCTGGGTCCACACACCTTATTCCGTCGCTGTTACGGCGAGCGCCCTTCGCCGTAACATTCTGGTCATTTGAACCGGTAAATTTAAATACCGGCGACCTTCCCGTAACCAGTAAACTTTTACCATTTCACCATAACTTGGTCTCACGTTCCATCAACTCATTCAATTACAGTCCGCTAAAAAATAATTATTTCCGCCCATAATCTAATTTGTGCCATCATTTCTAAATTCATTTGTTCACATAACTTTACCCTGTCCCAATAAAAATTTGGTGAGGTAGTTATGAATCATTTGTGTTAGGATTGCGACCACACAACATCCGAATTATTTTAACGCAATTATTTCTGCATGTTGTTTTGATGTTGATTTCGTGTATGCATCCGATTGTCTGATCACAGATCTATGGTGTCATACAATGTTTTGTGATTTGAGCGAACTTGTGTACTACTTGTGTAATACTTGTGTACCTACCTAAATGATTTTTGCCTAATGATACGTTGTTCATACTCCTAACGGTAATTAAGTTTAATTAGTAGTTAAATTATTGCGTTACGTTTGCGTTACGTTTATCGGCTGCACATATAATTTTAGTTACGTATAACACACCCGCGTCTAGATAATTGTATGGTATTATGACGAGAGACGGTATTGTTATTTTTCCCGTTTTATTTTTTACTGAATTTTTTATGTTCTTGTCGTGTTAAATCGGCTCAAATCTCGTGCATGCTCACCACGCGTGCCGAGAAGCGTGCTTTATTTTTTCGCTCGTGTTAATTTTATATATTTTTTTTTGTTTTTAATTTTTGCCTTTGCAATCGGCTCATTTTTGTGCGTGCTCATCACATGAGCTTAGTGTGTTTCATTTAGCTTCATCAGTTTTTTTTTTATATCGCTTACGGCTATTTGCGTGCGTCGCCTTCGCTTCTACACACGTTTGCCCACTTGTAGGACACAGAAAGAGTGTCCCAATTTTATTTTTTTTAATTAAGTTTTTATTATTTGTTTATTTTTAATTTTTTTTTGCGACCGACTCATTCTTTGCGCTAGTTTCCGCTACAGGTCTGCCCGACTGTGAGCGCCTTGCCCAATAGTGGGCTACGGATGACGTGATTTTTTTGTTGTTTTGTTTGTTTTTTGTTTTGCGGTCGGCTAATGTTACGTACGCGCGTTCAATAGAGACACAGACATACACATACACACACACGCGTTTGCCCACCCGTAGGCCATATACAAGGCGTCCCAACTTAGTTTTGCTCTCTTTATTGTTGCGTTAATTTTAGCCCATTTGCCCTTACCTTAGTAAACAAATACATCCAGCCCAACTATAGAATATATACAGGGTGTTGTTCTTTTTATTGCCTTTAAATTTGTTAATTTTTTTTTTTTTCTTGTCTCCTTTTATTCATCGCGATGCCGACCAAGTCACAAGCCGCGATTTTTAGGGAGGCCGCCAAAGCAATACACCAACTCCTAGAGGTGGGGTCACGGATCATTGCTGGCGACACCAAACATTCCATAACGGAATTTAACGTGCGTTTCGCACAGGTACAGGGTATTAAGGAGAAGCTGGATTCAGTATATTACAGCATTCTTGACGAGGAGAACTTAGACGAGGGGGTTGAGAGGACATACACTGAGAACCACACAAAAGCCTCCGGGGCATACCTGGGGATACTTGTGGCTAGGGAGGAAATCTTACCCTCTTCCACGTCGTCCCCAACCCATAACGCTCAGCCCAGTCTCGGCGTCAATACGCCTACAGCCGTCCTCCCCAAGATAGCGCTGCCCAGGTTCAGCTCAAAGGTGGAGGACTGGCCTTCCTTTATTGCACTGTTCAGGAGTTTGACTGACGACACGGCGACCTTGTCGGAAGCAGTCAAGCTCCACTATCTCTTCTCAAGTCTCAGCGGTGAGGCATTAAGCATGGTGTCCCACCTAAAGGTCACCAATGAAAATTTTGCCGTGGCCATGGACATCCTTACCAAGCGGTACGAGAACCGCCGGGTTCTCATCGATAGTTTCGTCGACATAATCCTGGGGCTGCCGAGCATCCACACGCGCTCTAACATACGCACACTTTTCCTCACTCCGCTGGTGTCCGCCCAGTGTGCCCTTAGTAATTTGGATCTGCCCATAGGAGACGACTACGTGTTTGTGTCGATAGTGGTGCGAAAGCTTAAGGGTGAGCTCCGCACGTTATTTGAACGCAGACACGGGTCTAGCAGCACCCTGCCCACGTTGAGTGACCTCATCTCCTACCTCGAGGAGCACGCGCGCTGTGTGGAGACAGAGTTCTCCAACATAGCCCAGCCGCAGCCCATTCACGCCCTGCCCGGCCCTTCTCGTAGCCGCGCGCCTCCACAGTTGCCCCATCGCACTTATGCTCAGATGGCTCAGCAACAGCCCGACCATTACCGTGGCCGCTCCTCAGCTCCATCGCCTCACCGCGCCTATGATCAGCCTACTCACCAACCATCACGCCCAGCGCAGCAAATGCGTCACCGCCCATCCACCTCCCCGGCTCGCAGTCAGCCCTTCCCCGTCTACTCGGCCTTCCAGCAAAGCTGCTCCTCATCATCGTCCTCGTCCTCTTCCTCACGCTCGACGTCCTACTGTCCCTATTGTGCCACAATCATATTACACAATTCTATGACCACGGCTTATATTTCGGTTCGACGCGATTCTGTTTCGGCGTGCAGTGGTACTGGGGGTAGCAATGCGCATTTGTCTGGCACAGACTATAATAGCTCGTTAGATTAGTTATTAAGTCTTAACTATAAGTTAGTTAACTGTTTTTATTATTATTAGTATTGACGTCAATAAGTGCCTGTAAAGGTTTACATTGAATAAATAATTTGACTTTGACTTTGACTTTGAGGGGACATACGCTCATGACGTACAGATGGTACAATGCCCAGCCAACACAGGGCCGTTGGGACTTTGTACAGGCACGCGAGCGCTGCCAGCGTTGTCTCGGCCGTCACTACGAGAGCGAGTGCAGGTCAAGGGGGGCATGCAAGAACTGTGGAAGCACGAACCACCACACGTCCCTCCATCGACCAGACGGCCCAACGCACTCAGCTCATTCGTCGTCTGTACATGTACCCCCACCACAGCTGACAGAGCACTCGAGGGAGCGTCCCAGACACAGCAGGCGGCACGAACCCGCACAGGCTAAACAGGTGCGACCCAGCTCTGCTCACAGAGCCAGCCCGCCCAGGTCCGGTTCGCCAGGTAGGCCCCGCGAACGCCGCCAGCAATTATGACTCCCAACTATCACAGAGCACCCTAGCGAAGAGGTAAATTTAGCCCATGCCCAGTCAACCCATGCCCACACAGCTGATACATACTCAGCTCATACAATTTCAGCTGATACTCAATCAGCTCACTCACCTTCTGTGCCCACTGGCACACCCATTTTGTTGCCAACCGTCTCACTAAGAGTCGCGGACGTACATGGCCATCTTCACACAGCCAGAGCTTTATTGGACTGTGGCAGTATGCTGACATTAATAACGTCACGCATGGCACGACTTTTGAACCTGCCATCAAAACCCACTTCTTTAAAAATTACAGGAGTTGGGAATCAGCACAAACATGAGTCAAAGGCGGCAATAACAATAGTATGCCGACCCACTCACAATGATACTCCTACAATCACTGCCACAGCTCACATTTTAAAAAACGTCACTGGCTACCTTCCCTTAGAGAAGGTACCAAACATTTCCCACGTACTAGGCCAGCCACCCGTGCCATTGGCTGACCAGCTTTACCACACACCAGCCCCGATCGACCTCTTATTGGGGTCGGACGTTCTTGGCCAGGTGTTGGACGGTACTAAGGTCTCGTTGGGCCCGGGCAAGCCCATAGCCTTCGGCACGATTTTCGACTTCGCGTTGATAGGACCCATTGAGGACTTGTATGCGCAGCCGGCGCAGCAGGTTAACTCAGCTCACGTCGTCAGCTCACAACCAGACTCAGCTGAATCAGCCCAGGACATACGTCAGAGTCTGGAAAGGTTCTGGGAGTCTGAGGAGCCCCTCCCTCAATCTCACACTCATAATGATCCCCTGGAGGAACAATGCGAGGAAATCTTCCGCTCTACCACTACACGCGATCCCTCAGGCAGATATACGGTCGCTCTGCCCTTTCTAAAGGACGCCCCTGAAATAGGTAAAACTCACCCTATCGCATTACGCAGATTCCTCAATATTGAGAAGAAGCTAATGGCGAACCCGTCTCTGCGTTCTAAATACGTCGACTTCATGGCCAAATACATCGACTTATGGCACATGGCTCCCTGTCACCCAAATACATTCGCCCATAAACCTCACTTCTACATCCCTCACCATGGCGTATTTAAGTCAGGGTCGGACAAGCTGCGCATTGTTTTTGATGGTAGCTGCAAAAGCTCCAATGGTGTCAGCATAAATGAATGCCTACACACAGGCCCCGCCCTTCAACAGGACATTGTGGACATCATCATGTCTTTCAGAACGCATCCAGTCGTTTTCAGCACTGACATCCAGAGGATGTTCAGAAATGTGCTGGTTGCCCCAGACCAGAGACGGTATCAGCTGATACTATGGCGGTCCTCACCAGATCACCCTCTGCTCACCTACGCCCTCAATACAGTCACCTACGGCTTAAGATCAAGCCCATACCATGCAATCCGCACTCTGCTTCAGCTGGCTGATGATGAAGGCCATCGCTACCCCGGAGCCGCTCAGGTTCTTCGCAAGTCTATCTTCGTTGATGACATCTTGCGTGGTCATGACACAGTTGAATCCGCCCAGGCACTTCAGGACGAGTTGATAAGTCTGCTAGACCTAGGCGGCTTTCAGCTCAGTAAGTGGACATCTAACTCGCCTAAGCTGCTCGAGAGATTTCCCGACAACCAATGCGACATGCCCAAGGACTTCGACATGAACCCAGAGTCCACGTCCATTAAGGTCTTGGGTATACAGTGGAGCCCTCAGTCAGACGAGTTCACCTACCGCATCTCTCTGCCCCCCATCACAAATGTCACAAAGCGGTCTATTTTAAGCACCGTAGCCTCACTTTATGACCCAAACGGCTGGGTTTCTCCCGTTATCTTCCGCGCAAAGCTGATGCTTCAGCAATTGTGGCTACTGAAGCTGGAATGGGATGAGCCCACTCCCTCTGAAGTACAAACGGAGTGACACCATATCTCAGAGGATCTGCCGCTGTTGTCTAGCATTCGCTTCCCTCGGCACATTTGTGCAAACAAAGGCTCAGCTGCATACTCGCTTCACGGGTTTGCAGATGCCTCTGAAGCCGGGTTTGCCGCCGTTGTTTACCTCCATGAGCTCGATGCCTCCGGAGATACTTTGGTACACTTGATTGTCGCCAAGTCGCGAGTCGCACCAATCAAGAATCGCCTCACAATCCCCAAGTTAGAGTTGTCGGCCGCCACTCTACTCTCCCAGCTCATGATCCGTGTGTCGGTTCAGTTATCGGCCCATATCAGTATACAACAACACATATGTTGGTCAGACAGTACGATAGTCCTGGCCTGGCTCCATACACCGCCTCACCGTCTTCAACCCTTTGAAGCCAACAGGGTAGTCAAAATCAGCTCAGGCTCACCAGAATGTACCTGGCGACACGTACCTTCCGAGCTCAACCCGGCAGATTGCGCAAGCAGAGGGATGTCTGCGCAATCCCTGTCAGCCCACGACTTATGGTGGTCTCCCACGTGGCTTAGACAGCCTTGTGAGTCTTGGCCTGCGATGCCTTTAGCTCTGGGCCATCACGCCCTGCCCGGCCTTAAGCCCAAACACGTCCCGTCACTGGTCACAGTGCCCGGTCTTGACTTTGACCTGCTCACTCGGTTCAGTTCGCTAGACAAGCTCGTCGGAGTGACAGCTTGTCTAAAACGCTTTCTGCACAACTGCAGACACCACCCAGATTCGCGACGCTCAGGCCCCTTGTACATCAGTGAACGAAGAGATGCCCTACTTTACTGGGTGCGCAGTGTTCAGCACAATGAGTTTGCAGAGGACACCCACCGCCTTCAAACTGGCAAAATCTGCTCCGTCAGACTCCAGCGGCTGTCACCTCTCATTAAAGATGAGCTCCTTAGAGTTGGTGGACGACTGTCCCATGCGTCTATCCGATATGACGCGCAGCATCCGCTCATACTTCCCAGTTCTAGCCCACTTGTAGACCTTATCATTGACCACTACCACAAAATACACTGCCACCCTGGCGCTGACACTTTACACGCTATCCTACGCCAACAATTTTGGATATTGTCCGCGCGCCGTATTATTAGACACCGAGTTTTTAAATGCATTAGATGCTTTCGATGCCGGGCCCAGCCGCAAGCGCCCTTCATGGCCGACCTGCCAGCCGATAGAGTTACGCCTCAGCCAGTATTTAGTCAAGTCACGACCGATTTTGCCGGCCCATTCCTCGTTAAATCTAGTACCCTACGTAATGTTAAACTCTATAAAGCGTACTTTTGTATATTCGTGTGCCTCTCGACTAAGGCGGTTCATTTGGAACCGGTCTCGGACCTCAGCACGGAAGCGTTCCTCGCGGCATTACAGCGTTTTATAGCACGCCGCGGTGCCCCGGTTCTCATCCGCTCGGACTGCGGTACAAATTATGTAGGCGCTAAAAATCAGCTCATCGAAGTACAAAACTTTCTTGCCTTGAACAATGACACGATTGCGCACAGGCTCGCTGGTCAGCACATTACTTGGTTGTTGAACGTCCCTAAGGGACCATGGTTCGGTGCGTTACATGAGATCAACGTAAAATCAACAAAGCAACTTTTATATCGCGTAATTGGCGAACAACACCTCACATTCGAGGAATTCTCCACACTTTTAGCTCGAATTGAAGCGGTCCTTAACTCAAGACCTCTCTGCCCACTTTCGTCTGATCCTTCAGACTTTGAGCCGCTTACAGCCGGACACTTCCTTATAGGCCGCCCACTAACGGCCCTTCCCGAACTATCCGTGGAAGATAGGCCGATCTCCACACGTAGGCGATTCCAGATGGTACAGGCCCTTACCCAGCGCTTCTGGACGCTGTGGACCCAGTCCTATCTTCATACCCTTCAAACCCGCTCCAAATGGTTGTCCCCATCCTCCCCTCCCCGAGTTGGCGAGCTCGTCCTCATCAAGGAGGACAACCTGCCTGCCCTCCAATGGAGACTGGGGCGCATTGCTCGCACCCTGCCTGGGAAGGATGGCGTCGTGCGGGTGGTAGACCTGGACACCGCGAATGGACATCTTCGGAGGCCTGTATTCCGAATCGCCAGGCTCCCATTGGATGAGCCCACCCTGGGCCCCGGGAAGATGTTTGCGCCACAGCGCAACGGCCATTCAAAGCATACCGCCAGCTGTAAGGTGGTCGACTCAGCGGTTGTTGACGGCCGCGTCCGCCTGTCTGCCGCGGCGCCACCGCTGCGCGACCCGCGGCCGCTAGCTTCGTGAGCCGACCGCGCGACTCGTCTGTCTGCTAGCTAACGCGAGACGCCCACAAAATACGCGCGCTGGTATCTGCCCTTATTGATAGTGACTCGGTGAAGATAGTGCCTGTGAATATAGTGCCTGTGATTAGGTGAAAGGACTTTGTGCTGTGCCGTGACAAATCGCCTACATCGCCGCCCGCCAGCTCGCTGCCCCGTCTCCTGCCTTGCCCCCACCAATCATCTACCAAGTAAGTCGCGTGCCCTCATTTCCGAAACCTAACCAGACCTGTCCTGGGTCCACACACCTTATTCCGTCGCTGTTACGGCGAGCGCCCTTCGCCGTAACAGTTAGCATTGTGAATGCAAAAATTTCAATAATAAAGATATTAGCAATTACTTCTTTACCGACTGTTAAATACTTGCAATAATATTTCTTTCGACTGTGAGGGTAGACTTTACAGTGACGTAATACCTCTGGCTTGCAGCTTAGGCCTATTCAAACATGAGCGGTATTCGCTGCCGCTGTGGGTAAGGCTAAGTTCATATGACCGCGCGAAGCCGCGCGTCGCCGCGCGATTGGAGCATTCACATGACGACATTTATTTCCTTTACGCTTTCCTGAGACTGGTAATTTTTTTTCTAGTATACATTTTATTCTATAAAAAGATGTCGTTAAAATCCATTGATTTGATTTTAACGACATCTTTTTATAGAATATGAATGTGATAATAAAAATAAGCAAATTAAAGAGTTTGAAGCAAATGTTGACACTTATTTAGGTAGTAAATAAAAAAAAATTGGGAAACTTAACAGGTACCTACCAGGTAAGCCATGATGCGGAAAACTAATGGCACTAATTTCTTTTACTGGCAACAGTAAATTAAAACGTCATTAACACACAGATCACTATATATTAGTCCAATAACATGACATCATTGTCATCTGTTGATTGCTGTCAAAGTGTCAGCGTGGACTATTTTTCGAATTAGTGACATTTTTAAGCGTTGAAATGTTGAAAACTATTCTTAGTAGTAAGAGAAAAGTAGTTTACGTAATTGTAACATCATTGAGTTTACGTTTAAATGTTTGTTGGAGAGAAAGTCTTTAGAAAGATTGGACTCTATTTCTCTCAGTAACATTGCCGACATTGTCAACATTGTGGAGGCTGAAGGCCTCCACCAGAAGGTAAGGGTGACCCAATGAAATGCGTGTTCACTTATATGTTTGCTTTATTTATTAATGCGACGTACGATACAGTTCGCGGGTGCAGAGCGACTAGCTCTGGAAGCTTCGAGCTTCCACGGGTTACATGAATTTGCTGACACAAAATATATACATGTGTGGAGGTGGTGTACGAACACCTACAATACTCCCCTCTTTAAAAAATATATTTATATAATTAAGAAAAAATATAACTGAAAGAGAAAACAAAAGTAATAAGAGAAAAAATTAGTGAAAGAAAAAAAATATGTGCTAAGATACAAAGAAAGATAAAAACTAAGTGAAAGTAAAAAGTTATAGGTAGGTATGCTAGGTTACAAAGAAGTTTGCTTATCCTACTTCTTTACGCTAAGTCAACACTGTCAACTAAAAGCTATTGTTACCTTACACTGTATTCTTATCTTACGCTTATGCTAGGTTGCGTACCGGTTACCGTACGCTTAGAATAAACATTGGATCCAATTACATTATAACTACAGTAATCATACGATAGCAAGTACAGTACAATACCGTGTGACTACAACTAAGACTTATTCTAAGAAATGTATGTACCTAGTAGGCATCGAGCATACGGATTGTTTTTTTAAAAAGACCGTTCTATATTCACTGCACTTGTATTCACTCACTTTTCACTGCTTAGCCTAAGCATTTACTAAGATTACGAACAGTTACAGAAATATCTTAAAGCTACTTACAATTAACTTATGCCTATCCGTGAACAGGATCAGCAGCGGATGATGCGGACGGGTTAATACCGACGGTTGTAGTTGGTGGACTAAACGCTTTCTGATGCTGAAGCTGTATCGAGGATACTGCTACACCTGTGGCTTGCTTGCGCAACCACCCTTTTAAACCTTGGCAGCTTCGTTTCCATAGATAAAATAGTATAACTATTGATAGCAAACTAGCAATTACGACTAGCCAAATGCTTAGTTGGTTATAGCGCTCCTCAACTTTGGTGGCTACGTCACTTTGCTGGTTGACGATAAGTTCTTTTTCTTGGTAGTTACCCATTGCAAACTAACAAGTACGATCCGTGTTACTAACTTGTGTACGCGTATGAAATAATTAAAAATACGAACTGTTGTTATTTATAAAGCGAGAATTATCTCTCCAAAAATGCTAACATAAACTAAACTAAAATTATTACTCTTAACCTACTTTAATTGTTCTCATTTATAAAACGCAAAGGAGGCTTAATTAAGCGTCCACTTCGTGTTTTATGAATGTGTGTCGCGCTTTGCATGGACGAAGATGATGTCGGTGGGTCGGCTGCTGGCGCGTCTCGAGCTGCGTCAGCAGGCGCCAGGGCATCGTCATCGTCACTACCTATTATTATGTACGCGGGCTTAAGCCTATCTATAGAGATCGACGTTTGGCGATTATTTATTTGTATGGTATAAACCTTTGTGCCTCTTTTGATAACGCGGTAGGGACCGTCGTAAGGGGGTTTCAAGGGCTTACGCACTGTATCGTCTCTTACAAATACATAATCGCATGTTTTTAACTCGGGATGAACAAAGAAAGTCTTTGAGTTGCTATGACTTAAAAACTGGCTTAATTTTACTTATAGTGTCGCGAATTTTATGGACTAAATTATAAGTATCGGTGGGTTTACGGATTGAGTCATAGAAATCTCCTGGTAAACGTAAATTGCGACCGTATGTTATATCAGCTGCGCTGTAACCGGTGTCACTGCGATAAGCGGCTCTAAGTCCCAGTAAAACGATTGGTAGTTGTTCTACCCAAGAACTGTCATATGCAATGAGGCGAGCCGAAAGTGCTGCTTTCAAAGAGCGGTGCCATCGTTCGACTACGCCGTTGCTTTGGGGATGGTACGCGGTGGAGCGTATCTTTTGTATCCCCAATAGTTTCATTAATTCTGAAAATAGACTGCTCTCAAATCCGACGTAGCAGTTGGGAGGGTTTTTGCTCTCCCAACTCCAACTCGCTAATTAATTTTTCGATCTTACGGTTTTGGGATTCTTCGTAAATCGTCAGTAGGCGGTTTTTGAGGAATTCATATTTACCGGAGCTTGGAGGATTAATTAGGATGTCTGTGACCTGCGCGATGACCTCTTTATTGAGTTTGGAGATGACCAGGTCGAATTTGGCTTCGTCGGCGAGGCGTTGCGACGCAATTATGGCCTCGGTCCGGATGAACCAGACACGTGGTTGGTCCGTCCAGAATTCTGCGAGTCGCGACGACAATGCGACCGAGTCGATGGCAGCAGTCGCAGATGGAGAATGATCCGGGCGCTGATGGTTACCTGGCGGTGCAGCTGGCATGGCGAGGTGTCCCCCGGGCAGCGTGGGAACGGCGCCGGGCGGCGGCGTCGGGTTCATGGTTGCGTAACGCGACGCGCTCGCGGCACAAACACGTGGGCGAAAATGTTCGAATTGTGTCCTTTCACATTTTCACGATAACGTCGGGCATTTCCACGATCACGTCGGGGTCACCACTGTGGAGGCTGAAGGCCTCCACCAGAAGGTAAGGGTGACCCAATGAAATGCGTGTTCACTTATATGTTTGCTTTATTTATTAATGCGACGTACGATACAGTTCGCGGGTGCAGAGCGACTAGCTCTGGAAGCTTCGAGCTTCCACGGGTTACATGAATTTGCTGACACAAAATATATACATGTGTGGAGGTGGTGTACGAACACCTACAACATGATTAAGTAAAAAAAAACAATTTATTAGAAAACAACAACATAACTTTAACAAAATTAAACTACTTACCTAAACTTAAAACTAAAGAAAATAAACCTTTAAATAAAAGATGTCCTCCAACTGTGTACGGTACCAGAATGTTGGCAACGTTACCTCTTTGGATTGCCAGGCTGATACGCTGGCAGAGGTAGCTGCCAGCCTTCTTGTCACCGGAGGCTCCAATGAGGCGAGTACTTAACTCTTTAACGAGCTGTTTTGCCACTGGCCCCCATTGACCGAATGTCTCCATCGCAAACGGAACAAATATATAGTTGCAGCCTAGGTTTGCATACTTGTTCCGTTTGCGACTTTCAGCACTTACCGCAGCGGCTCCGACATGAAGCGTGGTGGCGCGTACATGTGAGGGAGCCACGGTGTCTGCACAGGTCGCATCCCACACCAGCGGCCTGCCAAGCTTCCAAGGTCCAATGGTCATACCGTCAGGTCTTTTGCCATCGCTGCGAGATATACCAGCTGGCTCTAAGCGGCTGTCTTAGAGCCAGCCACCAACGGTGGTAAAAGCACAGCGGATGATGCTGTTGAGTGACGAGTGCCGTAACATATGACCAGCACTGCGAGAGCATGAGAGGCCGTGGTGGCCAAGCACGTCAACAGCCTCCCCACACACACAACGATGAGGGTGGACTACCCTGGCGCCAAGACGGAGGCAGAGTGAGGGACGGCTCGTCCAACAAGGTACCGACATTGGCAGATGGTAATGCCTGGAGCCAATGGCCTGACTCTCCCTCAAAGACGGCATTGAGACGAGCGAGTTCTGCTGTATCAGCAGAAGTGGAAATAAGCTCTTCAAGAACTAATTTTCAAAGTAGCTCGTCCCATTGCCTCTGCGACTGTGGTAACAAAGGGAGGTCTGAATTTAGACAGGTGGATAGCCAGACGTTTTTGGCATCCGTCACACACGACAACTCTACAGAACCCAAGGATGGGTTGATAATCTTCCGGTAGAGATTGTACGTGCTATGAGCAGAAGACAAAAACGCTGGCAGGGCCACACTGCTTAAATTTCTAATACCTAGGCCCCCGAAACGTTCAGGAAGGGAAGCCTGTAGCCATCCGCGGTCGCTCATGGGACAATTTAGGATTTAAAATAGAGTATCTTTAATCAGAATATCTAAGTTTGATAATAAGTTTGGAAAAAGCCATAGATGGGAGCATCGGAGTACGTAGGTAAATTTTGAAACAAAGAGACAAAAAAGAAAAATAAATAGAGCCATGTGTGGATAAATTTGAAATAGACGGTCTGAATTTAAATTGAATTTGGCGATGGCATCAGCAATAAAAGCTGGCATGGCAGCATCGAGAAATGGTGCGCCTAGTAAAAACAATGAGTCGTCGCTGAGAATTTTGATGTTGGGGGCCAGAAGACTAAAGTCAGAAATAATTTGAGCTCTACGGTCCGGGGCCACGGTATTCGTTATGTATAATTCACACTTCGAGAAATTTAGTTCCAAACCTATGTGGTGCCAAACTGGTTTATTAAATTCTGTAGGTCCTCGAGAACCAGGTCGGAGTTACCCCCTAAAGTGCCGTCATCGAGGTACCAGACGTAAAATTTAGAATTTAGATTAGAAATCATTTGGTGGATAGCCAAAGAGAAAATAACTTTTTTTTTTATATATAGCTGAATGAGGCAAACGAGCAAGCGGGTCACCTAATGGAAAGTAATCACCGCCGCCCATGGACACCCGCAAAACCAGAGGAATCGCAGGCGCGTTGCCGGCCTTTAAGGAAGGAATAAGCTCGTTTCTTGAAGATCCCTAAGTCGTAACGGTCCGGAAATACCGCCGCCGAGAGCTGGTTCCACAACATTGTAGTTCGAGGCGAGAAATATCTTGAAAAACGCACAGTAGTAGACCGCCATCCATCAAGGTGATGTGGATGGAATGACAGTCGATTGCGTGTAGTGCGGTGAAGGAAATCAGCGGCAGGGATCAAGCCGAACAATTCCTCAGAACACTCCCCATGATATATACGGTACAATATACAGAGAGACGCAACGTCTCTCCGAAGAGCCAGTGGATCGAGCCGTCCTTTTTTTTCTTTGTTTTAGTCGGAGAAAATGCTTCTCTGCACTGGCATGAGGCCTCGAGAGGAACGTGAGACACCCCATGCACTGTCCGGGGCTGGAACCTATATGTCCCCACCCGCCCCCTTGTGGGGGAAACGGGTGTTTAAGGACATACGGGCCCGACCCGGTAAAAGAACCGACACCTTCCTTCAGAACGCGACGCGGCGCCCCGGTACCGTGCTGATACGCCCCGGGAAACGCCGCCCGCTACGGACCCAGTTTTACCTGGGTCCCCTGCCCCTACGAAGCAGCCTGGTAGGTTCAGGCTGCTCCCAAGCGGGTGGAGGGCTGGTGCGATGCAGCCTAGTGCTCCTCTACACTAGGCCGCGGAGCTCCCTTAGGGGGGAGGAGGGCGACGTAATGCCGTCGCCTTCGACCCCCCCTCCGCTTACGCCGGATCGGATCCGCGAGAACATCGTCCTCGCGTACCCTCTCCGCCGCTTCCTCGCGTACCCTCTCCGCCGCTTCCTTGTGTGAGACCACGGTCTCACAAAAGGAAGCCACCGCCCGCCAGGCCACCTCACTCCTGAGCATGGCCCGCACCACCGCGGGCAGGGACAAGTCCTGCCCGATAGCACCCACCAGAGTGTGGCGCTGTGCAGCCCACGCGCCGCACACCTCGAGGGTGTGCTGCACCGTGTCCTCCACAGCCCCACACTCGTGGCACTCTCCCGTCATCTCTCTCCTAGCCCTCTTGTGCAGGTACCCACCGAAGCATCCGTGCCCGGTCAGCACCTGCACAAGGCGGAAGGAAAGGGCACCGTGTGCTCGGTCCACCCACTGGTCTAATAGTGGGCGGATCGCGCCCACTGTGCGAACACCCCACTCTGGATTGGCCAGCGAGGCCCTCCACCTCTCCATTAGGGCGCCGTCAAGCCCGCGCCTGACACTAAGCGCCTCTTCGGTAGTAAAGCGAGTTCCCCGCATGTTCGCCGCGGCCCGGCGCTCGTACATTTCCGCCAGCATCCCCGCCAGCTACCGGCGCCGGAGACCGCGGAAGTCCACGGCCTCGGTCTTGCCCAAAGCCACATCCAGCCCCAAGAGGCGAATCCTCTTCACCACCAGCGTGGACACCGCTGTCGCCCGCCCACACGCCTTCCCAAAGGTGCTGTCCCGGACCACAACGAGGGTATCATCTGCGTAACAGATCACCTCGGCCCAGGGCAGCAACTCCCCCCTCAACACCCAGTCAAAGCCGATGTTCCACAGCAGGGGCCCCAGAATGGACCCCTGTGGAACACCGGCTCGAACCGGCCTCACTGCTCGTCGCCCGTCCCTACCAACGAACGTCACGCACCGGCCCCGAAGGTAGTCGGAGACCCATCGCCGAAGGTAGAGTTGGACCCCATGCTGTTCCAGGGCCCTCTCGATGACCGCGAAGGTGAGGGTGCCGAAGGCATTGGCGATGTCCAAAGACACCGCCAGCACCCATTCCCCGCGCCCCGTCGCCGCTTCCCAGAACCGCTTGAGCCGTGTAACGGCGTCTATGGTCGAGCGGCCTCGTCGAAAGCCATACTGCCTCTCGGACAGGTCCGGGCCCACCTCCTCCAGGTGCTGGACGATGCGGTCCGCCACTACTCTCTCCAGTAGCTTGGCCGCCTCGTCCAGCAGAACGATCGGGAGGTAGCCCGCCGGGCTATCCGGGGATCGGACCTTCTTGGGCAGAAGAACCAGCCGCCCCTCCTTCCACACGTTAGGAAGCCTTCCCACCCTAAGGCTCGCCGAAACCAAACTTCTCCAGCGTTCGCCAAGCTGACCCGCAGCAAGCCGCAAGACTGTGCCCGGGACTTCGTCGGGCCCCGGCGCCTTCCTGCGGGTCAGCCTCCCGACCGCCACCTGCAGCTCGCCCTCCGAAACCGGGGGAACTTCCTCCGGGCGCACCTCCGCCTCCTCTACCGGCGGCAGGGTCCCCCGCGGCGGGACGAAACGTCTACCACGCGGGAACAGTGCCTCCACGATCTGGTCCAGGAGACCCGGGTCGAACGACTCTAGGGGGGGTGCCTGTCCGGTCATCCTCCCCCTGACCATCCGGTAGGGTCTACCCCACGGGTCCCTGTCCAGATCCAGCAGGAATCCCTTACGTGCGGCCTCCTTGGCCCGAAATATGGCCACCTTGAGGGTGCTCCTGGCCTCGCGGTAGACATCCAGGAGGGCGACCTCCTCCTCCTCCTCATGCCACCTACGGCGGCACCTCTGGAAAGCCCGGCGCGCGCTGATGCACCTGGCGCGGAGGACTGCTAGCTCCTCCGTCCACCAGTACACCCTTCGCCTGGATCCGGCGGCTCTAGCCCTGGGCATGCTGTGGTCGCACAACCCTATCAGGACCTGGCGGAGGCGTCGAGCTCTCTCCTCATCGTCCAGGTCCTCCTCGGGCGTGGCACACCATTCGGCCACAAGCACTGCCTCCTCCAGGCGATCTGCGCTTAGCCGGGACAAGGCCCACCTCGGGAACGCGAACTGTCCCCGTCGCGCCTCTCCACCACCGGTACCTACTCCCCTACCCGAGGGGGAAACCTCGAATTTGATGTACCGGTGGTCACTGAGGGTCTCAGCTTCCTCTAGCACCTGCCATCCATGAACGCGTGCGGCAATAGCGGGGGTGGCGAACGTTAGGTCCACTATGGACCCCCTGTTATGCCGCACACACGTCAAGGCGTTGCCAAGGTTGAGCAGTGCCAGCCCCGCCGACACGGCCCAGCACTCCACCGCCAGCCCCTTCACAGTCGTAGCCGGGGAACCCCACATCGCGGACTTCGCGTTGAAGTCCCCGGCCACGATCACAGGAGAGGGCGCCATCCGCCCCACAACCCCGCACAGCTCCTCCAGCCACGCCTCCATCGCCATGAGTCCCCTGTTGGGGGAGAAATAGACCCCCACGATGACTATTTCCCCCCACCTGACCGCCACATACCCCGAACCCCTCTCCCGAACGGAAAGGGGGGGGACGTGCGCACCAACCGGAGCGACAACCACCGCGACTGTCTCGTCGCAATCTCCCGCCCAGTGCGGCGACAGGGGCACCGCGTAGGGCTCCGCGACTATCGCAGCCCCGACCCCCCACTCCGCGATGTGCTGCACAAGGAGGTCCTGTGCAGCTGCGGAGTGGTTTAAGTTCCCCTGGAGGAATTTGAGGGGTGTGCTAGGCATTGGGGTCCCTATTTTCAACCTCCATGCCCCCCTCAGGGGGGGTACCCTCGACCCGCCGCGCTCTCCCCGGGGGGTCTGCCTTCGGCTTGACCGTGGGGGGGACGCAATTGCTGCCTCCCATGTAGTGGTCAGAGGGTAGCCTCGCCGTCGAACACACCGCGCACCGCGGCACCCTTGCCACACACTCCGCCGCCTTGTGCCCAATGGTCCCGCACCGATAACAGCACTCCGTGCGGTCTATGACCATCGGGCAGCGCTGCCTTGTGTGTCCCAGGCACATGCAGCGAAAGCAGCGCATCGGCGAGGGTTCGAGGGCCACCACCCTGGCGGAGCTCCAACCCACCAGCAGCCTCCCCGTGGCCAGGATGCGCTTGGCCGCCGCCACCGGGACCTTTGCGAGGCAGGAGCCGTTGCCCCCGGGCCTAAACGCCACCGCCCCTGCGCGCACGTCCTCCACCGGGCAACCCCCCGCCGTGGCCAGGGCCACCGCCACCTCCGCCGTCTGGACAGAGTCGTCCAGCCCGGTCACCCGCATGCTCGCCATTTTGCATGGCCTCGCCACCTTGGCGATCCCCTCCAGCGCCACCCGCAGCTTGGCTGCAAGCTGATCGGCTTTATCGGCGCTCTCCGCCCCCGACACCTCAAGCATTCTGGCGCCGGTCGCGGCCTCCCTGATCCGCACTCCTCCCTCGATTCCCAGATCGGCCAGGCTGACGGCCGCCTTGGCCTTTACAATGACCTCGGCGTAGGTCGTGCGGTCCGCAGCCTCGGGGAGCAGCGTTAACGTCACCGCTGCCGTTCTCGGGGAGGGAAGGGAGGGCCCTTTCCTTTTCGCCGGCCGTCGCTTGGCCGTCTTCGCGGGCGGGGGAGCGGGCGGGCCCCTCTTTCTGCGGCGCCTTTCCACCCTCGTCCAGGGGCTCTCCGCCGGGGGGTCCGGCGCACTGCTGGGTCCCGGCTTGGGATCAGTGTAGGGACTCTTGTTCCAGACGCGCCCCGCAGCTGGTTCAGTCCCCTTTGCGGCCGTATTTGCTGACTTCTTGGCGGGTGGATTGGCCCGTGGGGCCGGCACCGGAGGCCTCGCGGCAGCCGGAGGCTTTTTTGCGGGCGACGGGGCCGGCGGGGCCTCCTCCCTTCTTACATCCGCCGCAAGCGGCGGGCGCAGGGGCCCGGCTGGAAGCAGCCTGCCCTCCAGCCCCTCTATGCGGGCGTTCAGCATAGAGCTGACCCTGGAGGTGATGCGGGCCTGGAGGTCGTCCAGGAGCATGGCATCTCTCTCCTCCTGCGCCGGGGGACCCGAGATCGGAGATTTCGACGGAGAGCGACGCAGGGACGGCAGCTCAGAGATAGAGCGCTTAATCGCCTCTAGCTCGGCCGCGAGTAGCTCCACCCTGTTGTTTAGCCTGATGTTGTCGGCTCGGAGGCGCCTCGTCTCCTCGTCCATCTTGGTGGCCGCTATGGCCTCTATCGCCTCGACAACCGCGATGATGTGGCCCTTCACGGTCGACACGCTCGCCCCTTTCATATGGCCGCTCCTCGCGCAGACGTCGGCAATTCCGTCCAGGGCAGCATGCGCCCTCATGAGGTGCGTCTCCGTGACGGGAGCCTCCTCCACATTTAGAGCCTCCTCGCCGACAGCCCCCGACTCGGGAGTTCCTGGTGAGGCCCGCTTCCGCGCGGTCTTTTTGGCCTTCGCGGTCTTCGACCTTGTGGGCAGGGGCGGGGGCAGCTTGTTCCCCTTTTTAAGGTAGCCCTCCATGTCGGTCTCGGCCTCCACCCTCTCCTCTTTCCGACTTATGCGGTGCAAGTGGTCCTTCGCCCCGGACAACCCGACAGCGTACCTAAAACCCTTGCCGCGCCTTGCAGAGTTGACTTTCTTGCGGGTCGCACCCTGCGGCTCCTCCGCATCTGTTGAGTCGGAGTCGACCTTCTCCCGCCGCCGCTTACGACCCGCCTCCTCCGTGTCCATAGCTGTATCGCGTGAGTGGGAGGCATCCCTATTGCTGTCCATCCGACTCGACCGCCCACGGCCCATTGATATGGCAGAGGAGTACGCCTCCGACCCCTCCTCTTCGTCGTGAACGCGCTCCACAACCTCCTCCCGTCGCTGCCGCCTCTCCCGCCCGGGATCGTCCAAGCGAACAAGGCCGCACCCTTCGACGTGGGTCACAACGAAGGACACCCCAGCACAAGCACAATTCAGGCAGTCGGGCGCCGCCCCCTCCACTGCCAACTCCTTCGACCCGTCGACACGACCATCGACCCCAACACCGGACACCGCCGGCTCCACGCCGCTCGAGCCATTAGCCCGAGCGGGCGCTTCACCGGACGCGTCCCCGGCCTCTGCGTCCCTCGCGGACCCCACGTCAACTACGCCCTTCTCGGGCAACCTCCCCTCGTCCCCCAATCCGGGCACCACCGGTTCCGCGCTGCGGGGGCCATTAGCCCCCGCAGGCGCTTCACCGGGCGCGTTCCCGGCCTGTCTATCTTTCGCGGTCCTCGACCGCGTACGCGCGGCAACACCAGCAACCTCAGCCTTTGCAGGAGCCTGATAGCTCACTCCTGCACAACCATCAGTGACCGCTTCCAGCAGCTCAAGCTCAGAGCGCCGACTGCTCTTGGTTTTGACAGTTTTGGGCTTGTCATCGCCTCTAAAAATGTTCACTCCATCAACGCTGTCCTTCACAGACTCAAAGATATTACCGTCCTTTACGGACCCAGCACTGTCAGCACCAGTAGCAACACCACCTACTGAGACCTGGTCTGTCGTCTCAGAGGGGTCATCGGTAACAGATTTACCACTCACCGACCCGGGTATCGGTGAGCGCCGGGGGCTAGCCGGAGAGCATCGCAAAACATTCTCGTTTATTTGCGACATTTCATACGATTTGGGGGTGGGAAATTTTCGGGTTTCCCATCCCCTTTTCCTTTTAGCGTCTCTGGTGACGTGGTCCCCCCCCCCCCCCCCGATGGCCGCTAGGTAGGTGGGCTGTATCGCCGCCCACCGACCCGTCCGACAAAGACGGGCGTCCGTCGCCGCGTGCCCCAACGACGCGTCCCCTCCCCCCCATTGAAACGCCCAAAAGGGGCGCCGTCAAAACTCCCCTCAAAGCCGCTCAGAAGGAGCGGCGAGCGTGCGGCCCAGAGTGGACTCGCACATGGAGACCCCCCCGCAGGTCCAAATGACCCGCTGTGCGGTCCAGAAGGGACGCGCTTTGAAGGGGGTGCAGGCCCAGAAGGGGTTCCTGCCTATGCTGAGTTGTTAGCCGGCCAGTCTCAAGGCACCCTCCCAACAGGGGGAGGATGTTGAAGCTGCCCGTTTCCAGTGTGTACCACGAGGAGGTCACCCAACGCACACCCCTGATCGAGACGTCCTGAAATAACCACGTCGTCGACAATTCGAGCAGCTCTGCGTTGAATGCGGTCAAATGGAAGGAGTTGGTATTGGGGTGCTCCAGCCCAGAGATAGAATAGAATAAGAATAGAAAACGTTTATTGGTACAATTTACAAAAAAAAGAACATTTAATTTAACACAAAAATGAAACCTTATAAAACAGAACAATTAACAATTTATAAAAACTTAACATAAAACATAAAAGTACCAAAGGGCCTCCACTCAGCAAAATGTCATGGGATAAACCCATGACGCTGATCTTACGTGGATACCCACTAAAATCTATATATATGTATTTTTAAGTGTTTGGACTTACAATAAACTTACAAAACTTTATACTTAAACATATACTTACAAGCTAAACAAAGTATACAACCGACAACCTACATATTTCCTATACAATTAAGCCTAAAACATAAAATTACAAGCCAGTAGCTTATACTTACGCTTATACGAACATTGTAAATGTAGTAAATATTTCCTATAATTGCGCTTAAATGAGCCAGCAGTAACAGAATTCCTTAAGGGAGGAGGGATATTGTTCCAACATTTTGTGGATGAATAGCGGAAGCTACCTCTGAAAGCTGCTGTTCTATATCTTGAGCAAACAAGACGAGAGGCATCTCTACATGGACGGAGGGAAAATTGGAGCTTTTCGTAAAGATATGATGGGCTTTGTGACTTGACAATGCCGAATAGCAAAAAAGCAAAGTGGAGGGTACGTCTAGATTGCATATTCAATAATTTATTATTATTAATATAAGGAGAAATATGGTCTCTGTAGGGAACTGGGAAACAAAAGCGAATACAAGAGTTTTGAACTCGTTGTATTAGCCACTTGGTTCTAGATAGAATACATCCGCCAATAACAATATCAGCATAATTGAGCTTTAATTAATTAATTATCCTTTATTGTACAAATAAATAACATTTACACACACGTTACACAAGACATATACAAGGGTGAGCTTATCTCTAAAAGAGATCTCTTCCAGCCAACCCTAGCTTTGGTTTTAAAAGCAAGTATGCGGGACTAATAAAATGTAAATTTAAATACACACTTAGATAAGACAGACAAATAAGTAATTTGATCCGTAACTACATATACTTATTACCTATTTATACATATATAAGCATACCTACATAATATATAAATACATAACATATACAAAATATATACATATAATAATAAACAACATTAATACAATAAATTAAGTTACTGATTAATAATAGCGTTGGACAGGTAGTACTCTTTGAGATTGTGTTTGAACGATTCTACCGATGAGCTGTCACGGATACTGGCAGGCAGTTTATTCCACATTCTGGCTGCATTCACTGTGAACGAATTGTGGAAAAATTTGGAGTTGGATTGAGGATAAAGGAGGGTTCTTGTGTCACAGGAACGTTTAGGCCGGGAAGAGTCTGGTAAGAGGTTAAATCGGGATCGTAGATAATGTGGAAGTTGGGGATAGTTAAGAATTTTGAAAAGGAGGCAAAGGATGTGCATATCTCGGCGTAGTCTAATTGGAAGCCACTTTAACTTTGACCGGAATTCTGAAACATGGTCATACTTACGCAAACCAAATATAAATCGGATTGCCAGGTTTTGCAGTCGTTCCAGTTTGTTAAGTAACTCCTCAGTAGCATCTAAATAGCAAACATCGGCATAGTCGAGAAGAGGGAGCAAAAGGGACTGAGCAAGCATAATTTTGGTATTGTACGGTAAGAAAAACTGAAGTCGCTTGAGGGAATGATAAGAATAGTGCATGCGCCGACTCACCTCATTTACCTGTGATCTCCAAGATAGCGTGTGATCAATAATGATTCCCAGGTTCTTGGTTTTTTCGGCATATGCAAGCTTCACACCATCATACGAGATATCGGGAAGATCATTAAAATCCAATTTGCCATACAGCCTATTGCTACCAATAATGATTGCTTGCGACTTCGCTGGGTTCACAAGCAATCCAAATGCATCAGCCCAAGTCTTCACCAAGAGGAGATCGTTGTTAATCGCTTCGATAGCGGAGCGTGTGTTGGCTGCATCAAAATGTTTATTTTGCAAGTCGTCTGCATATAGGTGGTACGTGGATGAAATTACTTTAGTGAGCTCATTTATAAATAAAGAGAAGAGGAGGGGTGAGAGTACACCACCTTGTGACACACCCGTAGTCAGATGAGCCCACTCCGAAAAAGAGTCATCATTCTTGGTTCTCTGGCAACGATTGCAGAGGTAGTCTGAGAACCAAGATATCGCAGCGGGGGTAAAGTTAAGAGAGCGGAGAATGGAAAGAAGGATGTCATGGTCAATAGAGTTGAAGGCACTGCTAAAGTCGAGTAACACAATAATCGTAAACAATCTGTTGTCCATGGCATGGCGAATATCGTCTGTGACGTTTAGCAACGCGGTAACTGTGCTATGGCCAGGACGAAAACCAGATTGGTATGAACTTAATAAGCTATTTTGGGAAACAAATGTACACAGTTGTTTTTGAACAGCACCTTCAAGGACCTTGGAGAGGAATGGAAGGATAGAGATGGGACGGAATTGAGAAAAAGTGTTTGCGGAGGAGGTCTTCGGGATGGGAATAACATGGGCCAATTTCCACTCACTAGGGAAGACGTTGGTTGCTAGCGAAGAATTTAAAATGTGAGTGATAATTGGCACCACGTCGTCAAGGATAGGTATAAGCATGTCACGGCAAATGCCATCTTCACCTACAGCTTTGGAAGTTATAGAAATAATGCTCTTCTTAACCTCCCCTACAGCGACCTCGCGAAATGTGAAAGGCTCGCAGTCAGGACGGGCAGCACTGACTGACTAACTTGACATTGACAGTGAATAACAAACAAAAAGTAACATAGTTTTACAAAAATTGAAAACGAGTTCTACTTATAAAAGTAAAAGTGGGTAAAGCAAAGTAGAACTAACGAAGTGCTACGCACCAACAACAATTTTAAACCAACTCATCCAAGGTGCAGATACCCTACAGTGAGAAATGAACAAGTTTAGGCGAAAGATAACCTATCTGCCTGCAGTGCATGGAATACTGGCCTGGAGTAGTTGTAGTTCAGCAAATGATGTAATCTTCCGCCTGGTTTTGTCTGGTAGCAGCACCACTATAATGCCATCAGACGTCCAACAGTTCTTGATGCCAAAATATTTACGGGCTGCCGCAAATACGTTCTGCCTGGACTTTGTTAGAAATTCTGATATGGAGATTCTCGAGCCTTTCAACGTAGTCTTTGCATTCCATACAGTAGATCTATGACTGTATGTTGCAAAACGGAGTAATACCGGGCGAGTCCTATCTTTTTGGCAGCTCCAAGACGATGGCAGGTCTCGATACACTCGGGTCGCACTTGAGTCAACTTCATCCTGCCACTCAGCACCTCCTGCACTCTGGCGGCCACATTTTCCTTGGAATCCTCCGGTAAACCATGGATCAGCAGAACCTTGCGCCTTGAGTGGGTTTCTATCCGGTCCATACCCGTGTTAAGGAGATCCAGTTGCTGCTTCAAGGTGCTGACTGCTTTCACAACGAAGCTCTTTAATAGTTGATAGTCAGCCGATAGAGCCTTTACTGTTTGCAGCTGAGCTCCAGGTACAGATGACTCCGAATGCTGCTGAAGAGCTTTTTCGAACTCCTCCATGCGAGAATGGAACAGAGTTGTGAGGTCCTGCAGAGTCTCGTTGACATTGATGTTGTCCATTGTCAGCAAATGAAGGCTTTCCGATGTGAAGATGATTGATGAGTGAGTTGTGCAGCAAGGACGTGTTAGTGATAAAGGTGTTGTTATGTGAATTTGTTTAAATGCCAACACTCACTGGCACATTTATTAACACATTTAAGTGAATTTAACACTGTAAGTACTTTAAAACAATTAAAATAAAATAAATTCTATGGAGCAAATTTAAGATGTCTATCTCTCTCAAAGTACCCGCCGTTACACCTCAAGCCAGCTGCATCACCAGCACCAGCTTTGACAAAATCAAAGATTCACAAAGCCGTATCCGGACATCTACACTGAAGTATTGGCGAATTTTATACAGCACTCTGATCCTGTAATAGCATTGGCGGACGATCTCCGACACATGCTTCTCGAATTTCAGCCCACCATCCATGAGTATACCTAAATTTCAGGCTTCTGTCACTTGCTCTACGGTAGTCCCATCAATTAACACATTAGGAGAATGACTGTTTATAAGCTCTATTTGAGATTTAGAACCCAAGACTAAGCATTTAGACTTATTAGGATTTAACAAGAGACCATTTCTGTGTGACCAATTCACGACCCGTTTCAGGTCTTCGTTAAGCTTCTCCACCGCAAAAGCAGTCTCATTAGGTTTAAAAGTTATGTACATCTGAAGATCATCGGCGTACAAATAAAATTTACAATTCTGGAGGCACTCAGTAATGACAGCACTGTACAATATAAATAAAATCGGACCAAGTATTGATCCTTGCGGGACACCTGCAGTGACTGGAGAAGCTGTAGAATAACTTTTGCTACCATCATCATGACATACCTTAACTCTTTGAGAACGACCGCACAAATAGCTTGCAAACCACTTTACAGTTGCATTATCGAAGCCGTAAAAGGTAAGTTTGGATAAAAGCATGTCAATGTTGATGCAATCAAATGCTCGAGAAAAATCTAGCAATACCAACATCGTACTCATATCCTGGCCACATAAAATATCATCAATCACGTCTAGTAATGCCGTAGCAGTGCTACGCCCTGCTCTAAAGCCTGATTGCTTCTGATGCAAAATATTACATGAGTTTAGAAATGCCACTACCTGTAAACCAAATACTTTTTCCAATATATTTGACAAAAGAGGCAAAATGCTGATAGGCCTAAGATCTTTATAGTCAATAGGATTATTTATTTTAGGGAGAGGTTTGACAATACCCTCTTTCCAAACATCGGGAAAGGTGTTTGTTTTAATTGACAGGTTAACAATATTGGTGATAGCACTTAATGTACGTGGCAAGGTCAACAAAATCATATCCAGATTTATACCGTCCACACCCATAGCATTACTAGAAATACCTCTAATGACCTTAGCAACTGTAGAATCGTCAACCACATTCAATTTGAAGGTAGAAGAACCAAATCTACAAAACTCCAAGTATGTCAGTGTTGAGATATCTGTGCTATGTGAAACCGGGATGTTCAGAAAATGCTGGTCTAAACAGTTAGGATCGCTAATTCTAGCAGGAAGGTCTAATTCCTTTTTCTTAAAGTTAACAACAACATTTTTTTTATATTTTTCCACAACAACTTAGAGTTTTTTATTTTTCCATTGATATGATATTGATAAAAGGCAGACTTCTCGCGAAACATGGCAACACTAACAATACTTTTCAAGTCCATAAAATGTCGTTCATCTCTGTCTATCTTGCTTTTACGACTTTTAGCATGAGCAGCATCTCGCAGTTTTATCATTTCCCTGATGGTGTGTGTAATCCAGGGATAAATACGCTCTTTTACAAGTGATAGCTTAACAGGGGCATGAATATCAAAAATGCTCAACAAGTAGGCATTAAAAGAGTTAACGCTAGCATTAACATCCCCGCAAATCAGTCGCTCCCAGGGCACAGCATTCACACTACTGTCAAAAAGTTCAAACTTAATGTCCTTGATGGGACGGTAAGTTATCCATTTAGAGACTGGTTTTACTTTTTTGACATATATGGCACAAGAGACAAATGCATGACTGCTAAGATCAGGTATGTGATCGACACAAAGATTAGTCACTTTAGCATTACTACAGATCACGTCTATAAGTGTCTCAGAGTGTGGAGTAAAATGTGTCGCCTGCTCAACGTGTTGCTGAAGATTCATTATTTGCAAAAAATGCATTAGTTGCTTAGTATTGGGGTCACAGGTCGATAAGAGATTAATGTTAAAATCACCTAAGAGAACAGTGTAATCATACGGAGGGAACGATCCTAATGTTTCAGTCAGTGCGTCAATAAAAACGTCCACATTGAGCCATGGCGGGCGATACGCGGTGCCCACGAGAAGTTTGTGACCGTTGGGCTTAATGCTGAGCCCCATTTGCTCTACGGCAGGGGTATGCGGGTGTGGTAGTGTACGGGCATAGATACCGCGGCGGAGGTAAAAACCAACTCCGCCGCCGCGCGAGCGCACCCCCGTGTCTCGAGGCACATTACGCAGCTTGTAATCAGGCAGTGACGGCGCACGCGCTTCCTCGCCAGTCCTGAGGCACGTTTCATTGACTGCCATTATATCTACCGCATGCCGCTCCATAGCTATGAGAAACTCATCGTGCCGCGTACCGAGTGACCCCGGATTTAAGAGGTCATCTTTCAAATTTTTATGCTTGATAAATTGAAAGACATAGGAGTAGAACACTTGAACATATTTACAATTGGTTAAAAACTTTTTTAACATATACAGATGACGATGTTCAAGAACATAAAACATGAAACGTACATTGTTATTAAAAATCTACTGTAAAAATATTGACATGAAATATTATACGAATCTATTAAAACAATTAAAACATAATTTAAAACACTTAAGAGATCAATAAAAATCAAAATAAGCACTGAATCAAACGAATCACCGAAGCAAACAAATAATAAACTTGCAAAAAGCAGAACACCCAATCAGCAAAAAATAAATATTTGTAGATTAAAATATTTAAAACAAATATGTAAAGGCAAACAATCTAAGATAAATTCAAAAAAACATAAATGTGTATAGGCTACATTCAACTTAAATTTATTTACGTTACTAACTAATTCAATTAAATAACTCAACATATAGCTCATAAAAGCAAAAACATTAGGTAGCAATTGTAACTGAGCCGGCCTCGGTCGAGCTAACAGCGTCCGGGCCAAAAACCCTACAATACAAGATCCTCTATGAGATTGGAGCAGTATTCCATATGCGGCCTGACCAGTGCTTTATACAGTTGTAAATGGTGGGCCGGTGTGAAATACTGACCCGCTCTATTAAGCACACCCAGCTTTTTCGAAGCTAATTTAGCTTTACCTTCCAAATGACCACGAAACTGAACGTCACTCGAAATATCGACGCCAAGGATTCCAATAGTCGGATTGGTATCAAGGGGAGCTCCCTCAAAGTTCAGAGGTACGACGAAGGGATGTTTTTTCGCGGTAAATGCGCAAACTTGTGTTTTGGAGGGGTTAAAGCGGACTAGGTTATGTCGGCCCCAATCCGAGACATGACTGTAATATGATTTCCAATTATCGTATTGATACTGTGGTAAGTAATATAAATTGGAGAGTTTTTGAAGTAAAATAAAGTAGCGGCTGAAATGAGTTTTGGAAAACATTAGTACCTAACCAATAAGGTTGACATTTTTAATCATTCAAATATCTTTTTTTATAAAAACTTAAGCATAAAAAAACGTCAAAAATTAATAAGCATAAACTTGTGTATTTAATAATTGTTTCGTTTTTCGTCTTGGTACAAGCACAGAATAACTAATACTACTACCGTACAGAAGGTTCACCCTCCAACGACCCCCACGCGAAACTGAAACCTATCTCGTGACCCGAGCGTTCATATTTAGCATATCAGATAAGCACAGCCGACTCGATATCGATTTGACGTCCGTCAGGAGCGCAGGGTTTACGCGCGCGCGTAGGGATTACGAGTTAAGAGGAAACACCACGCCGACGCGGCACCCAAAACTCCCACACAAAACACAGAAAAACGACGCCCCGCAGCCCCCTTCCAAAACCGGACCAACCCCCACCACCCCTTCAGCAACGGTTAAAGAAAGAGACCCTTCACGTCCGTATGCTTGATTCCTTTGCATTAAGTCATTTATTTAATAACCAGGAGCCTTCAAAATTAAGCGAAATCACTTCGTTTTAAGGCGTCTTCAGAAACATTAAGTAACTCGTTTAAAAAAAAATCAAACATACAGACACAGAAAACCTCCTCCCCCAACCGACGCTTAAATAAAAATTGGTCCACCTCTGAAGGAGGAAACAGGGGACCACGAAACGCCGCTCCCCCGCACCCCGCATGAGAATCCCGAACGCCACGCCGACGCAGTGTTTCCTCTCAAGGCTAGATAGATCGCGCTTTAAGTTTTTTCAAACCATCTGAGACATAGAAAATAATGGTTTAAATTCTGGAAAAAAAAAACATGTATTATATAAGGATCCAATCTATTCAAAGTCTCATTCAGTTACAAAATCCAATAAACATCACTCGATAAAAAAAAAAAAAAAAACCCAATGTTACCCCTTTTTGTAATGTTTTTTCAATATTATGACTAAGCTAGATAGATAGATAGATAGATAAAAACTTTATTTACTGCTAAAAGACACGCACATGTTGGTACACAAAATCACAATAAAAAACATAGTACAAAAAAAAGAAGATAATAAATATGTGTGTGTGTGACGCAGCAGCAAAAGGGTGGCAGCTCATCGTCATATTCGCTAGCCGCGAATCGCTGGTTTTCAGCTACAACCGTGAGTGTAAACGCGAGTACGTTTACCAACGTTAGAAAAAAAATCAAAACTATAACTAAAAATTAAATACTAAATATTAAACTTAAATAACCTGTGATGATTGTGACTATTTGCTTGCCTAAATTGCAGCTGAGATGAGATATACCTAATAAATAAGTGGTAGATTTAGATCAATCACACTCAACCACACTCACATCACCATCAATCGAACCAGACCCGCACCGACGCCACGCCCCCAACCAAACCTCCACCACCACCACCACTCCCCATCCCCGATCCTACGGGGGCAAACCAACATCGCGTCGCGTCGCGTCGGCCATATTCACTTCCGATCCAGCCTGCCTACGCGACACGACGCGACACCGGTTCACCCCCACAGGACCGAGGACAAAAAATGACGAGGGTAGCAGAAGCCAGGCTAGGGACGCAGCATCGGCACAAGTCCAACTCGATCGACAGTGATGCGAATGCAACCGAATACGACTGATCCAAATCCACCAAATAAGATATAAAATTATTTTTAAATATAATATCTAAACATGCATACATATACTCGTATATACACACATACAATACATTCATACACACTATACACATATATAGATACGATACTGATACTTTACATTTTATTTTTGTACTCAACGAAAGACAAATATTAAAACTGTTTTAACGGGACTAAGCACGTTTAATTTTGTAAGTAAGTACATATCTACTTACTGCTTGACGTTTCGGCCGCGATGCTGCGGCCGTGGTCACAAGCGAACTGGCGGTGCGCGGCGTCGTCGGCTCGGGCGGGTATTTGTTTCTTCATCCACCCTCATACGTTCACTTAAATTGTCACAGTGCAATGAATCTTCAGTAACACGACTCCGGCACACTACACTAACCGTATCGGAGTTTCTTGTTATAGACTAACGTTGCGGTTTGCATTTGCCAATCACTGGATTCCATGCTGATGATAATTTAAACCCGTCCTCCCGATTGAAATTTTTATACTTCTTGATCTCAATCGCTTCACGTACTATCCTGCTATGATAATAACGATCAGTGGAGAGGATTTTAGGATCATGTAACTCCATCCAGTGATTAACTCCAGCTTCCAGCAGGTGTTCAGCTACCGCCGATTTGTCTATTTGTCGATTTTTGACAGCTGCGATGTGTTCCTTGACACGTTCTGCAATAGTCCGCTTAGTCTGTCCAATATATGAACTACCACAGCTACAATCGAGTTTATAAACTCCCGGTGTTTGGAAAGGTATGACGTCTTTAGGCGACCGCAGTTTGTTAGATATTTGGCATAGCGGAGTATATACAGTTTTAATGGAGAAGTTTCTTAGTACTGTTCCAATTTTGTCCGTTACGCCTTTTATGTAAGGTAAAAACGCTGCCTGGCGACTCACTTCTAGACGATTTTTCTTTCCATTCTGCTTTTTACTCTTCTGTGACACCTTGTATCCATTGCGTTTTAGTACCTCCTGAACGTGAGCAAGCTCAGCCTGAAGATGTTCAGGGTCACACAGGATCTGAGCTCTGTTGGTTAGTCAGGTCATCACAGACTGAAGATGCCGAGGATGATGATGAGAAGAGGCGTGTAGGTACCTGTCCGTGTGAGTAGGTTTGCGGTACACAGAGTGTGATAAAGTACCATCATCTCTTACCTTTATCTGCACGTCAAGGAAAGCCAAAGATCTGTCCCTTTCTGTTTCATAGGTAAACATTACCTTTGGGTGGTGTATTCGCGGGTCAGAAGGACCGCCAAATACAGCAGAGTAAAGAAGGCAGAGTAAAGTTTGTTAGGCGGGAGGTGGGAAGGAACTTACCGGGGTCCGAGCTGTGGTCACAGGATCGTTGTGGAGCTGAAGGCGGCTGGCGCTCTAGGCGCGGGGACGCAGGCTTGAGGGCGGCAACACACAACACAGTTCACTCAGGGCACTGGTCGGTGGCGTTTTAGGGGTAGTTGAGCTGGTAAACGGAGCGCTCTCACTGCACACACACTGAACACATGTCTGACGTGGTCACGGGCTGAGTTCTTGCGCGCGCGACGCGTGGGTTCGCCTTGAACGCTCTTAGCACACTGACTGGGCGACCGCGTGATGCCCGCGGTCCAAGAGGTTCGTCTGGTATACTTGTCACTTCCCTCTGATTGGCCGATTATTCGTTGCGCTGTGGCGCAAACAGGTGGATTGAATTCAGGTGTACTATATATTGTTCAACTTCTTGCTGGCCTCCGCTGATAATGCAAAAAACATCATCTATGTACCTCCTCCACAGTTTCACAATTTGGGTTCCAGTTGCTAATGCTGTGTCTTCAACGTGCTCCATTCACAGATTTGCAAAAACCGGGGCGAGTGGGCTACCCATTGCAACACCATCGATCTGTAGATAGAACTGGTCTCTGAAGAGGAGGTAATTCCCATCAAGGCAATTTTCCATTAGAACAATATATTCCATCGGCAGCTCTTTATCGTAAAGTTTACCCTTTATTATCTCCAGGCAATCCTTCAAAGGAACATTTGTAAAAAGCGACTCCACGTCCAAACTCACCATAATGTCGCCAGGTTCCAACCTAATGCCCTTTACAATGTCCCTGAAGTGGTAAGAGTCTTTCACGAATGACGTTGTGTTCCCAACTAATGGCTGCAATACTCCAGCAACATGTTTCGCCAAGTAGTAAGTCGGTGAGTCAATTTGACTCACGATAGGCCGCAGTGGTATGTTACTTTTGTGTATCTTTGGCAGTTCATAAAGTTTGGGAGGCTGTACAATCCTAGGTTTGTACAGAAAACTGTGCTCGTCCTTTGTGAAGATGTCCTTGTGCTGGTCGTGTGTCCGACACCAATGTATACAAACCTGTGTCCTACAACCCCACGGCCAGGGTCACACGACGCATTCGAAACCTTATCGACCAGCACAAGGACATCTTCACAGAGGACGAGCACAGTTTTCTGTACAAACCTAGGATTGTACAGCCTCCCAAACTTTATGGACTGCCAAAGATACACAAAATAACATACCACTGCGGCCTATCGTGAGTCAAATTGACTCACCGACTTACTACTTGGCGAAACATGTTGCTGGAGTATTGCAGCCATTAGTTGGGAACACAACGTCATTCGTGAAAGACTCTTACCACTTCAGGGACATTGTAAAGGGCATTAGGTTGGAACCTGGCGACATTATGGTGAGTTTCGACGTGGAGTCGCTTTTTACAAATGTTCCTTTGAAGGATTGCCTGGAGATAATAAAGGGTTAAACTTTACGATAAAGAGCTGCCGATGGAATATATTGTTCTAATGGAAAATTGCCTTGATGGGAATTACCTCCTCTTCAGAGACCAGTTCTATCTACAGATCGATGGTGTTGCAATGGGTAGCCCACTCGCCCCGGTTTTTGCAAATCTGTGGATGGAGCACGTTGAAGACACAGCATTAGCAACTGGAACCCAAATTGTGAAACTGTGGAGGAGGTACGTAGATGATGTTTTTTGCATTATCAGCGGAGGCCAGCAAGAAGTTGAACAATATATAGTACACCTGAATTCAATCCACCCAATGGTAAAGTTTACCTATGAAATAGAGAGGGACAGATCTTTGGCTTTCCTTGACGTGCAGATAAAGGTAAGAGATGATGGTACTTTATCACACTCTGTGTACCGCAAACCTACTCACACGGACAGGTACCTACACGCCTCTTCTCATCATCATCCTCGGCATCTTCAGTCTGTGATGACCTCACTAACCAACAGAGCTCAGAACCTGTGTGACCCTGAACATCTTCAGGCTGAGCTTGCTCACGTTCAGGAGGTACTAAAACGCAATGGATACAAGGTGTCACAGAAGAGTAAAAAGCAGAATGGAAAGAAAAATCGTCTAGAAGTGAGTCGCCAGGCAGCGTTTTTACCTTACATAAAAGGCGTAACGGACAAAATTGGAACAGTACCAAGAAACTTCTCCATTAAAACTGTATATACTCCGCTATGCCAAATATCTAACAAACTGCGGTCGCCTAAAGACGTCATACCTTTCCAAACACCGGGAGTTTATAAACTCGATTGTAGCTGTGGTAGTTCATATATTGGACAGACTAAGCGGACTATTGCAGAACGTGTCAAGGAACACATCGCAGCTGTCAAAAATCGACAAATAGACAAATCGGCGGTAGCTGAACACCTGCTGGAAGCTGGAGTTAATCACTGGATGGAGTTACATGATCCTAAAATCCTCTCCACTGATCGTTATTATCATAGCAGGATAGTACGTGAAGCGATTGAGATCAAGAAGTATAAAAATTTCAATCGGGAGGACGGGTTTAAATTATCATCAGCATGGAATCCAGTGATTGGCAAATGCAAACCGCAACGTCAGTCTATAACAAGAAACTCCGATACGGTTAGTGTAGTGTGCCGGAGTCGTGTTACTGAAGATTCATTGCACTGTGACAATTTAAGTGAACGTATGAGGGTGGATGAAGAAACAAATACCCGCCCGAGCCGACGACGCCGCGCACCGCCAGTTCGCTTGTGACCACGGCCGCAGCATCGCGGCCGAAACGTCAAGCAGTAAGTAGATATGTACTTACTTACAAAATTAATCGTGTTTAGTCCCGTTAAAACAGTTTTAATGCAATGCAACGTGATAGTTTAAAGTCTTATGAAAGAAAAATAATTCGCAGATAAATTAGCAGAGAATCCTATATATAAAGTCTATAAATATAGGCAATAAAACCTATAAAACGCGCCGCTTCGCTGTTATACCCGTCCCGTACCGTCGTACCATCGAGAGAGCGAGAGAGAAGCCGCGAGAGAGAAATACCTGGCCTTAAGCGACGACGCGCGACGTGGAGCGTGAGAGCCGAGCGGCAACCTTTACTGTCATACGCCTAGGCGGCCTTCCTGGGAGGCACGCCGGCCGAACGTACCTAAACTGCAGCACCCCACTGGTACAAATGGGGTAAATGACCCTTCATGCACATCTAGCTGGCACAGACCATAACCTACTCTACCTACCTAATCTACCTACCTAACCAATCTACCACCAGTTCGGATTTTGGGAGAGCCTTCGACCGAGAAGAGCTGGCAAGAAACTCAGGAGGCCTTACTTTTTTCTCCCTCTTAGTAACAATGTTACTTTACAGTGTCATAGATCTAATTAAGTAGGTACAAATTATTAAACATAATTAAGTACAATTTGTACGCATCAATAAAATTAATAATAACTAAACTAAATAAGTTCAACAATTCATAATAATTGAATGAAAGAATAGTTAATAATAGACTAAAAATACTACTACTAGCTAATTATAAACCTCCACAAACTACTAACATACTAAAGTCTTAATTACAATTGTAAGATTCATTTTATCTCAATACTTTACAAAAATAAAATAAAAGTACGTGAAATTATGAAAAAAAAGAAACAAAAACAAGCAATCTATGAAGCATAAAACACATCATATTACATCTTATAAAGCTTATTGCTACCTAAAGTTACTTAAATTACTTAAATTTACTTTACTTTAAAGAATAAAAGAAATGTTTACATACAGTTCGCCTAATAGTCGCTGCGCTTGTCGAGAATAAATCGAAGTCATGCTCGTTGCTGTACCTGTTATAAGTTACACAGCCGCGGATTAAAAAAGTATTTTGTCGGTAATTTGTACGAACTAGTGGTATTTGAAGCAGTGGGCGTCGCCGCAGCGACAGTATATTTGTGCGAAGACCAATTTTGGACAGTAGTTCTGGGCAGTCGATGTCAATGCCGTTAACTACTCGTAGTTTAGATATAAAACAAGCGTCATTCACTTCACGTCGAATTTGTAGAGGCAAAAAGTGATACCGTTTGCAGCGATGCTCATAGTCAGATGATTGTTGGCTAGCCTTATACTCAAGATATCGTAGAAATCTTTTTTGTATCATCTCTAACCGAGTAATATAGACGTTATACTGCGGATTCCACACCTGCGAGGCATACTCGAGGTGGCTACGTACGAAGGCGCAATACAGAACTTTAATTGACTTCAGGGACTTGAATTCTTTAGACATACGCATCACAAGGCCTTGGAGGCCTTACGTGCAATATGATCGATATGATCATCAAAAATTAATTTGGTATCATGATTATCACCCAAATCTCTTACATTATTTACCCTAGTTAGATTGTAGTTAAATATATTATATTTAGAATCAATTTTGTTCGTCTTACGTGTGAATGTCATATAGAAACACTTTGACACGTTAAGATCTAACCTATTCAGAATACAATATTGTTCAAAACGTAATAGATCCTGTTGCAAATTAAGGACATCCAAAGGATCAGAAATTATCTTAAGTATCTTCATATCATCTGCGAAAAGCAAGGGTTTGGAATGTAAAAAGCATTTACTAATATCTCTAACAAATATAATAAATTAAAGAGGGCCCAAAATAGACCCTTGTGGTACACCAGATGGTATTTCTGACCACCGAGACATATAGCCACGCAATACAATAGCCTGGCTTCGGTTATTAATATAGGAAGCAAACCACCGATACAAGTCACCATGTATGCCCGCTGCATGAAGTTTAGAAAGTAATACACCATGATCTATTATATCGAAACATTTTTGGTAATCGGTGTATACTACATCAACTTGGTATCCATTTTTCATTCCTTCTGCTATAAATTCATTTGCAATAATGAGGTTAGTGGATGTCGAGCGTCGCTTAAGAAAACCATGTTGTTCATCACTAAATGAGCTTGATAAACTAGTGTAGACTGCCTGATGGACTAACCTTTCTAGAACTTTAGCAAATAGACACAGCTTAGATATGGGACGATAGTTCTCTACATTACTTTTATCACCTTTTTTAAGTACTGGGGTAATAAAAGCAGACTTCCAAATCTTAGGAACAATTCCCTCAGACAATGACCGCTTAAGCAGCAACGCAGCAAAGAAAATGATTGATAGTCAGATAAGTTGCCGTATCTTTTATATTTGGAATGGTACTTCGATTTTTCCTTTAAAACTTTTATAAGACTAGAGTTATACCATGGTGGATAAGCATTTTGTTTTACTAGTTTATAAGGTATATGTTGGTCGCGAAGCTTATATAATTTATTATAAAAATTTGTCACTGCATCATCCAATGTATTCCCACTTAAACATTCATACCAGTCAGTATTATTAAGCTCAGATACAATTTTGGAGTAGTCACCCCGACTAAAGATAAACTTCATATGACTCATAGTTTTTAGTTCATGAATTTCAACATATATATAAATAAATAGAAAGGGGCAGTTTGAACGAAGGAAGCCAAGGGCGGCGGTTACGGCCTTCAAGTGTTCCCCTGCGTGAAATAAGCAGCAACACTAACCTGGTAATCGGCGTCTTCAGCACCCTGGATTCTGGCAGCTAGCTACGGCGGCGGTGTGTGACACGGACTCACGCGGGCGGAGAGCGGTTAGCGGCGGTGGCGGCGGCGGTGTTCGCGGCGGCGGCGAAAAGCGAACCAGCGGGAGCGGGCATTCAGCTCAGCGGTGAATTCGCAACTGTCAGATGACAGTCAGAGGAATGCTGGGGCGCGCCGAAAATCGCTTGTGCGGACGGTACACCGATAACCATTTATGGTGCTACTACCCTCCCACACAAGGAAACAAATAAAAGCGCGCAAACATCCTCCCCGGCTTGAAAATACTAGGGATTTTCGAAACCATAAAGCGGTATAGAAGTCTCTCCATCAGAGAGGATGAGCGGAAATACAATTATAGCGGGTAATAAGCGGAAATATATGTACATAAATATGTTGATATGAAGCTAAGTTAAACAAAAATATATATAGGACTACATTGGGATTAAAATAAACTAAATAAGTGCAGATATAACTGTATTAACTATTGCGTAGGCAGTGGGCACAATTTCACAACAGGACGTTTGTACGTGCCAGTTGTTGTCCGTACAGAAGCGACGCGAACTACTCAGACTTTCCCTGGGAAGACTTGTTCTACAATGCCAGTAGGCCAGCGTAGAGGCGGAACATCGTCTTGGTGAATTAGTACGAGAGTACCGGGGTTAACAGAGACGTCAGGTGTGTTCCGTTTTTGTCTTAGTTGTAGGGTGTGTAAATAATCTACACGCCACTGCTTCCAATAACCACGCACCAAATTATCTAGCAATCTTTTACGAGCAGAGAGACTAAGCGTTGTATCCAGCTCACACGTGGGCAGTGACTGTAAAGGAGTAGTTTGCAAAAAATGAGCGGGAGTGAGAACCAAATGCGGCTGATCGGACAACAAGCATAGCGGACGCGAGTTTAAGATACATTCAATTTGCGTTAACACAGTTAGAAGCTCTTCATAACAAAGCAATTGGTTACCAATGGTGCGATATAAATGAGTTTTAATTTATTTCATATTAGGCTCCCATAATCCTTTCATGTAAGGAGCGCGAGCGGGAATAGTTCTCCATTCAATTCTGCAATCACTAAATTCGTTTTGAAAAGCGGCTGATGTTTCATGAGCGACAAAAAGAAACTAAGTATATAAATTTTCCAACTGTCGTTTTATTTTGCGACATTATCCAATAGCGTTGCCTTTATTATTAAAGATATAACAAGATGCGAGCCAGTGTGACAGTTGGAGCGGTGGCAGTCATCGATACGAAGATCGACGATGTGATGATGTCGCGGCAGAATTGAATGTCGATTACCGAAATGTATAGCAGATTTGTTTAAGCGGCCCCCACGCAGAGTAATCCATCGCCATCAACGAACAGATCAAGTTTAAAGTGGGAGAAGGTAAATTACCCTTATTTACTGTTACGGCGAAGGGCGCTCGCCGTAACAGCGACGGAATAAGGTGTGTGGACCCAGGACAGGTCTGGTTAGGTTTCGGAAATGAGGGCATGCGACTTACTTGGTAGATGATTAGTGGGGGCAAGGCAGGAGACGGGGCAGCGAGCTGGCGGGCGGCGATGTAGGCGATTTGTCACGGCACAGCACAAAGTCCTTTCACCTAATCACAGGCACTATATTCACAGGCACTATCTATAAGGGCAGGTACCAGCGCGCGTATTTTGTGGGCGTCTCGCGTTAGCTAGCAGACAGACTGACTCACTCGCCGGCCGCGTCGTTCCTTCACCTGTTGCGCGCCAACTTCGCGATACAACGCTAGATGGCGCTAGGCGTATCTTAATACGCTTACAAGACGTCTCGCCCGTGGCGAGTACATCCTCCGGGGCCCAGGGTGGGCTCATCCAGAGGGAGCCTGGCAATCTTGAACACAGGCCTCCGGAGGTGTCCATTGGTGGTGTCCAGGTCCACCACCCGCACGACGCCATCCTTCCCAGGCAGGGTGCGAGTAATGCGCCCCAGTCTCCATTGAAGGGCAGGCAGGTTGTCCTCCTTGATGAGGACGAGCTCGCCAACTCGGGGAGGGGAGGATGGAGACAACCATTTGGAGCGGGTTTGGAGTGTGTGGAGGTAGGACTGGGTCCACAGCGTCCAGAAGCGCTGGGAAAGGGCCTGTACCATCTGGAATCGCCTACGGGTGGAGATCGGCCTATCTTCCACGGATAGTTCGGGAAGGGCCGTTAGTGGGCGGCCTATAATGAAATGTCCGGCCGTTAGCGGCTCAAAGTCTGAAGGATCAGACGAAAGTGGGCAGAGAGGTCTAGAGTTAAGGACAGCTTCGATTCGTGCTAAAAGTGTAGAGAATTCCTCGAATGTGAGGTGCTGTTCGCCAATTACGCGATATAAAAGTTGCTTTGTTGATTTTACGTTGATCTCATGTAACGCACCGAACCATGGTCCCTTAGGGACGTTTAACAACCAAGTAATGTGCCGACCAGCGAGCTTGTGCGCAATCGTGTCATTATTCAAGGCAAGAAAGTTTTGTACTTCAATGAGCTGATTTCTAGCGCCTACATAATTTGTACCGCAGTCCGAGCGGATGAGAACCGGGGCACCGCGGCGTGCTATAAAACGCTGTAACGCCGCGAGGATTGCTTCTGTGCTGAGGTCCGAGACCGGTTCCAAATGAACCGCCTTAGTGGAGAGGCACACGAATATACAAAAGTACGCTTTTAAGAGTTTAACATTACGTAGGGTACTAGATTTAACGAGGAATGGTCCGGCAAAATCGGTCGTGACTTGACTAAATACTGGCTGAGGCGTAACTCTATCGGCTGGCAGGTCGGCCATGAAGGGCGCTTGCGGCTGGGCCCGGCATCGAAAGCATCTAATGCATTTAAAAACTCGGTGTCTAATAATACGGCGCGCGGACAATATCCAAAATTGTTGGCGTAGGATAGCGTGTAAAGTGTCAGCGCCAGGGTGGCAGTGTATTTTGTGGTAGTGGTCAATGATAAGGTCTACAAGTGGGCTAGAGCTGGGAAGTATGAGCGGATGCTGCGCGTCATATCGGATAGACGCATGGGACAGTCGTCCACCAACTCTAAGGAGCTCATCTTTAATGAGAGGTGACAGCCGCTGGAGTCTGACGGAGCAGATTTTGCCAGTTTGAAGGCGGTGGATGTCTTCCGCAAACTCATTGTGCTGAACACTGCGCACCCAGTAAAGTAGGGCATCTCTTCGTTCACTGACGTACAAGGGGCCTGAGCGTCGCGAATCTGGGTGGTGTCTGCAGTTGTGCAGAAAGCGTTTTAGACAAGCTGTCACTCCGACGAGCTTGTCTAGCGAACTGAACCGAGTGAGCAGGTCAAAGTCAAGACCGGGCACTGTGACCAGTGACGGGACGTGTTTGGGCTTAAGGCCGGGCAGGGCGTGATGGCCCAGAGCTAAGAGCATCGCAGGCCAAGACTCAGAAGGCTGTCCAAGCCACGTGGGAGACCACCATAGGTCGTGGGCTGACAGGGATTGCGCAGACATCCCTCTGCTTGCGCAATCTGCCGGGTTGAGCTCGGAAGGTACGTGTTGCCAGGTACATTCCGGTGAGCCTGAGCTGATTTTGACTACCCTGTTGGCTTCAAAGGGTTGAAGACGGTGAGGCGGTGTATTGAGCCAGGCCAGGACTATCGTACTGTCTGACCAACATATGTGTTGTTGTATACTGATATGGGCCGATAACTGAACCGACACACGGATCATGAGCTGGGAGAGTAGGGTGGCGGCCGACAACTCTAACTTGGGGATTGTGAGGCGATTCTTGATTGGTGCGACTCGCGACTTGGCGACAATCAAGTGTACTAAAGTATCTCCGGAGGCATTGAGCTCATGGAGATAAACAACGGCGGCAAACCCGGCCTCAGAGGCATCTGCAAACCCGTGAAGCGAGTATGCAGCTGAGCCTTTGTTTGCACAAACGTGCCGAGGGAAGCGAATGCTAGACAACAGCGGCAGATCCTCTGAGATGTGGTGCCACTTCGTTTGCACTTCAGAGGGAGTGGGCTCATCCCATTCCAGCTTCAGTAGCCACAATTGCTGAAGCAGCAGCTTTGCGCGGAAGATAACGGGAGAAACCCAGCCGTTGGGGTCATAAAGTGAGGCTACGGTACTTAAAATAGACCGCTTTGTGACATGTGTGATGGGGGGCAGAGAGATGCGGTAGGTGAACTCGTCTGACTGAGGGCTCCACTGTATACCCAAGACCTTAATGGACGTGGACTCTGGGTTCATGTCGAAGTCCTTGGGCATGTCGCATTGGTTGTCGGGAAATCTCTCGAGCAGCTTAGGCGAGTTAGATGTCCACTTACTGAGCTGAAAGCCGCCCAGGTCTAGCAGACTTATCAACTCGTCCTGAAGTGCTTGGGCGGATTCAACCGTGTCATGACCACACAAGATGTCATCAACGAAGATAGACTTGCGAAGAACCTGAGCGGCTCCAGGGTAGCGATGGCCTTCATCATCAGCCAGCTGGAGCAGAGTGCGGATTGCATGATATGGGCTTGATCTTAAGCCGTACGTGACTGTATTGAGGGCGTAGGTGAGCAGAGGGTGATCTGGTGAGGACCGCCATAGTATCAGCTGATACCGTCTCTGGTCTGGGGCAACCAGCACATTTCTGAACATCCTCTGGATGTCAGTGCTGAAAACGACTGGATGCGTTCTGAAGGACATGATGATGTCCACAATGTCCTGTTGAAGGGCGGGGCCTGTGTGTAGGCATTCATTTATGCTGACACCATTGGAGCTTTTGCAGCTACCATCAAAAACAATGCGCAGCTTGTCCGACCCTGACTTAAATACGCCATGGTGAGGGATGTAGAAGTGAGGTTTATGGGCGAATGTATTTGGGTGACAGGGAGCCATGTGCCCTAAGTCGATGTATTCGGCCATAAAGTCGACGTATTTAGAACGCAGAGACGGGTTCGCCATTAGCTTCTTCTCAATATTGAGGAATCTGCGTAATGCGATAGGGTGAGTTTTACCTAGTTGAGGGGCGTCCTTTAGAAAGGGCAGAGCGACCGTATATCTGCCTGAGGGATCGCGTGTAGTGGTAGAGCGGAAGATTTCCTCGCATTGTTCCTCCAGGGGATCATTATGAGTGTGAGATTGAGGGAGGGGCTCCTCAGACTCCCAGAACCTTTCCAGACTCTGACGTATGTCCTGGGCTGATTCAGCTGAGTCTGGTTGTGAGCTGACGACGTGAGCTGAGTTAACCGGCTGCGCATACAAGTCCTCAATGGGTCCTATCAACGCGAAGTCGAAAATCGTGCCGAAGGCTATGGGCTTGCCCGGGCCCAACGAGACCTTAGTCCCGTCCAACACCTGGCCAAGAACGTCCGACCCCAATAAGAGGTCGATCGGGGCTGGTGTGTGGTAAAGCTGGTCAGCCAATGGCACGGGTGGCTGGCCTAGTACGTGGGAAATGTTTGGTACCTTCTCTAAGGGAAGGTAGCCAGTGACGTTATTTAAAATGTGAGCTGTGGCAGTAATTGTAGGAGTATCATTGTGAGTGGGTCGGCATACTATTGTTATTGCCGCCTTTGACTCATGTTTGTGCTGATTCCCAACTCCTGTAATTTTTAAAGAAGTGGGTTTTGATGGCAGGTTCAAAAGTCGTGCCATGCGTGACGTTATTAACGTCAGCATACTGCCACAGTCCAATAAAGCTCTGGCTGTGTGAAGATGGCCATGTACGTCCGCGACTCTTAGTGAGACGGTTGGCAACAAAATGGGTATGCCAGTGGGCACAGAAGGTGAGTGAGCTGATTGAGTATCAGCTGAAATTGTATGAGCTGAGTATGTATCAGCTGTGTGGGCATGGGTTGACTGGGCATGGGCTAAATCTACCTCTTCGCTAGGGTGCTCTGTGATAGTAGGGAGTCATAATTGCTGGCGGCGTTCGCGGGGCCTACCTGGCGAACCGGACCTGGGCGGGCTGGCTCTGTGAGCAGAGCTGGGTTGCGCCTGTTTGGGATGTGCGGGTTCGTGCCGCCTGCTGTTTCTGGGACGCTCCCTCGAGTGCTCTGTCAGCTGTGGTGGGGGCACATGTACAGACGACGAATGAGCTGAGTGCGTTGGGCCGTCTGGTCGATGGAGGGACGTGTGGTGGTTCGTACTCCCACAGTTCTTGCATGCCCCCCTTGACCTGCACTCGCTCTCGTAGTGACGGCCGAGACAACGCTGGCAGCGCTCGCGTGCCTGTACAAAGTCCCAACGGCCCTGTGTTGGCTGGGCATTGTACCATCTGCACGTCATGAGCGTATGTCCCCTAGTGGCACAATAGGGGCAGTAGGGCGTCGAGCGTGAGGAAGAGGACGAGGACGATGATGAGGAGCAGCTTTGCTGGTAGGCCGAGTAGACGGGTAAGGGCTGACTGCGAGCCGGGGAGGTGGATGGGCGCTGACGCATTTGCTGAGCTGGGTAGAGCGGTTGGTGAGTAGGCTGATCATAGGCGCGGTGAGGCGATGGAGCTGAGGAGCGGCCACGGTAATGGTCGGGTTGTTGCTGAGCCATCTGAGCATAAGTGCGATGGGGCAACTGTGGAGGCGCGCGGCTACGAGAAGGGCCGGGCAGGGCGTGAATGGGCTGCGGCTGGGCTATGTTGGAGAACTCTGTCTCCACACAGCGCGCGTGCTCCTCGAGGTAGGAGATGAGGTCACTCAACGTAGGCAGGGAGCTGCTAGACCCGTGTCTGCGTTCAAACAACGTGCGGAGCTCACCCTTAAGCTTTCGCACCACTATCGACACAAACACGTAGTCGTCTCCTATGGGCAGATCCAAATTACTAAGGGCACACTGGGCGGACACCAGCGGAGTGAGGAAAAGCGTGCGTATGTTTGAGCGCGTGTGGATGCTCGGCAGCCCTAGGATTATGTCGACGAAACTATCGATGAGAACCCGGCGGTTCTCGTACCGCTTGGTGAGGATGTCCATGGCCACGGCAAAATTTTCATTGGTGACCTTTAAGTGGGACACGATACTTAATGCCTCACCGCTGTGACTTGAGAACAGGTAGTGGAGCTTGACTGCGTCCGACAGGGTCGCCATGTCGTCAGTCAAACTCCTAAACAGCGCAATGAAGGAAGGCCAGTCCTCCACTTTTGAGCTGAACCTGGGCAGCGCTATCTTGGGGAGGACGGCTGTGGGCGTATTGACGCCGAAACTGGGCTGAGCGCTATGGGTTGGGGACGACGTGGAAGAGGGTGAGATTTCCTCCCTCGCCACAAGTATCCCCAGGTATGCCCCGGAGGCTTTTGTGTGGTTCTCAGTGTATGTCCTTTCAACCCCCTCGTCTAAGTTCTCTTCGTCGAGAATGTTGTAGTACACTGAGTCCAGCTTCTCCTTTATGCCCTGTATCTGTGCGAAACGCACGTTAAATTCCATTTGACTGTTTGTTGTTCACCAAATGAATGTTTGGTGTCGCCAACAATGATCAGTGATCCCACCTCTAGGAGCTGGTGTAAAGCCTTGGCGGCCTCCCTAAATATCGCGGCTTGTGACTTGGTCGGCATCGCGATGAATAAAAGGAGACAAAAAAAATAATAAAAAATAAAAAAATTAAACAAATTTAAAGGCAGTAAAAAGAACAACACCCTGTATATATTCTATAGTTGGGCTAAAGGTATTTGTTTACTAAGGTAAGGGCAAATGGGCTAAAATTAACGCAACAATAAAGAAAGCAAAACTAAGTTGGGGCGCCTTGTATATGGCCTACGGGTGGGCAAACGCGTGTATGTGTATGTCTGTGTATATTGAACGCGCGTACGCAATATTAGCCGACCGCAAAACAAACAGCAAACAAAACAACAAAGGAAATCACGTCATCCGTAGCCCACTGTTGGGCAAGGCGCTCACAGTCGGGCAGACCTGTTGCCGACACTAGCGCGAAGAATGAGTCAGTCGCAAACAAAAAAAAATAAAAATAAACTAATAATAAAACTTAATTAAACTTAACGTGTGTAGAAGCGAAGGCGACGCACGCAAATAGTCGTAAGCGATATAAAAAAAAAACTGATGAAACTAAATGAAACACACTAAGCTCATGTGGTGAGCACGCACAAGATCTGAGCCGATTTAACACGACAAGAACATAAAAAATTCCTTAAAAAATAAAACGGGAAAAATAACAATGCAATCTCTCGTCACAATACCATACGTAACGTAATAATTTAACTACTAATTTACCGTTAGGAGTATGAACAACGTATCATTAGGCAAAAATCATTTGGGTACACACACAAGCCCGCTCAGATTACAACAACATTACAACATTGCATCACACTTTCGATTGCATACACAAAATCAACAATAAAAATAAAATAATATAAGTGTACGTTGGCCAGCTATACTAACACAAATGATTCATAACTACCTCACCAAATTTTTATTGGGACAGGGTAAAGTTATGTGAACAAATGAATTTAGAAATGATGGCACGAATTAGATATAAGATTTAGAAATAGAATAAGAATATGGGCGGAAATAATTATCTTTAGCGGACTGTATTAAAATTGATAATTAAAAGAAAGTTAGGTTCAGATTAGGGCTGAACCTTAGCGGTTATTCCGCGCTCGATTGGACCAAAATGTTACGGCGAAAGGCGTTCGCAGTAACAGCGGCGAAATAAGGGTTAGGCAGGAGGTATAAGGGAATAAAGTACTTACAGGGATGATGAGTCACAGGAACCTGGAGGCGAGCTGACCACGGGCGGCGAGGTGGGTTGGTTTCCTGGCGCACAGTCACTACACTACACAATAGGCATTTAGGCGGTCTCTTCACATTAGGTTCAGGAGTCACTATAATAAGGGCAGATACCAGCGCGCGTATTTTGTGGGCGTCTCGCGTTAGCTAGCAGACAGACTGGTCGCGCGCTCGGCTCACGAAGCTAGCGGCGGCGGGTCGCGCAGCGGTGGCGCCGCGGCAGACAGGCGGACGCGGTCGTCAACAACCGCTGAGTCAACCGCCATACAGATGGCGGTATGGTTTGAATGGCCGTCCCGGCTTTGGCGGGAACATTTACATTTCTTATTTTCTTACAAAAGTATTAATGTTACAAGGAGCGGAGAAGAATGTGTTCTGCTATTTCTAAATGAGAAACTTTAATCCGTGGGGACTAGAGTAATTTTGTTTTTATAAAGCGTAAAACATAAATTATTATGCGTAAATAATGGGCGATTTTCTGACAGCCCAAATTAAAAAGTAAAAATTAGTTCAAAAACACTCGATAGATGTCGTTTTATGAAAGCTGGGCTACTTATAGGCTGTAATAAATTCTACACTTTTACTTGTCTACCAAAAGAATAAAAAAATAGTATTTACTTACCTATTTATATTCAGGACATCCAGAATCTATTTCTATTTTGGAATAGAATAAATATTACGCAGCCATACACGTGCTCTTCATGAACCCGCCTTTTACTAAGCGCCATACTAATCCATGCTAAGCGCCATCTATGAAGTCATTTACGAACCAATTTCTTTTTTTTTTTTGATCTCGGAAAATCGCCCATTGTTTCCAGGACGAGACCTGGAGTGCGAGTTTAATAAGCGGATGCATAACGGAAGATTAATTTCGGGTACATCTTCAGTTTGAGAATGCTCGAAAGGCACAATAGGCCATGCGGATATAGGGCTATGAGTCCACATTGGACCATGCCTCCACAAAAAGTATTTGAGAGGGCAAAGGTCACGCGAAACACAATTACTGGGGTTCACAGTCCCAGGTATATGGAAGAAGCGATCAGGAGATAAATTATCCTGTATTATACTAACACGGTTGGCAACAAACGTTTGCCAACGGTGCGGCGAAGAATGTATCCACGATAACGCGATAGTAGAATCAGAAAAATCGAATATATCTGTAATAGGATAGCGATAATGTAATATGTGGTAAACTTGATTTATTAGCTCAGACAAAAGCTTCGCGGTACATAACTCGAGCCTAGCGAGTATTATTGTTTTTAGCGGAGCGACTTTAGATTTCGAACATACCAAATCTATTGTGATACGTTGCTATTAGGATATGTAAAGTGTAAATAAAAGACACAGCCGTTAGCTTTCAGGCTTGCGTCACCAAAACCTAGATGTGCAGTACAATCTGTCGAAACTCCTTAATGCCGCGGTATTTGTAAATGCGATAAAAGTGGCTGTGATACTATAAAGGTCTTAGGTTTGAAATGGTTGCCGGTGACGGATACTTTCACATTCACTACTGGCGAGACGCCACAGACTAATACTAAACGTTCAATTCTTTCTACAATAGCCGGCTTATTTGACGTTTTAGGTTTAGTCGCGCCTGTTATTGTTATACTTTATGCCAAATTGTTTAGGTAAGTACATTACTCGGTAATTGTGTATGATGCTGTTTTTTTACTATATATCTGTAGGAAATGACATAAAAGTTACTTACGAAATTTGCAAGTTAACAATCCATACACTTCTGCAATGCGTTACCAACACTCGATGAACAAGTAATAAACACTGCAAAGTGACATTTCATTTGACATTTAAATTTAGCACGATAGGTACCGTTTTTGTGCGATACAAAAAACGTGTGCGTTAGGACCACGGGTGTACATCACAGAATTGAACTGCTTCTCTACACAAAGATGGTACCTGCAGTGTACCTCAGTGTACCCTTAATGAAATCCGGTGTACTTCTTTTGATAAAAAGATAAATAGTAAAATATGTACACCCGCCATCCTAAAGTTAGGACTGCGGGTGTGCATTTTTTTCCCATCATGAGGTGCATATTTTACGTATGTTTTTTTGTAAATATGTGTACCTGCAGTATACCTTATTATACCTTTAATGAAATTCAGTTTACCTTCTCGGATAAAATGTTATATAATTAAGTATGTACACCCGCCATTCTAATGTTAGAACTGCGGGTGTACATTTTTTTCTCGGCAAGCAGGTGCATATTTAATTTTTTTATTATTTTTATGATGCGTACCTACTGTGTACCTGCTAATAAAAATATTAAATATAATTAATGTTGACAAATACGAGCAAAAAACGACAAGACAACGGGGTACCTCAAATCTCACTTCTGGATTAGAAATTTAAATGTGTCTATACCTCGCGATTGACCATGTCGTGTGGTCACTAGATAATTAGATCTATATTTGTTTTATCGAAATATAAGCGGTAAGCAATTTGTTCTATTTTTGTTTTCTTAAAAAATGCATCAATTGTAGCGGTTAGCCAGCGATGTACTTTTGTATTACGCCATATAAAGATATACATCATTAATCTCGTCAATTAGTTCTACATCTGACCAAACTATGTATGTTCTATTCATTACGAAAATGATATTACTAACACTTAAGAGCGTTTACGTCCTTTTGCGCCGTTTTGCTCAAAAACTGTACTTTTTAAACCTCTTAATATCTGTTAATACTTACTTTACAAATATGTTAAATACTTATATCATTAGGCGATCTTGTAGTCGAAATAGTTTGTTGAAAACATTTTTAAATTTATGGATATTTTGGAATTTATAACACGATAACTGAACAGAGGTTTTCATAATTTGACTTTCCGCGTCAACTTCAAAGCTTAAAAAAGTGTTTAAATTACTAACAAATCTAATAACAACATTTTTTTTTCAATTTGAAAGATCCTCAGCAAAATAGTTTGTTGAAAACATTTTTTTATTTTGGTTACTAACAAAAACTATAAAATTCCAAACATTGTGAATTTTTAAAGAAATTATAGGTGATAAAGTGATTGTTTTCTCTAATGTACTAAATATATTTTAGAAGATAAAAGCTTTATACTATAGAAAAAAGTGTTATTTAAAATTTTAACAAAATTGTTTTTACTAAATAAGCTCTATAATTTTTTTACAAATATTTTAAAACTACTCTAAAACTACTACAAAACGCTGCGCTCCACTCGCTTCAAATCAGTCCGCCGCGAGGCCTCTGAGAGAGTGGTCACGTCGCTTGACGCTCTGCCCGGCGCAGTTGTCGACCTTTCCGTAAATTCGAAGATAGTGCAAATTTATAGCTTGATTTGCAAATCTTAGTACTTTGGTGAGTAAATTATTACAAGCTTTTATTTAACTTGCAATGTATGTATGTCTTGTTCGGGTGGAATTTTGCAACTCAATTTTGACCCACTTCCCGTTTATTGATTGAGCTGAAAATTTGCATACATGTGTAAATCGCGTGACAATGCAATTTTATGATTGACATGGTGCTAATCTGATGATGGAGATGGAAGGTGGCCATTGAAACTTTGCAATAAAATAGCACAACCTAATCGAGTTTGGGGTCGTTTGAATCGTCTTGACGAGTAGTTTGTCTTTCAATGGTAACCAGGGTCTGATGATGGAGCTGGATGGTGGTCATAGGAACTCTGTAATAAAACGACGCAACACCATCGAGTTTTGGGCTCGTCTCATTCGTCTTGACGAGTCCTTTGTTTTTAAATGGTTACCAAGGTCTGATCTGATGATGGAGCTGAAAGGTGGTCATAGGAACTCATTGAAGATATGACGAACTCAGTAATTAAACAACATATTAACCCCATCGAGTAAGGGCTCGTTTAATTCGTCTAGACAAGTACTTTGCTGCTAGATGGTAACCAGGGTCTGATGATGGAGTTGGGTGGTGGTGATAGGAACTCTGTAATAAAACGACGCAACACCATCGAGTTTCGGCTCGTCTCATTCGTCTTGACGAGTACTTTGTTTTTAGATGGTTACCAAGGTCTGATCTAAAATGTATTTTCATTTCAGGTTGATTACTCAGTTCCTATGACCATCTTTGGTGCTAGATAGTAACCTGGGTCTGATGATGGAGCTGGAAGATGGCCATAGGAACTCAGTAATTAAACAACATAACCCCATCGAGTAAGGGCTCGTTTAAATCGTCTAGACGAGTACTTTGCTGTTAGATGGTAACCAGGGTCTGATGGTCGAGCTGGAATGTGGCCATTGGAACTTCGCAATGAAATAACACAACCTAATCGAGTTTGGGCTCGTTTAAATCGTCTGGACGAGTAGTTTGTGTTTCAATAGTAACCAGGGTCTGATGATGGAGCTGGATGGTGGTCATAGGAACTCTGTAATAAAACGACGCAACCTCATCGAGTTTCGGCTCGTCTCATTTGTCTTGACGAGTACTTTGTTTTAGATGGTTACCAGGGCCTGGTCTGATGATGCAGCTGAAAGGTGGTCATAGGAACTCATTAAAGAAACGACGTAACCCCATCGAGTCTCGGCTCGTTTGATTCATCTTGACGAGTATTATGGTGCTAGATGGTAACCAGGGTTTGATGATGGAGCTAGAAGATGGCCATAGGAACTGAGTAATTAAACAACATAATAACCCCATCGAGTAAGGGCTCGTTTAATTCGTCTAGACGAGTACTTTGCTGCTACATGGTAACCAGGGTCTACTGATGGAGCTGGAAGGTGGCCATAGGAACTCTGTAATAAAACGACGCAACCCTATCGAGTTTTGGCTCGTCTCATTCGTCTTGACGAGTACTTTGTTTTTAGATGGTTACCAAGGTCTGATCTGATGATGGAGCTGAAAGGTGGTCATAGGAACTCAGTAAAGAAACGACGCAACCCCATCGAATCTCAGCTTGTTCGATTCGTCTTGACGAGTACTTTGGTGCTAGAAAGAAAGAAATTAAAATGTATTTTCATTTCAGGTTATCGAAGATGAGGTTCCACAAACAACAAATAAGGTTGAAGGTCGAAGACTAGTAGATTTTCAATACTTTTTGGACCAAATTAAAATACTTAGTAACCACAATAGAGCCACAGGATGTACAATTGATAATTTACAAGTGATAAAAGAGCATAAAGTAGGCTTATTATCTATATTTTTAATGAAGTATAACATTTACCTTTAGATAAGTTTAAGAATCATGTAAAATCTTGTTTACATAAGAAAGGTCAAAGTGTTTTTAGCTGACAATACAGCCTGGTCATAATTATATTTTCACATTATAGTTTCTTAGTCAATTATTTTTATAACTAATTAATTTTACGCTGGTATGATAGCCTTTAACAGCAGTGTCTTACAGACAAAGGTACCTACTCAAAATTTATGTTGCGTTTAAAGTATCCGTCATCAGGCCCTGGTTACCATCTAGCCGCAAAATACTTGTCTAGACGAATTAAACGAGCCCTTACTCGATGGGGTTATTATGTTGTTTAATTACTCAGTTCCTATGGCCATCTTCCAGCTCCATCATCAGACTCTGGTTACCATCTAGCACCAAAGTACTCGTCAAGATGAATCAAACGAGCCGCGACTCAATGGGGTTGCGTCGTTTCTTCAATGAGTTCCTATGACCACCTTTCAGCTCCATCATCAGATCAGACCTTAATAACCATTTAAAAACAAAGGACTCGTCAAGACGAATGAGACAAGCCGAAACTCGATGGGGTTGCGTCGTTTTATTACAGAGTTCCTATGACCACCAACCAACTCCATCATCAAACCCTGGTTACCATTGAAAGACAAACTACTCGTCAAGACGATTCAAACGAGCCCAAATTCGATTAGGTTGTGCTATTTTATTGCAAAGTTTCAATGGCCACCTTCCATCTCCATCATCAGATCAGCGCCATGTCAATCATAAATTTGCATTGTCACGCGATTTACACATGTATGCAAATTTTCAGCTCAATTAGTAAACGGAAAGTGGGTCAAAATTGAGTTACAAAATTCCACCCGAACAAGACACATACATTGCAAGTTTAATAAAAATACATGCAATATAATATTATACTTACATATTTCATGCATTACTTACGCCCATATTAAAAAAAATAATCGAAGTACTTATTACGAAAAAGCAAATTCGATCTAACGGATCAAAGTGAGTGAGTTTGACTACAGTGAGCAGAACTAGCCTTTTCTACACACACAGTCGCGCGCGCTCACAGCTCGCTTCTGTGTGCGTGATATTTGGACTTAAAAACCTAAACTTGAGGTCTCGCGCTCGGCGTAAACGCTCTTAAGTGTGAAACGAAAAGTATACTCAGTGATATGTTGATTTGTTATTCCAGTTACCCTATATGTAATTTAAAGATTACAAAGATAACTCGTAAAAATTATTGCGTCACCAATAACTTATATATGAATATTCATATGAATTTTGTGAAATACAATGATTTTGATAAATAATGTTTTGGATATTTTCCATTATGAAGTTCAGAAATACATCGCTCAGTACACTTTCTCTTTCAAAATTATTGCGTTACCAATAATTTATATATGAATATTCATTTGAATTTTGTGCAATACAATGATTTTGATAAATAATGTTTTGGATATTTTCCATTATGAAGTTTAGAAATACATCGCTCAGTACACTTTCCTTTTCAAACTTATATAAGGTGACTGCTAGAAACCGCAAGAAACTTCAAAGGCTGGTCAGGTCAACTGTTTTTAACATGACAAAAATGGTCTCATTGCAGACTAACGTAGGTACTTATCGCCCAGCTGACGCGAACGGGTCAACAGACGGTCGGCCGGCCGGCCGTTGACCGCGCGTTGTAATAATCGTTATTTTTAATTGTTTAACATTTTATTTTTCTTATGTTATTGCTTTAAAATAAATTAGATACTCAAAGACTATCCAATTAAAATTCACAAATTAAATTATTTAATTAAAAATAAAAAACAACACGAATTCATTTTTGTCATGTTTAAAACACTTGACCTAACCAGCCCTAGAAGTTTCTTGCGGTTTCTAGCAGTCACCTTATATATTAGTAGGTAATACAGAATAATAGAGCTACGATTTATTTAAGTATATTTACCCGTCTGCGAAGAAGGAGAGTTATGTTCTTCGAGCCTATGTACGTTTATGTATATAAATGCATTATAAATATACGTACATAGAGTTTAAGTATGTATATTTTTACCCTTGCTTGAGGCTGGTTTGAGGTGTGAGGTGTCTTCACGTTTTTACTCGTATTTGTCAACAATTATCATATTTAATATTTTTATTAGCAGGTACACAGTAGGTACGCATAATAAATATATTAAAAAAAGTTAAATATGCATCTGCTTGCCGAGAAAAAAAATGTACACCCGCAGTTCTAACATTAGAATGGCGGGTGTACATATTGTACTATATATCTTTTTATCAAAAGAAGTACACCAGATTTCATTAAGGGTACACTGAGGTACACTGCTTGTACCATCTACGTGTAGAGAAGCAGTTCAATTCTGTGATGTACACCCGTGGTCCTAACGCACACCAAAAAACGCCTAGTGAGGTTCTATTATGACAATACGGCCGGTGCGCTGCGTTGAGGTGAGCGTGACGTGTGCGTCATTATTTAATTACGGCAATACGAAATCAAACGTTATGACGCAAACGCAGTCAAGACGCGCTGCATAACATTACGGCGATCGGCCCGAGGTTGTTATATTAACATCACACTACACGTCGCTTTCGGTATAGAAATCGCGCGTTTGACTAAAAAATAAATACACGTGATATGTTTCTACACCCCCCGATAATTTATCTTCTTTAATAATAAATATGTGTTGTGGTTGATTAATTGAAACAAAAGTGGTAGAAAACATGTTTAGCTAATTCATTGTCAGGTTTTCAAATGTTTGGGCCATGGGCATTGTCCTTTGATTTATTAATAAATATTTTTCCATATACCTAATTTTCTTTTAGTTTTGGCTTCTGTTTCTTGTGGATGTGTTTCAGTGATCTTACAAACAATGTTGTAGTGTTTAAATCACCATAATGCCTAAACAAGCCGATTGAGAAAAACAATCGATGTTTTGGAAACATCGATGTATTTCTTAGGCCTCGTATCAACATCGATGCAACAGAACGATGTATTAAATCGAAAAAATAATCGAGGTTTTTTTCAAGTGTCCATCCCTACTGACATCCGCAGGTTGCAGAAGAGAAGTCTTCCAGTGATGCAAAATAAAGCTTTTATAAAATATACTTACCAAAAAGTTAAAAAGAAAATAAATGTGCCTACTAAAGAAATATTTGTTTTTATTTCAAAAGGTAACTATTAGATAGCAATTACAAAATATCTTGCTTAATAGTTACCTTGGTAGATTCTGATGTATCCTAATTTACAGGAAAAACCTCAGAACAATAACTAAAGCATAGAAACCACGCTAAAAGACGAGCTAGACAACAGCTATCTTACTCATATGACTTCATTTAATTCTGTAACGAGAGGGAATGAAACCTCTAATCCACATTCGTTTCAATTTTTTCTAGGTTGTCACAAGGTAAATGTCAAATGGATGTAATTGGATGTCTTTATAAAACCATCAGATTAAATGTGTCGTTATTTTCTTTTTGTTGCTTTGTAAATAATAGGCAACCTAACTTGGTTACATTATAATGACGGATTATTTTCACGCTAAGTTGTAGCTCCTCTCAGATAAATTTAATTATTTGCAAGGTATTCTTCCGAAGAAACTTATAAACTAGCCATAGCATTGTTAGTGATATATATGCGTTACGTGTGACAAAATGTTTTGTGTGATTGAGGGTTGTAAATCCCTTATAATAAGAAAAGAAAATAATCAAGAGACAATAACCTTTTATCGGTGAGCTCAGACTGTTTTCGTTTTATCTCAACATAATTAATGGCATTAATCTATTAAAACACACCAATAGTTTATCTAAAAAGTCATCGTGTCCAGATCTGTGCTGATATAAGGCATTTATCAATGAAATTTTGTTCAAATGTTGAAGGTTATGTTTTTTCGCCTAGTGACGTGCATTTCTATACCGATAAATCAGTATTTTGTGTAAGTGGTTGGCACATCTATCTTTAAATTATGATATTTGTATACGCCTTATTTACAACTTGTTTTACTTTTAACATGATATTAATAATTTATAACTTTAAAAGTTACCTATTGATAATTTTAAAAATATACATAATTGGATGGTCTTCTTGATTACTACTACTACCATTTATCTGCATTTTCACTAATTTTAAAAATTCTACATTTTGGTTACAGGTTTCCATAAAATGATGATATAAATAAAGAATGGCTACGGCCGGGGTGTAAGAAGACTAAATTGGATATGGAATAAACACAGTCATATATGTTCAAAACATTTTACGATCAATCAATCATGAACAATGTCTGCGGTACATTTGTACCAACAAGCATTTTGAGCAATCTTGTTAATCATTCTCTAAAACAAAGTTTCGATGACAATCACAGGATCCTATTGATAAAAGCCGTATCTAAGTTATATTTCACAATACGAATACCAAACTGGAATTACAGGAATGTGCGCCTCGTGACAAATTATAAAGCTTTTTAACCAAAACCTTCTTATTTAAGAGGCAGTGATTTAATAAAAATGTTTTAAATGTTCAAGTTTTTTATTTTCTTAGTAATCCTTCATATTTATATTTTCCTCGTATCAATTTTCAGATTTATTTTCAAAGCATAAAGTTCAATATCCATCTAGTTAATTTGACAGATAAGGGTGGGCCGATGTGACACTGACTGTACATTGCTTCTCGTTATTAACTCGCAAAACTTGCTGAAGGCAAGAGTGACCACTTTTACCGTTAACAATTTTTTGGCCTAACAATAGAACGTAAAGTAGTGTGTGTACACACGGCCACTGATCGACCTACCCAAATCTGTCAAAATATTTCAATTGATATTGAACTCTACATGATGAAATTTGTTTGCGAGAATTTTACATATACATATAAGAATAGATATGAAATGAAATGAAATGAAATGATTTATTCACACAAAACAGAGTACATTTTGGTTAGTGGTATTTTTATAATTTTAAACGTCCGTTTTGCCAAACGCAGGGCATGTGAAATTAAACTAAAATTAAGTAATGAAATAATTAATAAGTAATTAAATTTAATTAAATAAGTTAAAATAAACTAATAAATTATTGCACCTAATGACATTTTCATAACTTCGTAATCAATTAAATTAATAAATATAATAAAAATATGGCTTTCTAGTCAATTTCAATTTTTGTATAAAAATATTCTTCAGTGGTATAAAAACATTTTACTTTTAGCCACGCTTGTAAATTTCTTTTTAACATAGGCAAACTAAGCTCCTTCACTGACTGTGGTAGCTTATTATAATTTTTTATGCAGTTTGGATAACAGTTCCTTTTAAAATATTGTGTGTGCATATTGGGCAATTTCAGTTTGCCATGGTGTCTCACTAATCTGCAGGTATCCGTATTTTTAAATTGGAAAAGCAGAGAATGCGCCTTAACAAAGGTACAACATTCTAATATATACATAGAAGCAAGTGTAAGAATATTCAGTTTGGGAAATAACTGTCTACATGATGTCATTGGCCGGACGTCACATATAACTCGGATGCATTGTTTCTGCGATATAAAAGCTTTATTTACGTCTATCGAGTTTCCCCACAGGAGTATACCATATTTGAGATTGGATGCGACATATCCGTGATAGGCCATTAAAGCTACGTTTTGGTTTACTTGGACATTTAATCTCCACAATGCATAAGCAAATCTATTAATCCTGTTACAAATTTTTTTAATGTGATATTTCCATGAGCATTGATTATCGATCTCCATTCCTAAAAAAGTAAGTGATTTTGATTCCGTTATAGGCTCATCATTTATTACCACAGTTAAATTATTAGATTTAGGTTTAATATTAAAAAAGTTGATGTATTTAGTTTTATTTATGTTTAAGTACAAATTATTGTCTTTGAGCCTATTTGAAATATTATTTATAGTTATATTAATTTCATCATTATAATTTAAGTTACTTTTTTTAGAAATAACTACTGATATATCGTCAGCAAATAAATTACATTGGTAAGTAGTAACATTGGGTAAATCATTAATGTATATTATAAAAAGCAGAGGACCCAGGATTGTACCTTGTGGGACCCCTACATTATTTACAGCAAGTGTCGAACTAAATGATATTTCTTCTTTATTTTCATTTACGTTTTTAATTTCTACATATTGACGTCGATTCCGAAGATATGATTTTAACCAATCCAATGTTACTCCCCGCAAGCCATACCTCTCGCATTTTGATAGAAGAATGTCATGTGAGACAAAGTCAAATGCTTTGCTCATGTCAAAGAAAACCGCTGTTGTGTCTATATTCTGTCTATATGCTCAGTCACAGTCTTTATAAGGTTAAATACTGCAAGCGCTGTGAATTTTCCTTTGCGGAAGCCATTTTGTTCATTCTTTAGAACATTTTGTCTTTCCAAGAAGTCGTAGACTCTCGTATGCATTGCTTTTTCGAACACTTTAGCCAAAATTGGTATTAATTCGATTGGTCTATAGTTATTCAGTACGTCTGTGCCGTCTTTTTTGTGTATGGGTTTTATAATCGATACCTTTAATATCTCTGGAAATATACTTTCAGTAAATGATAGATTTACCAGAAATGACAGTACATTAGAAAGTATTAATGCACAATACTTTAGGACTTTTGTAGGAAATTCGTCATAACCAACTGATGTGGTGTTATTGAGAGATCTAATTATTTTGAATATTTCATCTTGCGTAGAAGGGTATAAAAATATAGATTTATCTATAAATTTAATGTTATGGGTTAATGTCAGGATTTGATTAGATTGATTATTATTGCTTAAATTCAGATTATTATCATTAAATTGAATATTATTGGTACAAGTCAAATTATTGTCCGTTTTACTATTTGTAATGTCTATAAAAAACTTATTAAATGTATTGCAAATGTCTGAGGGATTATTGATCGATATTCCGTTATCCGTAATTTTATTAATGTAGTTATTAATTGTTTTAGGGTTATCATATGATTTTATTAAATTCCATGTTGTTTTACATATGTTCTTACTTTTTCTTAATTGTGCTTCACTGTCCAATTTGCGAGATTTATTTATACATTTTTAAGTAGACTGTGGTATTTTTTGTATAGGTTCTTATTGTATCGATTTTGTTTAGCGTAGTTCTTAAAACGTAGTGTTCTTTTTGTAGCACATGAATTTCTTATTCCGTTTGTCAACCATTTATGGCCCTTTGATTTATTTGTAAGCTTTATTTTACATACAGGAAAACATAACTTGAGGAACAACACTAGAGTTTCATGAAATAATTCGAAGGATTTATTTAAATCCGAAGACTCATAACCCTCAGCCCAAGAGAGACTAGAGATGGCATTGGCGAATTTGTTCATATTTTCCAGGCTGTAATCTCTTCTGTAGATAAACCACTCTCTATATAGTTTTGGTTTGTTTAGTAATGGAATGCAGAGAGTCTGACAAGTATCATGATCTGAAAGACCCATTTTATGGGTATTCCCAATTGCTGTAGAAACATTGCTAATTATTTGATCGATACAGGACTCTTTTCGCGTTGGAGTTTTTATGTGAATAAATGTACCGTAATTTTCATTTATTCTTATGTATTCTCTTTGGATATCGCTTTCTTTTATCAAGTTTATATTAAAGTCACCTGCTATTATAATCTTCATATTTTTCCTGTATCTGAGTTTTGATAGAAGGTGTTCAAGACGATTAAGAAAGATGTATGGATTGGAAGTTGGAGTACGATAAATACATATAACAATACATCTCAATTGTGGTATTTCAATGCCACAGGATTCAAACGCATTCTCTACAGCTAATTCACTTAAAGCAGTAATTTTTTTTATAATAAAATGTTCCCTGCACAGAATACATACGCCTCCTCGACGCATATTCGCTCTCGAGTAGAAATCAGCAACAAAGAAGTCTTTAATTTTAAGATTTTTTTCTTCTCCCTTTTTTAGAAACGTTTCGCTTAGGCAGATTATCTCTACATTTTGTCCTAATCTAGTCAAATCATCCAGAGCTACGTGAAAGAAATCAACCTTACTCAATATTCCCGCTATGTTTTGGTGACATAATATTAGAGTGTCCATGTTGTTGGTCTCGAAAAAACACATCACTATCTTTAAAGTCATTAGATGGGGAATTAATTATAACTTTTTTATTTTCTTGAACAACATGTTTATTTTTATAATTTCTTGTATGTTTATTAACAAAGTGGGGAATTCTACGGAAATAATCCAGCAAGGACGTCTGTATTTTAGGTTTAGGTTTTTGTTTTTGTTACCCAATATGCTGCGAGATTCAAATATAAAATTAGAGTCCAGTTTACCCATGTTTTCTTTTTTAAACAATAAAGATTTTTGCCTTCTTGAACTACTTATATTTTTATAAAATGGTAGAAACTTTTCATTGTAATCGTAACAGTCAATGAGGAAATTTATTCTTTTTGCAATGTCTATAATATAGTTTTTAGAATCAATATAAGATTTAAAGTTCAGATATGTACAGTTTTCAAAATTATTACATATTGCATAAAGATTTCTATTCAATAGACTAACATTCATATATTTATTGTTTACGACACTTATTACTATTATTTTATGATTTTTTAGTTTATTTAGTACAATAGATAATTCGATTAACACTTTAGTTGGATTACAATCATTTTCACCTATACAAATTACAATTTTATCTTTTTCGTTCAGAAATAGAAATAGAAATAGAAATATCATTTATTTGCGTTAGAATAAGGTACACAGTAGATGTTTGAAGCAAAATATATAAAATCTGCCTATTCAGCCATTACAAACAGCATGCAAATATCTATAATTAACATTAAAATTAAAATCAAATTATTGTCAAAGTATAAAACTCAATTAACGTATTTAATTTAAATTACATATTATTACAATTATTATATAAACATTATTAATTATTAAATGTCAAGTTTTATTAAAAAAATCATTAATCGTATATTCATATTTAGATTTTTACATCCGCTTAAGATTTCTTCAGCTGATGCAAAAGGCTTGATAATAGCGGATATGTTATAATCTTCGTATTTAATTTTGCTATTTCTTCTGGAATCCAATAATTCCACTGCTAGCCCAGAGCACTGTTGTGTACCAAATATCTGGATTTTCTTTGATTTATGAGACTCATATTTATGTGTTGATGGATTTGTTGGTACTTCCAATGCTTGTCTTGTGTCAATGTCGCTGGGTGATATTGTAGGTACGCACTTATTGGTATTTTTAGTCTGTATCTTGAACTTGCATTGAGTTTGAGTACTACATGTTTGTGATGAGGGTGATTCAACATAAGAAAAATCCAACTTTTTCTTATTTATGTTTTTCTGTGCCTTTTTTGTGATAGGTTGCGTTTTATTTTTGGTGTTTGAGCAAATGTGTAGTAATTTATTAGTTCGTAGTTCATTACTTTTTATTGTATTTTGCAAACAGTTGTTTTCGAGCAAAAGTTTATCAATTTCGGAGTGTGCACTGCTAAGTTGAGTCTTTAATTCTTCAATTGTTTGTTTTAGTTCTTCAAGTGCATCATGGTGTAGTGTTGACAAATCGGGTAGGCTATTAGCTCGATTTCTAGTTGAAGTTAAGGACGACGTGGTGCTATTTAAGTCGTGTAGTGACTCAAATGTATCATCCATATTGTCTGATAATGATAATTGTTTTTTTCTAACTGTGATGTTGCTATTTTCCATTTTATCAAGTAACTAGTTGATTTTGTTGATTCAAATAATATTATAAAAATTTTTTGAAGTTCAAAAAATCTTCAGAGTTCCGAGGTTTGAACTCCGTTCCAGTGAGTTGCGCTACGAATAGTTTGTCTCGTCGCGCGCTTCGCTACTAAGCTCATAGGAGACGTGCCGAAATTAGAAGATATATTTTGTTCAATGCGAGAAACAGCTTCACCGACACGTAACGTGGTGACTGTTTGATCGACGCGTCGTCGGTCGTCTCGTTGACCGTATATTGACGTTTTGAACTGTTGTAATGTAACGATAACAATGCTAAGCAGATTTAAAATTACGATATTTGCACTGGGCTTAATATGGTTTTTTCATATTATTAAACATTGCACTTTGACTGTTCTTTATAAGGTTTTAGTAGTAATCGACAAATCACATCATTTAGCACTGTAAGTCACTTTTATTCACAAGTTTTGTACGAGGTCTTTTCTAGATAAATATAATGTAAATACCAGAGATAACGGTTTTCCATAGGATTTGGACACTATTTAAGGGGTTGCCTTCACTTTTAACTTCAAAGGTGTAAAATAACTATTTAAAAAATTTATTCGTGTTAGAGCTGATGTTTACATTGGCACTAGCGCCATCTTCCCTCGATCGTTAGATGTGACGCTGACTGTACAGGCAGCATCATATCGCCCTACCCTACCTACTCTGCGACCTACTAATCTGTGAAATACCTGCAACCGAATCTCAACCTAATGTTGAAGTCATAGAGTTCAATATCGATTAGGATATTTTTACAGATTTGGGTAGGTCGATCTGACGCTGCTGTACCTACAGTGATTCAATATAATATTGTAGGTGTTTTTCTTGTGCACCATAACGTAGTTTTTTTGAAAATTTGTCCGATTTAGTTTATATCGTTTCCAAGGCAAGCGAAAAATCCGACAATGACCGAATTATTATGTTAGCGTCGAGAAGACAGGATTTGTATCGCTCTCAATACACTTCTGTCATTCTGTATCATTTTCTCGTGGAAGTGCATTTTGTCAGTAATGTAGTGCGTGTAGTGAAACGCAACGAAATATACAGAATGACAATAGTGCACGGAAAGCAATACAAATTCTGTCTTCTCGATGCTAGCATAATACTTCGGTCATTGACGGCGCGCTTATCCTTCGTCTTCATATTTATTTACATGTTCAATATTTAGTTTTATTTTTGTCGATATAAAATGCCGAGAAATGACGTCCCTAGTGCGGAATAAACTAGTGACCACCTACACAAATTAGGACAAGTCAAACTTTCTCCATCTTTTTCTAACTCATTAGCATGACTCGTAAGAAGAAGTAGGATAAATATATATCTTTGCTTGCTATTTTAGCGTGGTTTCTATGCTTGTTATTGTTCTGAGGGAAAAACAAACTGCCTGGTATGTCGCTTCAGTTCTGGGGTCCAAGTCTGCTAATTTACGAATGGCATAATTGAATCGCAATTGGATCGCATTGTAATTGTTTGACTCATTTGGTATTCCTAAATGAGTAAGAGAATACCAAATGTGTCAAACAATTACAATGCGATTAAATTGCGATTCAATTATGCCATTCGTAAATTAGCAGACTTGGGCCCCTGGTTGAATGTAGAAAATATTGTTGCCCTATAATAAACATTCGAGATTAAAAAGTTACAAATGTCATATATCAAACTTGACTCTTGAGCTAAGATGGCGGCCAGCTCTAAAGCAAAGCTTCTGTACGATAGATGTCCGTCTGAACTTGTTCACTACTTTCCGACAGTATTACCTTTATCTATGTTCACTACTTTATAGTCTGTGCAGTCTGCAGTTTTGTTTTATTTTGTTTATTTGTGTTTTGTCGAATATTAATGTGAAATGATGGTGAATTATTAACTGTTAAGTGTTCGTGAACGTTCATGAGTGTTAGCAAATAAAACAAAACAGTACAACATCACTTTTCAAATTCTCTCAAGAAGCCCGTGTGAGACCTCAATAAAGTCCCACAGCTATATTGAATCTCGAGGGGTATGGGTGAAAATCATTTACCATTAAACGTTTAATAACACTCATTAACACCCACTTAATGAAAATAATAATTACTATTAAAAACTTGACACTGGCTAAATGTGCTGATCGCACGAAGTCATTATTTAGGAGAAAAAAAAATCTAAAAACATTGTTTTTTTCTCCTTAGAACAATAACTTATTGTTCTGTCCAGGGGAGGGAAACTCCTTTAATAGGAGCAATGACACGTTTCGAGTATCGCCATCTAGGAGTGTTATTCCGCATTATCGAAAAAAAAATTTGAAGTGTCTCGCTAGATGGCGGTAACACTTAGCGGAGCAATCGAAAATAAAAATCGATTAAGTATACATAACTTTATTTAACTTAATCAGATAGCATTCATTTTTTATTTCAATAAATCGATTAAACATAACAATAGATAACTTATTCAGAATATTACATGAAAATCAGTTAGGCTTGTATCATTTATTTTTTATTTCAAATAAAACTTGTATAATAATCGATTTCGATCGATTAACACTTGAACTGTATTTTTTTTATTGCATAATATGGCCGCTTGTTTGTTTTGTTGTTTGCTTTTGTGCGAATTTTTGCAGTATTGTCGTTCGTCGATGTAATTACTAATTACGTTGAGACTTGAGATAAGTGATAATCCTTCTCCGGACCCGGAGTTACAAGAAGAATTTCACTGTGAAACACTACAGTAGTGAAGTGAGCCTGCGTCTTACTTAATTTGCATTGTTATGATATTTGGACACTGGACAACTGGCAAAACTGGACGCTTTAATTAAGTTTTGTTACATTGGACATGCATTGGACGCTATTACTACGTACCTACTATTAGTTAAGTCGAGCAGACCCGTCTTCAAATATAACAATATTATCACCACAAAGTACGGGTACCTATAATGAATATTATTGATTTATAATTTAGTAATGTTTTAATCTAAGTTAGTAACATATTAAACCAATTGACCGTAATTCGAAGCTTATTATGAGAGAGGCACTTCCGTTTCCGTCGACTTCGTTCTTAGTTAACCTACTCTTTTTGGTTCACTTCCGGTGAACCGCCTCCCGCCATCGCCAGGGAGTGGGGGAGAAGCGCTCGTTTTGAGCGCGCTCGCCATTTTGAATCATTGGCGTTTTTGTTTTGAATATTTGTTTTGATAATTTGAATACAACACGCTACGATGATAATGTCTCTATTAGTTCCCAAGTTAGTGGGCGATTATATGATTACGATAATAATGATTGCATTGATTCTCATTACACCCCCTCTATTAATGATAATGAAGTCACATTAGGATTCGGAACGAAATTAAAGGAACCCCCGATTCCTAAAACCCCATACAATTTTTTGAAAATGCTTCTCGAAATTTAACATTTTAATGATAAATCTTGGTCGGAGGTCCGTTACGCGGACACTCAAAAATCATATAATCACACACCTGGCTTCACGGAATTGGAGCTACATGATGAGATCAAAGCATATGACAGTTTACGACACTTAGCTTATGCAGACAAATCGTATGCTGCCCTAACCTTTTGTTTCTTGAAGCATAAAGAAGTATTAGAAAACTCTCTACGAAGCTTGATTACGTGGGAAAAAAGTAATGATTCCGATGCCAATACATTAGGTGAAAAAATAAGCGAGTTGTTTTGTACCGGTGATTATATCAAGGTCTCTACGGATCTACTGCAATTGATTTGTGGCCATAGGGCCGAAGCTATTGAAATGCGTAGAGACGCAATAATTAGCAAGGTTAAAGATCCTATGATTAAAACAGCTTTATATAAAATTCCACCCTCGCCTGGCTATCTCTTTAACCCGGAGAGCTTTACTGCATTATTAGAAAAATCTGGGGGAGTGAGAAAAATTTTTTGGCCGCTGAATAATCAAGGCAATAACATTGCTAGTACTTCTGGAAAGACACGTAAATTGCCAAATCACCCCTTGCGGGGGTCGATCCATGGTCACCATCTCCCCCTTTTACAAATAAATGTTCCATTTATTAATAATACTAATCAGGTAAAAAGTTAAGATAAGTAAGCTCATAATAATCCAAAACACAAGTAAAAACTACTTACTAAAACTAATGCAATTAATAAGCATAATATACTTATATAACTTATTTTAGCTTAGCTTTACTTCGAGTCAGAGGAGTTACTTATTTCTCTACTCGGCTCATAGCTCTCATCCTCCTCCCCGGAAACAAAGTCATCTTCATACGACAATGTGGTATCAGATACTACAACAGGTTTAGCTACAATGCTACCAGCATCACTGTTTCTATCTGGCTTGTTATATTGACCGCACCTAATTAAATGTCGACGATTACGACGGTAAATACCTATTTTATTTTTTACGGTATAGGACCGCGGAGTTGACGCCTTACCCATGACCATGCCACGGATACGCTTGTTATTACTTTTCTAACATGATGACGTCATCGCCAACATTCAACTCGGGCAGTTATTTACTGCCTCGATCGTAATACATTTTATTTTTCTCTTGTTTTTTCAACAATATCTTATGCTGTTTATCATTATCAATATAAGTACTCTGTTTTAACAAGTCTGGATGAACTGGAAAACGACATTTTAACCTACGACCCATCATTAATTGCGCTGGAGAATTAAAAATTTTATCCGTGCGGTGACGGAGCAAGAATACCAATCGCCGCCCCTCTCTCCGTCCGGTGGGTGTCGTAAGAAGCGACTAACGGACTCTTTCGAGCGATGATCTGCTCCACTGGTGGTAGGGCTTGACCCGTCTGGTTGGTGACCACCGTACGCATGGTGTAAAACCCGTCAAGTGACTGCTTGTCGGTCGCGTTTCGGGATCAGCCAGCGTATAACCAGAGCTTGAGAGGATGATGCTGCGATGGATTTGGTCTGTAGAGGCTTCCGTCAAACCAGTGCCAGGAGGACTTCGTTAACCTACCGACCAGGGAGACCCGTAGAAACGGTTGTCCCGCTGGCCGCCCGTGGCACAGTACAGGGGCCCAAGCGAGCCTAACCAGCTCGTGAGGCTGCCTCACCATGCCACGCATAATCTCGGGGTGGTCCGTCGTGCCGGTTGGTGACCGGAAGGTGGGGTCCCGGCGGCCATTCCCGGAGGGGGTTCGGGGGCCCTTCCGTTCGGCAGGTTAATAATACTCGTCTGTGGGCAAATTCCTGGGGAAACAGGCCACCACACTTTGACCATTCGCATCGCGGCATCATTTTCTCGATTCACGCCTCTCTCTTTCCACTCCTAAAATGACAGCGCCTAACAACAAAACTGGTAATACAGCGGTGCACACCCCCACCACAACCTTACCGTTTGAGGTGGAGTTCGCTAACATCCGCGGACTCCATGCAAACCTCAATGCCGTGCACCACCATCTTGAGACGGCACGGCCAGCAATGTTGTTCCTGACGGAGACGCAAATAATCCGCCCTGCTGACACCACCTACCTGAACTATCCCGGCTTTGTGCTTGAAGAATCCTTCAAAGCCAAAGCCAGAGTTTGCTTATTTGTTCGGGCGGATGTTTGCTGTCGCCTTGCGTCTACCGATCCCATAACGGCGACATGGAGACAACTCGACTAATTGAACATCTTAGTCGGGTAGCAGATGATGCACAGGAGCGGTTTCCATCGGCGGAATTGGTGTTTTTGGGGGACTTCAACGCTCACCATGAGTTGTGGTTAGGTTCCTCCAAAACAGACCATGCTGATAGAACTGCCCACGCATTCGCTCTCACGCATGACCTGACGCAACTGGTGAACCAGCCCACCAGGATCCCAGACATAGTTGGCCATGCGCCCTCCTTACTCGACCTTCTGTTGACGAGTCGCCCAGCTGGATACCGGGTGGAGATTCGGGCTCCTTTAGGTTCCTCGGATCACTGCTTGATATCCAGCACAGTGCCCTTAGCATCGCGCCCGCCAAAAGCGGTTTCGAAACGCCAGATTTGGCACTACGCGTCGGCAGACTGGGACGGGATGCGGGAGTATTTTGCATCCGTCCCTTGGAGGCAGCGCTGCTTTAGTGGGAAGGACTCGACCGCTAGCGCCACTGCCGTTGCTGATGAGATAATATTAGGAATGGAATACTATATTCCACACTCCTATGTCATCAGCAAAGGCAGACGCAACCGCTGGTTCAATCGCGAGTGTGCCAGCGTTGTTGAGAGCAAACAGACGGCATACCGCGCTTGGATCAGAGGTAAAGCTCATGGGGATCCCGAAACTCGCTCGCTAAAAGCAGCCTATAATAATGCCACCAAGTCGTGTAAGAGGGCCTACATTAGAGCGGATGCCCAGCGCGTTGCACAAGTAGGCCAAGAACTCCTGACGCATCCTACGGGCAGCCGTAGCTCCTGGCGTCTGGCCAAAGCCGTGCAATCCAACTTCTGCCAACCCTCGCTGCCACGACTGAGATGTCCTGACGGAACTTTAGCTCACAAGCCGCAGGAAAAGGTCGATCTCCTGGCCAAACTCTTTGCGGCTAACTCCCGGATCGATGACTGTAATGCACAGCCACCCTCAATTCCTCACTGTGGCCACACAATGTCTGATATTAAAATCAGGCAGTGTGATGTCCGTGCGGAAATGCAGTCAATCGATGTCCGGAAAGCTAACGGTCCTGATGGCATCCCAGCAATAGTCCTGAAAATGTGTGCAGCGGAGTTGTCCCCTGTGTTAACGCGTCTGTACCGTCTCTCGCTCTCTTCGGGTTGTGTGCCGGAATCTTGGAGAGAAGCTAATGTGCAACCGATCCCTAAAAAAGGAGATCGGTCAGATCCGACTAATTACCGCCCTATAGCCGTAACTTCAGTGTTGTGTAAGATCCTAGAACGAATATTGAACAAACAGCTTATTCGATACCTAGAAGATCACTCTCTAATTCACGATCGTCAATATGGGTTTCGGCCAAAACGGTCAACGGGTGATCTTCTAGCATACGTCACACATCTCTGGGGTGAGGTTATTGACAAGCGAGGCGAGTCACTGGCAGTTAGCCTTGACATAGCCAAGGCTTTTGATCGGGTCTGGCACAAAGCTCTTCTCTCCAAGCTCCCGGCATACGGTTTGCCCGCTCAGTTCTGTACCTGGATTGCTAGCTTCCTGCATGAGCGTAGAATCCGTGTCCTTTCGGATGGATGCGCTTCGCGGTTCATGTCAGTGAACGCTGGTGTTCCTCAAGGCTCCGTTCTATCCCCCACGCTGTTCCTTCTGCATATCAATGACATGCTTCCTCTTGGAAACATTCATTGCTATGCAGATGATAGCACAGTGCATGGGGGATATAACGGTCACCCAACGGCTGGGCGGGTAGACACCGAAATGAAGCGAGCAAATCTTGTCATTGAGCTCGATCGGGTGTTGGACCTTATTTCTAAATGGGGCTCCGATAATCTGGTGGAGTTCAATGCCAAGAAAACACAGGTGTGCGCGTTCACAGCGAAAAAGTCGCCATTCCTTCCCCTTCCCTCTCTTCAGGGTACATCTCTAAGCCTGCAGAGCAGTATTAACATGCTCGGTATGAATATCCGCTGCGATCTGAACCAAAAGGACTACATCGAAAGCGTGATTAAAAATGCCTCACGTAAACTCGGTGTCCTGAACAAGGTGCGGCGATTCTTCACGCCTGATCAGTTGTGTCTATTATACAAGACACAGGTGCGGTCTTGCGTGGAGTATTGCTCTCACCTTTGGGACGGCTCCGCAAAGTACCTTCTCGATGCCTTGGACAGATTGCAGCGCCGCGCTGTGCGCATTATCGGCAATGCAGAGGTCACTAAAACTCTCGAGCCTTTGCAATTGCGTAGAGATATTGCGTCACTCAGCGTCTTTTACCGTTTATACCATGGCGAGTGCTCTGAAGAACTCTTTGACCTCATCATCATCATGGAGTGGGGTCATTTGCCGGGCTTATCATAAAAAAAAATTAAAAAAAAATTATCTCGTGGAGTGTTTCTATAACTTAAAATATTTAAATAAAAATCAGTATTACTTTCTATAGACTTCTTTAAAAAAAATTTTATAGTTTGGAAGGGCCTCTCGCTTTTCCCATTCATCATCATCATCATCACCAGCCTGAAGACGTCCACTGCTGAACATAGGCCTCCCCCTTTGACCTCCATCCTGACCGACAACTCGCCACTCGCATCCACCGGTTGCCTGCGACTCTCACGATGTCGTCGGTCCACCTAGTGGGAGGCCTACCAACACTGCGTCTTCCAGTGCGTGGTCTCCACTCGAGAACCTTTCTTCCCCAACGGTTGTCGGTTCGTCGAGCGATGTGGCCTGCCCATTGCCACTTCAGTTTGCAAATCTTACGAGCTATGTCGGCAACTCCAGTTCTTTGGCGAATATCCTCGTTTCGGATTCTATCGCGCAAAGAAATTCCGAGCATAGCTCTCTCCATTGCTCGCTGTGTGACTCTGAGCTTTTCTAAAAGGCCAACAGTTAAGGACCACGTTTCGGTGCCATATGTCATCACCGGCAACACACATTGGTTAAAGACCTTTGTCTTTAGGCACTGCGGAATCTTCGATGCAAAGATATCTCGTAATTTCCCGAACGCTGCCCATCCGAGTTGGATTCTCCGGGCGACCTCTTTGTCGAGGTTGGACCTACCTAACTGGACAATCTGTCCTAAGTAGGTGTAGTGGTCGACAACTTCGATAGTATCGCTCCCAACAATTACCGGTACGGGTTCAACATGGACATTCGACATGATCTTCGTCTTGTCCATGTTCATTTTAAGACCCACCTGTTGGGATACGATATTGAGGTCGCTGAGCATGGTGTTGAGGTTCTCCAGCGACTCCGCCATTATGACTATATCATCGGCAAAACGAAGGTGAGTGATGTATTCGCCATTAATGTTGATGCCGAATCCGTTCCAATTCAAGAGCTTGAAAACGTCCTCCAACGCATTTGTGAACAGTTTCGGAGATATGACGTCTCCCTGTCTCACACCTTTCTGCAATTGGATTGGTTTCGTACTCTCGTCTTGTAATCGGATCGACATAGTAGCGTTTCTATACAAACATTTCAACACTTCGATATACCTATAGTCGATATGGCAACGCTGGAGGGACTGCAACACAGCCCAGGTTTCGATAGAATCGAAGGCTTTCTCATAGTCCACAAACGCTAAACATAAGGGCCGATTATACTCCTCAGTCTTCTGTATAATCTGGCGGAGCGTATGTATGTGGTCTATGGTACTAAAGCCTTTTCGGAAACCGGCTTGTTCGGGAGGCTGGAAGTCGTCAAACCTGCGTTCGAGACGGTTCGTAATGACTCTCGAAAACAGCTTGTACACATGGCTCAGGAGTGAGATGGGTCTATAATTCTTCAATAAGGTGTTATCGCCTTTCTTGAAGAAGAGCACCACCGCACTCCTGTGCCATGCTTCTGGCGTAGTACCTTCGAGCATGACGGAATTAAACAACTTCTGGAGGACTACGAGTATCGGTTTTCCACCCGCTCGCAGAAGTTCAGTGGTAATTCCGTCATCACCCGGCGCCTTGTTGTTTTTAAGCTGTTTAAGAGCCATACTAATCTCATACAGGCTGATGTCAGGGATATCTTCGGTATAGTGTCGGGTTAACTTAGCTCTGGTGTCCTGAGCTGTACCAACAGCGGGCTCTTGTGTTGAGGTGTACAACTGTCCATAAAACCTCTCGAGCTCTCTCAGAATCTCCGGCTTCGACGAAATGACACTGCCGTCCTCGATCTTCAGCTTAGTCATTTGGCTCTGACCAATAGACGAATTCTTTGCGAACACTTTGGCGCCTTGGTTCCGCGCAATTGCGTCCCTAATGCATTTAGCACTATAGGAGCGCAGGTCGTGTCGCACAGATTTCGAGATTCGTCTATTGAGTTTGCCATATTCCGACATATCAGCTGAAGATTGCAGTATCATTTCTTTCCGGTCTTCCATTAACTTAATGGTTCCGTCTGAGAGCTTTTGAGGCTTTTTCCGGCGTGGGGTCTTAAAGAACTTAGACCCCACAGCTTGGACAGTTTCCACAAGCCCGCTGCTGATCTCGTCCACAGTTTCGCACTCGGCTAGGCACTGGAAGCGATTTTGGAGTTCGAGTTGAAAGTGTTCCGGGCTCTGGATCTGGGCAGGGCCAGGACGGAGTGTGGACTTCACCAGACGTGACCTCTCGAGCTTGATGTTGATATTCAGTGTGCCTCTAACAATCCGGTGATCGCTACCGGTTTTCACCCTACTGATCACGGAGACATCACTGAATATACGCTTCTTGGTCGTCATGATGAAGTCGATCTCATTTCTGGTTGAACCATCGGGGCTCATCCACGTCCACTTCCTGGTTGGTCGCTTCCGGAAGAAAGAGTTCATCAAAAAGAGTTCCTCCTTCTCCATAAAGTCGACCAACCGTTGGCCCCTTTGGTTCCGCTGTCCATATCCATATTGCCCCACTCTCAACTCATCGCCGTTCCTTGTGCCTACCTTTGCATTGAAGTCCCCCATAACAACGGTGAAGTACGTTTCGGAGGAATGTATGGCTTCAGATATCTCCTCATACAGAGCCTCTACTTCTTCGTCAGGGTGTGTCGAGGTTGGTGCATATACCTGTATGACCTTCAGCGAATACCGATCGGTGATTCTGAGTATAAGGTACGCAACTCTACCTGACACACTATCGACCTTGATAACGTTGTTAACAAGGGACTTGCGGACGAGAAACCCAACACCACCCTGGGATTTTCGTTCTCCTTCCCGGAAGAAGAGCATGTTGCCAGAATCAAGGACTACCATATCCTGCCCCTCTCGTCGGATTTCTGATAGTCCCATGATGTCCCACCGCAATCTGCTCAATTCTTCCTCCAGCTCTACAATCTTTGCATCGGTCCTCAACGTGCGGATGTTGTGTGTTGCCAGGGCCAAGGTTCGTTGGTGGGTGTGTGGGTAGCCGAGCAACTGCCGGTGATTCTTCGCACCCCCTGCTCCTCCGTTACCTGACCAGCTACCCGTTGGGCCAGGGATAAAGGAGCTGCCGGGGACTGGGGGCCGTGGGCAAATATTGTCTGTCATGGGGGGGGGGGGGGGGGGGTTTGCCATAATCCCCACGCTTGGCAGGCGGCTTGGGGATCGCAGCGGGTCACCGTTTAGCTAGAGGACGCTGCGGCCCGTCCTCCGGTGGCTGGTCGTAGTTTTAGGACATACCCTGGTCTTTTCCCATTAGATTGAGCATAATATGGTGATGAAGTTATATGTTGAAACCCCCATTCCTTTGCAAATATCTGAAAGATCTTGCAGGAATTTTGTGGCCCGTTATCACTTATCACTGTTTCAGGTATGCAAAATTAGCTTTCATTACATTAATGATTGAATTTGAAGAAGTATCTCGTAACTTTTCAACTTCAATAAAACTAGCAAAATAATCAATAAGAATTAAATAACTTTTCTTCCCATATTCAAAAATATCTGTCCCCACTTTATTCCAAGGCGTGTCTGGAATAGAAACCGGAATCATTGGCTCTTTACTTGGTTTGTTTGAATTCTCCTGGCACACTTTGCATTTTTTAACAAATTCCTCAACATCTTTTGTTATTCCTGGCCAAAACAAAACTTCACGTGCGCGTCTTTTACAACGATCAATTCCTAAGTGCCCGTCATGAATGAGATTTAACATTATACTTTTAAGCGAATGAGGTATTAATACATGCTTATTTCTAAAAATTACACCGTCTACAGAATATAGTTCACATCTTATTGACCAATAATATCTTAAGTCACCACCGCCACCGCGTGGTAATCAATCTCACAAGAATTATTATTGTGATCACACGCAACATTCTGGGAGACATAACCACCTACCCTCGCAGGGTAGTGGTTCATTACTCTTCGCGAGAGCCTACTAATAATAATAACGCTCAACCTAGAGCTGGACCCAGTGGTCGCGAGCTATAGTGGTGAAATGACCCTCGTCATTTCACCATTATAGCTCGCGGCCTGAACGTGGAGCATTTGCCTCGCAGCGAGGAAATCGCAAACGACACTACTCGCCATCTAACCATAAGGGAAATGCTAAAAAGCAAAGACAATGACTCTCAAACGTTTCATGCCGGTCAGTTAGCACGATATTACGAAAAGTGGAAAGAAATGGGTGCGCCAACAGCAATCCTAAGATTATTAAGAGGGTATCGCATACCATTTGCTCAAGTGCCACCTCTGATTACTCCCGATGTTCAAAAAACCCAAAAACAGAGTTCAAGGCAGATGTCTGCAGTCATAGACAAATTAAAAAATCAGGGTGTATTGGAAGTAGTGACACCGTCTCCAAGCTTTGTCTCGCCAATGTTCTTGGTCCCCAAAAACGATGGGACGTCAAGACCAATCTTCAACTTAAGGAAGTTGAACGAATATGTGCTAACCGGCCGTTTTCGCTTGATAAATATGAACAAAACACCGGACTTTCTACAGCCCGGAGACTGGTTATGCAAAGTAGACCTCTCTCAGTATATTTTCACCTAGCTGTTGCCAAGTCCCACAGATGCTTTCTAAGGCTTGTTCACGAGGGGGAACTGCTCGAAATCACTTGCCTACCATTTGGCCTATGCACGGCACCAAAAATCTTTGCTACATTAACAAATTGGGTAGCGCAATACATGCGAGACAGATCGGTAAGGATTCTGGTGTATTTGGACGATTTTCTGATAGAAAATCAAAATGCCTCTGTTTTGCAAACCCAAGTGAAAATGGTAATAGATGTCCTTCAAGCTCTAGGATGGTGCATAAATACAGAAAAATCTATTGTAATCCCACAAAAGAGAACATACCTGGGTGTACTTTGGGATCCATGGGCCAATCGAATGTCATTGCCGATAGAAAAATCCGTCACAATCAAAGCAAAGTGCCTTTAGTCGCTAGAGAAGCAATCAGCAAACCTGAAAGACTTGCAAAAACTAGTGGGTTTATTAAATTTTGCCAACTTTGTTATACCACGGGGCAGACTAAGCCATCGCCGAACCCTACGCTTTATGAATTCTTTGCCAAAGCAATCCACAAAAGCATATTCCCTACCCACCGAGGTCAAGGAAGAATTAATATGGTGGACACACAATTGTTAACAACGGATGCCTCAGAACTCGCGTGGGGAGCACGACTCAACAATCTTTTACTGGCGGGTACGTGGACAAAAGACGAGCAATTGTTGCATTCGAACCAAAAAGAGATGTTAGCAATACTGAAAGTACTCCAAACACATGCCAGCTTAATGAAAGACAGTTTAGTACTGATTCAATGCGACAACCAGACAGCAGTATCATACTTACGCAAAGAAGGAGGCATAAAATCCCTTGCTTGTCTGAATGTAACATGCAAAATATTACAAATTCTAGATCAACATCAAATTCAATTTCGTATACACCATATTCCGGGAATTTTCAACGGTCACGCCGATCATCTTTCGAGATTCCGGCAAGCTCCCGAATGGCACCTGCTACCCAGCTGCGTAGAAAAAGTATTTGCCAAATGGGGGACTCCAGTGATAGACCTCTTTGCGTCAAAATGAGCGCATGTTCTATCAAACTATGGAACCCTGGAAATAACGGATCAGGAAGCATTGGTACACGACGCGTTCAGCGTTCATTGGACTTACCCTCTGGCGTGGATATTCCCACCACCATTCCTAATCCCCAAAATATTGGCACACTTGAATCAAGCTTCAGGGACATACCTGCTGGTGGTACCCAGATGGAAAAAGGTATTTTGGAGAGCCGATCTAAGAGCCCGAGCTCTGGCACCACCGTTCACGTTATACAACCTGAAACAACATCTGATAGACGTGTCCACGGGCCTTCCACGAGGCAGGGTGGAAGACATAACAAAGGACTTATCCGGATGGGATATCAACCAGTTATCACTTTTAAAATCCTCTTGGCGACCTTCCACACTTAAAACTTATGAAGTGGCTTGGAATCGATGGGTATCTTGGTGTAAAATCAACAAAGTAAATCCAGTTAATCCATCTCCGTCAGATCTAGCCATGTTTCTAGCGGACCTACATCTCAAATTTCATTTATCTTTTAATACCATCCAATTACATAAATCTGTTGTTTCTATACTTAGTAATGCAGAATACTCAAATCAGCTAAGTTAACATACACTTGTTAAGCACATTATGAAGTCCATAGCATAAAAAAACCCTACAAGACTACTATTTGGGATATAAATGGGCTTTGTTGCTTTTTATCTAACTATTCCTTTGATAATTCTAACATTTTTAAAACTGTACGACATACAGCAATATTATTACTGTTATGTTCTGGCAGGCAAATCCATGACCTAACGTTATTAAATATCGATTCCAAACATTGTGTTGGATCTGATGGTTCAATTGTTTTATGGCCAATATTTGGATCTAAAACGGACAGGTATGATAAACGTCAGTCCGGTAGGAAATTGCTCACAAATCAGGAAAATGTTAACTTAAACCCAGTCTTTTGGATAAATAAAACAATTTCTTTGCTGGATAAGAGACGTCAACTAGCAAAATCAAATAGTTTATTTATGACCTTACGAGGAGTAGCTAAGCCAGCTTCTCGCACTGTAATTGCTAATTGGGTCAAAACAATACTCAAAGAGGCAGATATTGTAGCCACACCCGGTAGTGTGCGTTCAGCGGTAGCTTCGCGTAACTGGGTGGATAACTTTCCCTTAGAGGAGATACTGGCCCGTGGAAATTAGAAATCTGCACACACTTTCAAGCGTTTTTACCGTCGTGAGGTTTTAACTGATTGTGTAAATGAAACTTCATCTTTATCAGTAACTAATTTATTTAATCCAATTGATTAATATAAATCAAAAATAGAGTCCACTGTAATGGAATACATATATATTATTTTTTAATATGATACCTTTGCATTTTTATTTCCCTCTTCACATTGGCGTTAAATGCCATCACCAGGCGATAACAAACACGTCTCATAATAAGCTTCGAATTACGGTCAATTGGTTTAATAGCAGCGTTTTACCTGAAATAAAACGCATATTAAACTACTTACCTAATTCGAAGCTTACTTTTTATATCTGCCTGGCGAAAATCGACACAATGATTCAAAATGGCGAGCGCGCTCAAAACGAGCGCTTCTCCCCTACTCCCTGGTGATGGCGGGAGGCGGTTCACCGGAAGTGAACCAAAAAGAGTAGGTCAACTAAGAACAAAGTCGACGGAAACGGAAGTGCCTCTCTCACAATAAGCTTCGAATTAGGTAAGTAGTTTAATATGCGTTTTATTTCAGGTAAAACGCTGCTATTAATATCTACCTTTGACTATAAATACATGTGTACAATCAAAGATACCTTACTTACTGCTGGTAGAATTTTGAACAAATTGTGCCGCTTGTGATTTGGCCGGAGTATTAAGCTAAAGTATCATTTGAGTGTTGTATTAGGATTTACTGTGTACAATATTTATGACTTTTTTTATAAAAAGCATTTACCTAAGTTATGCTGTTTTGTTTTTCAGATATATTGCTAAAAGACTATACCTATTGTCGCAAACCAGCTGATCAGTCACCACAAACTAAAGGTATTTATATTATTATTATACTCTTTATTTAATCTGTACAATCTTAAGAAAAAATTTTACAATATTTCATAAAAAATAAAAAAAACATATTTACAGTATAAAATATTCTAAAAAACTTAACCTAGGCTGCCACCGGCAGTGGGGATAGACCAAAGCTATCGGTGGGTAGGGCTGCAGAATGAGGAACCTCCTGACAATACGTGCCTTGTCACGGAGTACTGCCTTTTGTATCTGACCCTTAACCAAACCTTTCAGCGAGAGGCTCTTAGTAGGTATGGGCGTTATTTAACGTAATCAGTTTCAGTAACAGGTTATGCAGCCTGTAACGGAATCACTAGTTTCGGCTTGAACAACGAACCGGTGATTTTTCGTAACCAGTTCCATAGAGCAACGACGTTATGCGCAGAGCGCGAGTAACGCCGACTGGTGACGAATGTCGCCGACACAAAAAACGTAATGTAAAAAGAACAAAAAACGTAATTTAAAAATGTGTAAAAGACACTATGTGATGTGTAAAAAGAACTATTAATTTTTTTATATAATCAAAAGGTGTGAATAGACAGAAACGATACAAATTTTAATAACTTTTAAATCCTGTATGTGAAAATGTGTAAATAACTAAAATATTGTATTAATTTCAAGTCATTGTATATAATGAACTATTAAATACGCCTGCATTACATTATTTATCCTTCCATAGTTAATGCAGTTAGTCCTAAGCTAAGCCTGGTTAAAGTATAAAGGAAAGTTCATTAGATCAATGCTTACTTACTTCTACAATAATTTAAAAAAAACTTTTAAACGTTTAAATTGTCACTAAGTCCTGATAACTAAATAACGGTAGCTAGCTACATCATACTCATGCATAAGTGATAGGTCGGTTACCGTCGGTTGGTGTCCCTAGTCAGGCTGTTATGATAATAAGCTCATTGTCAAAGCACTTGTAAAAATAACTGTTTCGAAAAATCACTCGTTTCAAAACAGGTGACGATATCGGAATAACTGGTTACGTTTCATTTCTATAAAATCACGTAACGACTCATATCTAGCTCTTAGCTATAAGACCGTTTGCCGAAACGACTATCGGTACAAAAGATTGAATCCACATCCCAAATATTATTATTAGTTCACTTGCATGTCATGTTGTAATAAGTTTTTTATTTGCAGATACAAGGAGACAACCGCAAGGTTTTACCTAATATAAAATAATTCAGAAAAAAAAACTATAGGAGTGAAATATACAGGTTAAGAAATCGCAGCAAGAACAAGATTAGCTAGTGCCATTAAAATGTCTGATAATAAAGCTTTACAGAAAGTTACAGGAAAAATGAGTTTACCAGCAAAACTCTTCACAGAAATTCAACATAGTGAAGCAATGAAAAAAGCAAAGGGTCGTGTCGCTTCACAAATGAAGAAAAAATTTTGTCACTCTCATTCTTTAATATGATCATCTTTCGATATGTTTCACATTGCCTTCTGCAAAATCTTTAAAAAACCTTCTAGAAAAAATTTAAATATTACCTACTGGAATACATAAAAAAAGTAATTTTTGTAAAATTAAAGCACACTTCTGAGCAAATCAACAAAGATGAATGTTTTAAATCGAATTTTGTGCGGAGAATTAAAATATGATGGGGATGATTATTCTAAAATGTAAACTAAATTGTATTATGCGAAACATAAACCTATTAAGAATACAAAATTAATTGTCGTTTTATTTTAACTAAGTTCCCAAACTGGCTGTTGCATGCAAAACCTTGTAAATCAGGCTGGTTTGATTTCATAAATATAATGCTGAGTGAATTTCACTTGCATTAAATTTATGAAATCATATCAGCCTGATTTACAAGGTTTTGCATGCTTTAAAATTCAAATTTAGCTCACTATATCTATAGGTATGTATATTGGTCAAAAGTTGTGGAATAACACCACCAGAGGGAGCCAGGTTCAAACATGTTGGCAAAAAAAATCCTAGAGATGGCGATCTATTTCCGACAGTATTACCTTTATCTATGGTTCTGTCTGAGGTTTCCTCCATCATTGAGCGATTGAGCGTAATCACCAGTGCTTCCACAATGAGGGGAACTTCCCCTTTTGAGGGGAAATTAGGCTCCAGAGAGGGAAAGAGATGAATAGAGCAAATCGAAGGGAAATCATGTTTGCGGAATGGAGACCCGGAGTTTTATGCTTAAGTTGTACACTTTTTTAATTTTTTACTCATTTGATGTAGGTACCTTTTTAGCCTCAAATGTGTCATGTCTAACGGGGACCAGCTGACGTACCTTTTGATCTCACCAAAAATCATTAGAATTTTTTTATTTTAACTGCCGCCAAAAATGATAATTATGAACACTGCATGTTACGGAACGTAACACAATCATGCAGTATATTTCAAGGGGGCATTAGGCGGTAAAAACGGAAAAATTGGCTGTTTTCTATGTTATTCAAAATATATTAGATATTTCGCACTGAAACTTTCAATGTGTATTACAGAGCGTATGTGTGAGGGGATGAACGAAGTGAAAACGCGATTGGAATCATTTGGATGGAAAAAAAACCTCTATAACGAGAAACGGCACTTTCCATAGAAAAAATGCTTAACATGTATATAATAGAATTTGGTAATAAAGTAAAGCTAATATTATTTGCTACCTAAACCAAGTTTTGTCTTATTTTTATCGAATCGCGGATAAGATTTTTTTAATTATTAATATTTTTTAATATGGAAACAATGAGTCTTCAAAAACAGACATGTTACTTCAAAAATGTCTAACATGGCTGGTTAAACCATAATTCTTTTGCTTTTAAAAAGAGAAATGTCAACAATGCCGTCACGTCATTTTTGATTTGACAGCTAGCCGCTTTAGGCTGGCCTCACACAGCCGGAATCGCTTTCTGAATTAAGAATCTGAATTCAGATTCTGAATTCAGAAAGGCCGGAATACCATACAATATCAGTATGCTCCACACACATGCTGATTTTTTCAGAATCTGAATTTCTCAGATCGATCTGGAAGAATGAGCTGACGAGCGTCCGGAATTCCGTGTCTGAATATTTAAGATTCTGAATTCAGAACGCGCGTATTCCCATACATTTTATATAGAGCGGCACACACATGCTGGAATTCAGATTCTGAATTATTTCAGTGTTGCCATTTTTAGTAGTATCCTACTTTTTTAGCATTTTTAAAAGTAAATTTTAGATATTTAGTTTGTATGTTATCTTATTGATACCTTGCTTTAATAGTGTTTAATTTTCGATGTACTTCAGTTCTTAAAAATTATAAAGGTAAATATAGCAGTTTTGGTGCATTTTTATAAATAACGCTTAGCAGTTTTAGCACGATTTACCATAAATTTATATTTTTATATTTTATTCTTATAAAATTTGATAGCCATATAAGCTTCTATTGAAACTTGTTAATATAGTTGAACTATATAATGAATAAATATACATAAACATAGAAAAACACCCAGACCCGAAATCAATTAAGAAAATCAGTTTTCCCTAAATTGACTCGCCGACCGGGAATTGAACCCGGGACCTCAGAGATGGCGCGACGCCAGACCCGGCGCGCTAACCACTTGACCACGGAGGACGTCAATTGGTAGCAAAGACATTAAACTATTACTAATAGACAGGACATAGCGATCAAAACTTTAATCCACAACTTATTACCAAGTGGTAACAAGTCGCTTAGTATGATGTTATGCGCCCTCTAGTGCAGTCGTGTTTGTGCGTGAACAAATTTGACTTAAACAATAGAAAATATACCAAATTGCGTATTGCGATACTGCAAATCCCGATATGGAAAAAAGGCTGAATGTGATTACAGCTTATTTTCGTAAATATATTGTATATTTACCCAATAATCAGACTATAATCATAATTTCTAATAAATTATTCTAGAACATTTACCATTGCCCTATGCTGACCTCTAGTGGTGAAAAGCAAAAGTATCTACTTTTAGGATGTCACCACACTTGTCGAAGCGGAAGTAGATGATTTAGTGGTGTTCAAGTGATGTCGTTTTACTTATCGAATAATGTTATAAGTAGATAATATTTTAATATCGTAAGTTTAAGTTTTATATAAGTAGTAATATTCTGACTCAATGATCATTGCGTCCCTAACGCAATGTTATGCAGTGTAACAGTATCGTGCGATGATCGTTTAATAAATTAGAATATTACTACTTATTTTAAACTCTTCGATCAACAATACCAACTAGATATCAGGTCGGCGCGCGGCGCGGCTCGTTAAATAACAGCACACTTAACAAGTGAGCTCTTATTTTGTTACTTTGCTTGAAAAGCGGCCAATGTAAACACGTTCACAATGCCGTGTATTTAAAAGTTGCATAAATAATGCCCGAAAAAGCAATTAAGATCGACAAAAATAATTTTATAGGTACAGTCACGAGCAACAATATGTAAACTTTGACTCTTATTCCATTGTTTTAAGAGTTACAATTGTTTACATATTTTTGCTTGTGTTTGTACTTGCGATTGCGAGTTGTCATTAACACGCAATGTGGTCTATAATATCTATGTAAACTTAGGTATTTTAAAATGAATCACTATATGGATCAACTCGTGTTAATCTGTTAAAGTCAGCCATTTTACCTTATCATTCCTATGAATTGATTCGTTAATCCAATCACACAACCATGTTACATTTGTTTTGAAGTTGACTTGATTTTGGTATACGGGAGTGTATAATAATCCTTACTTATGATGAGTGATCGCGGGGGTGGGTTTACTTCAAAAAAGAGTGTTGTCAGTATGCTGTTCGTAGGTACTAGCTAGGTGCTTATGTTATTTCATTCATTCATTCTTTGTTTATAATTAGTTAAGTATGTTGAATTTTTAATAACTTTACACTTTATTACTTAGTAAATAATCATTTGAAACACCCGAATTTTCATTTCCTTCCCTAATTGTCACTTGCTTGTTCCAATGTTGTATATTATACCGATTTTGGTTAATCTTCATCAAACTTATCGATAGGTACGTCGAATTTTTAACGGAACATCCCTACTGCAGGGCGACACCTACCGTGGGGTAGGTGAAACTTATTCTAATTGTTCATAGTATACTTCTTATTATTCTTGATATAAGGTTTTGCTTTTCAACGTTAGATGGCGTAACTTGAGCACCAGCTCAAAGTTTTTGTATGAAATAGTGACCAATAGCCGCTCTATTACTATTTAAATCTCTTTGATTGGTAGGAACAGTGAAAAAAAAATAGCAACCCTGGTTGAAACAGCAAGCGGTTAACGCCTCGGAGACGTTTGCATATGCCGGGAGTCACAAGACTACTGATCAATCTGAATTTTTAAGAATGTGTGAGTCAAGGTGCCGGAATTCAGAATCTTAAATTCAGATTCTTAATTCAGCAAGCCATTCCGGCTGTGTGAGACCAGCCTAAAACTGTCATTGGTTGACAGATATTGCGAAATAGATATTTAATTACAGATTAAAAAATTAAAAAAATATACAACCCAAGCATAAAACGCCGGGTCACCTTTCATATAAATGCACATTACGACCGTGTTTTACAATAATAAATCATATAAAATCATAAATACATAGGAATTAACCTTTTCGATTTCTTGACTGATTTGGAATGTTAAAAAAAACGGTTTTATTTACTTTTTAATAAAAATGTGAATGGCGCTTACGAATTGAGGCTTGGAATTTACAAATGAGCTAAGTGCCAAAACACAATTATTGAGAAATAAATAAAAATGAATTTGTTTTTTTGTCATAATTTTATAGCGGCATTCTATTATCAAAAACTAAATTAAACAGGTACTGTTTTATACTATACTCATTAATCACATTACTTTTGAACATATTTTTATTAAAAAAAAACCTTATTTTTAAAATCAATTAAGAAATGGATCAAAATGCAAAATATTTACCTTTCATTGGGGCTAAGTTTAATAACTAGAAGAAATAGCTAAATGGCAAGTGTCACATAAACAACAAAAAACAGCTGTCTCGGCGAGTGCTACGTTCGTCAAGGTCGACCGGTCTAGGTCGGTCATTGCCCCCGCTGTGCTACCGCGCTCGCTTCCCCTGCGCTTGCGCCCATCCTACTGTCCTCGTCGCACGCAAGTTCATACCGCGTGCGTGCGTGTGTGTGGCCGTGTACTCATCTGCTAACGATCACAGAACACATAACCGATAAGAGAAGATAAGCGCACAACAACGTAAACAAGTGAGTTATTTTATGCATTTGGGAGAATAATCTCGCTACCTGCCATTGCTATTTATTAATTGCAGCCGATATGAATAATTGCTTGGGATGCAAGAAGATAATTAACAAAACTGAGGGCCTAGTCAATTGGCAAACAAATGAAACGCTACGAAATCTTCGCTACGATAAAACGAATGTATGGGATTGACATAAGCAAAAGTTACCTACGACGTAAAATTTACGCTAAAATAGACCTAATTGACAGTTTGACAAGCCAAGAATCGCTAATCTAGCGATCACTCAAACATTGAAGATAAAAATTCACACAATGCTTCCTTTCTTCTGGATCCGGGCAATAAATCTGCCCTGGATAAACTAAATAAGATCCAGTCTAAGTGTCTACGCATTATATTGGGAGCTATGAAGTCCTCTCCCATCAATGCTCTCCAGGTCGAATGCGTTGACCCTCCTCTCTACCTTCGTAGGCAATACCTTAGTGACAGATTTTATCCAAAAGTTGCTCAAAATTCAACTCATCCTCTTTTAGCTCGACTAGATCTTCTCTGCTCATTAAGTAACCCCTCCGACCCTTCCCATAAAATACCTTGCATTCTCCTTAGTCATCAAAAATTCAATCGCCTCCCCGCTCCTATTGAAAAAATTCCTCTCAACCCTCTTTTCTCTAACAGCTTTGAATCTTTAATTTTTCAACCCCCTATTATTCTTAATTTTGGTGTATCTAAAGATGCTATAAGCGCTCCCCAAGAATTCCGCAGTATCTGGTCCGAGCGCTGGCAAGGCTGGTTCCCGATTTACACAGACGCGTCCAAGCTGTCTGAGGGTGGCTGTGTTGGTGCGGCGGTCTGGATACCTGCGTACAAAATTAGCTTAACTTTCAAATGCCCACCGGTAACATCAGTTTTTACAGGCGAATCGGTTGCTCTTTTGGAAGCGATTCGCTTTGCCAGGTCTCATTCTATAAATAATTGCATAATTTTCTCCGATTCTCTAAGCTGCCTTCAAACTATTTTGGCCATTCCTTTTAAATCAAAAACAAAGTTCCCTATTATACTTATGATCAGAGAGGCTCTTTTTGAATGTAAGAAAAATGATATTAACATTGTTCTTGCCTGGATTCCCAGTCATTCGGGAATTCCTGGTAATGAGACTGCCGACTCGTGGGCGAAAGTTGCGGTTTCAACTGGCTCTCTGGAACACTTTAAATTGTACTCCCATGACGCCGCATCCCTTTCTAACTTTCATCTGTTTAAATCATGGCATGTGCATTGGAACCAGACTAAAAGATCCATTGGTAAATATTACGCGGACATACAACAAACCATCCCGCCCCGACCATGGTTCTTCAAACACAAACGTCTCTCCAAAAAAGTTGTGTCTATCATCTGCAGAATTCGTATAGGTCATGCTTGCACTCCTGTACATTTAATGAAGTTGCATATTAGGGATAGCTCCATCTGCGAGTGTGGTCTCGATGAAGGTAACACCAACCATCTTTTCTTTAATTGTCCGAATATGGGCTCTTCCCTCTTTGATTTCCTTCCTAAAAGCGTTCCTCGCCCTTGTAATATTAAATATATTCTAAATTCCTTATCTCCCCCAATCTTAAAGTCTCTTAATAAATTTATTACATCCACAAATATTAAAATCTAATATATAAAATATTCCCTCATAACATTTCCCCTACCCCCTCCTATTTCCTCTACAAGCTTGTTTGTATAGTTGTATATAATACTATTTTGTTGTGATGTCCTATTTGTGTTGTCTTGTTTTGTTTTAGGTGGTTATGTTCTAACGTAGCTATTTTTTCTTCTATCCATTGACGTTCGTGTAAATGCTGCACACGTGACTTTGGCGGAACAGCGAGCCCTCGTAGGCAAGCTTAAGTTCGCTCGCCAAAAATAAAAGAAGAAGAAGAAGAAGTAAAAATTCACACAAAATGGCGATTGTTTGATCAGCTGATGAAGGAATAGTTGTGTTGTGTTGAAAGTTTTGTTTAAAATGCTCTTTTTAGGGCTATTGTGGACTGCGATAATCAAGTGCTCAGGCGCTAAGGAAGAAATGTTTCCCTACGTTACTTGGAGCAAAGTAACGAAATCGAGTTTGTTGTACTTGTGAATAGTTCTCAGAGTTCTCGTTTACGAACTTTCAAATATTTAGCTAAGGTCTGCCGGGAATTGCGTGCTGATAAAGTTGTTGCGATGTGAGTGACCAAATAAATGTGTGTCATGCAACATTTTCCGCAACGAAGAGCAAGTCGCTGCATAACAATTTGTAGGGGCTCTCAAACCATACAAACATTTGGGCCAAATAAATCCACCTAAGTACCTTTAATCATGACAAGAAAGGTCAAGATTAAGACAACAGTAAGGGACTTTTTGTATAAATATTAAATGTAACCTATCCATAATGTCCATTTATCAATTTATAACTTAGATTGCCTATTTGTTTTACAGGTTCCAATGAAGATTTAATTTGCCAGGTAGCTTAGAGTATTAAACCAAGGCTCTAAGTGTAGTAAGGTGTACCTATTGACTATACCCTATAAATCTTATACAGACAAGCATCTTTCTTAATAGGAAAAGATATCAGTCCTTACGTTCAAACGGTAAGTTTTAATAAATAAATTATTACTTACATAATAAAGGTAAGTATTATGCCTATTATTATATTGGGATTTACCAGGAAATGTCAGTTTTGTTAAAATTGCTAGAATAAAGAGTATTGACATAAAGATAAAACTATTTTATGTGGTTTTGCAGATTTGAGACGACGATTCAAAAATCTTAAATGTTACCTCATAATTTGGAGGATGGACTTCCTCAGAATGGTGAACAAACATGGTTATTTGGTAAAAAACAATATCAAGCAATTTTGTACAATACATAGGTACTTACCTACTAACTTTTTATCTATGACAATTTTCTATAAGTAAGTATATTGTTCTAATTTCTTAGGAGATTCTGGATACCTTCAAAAAGCATGGTTAATGATAATAACAACAATATTTAATGCTGCATCAGACTCACAAGAAAGGAGGGGTGTGGACCACATGTCATATCCAACAATGAAACTGCATTGAACATGGCTTTGGCATCGTTGAATTTAGTTATTTATATGATTTTTTTTGTGGAGCTCTAATGTTGTCATCGTTTTTATTCTACAAAAAGGAGCAGTCTGTGCCATAAATATAGTTAACTTAGTTCTAAGTTTATTGTGCTTTATTTAAAAAGATTTACTTATGTACAAAAAAACAATACCTTCGTTGACAACATTTTTATTTTAAGAAAAGGAACAGTGTGCCATAAATATATTTAACCCATAAAATAGTGATTTGGTTTATATGATGGGGAAAAATTAAGTATAAAGTTAATTTAGTTCTAAGTTTATTGTACTTTATTAAAAAGATTTACTTAGGTAGGTACTACTAAAAAACAGTACCTTCATAAACACACAATTGGCATTTATTTTTATACACATATAGTTTTAATGTCAATAAGAGAAAGTGAAGCCTCATATTTAATAAACTTTGACTTTGAGAGAGTTAGGTAAGGAAATAAGAATATATTAAGAAATACAACATTAATGTTATTTTTTACTTGATATTTAATTTTACTTGCAGTAGGTACCTATAGAAAATGTTTAAGTACTTACCTACTTATATCAATTTCTACTAGTCATAACATTAAGCTATTGAAGTTGTACTTGATTCATTATCAACATACAAAGGTAATTATATGTATAAACTTGCATTATTATTATCCGATTATTAAATCTGGTGGGTTCTATTGTGTTTGTTATAATATTGTTTTTTCTTTAAATAGGTGGCTTAACATAAGGTGGCTTGTTATACATATAATACAAATTAAGTTCCATATCTAGCATACTCTGTAATAGTTTAGTTATTATCAATTTGGCGATTGTGAAGTAATCGATTGTAATTGTTGCTTGAGTTTGTAATGTTACTATCACATTTTTATTTGTGTGAATCTGTAAATGGTTTGCTGTTTCACATTTTCAGTGTTATACTTTTTATAGAACTGTCGATTCACTTGTGAATATAAAATAAATAAATAAAATTAATTGTTTTTAAATTATTTTTGGTAAATATATACTACCTACCTACTAACTTTTTATGTAAGTATGACAATTTTCTATAAGTAAGTATATTGTTCCAATTTCTTAGGAGATTCTGGATACCTTCAAAAAGCATGGTTAATCATAATAACACCAATATTTAATGCTGCATCAGGCTCACAATAAAGAAGGGATGTGTACCACATGTCGTATCCAACAATGAAACTGCATTAAACATGGCTTAAAGTTGTACTTGATTCATTATCAACATACTAGGGTAATTATATAAAATTAATTGTTTTAAAATTATTTTTGGTAAACATATAAATAATCCTATGTTTTATTTCGAAACATTATCAACCAACTCATAATGAATGGCAGTGAAATAAATAATGTAAAATAAATAAATATTTTAACTTGTCGCGTAGAGACCACGATCATGTCATTGTGTCTGTGAAGGCGTATATTTAATAAATGATTTGACTTTTAATTTCAATTATTTTCGGTACCTACCGCTATAAATAAGTAACAATGAAACAATCCTATATTAAGGCGATGTTGTCTTCATCGTCATCCTATGAACGTCCTGAACGTTCCCACATGAACGACAGCACTAGAAAGACTGGGCTATAACAGGCTTAAGCCCTGAGCCAATACAACCGCAGTGTGCTTTACGTGCCTTCCGAAGCACGGAGGAGCTCGAGACGCTTTTTATTTGGTTACCCATCCTTTAGCTCGGTAATGTGAAAGTTGCGTAACTAACTGGCAAGATCACAAACCGGTCCGGTGCGGGCGGGGACTTTTTGCATTAGTTAAACCTCTAGCATTACCTTTCAAGTAACAGTAAGTACATTGCTTCGCTAGTTTGCATATTTTAAAATTAGTTTTAATTTAACTAGCAAAACCATGTACTTGGAATGTTTTTTATTTTATTTTATTTAGGACAATAATCAATTAGAAAAGTAATGTGATAGGTGTTGTAGTTAGACAACTAAACCCGAAAGCCTTAGCCGCTACGCCATAGAGTTACTTTAGGCGATGTACTCATACAAGATGCAAACGTTTTAATCACTACCTAGTGGGTACTCGCATCTAAGATCAAACTGTTTAAATGTTCGCGCGGTTTGTAACATTTAGTGTTATCACTTATTTCATTACAGACGGACGTCAAGTTGTTAATATTTGAGAAATTCTTGGCAGCAAGCGTTTGCTTGTGGTCTTCAGTCTTAATTTATTTATATTATAAGCTGAAAAAAGGGGTTTGGTCTCATATCAATATCATATTATGGTGGGTAAGTCACTCGTCATCATTATAAGTACTTATTTACAAACGTGCTTGCCTGGCAAACTTCCGGCGAAAAAAGCTATTGATTCATTTTTCAAATTGTCTCAAGGAGTCTACCCGAATTTCTTAGTAAAGTGACATTCAATTCACTAAAACTCAAAAGGATCGGTGTGGTTACTACCTATTTATTAATCTTACATAAGCGTTACATTATCATCAAATAAAAAAATACTAAGACAAGCCTGTATGTTCTATATCCCTTAGCTTATCGATATCGATGTAGCCTAGCGAATTTGATGAGCGATTTTGAAGCTGTCACCGGTCGAGCGTTTGCCAGTTGACTAGGCCCTCTGATCTGCTAAGATATGTTGCTTGTAAAGGCTCATACCATTATCTCTGCTTAAATATTACTGCTTCGCATTTTAAGGCTAACATTAAAGAGCTTAATCGTTCGTGGCGCTGCGACTTATGCGCAAATATTACTCGTCGTACTAGAAACGACGATACTCCCGCCGGGTCTCCGGCTGCATGATGCAACAAAAGCCATGCCCCCTGCCCCTGCTAACCATCAGGTCAACATGTCCTGATATGAATCATTAATTAGTAATAATTCATCTTTATGCGTCGAGTCTATTAATGCACAAGAACATAACATTGAAAATGAAACAACTATCACTATGATTCAGTTTAGTCAACTGATTGATACTAAGTTGGAAAGTATTAGAGCAACACTCTCATTGGAAATACAGGACAGAATAAGGTCAGAGGTAAAGTCATTGTCTGTTACCCTGAAACAAGACTTTACGGTGACAACAGATTTTTTGAGCTGCGAACAGACCGACATTAAGCATAATCTAGCACAGGCTATAGCTAAAGTAGCTGAGCTTGAGGCGGTTAACGCCAAGCTTCAGTCAGATCTTGGTGATGGGTGTTCATGGCTGTCTTTTACGCTGGCTAATGTCTTACATCTCTTACAGGAGCCAGTTGGTCGCTCTTAAGGGCTATCTTTCTCAGTCGGTATCTATCGTGTCTGGCGTCCCGCAAGGGTCGCATTTGGGGCCTTTAATGTTTATTATTTATATAAACGACTTAATCCCTAAGCTAAAGAACTTATCTTTATTATACGCAGATGACCTAAAAGTTTTTGTCAGATAAATACGGTTAGAGACTGTATAAATTTGCAAAGGGACATTGATGTTATCTTGAGCTGGTGTAGGGTTAACGATATGTCTCTCAGCATTGAAAAATGCTCTATTATATAATTTACTCGCAAAAGGAGCCCCATTGTTTTTGACTATGCTATTGGTGGTATAAAACTTAAAAGGCAAACAGTGTTGCGTGACCTGGGTGTGTTCTTTGACACTAAGCTAAGTTTTAATCACCATTGCGAGGCACTGTCGAGAAAATGTAATAAGCTCTCAGGCTTCATTTGTCGTGCATCCAGAGAGTTCAAATCTAAGAGGAGCCTACTTATACTCTTTAAATCGCTGATCCTGAGCCAGCTGGATTACGCTTCTGTTGTTTGGTCTCCACAATACAATGCGTACGTCAACATGCTCGAATCGACTCAAAGACGCCTACTCAGAATCTTGACGTTAAGATTAGGCCGCAGAAGAGAACTGACGACGTATGAGGAGCGCTTGTCTTACTTCAACGTGAAAAGCCTAGAAGTCCGACGCAAACTGCATGACCTCACCTTTCTGCACAGGATCTTGAGTGGCTCATTGACAACTACTCTTTTATCCGAAATAAATTTTAAACTTCCAAGCAAATGTTGTTTGTCATATAAACGTCTCCTTCCATAACCCTATCTTTAGAATGTGTCGTGAATTTAACGCGCTGCAGAGTCAGTTAATGTGTATGCCTGACATCTACGGTTCATCGCTCGCTAAATGGAGTGTATTCTTTATTCAATTATTAAATGATTATGTTTGAATGGTACTAACTTAAATTTTATTATTAAATTAAATTTTATTATTGTTATTTTATTTATTCATTATACATAATTTTATAAATTTTGTCTTCCTATAGGTATTCAATTTTGTGTGATTTTATTTTATTTTAATTTTTGCTTTTTTTTTTAAATTAATATTTTAGCCTTTATGTTATGTTCTATTGAATTCCATTTGCTAATCAACATTATTTATAAGATTGTGATTCTAATTAATTGTCTATTTTAATGATTTTTTTTCTTTTTTTGTTTGTTATTAATTGTCATAATTTAATTAATTATTATGGCTTGCTTTACATGTTGTCTGCACATGCCCGTGGAGTTACAGCATACCAATGTTACTGTGTCCTTGTTTGTTTTATTGTATTTTCCGTTGTAACTCTGTTATGTGTGGCTAATAAATAAATAAAATAAAAAAAAATAGAAGGTGACCTTTTTGCCGGAATAACTTTTCTTTTCCTGTTAACATAACTCTTTCCTCGTACCTACCTCCAAAGATTTTCATAAGTAGTTTTTTTTTCCTTAAATCCCTCGATCAACAATACAACTAGATGTCAGGTCGGCGCTAAAAATGTGTCTCCGTAAATAAACGCGCTTTTGAGAAGTGAGCGTTTATTTTCTCGCAAGGCAATAACAGGAAAAAGTACTTTATTTGTTGCTAGTTAAAGTTGATTTCACCACTAAATGTTATTAACGTCTTTTCATTTTTAAGTGACAGGAGTAATTTATTGCTTTGAAAAAGTATTTATTCACGTGGACAGAATTTACCTTTGATTTGGACGTGACGCGTTATCTAGTTGGTATGGTTGATCGAAGCTTAAATCACTCGTTTTCAAAGTACTTTCTAATATTTTTATCAGACTCCTAACATTTGAAATGACAGCATAAACGACGACAGCTAATCGATGCCCGAAACTGACATTTACTACGATCGGAAACACACACGTCCCTTTTGTAAAGAAAAAAAGTTTGGCACTGCCATCTATGAAAAAATTTCAAAATAAGAATATTTTTTTGTAGGCGCTTTGCACTTTTGCTAAGGAATGGCTGGCCAACATAGCACCTTTGAAATTTGCCTTTTTTGGCAGTAATTTAATAACAGAATAAGTTTTGAGGGAAAAAATTCCTGAAAAGGGGAAATCTCAGTTGTGGCGTGGGGAAAGGAAATCATGAAAGTGGAATAGAGTAACCTAATGCCGGCACTTCACTTGGCGTATCGTGTTCGTGTGGCGATATCGTTGTGTTTGTCCAAATAATCTGGCACATCACTTGGCGTCAAACAAGCTATCCACACATGGCCTATACGGGCAAACAACGCAAATTTTCAAAATATTTGCTTGTTCACAAACAAATTGAATGCAACAGTGATGGACGTGTCAGTGGCAGCAGATTATTATATTTATCTGAATACGGCTTGCCAACACCTGTTTTTTTATTGAGCAGGGTTCTCCTAAGTTATTTTGAATATCGATCAATGCAACGTGTTCGGTTTTTGTTTTTATGAGAGGCATTTTTGAGGTTCCAAATACTAGGATGCATTTGGTATAATTCCAAAAATCGCAATACGGTTTCGTTAGTCCAATCCATTTTACTCAAAGAGATTAAAATAGTAGTTTAATGTCTTTGATTTTACTATGTTTACGTATAAAAAACTGAACACGTCTGAACAGGACAGCCGCACGCGCGCTTCTGAACAGAACCAAGTGTGGACGGCCGACGCAAATATTTGCCGTATTTGATTCCTTTGATGTGTGATCAAAAACCGACAAGTGGACGGAAACGCATATTCGCTATTTGCGTTGTTTGCCTTATTCGTGCAAATAAAGCAAATATATTCAAATAGGCCGTCTACACATTGCCGTGTTCGGACAAATAATGCAAATACGCGGACACGATACGCCATGTGAAGTGCCGGCATAAGCTAAGCACTCACCTTTATGGCGTAATGCGCAGCGTTGCCGTTTCGGGTAATTTTACCCGATTTCGGGTAATTTAGGCTTCGAGCGGGTAATCTCCGGGTAACGTTCACTGCCGGGTAATTTTATTTTGGGTAGTTTTGCGACCAAAACGTTACCTACACGTTTACAAAATATTCATTTACTAAACTTATTTGACTAGCCAAGTCAAATAAGTTTAGTAAATTAATATATGGGCTATGTTCCCTTTACTAACCTAATTAGGAAATAAGTGTCTGTATCATTTTCTGTCACCTGTTACTGTCACCTGGATGAATGGAAATATTGGAACCCATTCAATTCAATAGGCTTGTATCCACTAAGAATAAATCGGGTGGACTGGCGTTACAAATGATCAATTAAGATATTACAGAAACATAATAAGTATCTAAAATATTCATTAGGTATATAAAATTGGGATTATTAATATTTTTAAACCAAAAAAAATGGACAATAATACGCGTTCAGTCATATGACATTTGTTGGCGCTTAAGGCACCAACATGCGACGCAGGGAAATGGAAATATAGGATAGTGGGGGCTTACTTGGTTCCAGGCTGTGGTCACAGGATCGTGCTGGAGCTGAAGGCGGCTGGCGCTGACCACGGGCGGCGAGGTAGTTGATTTCCTGGCGCACAGTCACTACACGAAACTATTCACTAGGGCAGTTCTTTAGGCGTTAGGCGTAACTTTACACATATGCTATTAGTGGTACTGCTTTATTTCGAAGGCTGAGTTCAAGGGCGCGCGACGCGTGATTTCGTCTTGAGATCTCAAAGGCCACTAACTGTTGCGCGGGCGCCGGCCGTCAAAATGGCCGCGCGACGGGTTAGTGCAGTCCAATGTACACTCTATTCCTGCGCAGAGACAGCTGTTATTCGTTGCGCTGTGGCGCAAACATCTTCCCGGGGCCCAGGGTGGGCTCATCCAGAGGGAGCCTGGCAATCTTGAACACAGGCCTCCGGAGGTGTCCATTGGCGGTGTCCAGGTCCACCACCCGCACGACGCCATCCTTCCCAGGCAGGGTGCGAGTAATGCGCCCCAGTCTCCATTGAAGGGCAGGCAGGTTGTCCTCCTTGATGGGGACGAGCTCGCCAACTCGGGGAGGGGAGGATGGGGACAACCATTTGGAGCAGGTTTGGAGTGTGTGGAGGTAGGACTGGGTCCACAGCGTCCAGAAGCGCTGGGAAAGGGCCTGTACCATCTGGAATCGCCTACGTGTGGAGATCGGCCTATCTTCCACGGATAGTTCGGGAAGGGCCGTTAGTGGGCGGCCTATAATGAAATGTCCGGCCGTAAGCGGCTCAAAGTCTGAAGGATCAGACGAAAGTGGGCAGAGAGGTCTAGAGTTAAGGACAGCTTCGATTCGTGCTAAAAGTGTAGAGAATTCCTCGAATGTGAGGTGCTGTTCGCCAATTACGCGATATAAAAGTTGCTTTGTTGATTTTACGTTGATCTCATGTAACGCACCGAACCATGGTCCCTTAGGGACGTTTAACAACCAAGTAATGTGCTGACCAGCGAGCTTGTGCGCAATCGTGTCATTGTTCAAGGCAAGAAAGTTTTGTACTTCGATGAGCTGATTTCTAGCGCCTACATAATTTGTACCGCAGTCCGAGCGGATGAGAACCGGGGCACCGCGGCGTGCTATAAAACGCTGTAATGCCGCGAGGAACGCTTCCGTGCTGAGGTCCGAGACCGGTTCCAAATGAACCGCCTTAGTGGAGAGGCACACGAATATACAAAAGTACGCTTTTAAGAGTTTAACATTACGTAGGGTACTAGATTTAACGAGGAATGGTCCGGCAAAATCGGTCGTGACTTGACTAAATACTGGCTGAGGCGTAACTCTATCGGCTGGCAGGTCGGCCATGAAGGGTGCTTGCGGCTGGGCCCGGCATCGAAAGCATCTAATACATTTAAAAACTCGGTGTCTAATAATACGGCGCGCGGACAATATCCAAAATTGTTGGCGTAGGATAGCGTGTAAAGTGTCAGCGCCAGGGTGGCAGTGTATTTTGTGGTAGTGGTCAATGATAAGGTCTACAAGTGGGCTAGAGCTGGGAAGTATGAGCGGATGCTGCGCGTCATATCGGATAGACGCATGGGACAGTCGTCCACCAACTCTAAGGAGCTCCTCTTTAATGAGAGGTGACAGCCGCTGGAGTCTGACGGAGCAGATTTTGCCAGTTTGAAGGCGGTGGATGTCCTCCGCAAACTCATTGTGCTGAACACTGCGCACCCAGTAAAGTAGGGCCTCTCTTCGTTCACTGACGTACAAGGGGCCTGAGCGTCGCGAATCTGGGTGGTGTCTGCAGTTGTGCAGAAAGCGTTTTAGACAAGCTGTCACTCCGACGAGCTTGTCTAGTGAACTGAACCGAGTGAGCAGGTCAAAGTCAAGACCGGGCACTGTGACCAGTGACGGGACGTGTTTGGGCTTAAGGCCGGGCAGGGCGTGATGGCCCAGAGCTAAGAGCATCGCAGGCCAAGAGTCAGAAGGCTGTCCAAGCCACGTGGGAGACCACCATAGGTCGTGGGCTGACAGGGATTGCGCAGACATCCCTCTGCTTGCGCAATCTGCCGGGTTGAGCTCGGAAGGTACGTGTCGCCAGGTACATTCTGGTGAGCCTGAGCTGATTTTGACTACCCTGTTGGCTTCAAAGGGTTGAAGACGGTGAGGCGGTGTATTGAGCCAGGCCAGGGCTATCGTACTGTCTGACCAACATATGTGTTGTTGTATACTGATATGGGCCGATAACTGAACCGACACACGGATCATGAGCTGGGAGAGTAGAGTGGCGGCCGACAACTCTAACTTGGGGATTGTGAGGCGGTTCTTGATTGGTGCGACTCGCGACTTGGCGACAATCAAGTGTACTAAAGTATCTCCGGAGGCATTGAGCTCATGGAGATAAACAACGGCGGCAAACCCGGCCTCAGAGGCATCTGCAAACCCGTGAAGCGAGTATGCAGCTGAGCCTTTGTTTGCACAAACGTGCCGAGGGAAGCGAATGCTAGACAACAGCGGCAGATCCTCTGAGATGTGGTGCCACTTCGTTTGCACTTCAGAGGGAGTGGGCTCATCCCATTCCAGCTTCAGTAGCCACAATTGCTGAAGCAGCAGCTTTGCGCGGAAGATAACGGGAGAAACCCAGCCGTTTGGGTCATAAAGTGAGGCTACGGTGCTTAAAATAGACCGCTTTGTGACATGTGTGATGGGGGGCAGAGAGATGCGGTAGGTGAACTCGTCTGACTGAGGGCTCCACTGTATACCCAAGACCTTAATGGACGTGGACTCTGGGTTCATGTCGAAGTCCTTGGGCATGTCGCATTGGTTGTCGGGAAATCTCTCGAGCAGCTTAGGCGAGTTAGATGTCCACTTACTGAGCTGAAAGCCGCCTAGGTCTAGCAGACTTATCAACTCGTCCTGAAGTGCTTGGGCGGATTCAACCGTGTCATGACCACACAAGATGTCATCAACGAAGATAGACTTGCGAAGAACCTGAGCGGCTCCAGGGTAGCGATGGCCTTCATCATCAGCCAGCTGAAGCAGAGTGCGGATTGCATGATATGGGCTTGATCTTAAGCCGTACGTGACTGTATTGAGGGCGTAGGTGAGCAGAGGGTGATCTGGTGAGGACCGCCATAGTATCAGCTGATACCGTCTCTGGTCTGGGGCAACCAGCACATTTCTGAACATCCTCTGGATGTCAGTGCTGAAAACGACTGGATGCATTCTGAAGGACATGATGATGTCCACAATGTCCTGTTGAAGGGCGGGGCCTGTGTGTAGGCATTCATTTATGCTGACACCATTGGAGCTTTTGCAGCTACCATCAAAAACAATGCGCAGCTTGTCCGACCCTGACTTAAATACGCCATGGTGAGGGATGTAGAAGTGAGGTTTATGGGCGAATGTATTTGGGTGACAGGGAGCCATGTGCCCTAAGTCGATGTATGCGGCCATAAAGTCGACGTATTTAGAACGCAGAGATGGGTTCGCCATTAGCTTCTTCTCAATATTGAGGAATCTGCATAATGCGATAGGGTGAGTTTTACCTAGTTGAGGGGCGTCCTTTAGAAAGGGCAGAGCGACCGTATATCTGCCTGAGGGATCGCGTGTAGTGGTAGAGCGGAAGATTTCCTCGCATTGTTCCTCCAGGGGATCATTATGAGTGTGAGATTGAGGGAGGGGCTCCTCAGACTCCCAGAACCTTTCCAGACTCTGACGTATGTCCTGGGCTGATTCAGCTGAGTCTGGTTGTGAGCTGACGACGTGAGCTGAGTTAACCTGCTGCGCCGGCTGCGCATACAAGTCCTCAATGGGTCCTATCAACGCGAAGTCGAAAATCGTGCCGAAGGCTATGGGCTTGCCCGGGCCCAACGAGACCTTAGTCCCGTCCAACACCTGGCCAAGAACGTCCGACCCCAATAAGAGGTCGATCGGGGCTGGTGTGTGGTAAAGCTGGTCAGCCAATGGCACGGGTGGCTGGCCTAGTACGTGGGAAATGTTTGGTACCTTCTCTAAGGGAAGGTAGCCAGTGACGTTTTTTAAAATGTGAGCTGTGGCAGTAATTGTAGGAGTATCATTGTGAGTGGGTCGGCATACTATTGTTATTGCCGCCTTTGACTCATGTTTGTGCTGATTCCCAACTCCTGTAATTTTTAAAGAAGTGGGTTTTGATGGCAGGTTCAAAAGTCGTGCCATGCGTGACGTTATTAACGTCAGCATACTGCCACAGTCCAATAAAGCTCTGGCTGTGTGAAGATGGCCATGTACGTCCGCGACTCTTAGTGAGACGGTTGGCAACAAAATGGGTGTGACAGTGGGCACAGAAGGTGAGTGAGCTGATTGAGTATCAGCTGAAATTGTATGAGCTGAGTATGTATCAGCTGTGTGGGCATGGGTTGACTGGGCATGGGCTAAATCTACCTCTTCGCTAGGGTGCTCTGTGATAGTAGGGAGTCATAATTGCTGGCGGCGTTCGCGGGGCCTACCTGGCGAACCGGACCTGGGCGGGCTGGCTCTGTGAGCAGAGCTGGGTTGCGCCTGTTTGGGATGTGCGGGTTCGTGCCGCCTGCTGTTTCTGGGACGCTCCCTCGAGTGCTCTGTCAGCTGTGGTGGGGGCACATGTACAGACGACGAATGAGCTGAGTGCGTTGGGCCGTCTGGTCGATGGAGGGACGTGTGGTGGTTCGTACTCCCACAGTTCTTGCATGCCCCCCTTGACCTGCACTCGCTCTCGTAGTGACGGCCGAGACAACGCTGGCAGCGCTCGCGTGCCTGTACAAAGTCCCAACGGCCCTGTGTTGGCTGGGCATTGTACCATCTGCACGTCATGAGCGTATGTCCCCTAGTGGCACAATAGGGGCAGTAGGGCGTCGAGCGTGAGGAAGAGGACGAGGACGATGATGAGGAGCAGCTTTGCTGGTAGGCCGAGTAGACGGGTAAGGGCTGACTGCGAGCCGGGGAGGTGGATGGGCGCTGACGCATTTGCTGAGCTGGGTAGAGCGGTTGGTGAGTAGGCTGATCATAGGCGCGGTGAGGCGATGGAGCTGAGGAGCGGCCACGGTAATGGTCGGGTTGTTGCTGAGCCATCTGAGCATAAGTGCGATGGGGCAACTGTGGAGGCGCGCGGCTACGAGAAGGGCCGGGCAGGGCGTGAATGGGCTGCGGCTGGGCTATGTTGGAGAACTCTGTCTCCACACAGCGCGCGTGCTCCTCGAGGTAGGAGATGAGGTCACTCAACGTGGGCAGGGAGCTGCTAGACCCGTGTCTGCGTTCAAATAACGTGCGGAGCTCACCCTTAAGCTTTCGCACCACTATCGACACAAACATGTAGTCGTCTCCTATGGGCAGATCCAAATTACTAAGGGCACACTGGGCGGACACCAGCGGAGTGAGGAAAAGCGTGCGTATGTTTGAGCGCGTGTGGATGCTCGGCAGCCCCAGGATTATGTCGACGAAACTGTCGATGAGAACCCGGCGGTTCTCGTACCGCTTGGTGAGGATGTCCATGGCCACGGCAAAATTTTCATTGGTGACCTTTAAGTGGGACACGATACTTAATGCCTCACCGCTGTGACTTGAGAACAGGTAGTGGAGCTTGACTGAGCTTGCTTGGGGACGACGTGGAAGAGGGTGAGATTTCCTCCCTCGCCACAAGTATCCCCAGGTATGCCCCGGAGGCTTTTGTGTGGTTCTCAGTGTATGTCCTCTCAACCCCCTCGTCTAAGTTCTCTTTGTCGAGAATGTTGTAGTACACTGAGTCCAGCTTCTCCTTTATGCCCTGTATCTGTGCGAAACGCACGTTAAATTCCGTTATGGAATGTTTGGTGTCGCCAGCAATGATCAGTGATCCCACCTCTAGGAGGTGGTGTAAAGCTTTGGCGGGCTCCCTAAATATCGCGGCTTGTGACTTGGTCGGCATCGCGATGAATAAAAGGAGACAAAAAAAAAAAAAAAAAAAAAAAACAAATTTAAAGGCAGTAAAAAGAACAACACCCTGTATATCGATGGCTTAGTGCACACATGTACTAACTACAAAAATTGCGATTTTTACTTTTTGACTGCCAACTGTATTAATTGACGTGCTCTACCGTTTGCACATACCCACGTGTCGATATTCCATCTCTTTCTATTAAAAACCCAGTGTCACGGTTGTATCAAGTAAGCTTCGGTTTTGTCCAAAAGTATTAAAATCCTTTATTTTTACTAATCTGCTACGAAAACGCCATAAGTGATTTTAAGATACCCTTCCGCGGTACTAGATAACGCACAAAAATATTAAGTACATTTACGATATGTAATTTTACATATTACAGACAATCCAAATGTTGTAAGTGCAGAACTAATCTAATGCTTGCAACTGTTTGTAAGTGCACAAATGTGCTAAGTCGCTATGATACAAAAAATAACTTCACATATGTAGAAAAAAAATCTAAAATCACATATCTAATATTACACATAACTCATTTTTGTTTTGTTTCTTGAAATGAAAATTTTTTGCCTAGAAAAACAAATAACTCCCGTATTATGTATATACCACAGGATTTTTCACTCCTGTGATCCAAAACTAGCATTTTATAAGCCCTGCAATGTGTATAAGCGATCAAATGAAAAAGCTAGTTTACAAGAAGAATATGATGCACTCAAAAAACGCGAAAAAGACTCTTAGGATATGAAAAAAGAAGACAATGAAATATGTTTAAAGACAGATGGTGCTTTTAGAGCAAATACATTCGACCTACATGCTGTTCTTTCTATACCCCTTACCGGTGATTGCAAAATATATTATTTACGAAAACTCTCATAGTACAATCTAACTAACTATTTTATATTTGATAATGGGTTCTGTCACGATCAAACCAAAATGTTATGATGTTAATATTATGAAACATGACGATTTCTAGACATAAAGGCATTTGAAAAAACTTTAAATATTAACACAACTAAAAACATAAAAAATGAGACTGTAATGGTTTAAAATGAAGTGGCTTCGGGTAAACGAAGAATCGCCTACTTCAATAATTTATAAATACGACTTGAACGATTCAGATTTGGAAGAAATCAATATTTGCAAGGCAAAAAATGGAGAAAAAAAGAAAGACTTCATTAACATATTTTAAAAAACCTGAAAAGAGCATACAAATTTGGTGCTCCCTATTTCACAATGTAAGAAAAAAGATCTTCTTACTCTTTAAAGGATGGTGTGATCCCATCAGACTATGGGCAATACTATCCAGTTCTGCAAATATTCCTAATATCAATATCACTGACACTGAGACATCTGATTATGAAGTTAAGAATCAGGATCAGAGTATTATTAATAACCTACCTTATTCTAAGACTAATTACTAATTTAAAGAAACTTGAATAAATAAGTACTTTCCCTAATTTTGTTAGTGTTTAAAAAGACTGATTTAGGTACCTATACTATTCTTAATTAATTAAATGTTGTAGAACTTTAATTAATTATTACTTACCTACTATGCAATGTTTTGTTGATTTCCTATTTAATAATATTATTTTATGTTCTAACCTGCACAAAATATCTTGAGTCGGTATTCTGTGGTAAGTATTTAATAAATATTTTAATATTTTAATTTTGATAAGTACCTGTTTATCTACTAGAATATTGACCCCGTCCCACTTAGTACATTCGTGCATTCAAATTACTAAATTTAAGGGTTCAAATGTACTAAGTGATGGGGTTATCTAGAAATTCAGCTGATTTTGTTATCAATTTGACGTAATTCGGTTATGAAATCTACTTATTTGTAGAACCAAAGAATAAGTCTTATGAATAAACGTAATTTGAATTCCGTATCATACACAGTTTTTGTATTATTCATGCTTAAACTTTAAAATGCTCTCCTGAAAAATCAAGTTTTTGTAATTAGTACATGTGTGCTCTAAGCCATCGATATATTCTATAGTTGGGCTGGACGTATTTGTTTACTAAGGTAAACGCAAATGGGCTAAAATTAACGCAACAATAAGGAAAGCAAAACTAAGTTGGGACGCCTTGTATATGGCCCACGGGTGGTGCAAACGCGTGTGTATGTGTATGTCTGTGTATGTGTATGTATGCTTATTGAACGCGCGTACGTAACATTAGCCGACCGCAAAACAAAAAGCAAATAAAACAACAAAATCAAAAAAAATCACGTTATCCGTAGCCCACTGTTGGGCAAGGCGCTCACAGTCGGGCAGACCTGTTGCCGACACTAGCGCGAAGAATGAGTCAGTCGCAAACAAAAAAAATAAAAATAAACTAATAATAAAAACTTAATTAAAAAGGTTGGGACACTCTGTCTGTGTCCCACAAGTGGGCAAACGTGTGAACGTGTGTAGAAGTACTATGCTCTTGTGGTGATCTCGCACAAGAATGAGCCGATTGCCAAGGCAAAAATTAAAACCAAAAAAAATATAAAATTAATACTAGCGAAAAATAAAGCACGCTACTTTACACGCGTGGTGAGCATGCACGAGATCTGAGCCGATTTAACACGACACGAACATAAAAATTTCATTACAAAATAAAACGGGAAAATAAATCTCTCGTCATAATACCACACGCAACGCAATAAAACGGGAAACCTTCTCTCGTTATATTACCCTACGTAACGTAATAATTTAACTACTAATTAAGTCACCGTTAGGAGTATGAACAACGTATCGTTAGGCAAAAATCGTTTGGGTACACACACAAGCCCGCTCAGATTACAACAACATTACAACATTGCATCACACTTTCAACGGATGCATACACAAAATCAACAATAAAAACACTAAACTTGTTAGCGTAAATTAACTAGGAGTTAGCACGAATCGGATACTGGTACGAACTTTTATTTGGAACACGATACCCGAAACACGAATTTTTATTCGTGTAGGTAGGTGAATACTAGCCCGGACTTTGCAACGACTGTCGTGCAGAAAAGATTTTGTATAGAGATGAAATTATAAATGTTAGGAAGTGAAAGAGATATAATTATGAAATATTATTTTTAGCGGACTGTAAATAATTAATCAAAGTTAAGGGCTGATTCGGGGCTGATTATAGTCGAAAGACCATGAAATTTAGAGGTATTCCGCGCGCGATGGACCAGATATGTTGGCGCTTAAGGCACCAACATGCGACGCAGGGAAATGGAAATATAGGATAGTGGGGGCTTACTTGGTTCCGGGCTGTGGTCACAGGATCGTGCTGGAGCTGAAGGCGGCTGGCGCTGACCACGGGCGGCGAGGTAGTTGATTTCCTGGCGCACAGTCACTACACGAAACTATTCACTAGGGCAGTTCTTTAGGCGTTAGGCGTAACTTTACACATATGCTATTAGTGGTATTGCTTTATTTCGAAGGCTGAGTTCAAGGGCGCGCGACGCGTGATTTCGTCTTGAGATCTCAAAGGCCACTAACTGTTGCGCGGGCGTCGGCCGTCAAAATGGCCGGGCGACGGGTTAGTGCAGTCCAATGTGCACTCTATTCCTGCGCAGAGACAGCTGTTATTCGTTGCGCTGTGGCGCAAACATCAAACGGAAATCTAAATCCGTGACGTCACGCCGGCCGTGCCAAATGACATTTTATTGTTGTGACATTTCTATAGAACAAGCTTCGAACGAAATAGATGTTTGGCACGGCGTGACGTCATTCACTCAAAATATGCTGCGGTCTTAAGCATTTTTGCGGTAAATTTAAATCGGAATATAAAAACGCAAAATAAATATTGAAAATGATCGTTTTTTTTTAAATATTGAATTTTTAGGATAAAATATGTAAACAGCTAATATGATTTTGAAATTTAGTCAATTAGCCTATTGCTGCTTTGTTGATACGCGCCGTGAAGAACCTTTATTCTGTTTGTTCTGAAAAAAAAAGGTTCCTACTAAACCACTTAAGCCCCAAGCGACCATATTTGGTCGCACTTAAAAAACTCGCTATTCCGTCAGATCCCAAACGGCCATATAAATTTCCGCGCTCTCCACTTGACTTTGTAGGTACCGTGTTTTGATACAATTAGAGACTAGTATGAACAAGGGCGATTATTTCGGTTCTGTGGTACATTTTATGCATCGTGAACGCAAAATTTAACATGAACTGCGTTCGATTTTTTTTATTTTTTTTCCATTTCCGCAAATTTTAATTTTTTCCATTACCGCCAAATCGCACCTGCTATCAAAATTTTTAGACATTTCGATTTCAAGACTGAAAGGTTAATATTGTTTCAGCTAAATTATGTACTTACTTATTTCATTTTCTTATAAGTACCTACATTTTTAATTGATTATAAATCATACGTAAAAACTACGTAAAATAATCCAATAAATTGATTCTTTCTTTTCTCAGCTTTAGGTAAGCTGAGAAAAAAAATGGAAGGAAGATGGAAGATAAAATTGTAATTTTCAACTTGAAAACATTTAAAAATCAACAAGTATTAATAATTTCTGTTAATTTCATAAACGTACCGCATGTTAAAATAAACCGTACCTTTTTAAAAAAAAAACTAATGAACGGGTAATTTCGGGTAATTTTTTAATCCGCTCGGACTTTTTCTTGAGTGACTTGCGGCAACACTGATGCGTAGCATCTGTGGGCGTAATCCAGCGTTGCCAGACGTGCGATAATTATCGTAGATCCACGATAATTTGGAGGGGCATGCGATAAAAAATAATAATTAAGTATCGCACGATAATTTGTATAATTCGTCGACTTTCCACGATATTTTTTGTCAGTTCTACGATAATTTTGTGACAAACCTGGTTTAGCATCAGTCGTTCAGTCATAGTTTAGAAATAACGAAATTTAAGGTACCACAGTCAGTCCTTTTTCTAGGTGAATTTTGCAGTAAATCTAGGACCTACGGATCTGGCAACACTGGCGTAATCCGTAATCGTAGCATCTAATAAGTCTGTGTCACAAAGTGTCTGTGTCCGTCCGTAATACTCAACCAATGTTGTTACAATATTGGTTTTCTCCCAAAGAGATTTAATTTTAAAATAGTAAATTAATATCTTTGTTTTCTCCAAACAAGTAGAAAAGCAAAAGACGAAAGCCTTTCTCTTGCCAATGAAACCAGGCTCTCATACCTCCTTCGCATCTGAAGTTAAGAATTACATGAATAGCAAGACAGAGGTCGACTGTGAACCTAAAAGCAATGGTTTCTCCAAACAAGAAGAAAAGCAAAAGACGAAAACCGTCCTCTTGACAATAAAACCAGGCTCTCTTTACTCATTCGCATCTGCAGTTATGAATTACATAGATAACGAAACAGAGGACGACTGTGAACCACCAACTACGAAGAAGAAGCAATTGAAGGTAGTGGAAGTTGATAAACAGATCAAGGAAGTTACTGTACTTAAATAAATATAAAATCATTTATTTCTCATTACAAAAATGACTTAAAATTCTGACTGCTTACACTTATATATTATATTCTATGTTGGTCTCTATTTGTGAGAGACTGGTGCTTAGGGTAGTTTTACAAGTAGAACCTGTTAGCACAGGACACTTTAAAAATAACTTTTGCAGCTTGTTGCCATCTATAGGAATGAATGTAATTAGTTGCTTTTTTCCATGCAATAATAATAATAAAACTGATTGGAAAAAGCTAACAAGAAAAAATCCGAGTGACATTTGCACAAAGAAACATCATTAGTTTGTTTACAATTATTTTTTCAGTTTTGTCTTCTAATGAGTACCTGTAAAGTGCTTTAACTGTACTAAACTACATAATAAAGTACTTAGGTATATTGAATAAACAAATTGATTCTCTCCCACAGCAAGTGGTCTTCATGGTCAACGCTGACCGCGTTGACGATGAGGACACCATCTGCTGCAAGATCTGCAGTAAGAGATTCCTCAGCTCGCTGGCGTTGGGCAACCACGTTCGGATGGAGCATTACAATGCCTACAGCATGGGTGACCCTACCTCTTGGAGGGAACCTATACTAATTAATGTGAGTACCTAATCTTGCCATAAATTCTGTCCCTCATATAAACATGTCAAGTGTAAAGAAAAAAAGCATTTATTTTATACATTTAACTGTGTAGATTACCACAAATATTTAAACTATTCAAACTGACCACATTTATCTTTTACACATTTTTCCAAACGTCCTGGCCATACATCTATGGCCTCACATACCACATCCAATGGTATCGAGGCGGCTGTCATCACTAAGTCTGCTTTTAACACCTTAATATTTTGATGAGGCTTAATACAGGCTTTCTCCTCTAAAATATCCCATAAGCAATAATCCAAAGGATTAAGATCAGGACTTGCAGGGGCCAATCTTCAGGGCGATGAAATCTGTTACATTCACGTCTAACCAGCGCTGGTTTGATTTCGCTTTGTGCACTAGTGTTGAGTAGTGATGTACAAGGCTCGAGGCGTCCAAGTTATTTTGCCTAGAGCTCGGTGTCGTTTACAGGGCTCGCCTCGTTTGTATGGCGCCCGACGACTCGGGAGTCTTTTGCAGAGCTCGAGCCTTTTTGAAAGCTCGAGCCCTCTTGAGTGCCCGATCGATCTCGACGCATTTTCAGGGCACGAGCCTTTTTGAGCGCACTAGTCTTTTTCTGCGCTCTAGTTTTAATGGATGGATGGACGGTGGACTTTATGACATAATACATTCGTCTTTTTGAGTTCTAATTTTGGAGACTCGAATCTGATTATGAGTGGGCAATACAAATCGTATATAGTTAGAAACGAATGAAAATCCGATATTGATGCGTATTGGGTTCTGAAACTATATATTTTGGAAAACACTATATCGCGTCAGGAATGCGGTGTGCGTATAACGTCAAATTCGATTTCGATACGTATAATGCATTCTGAAACTATATTTATTTTGGAAACACTATAGCGCGAATTACGAAGGCTGCTGCCGTAGGATTTAAAAAAAACCAATTTTTTTAACACAACTTTAATTTCGATATAAAGAAATTACAATGAATATTTAATTAACTAAAAATAGATGACAATCGTTCGATGTATGAATAGAGAGTGTGTCATTCCGGCCGCGGTTGCGATGCGCCGCCCGGGGTCACGTTGTGCGTTGTCAGCTCCTCGTGGCTGTCGCTAGCCCAAGCGATGTCGAAATAGGTGTTTTGGCGTTAACTGCAACATCGGCGGAACGCACGTAGCGTAGGCACGTAACACCTCCCTCCTGAAGATCAGCGATTATTTGACAGATTTTCTTGAGAATAACGCTGATAAATTTGGTTCAGTCGGATGCTGGTGGTTCTTTCTGTCTTCTTTTATTTCAGCGTAGATTCCTGTTTCCGGTGCTGTTGCTGGGGTAAGTATGATTGCAGTCTTTTTTTTTAGGTAGTAGTATAGTGTTAGGCCGATCCCTAGTGCAAGTGCACTTAACAAGATAGCGTATACCGGTATAGTGGTGTGGTATATGACGTCATTATCGGGTTTGTTAATAGATAAGGGCTTTTCGAGTGATAGCTCAGTATTACTCGCGTGAAGATTCTGGAGATCTATCGAGTTAAGCTTGATTGTCCTCGTCTTCGTTTCCTTTATTTCCAGGCTGGTGTGAGGTAGGTTCATGATTTTCAGGACTTGTCCTTTGATGCGGTCACCGATATTGGTAATGGTGAACTCTGTGGTCTGGAGAGTACATCCTTTAGGGATAGTGGCCAGGTAGCTTCCTTGCATTACGTCGTACTGGTTTTCTGTGCAGGATAGTTGTACTTTGGTTGGAGAAGGTAGGCTGATTATGTAGTTCCTGTCGTCCAGTTGTTCCAGGGCTCCGGTTTCCATTATTACTTTGATAGGCTGGCAGGATTGACTTAGCTGTTGGGTGTCGATTAGGTGGTGTAGGCAGTCAGGTTGATTGATGTATCGATGGTTTAGTTTGTCTTCGCAGAGATACCAAAGGCTATACTTCGGACATTCAGTCTCTATGTACATAAAATCTTTATCATGAATTGCCAGGTAGGGATGAAACGGGATGAGTACATTGCCGTTTTTATTAGGAACAGGAGATAATTTATAAAGTATATATGTTTTAGGGATGACAATCGGGATTTTAAATACTAATACCAGGTTTTTATTGCTATAATAATAACCTAATTTAACTACATCTAGATATTCCCTGAAACTAATATCTAATATCTGATCTTTATCGTATATTTCAGACAAACGTTTTTTCATGTCTCTAAATGTATCTAATTTAAGCATGGAATGGTGAGTGCTTTTAGCCCGTATAAAACCTAATAAATTTTCTAAGCCTATTAATATATCTGATATACTTTCTATATTGTCGCCTAAAATTATAAGAAATTGGGCAAGATGTGCATATTTAACTAATTCCATCTCACGCTCAGCATCACTTTGCATTACATCATTAACTATAGTTTCTATTTTATTCTGATTTTCTACTATTTTATTTATAATATTAGTATTTTGTGTTGCCCATTGCTTGTTTAAACTGATATGACTGTTAATTTCGTTAGCTAATTTATTTTCATTTTCCTGGAGAGTTCTAATGGCGTTATCGTAGTGAATAGCATCTGTGTAATCGAGGTTTCCTGAAATACTTTTTACAATTGAACCTAATCCGTTGATGAGACCTCTCTTAACGCGACCGGGCTCAAACGTAAGGAGCTGTTCAGAAATTTTATCAATTTTGGACTTTAAGTACTCGATATGTGGCTCATAAAGATATTTTGTTTTATTATGTAATTCGGGGCCGAAAGTAACTAATTGGCCTCTAACAGTTTCTACACTAATCTTAATGCCTTCTAAATCTATCATCTGAAGAAATGAGTGATAGTGAGACGTTATCTTAGTCGACCCTAACTTAAACGGCACGATCCCAGGTCCATCTTGAAGGCTAGTTAACGTTATTTTCTCCGCTCCCGCCAGGTTCAGGATTAGAAGAAGGATCCTGTAACAAGCGTGAGCTATTAGGTATCCGCTTTAAACGCGACTTGGCTACGGGACCACGTTTACGTTTAGTATAAATATGTATTGGCAAATCCGCTAGTACCGTATCGCTAGTGTACCGGGGAGCTGTTTTCTGTCTATTTGCTAAAGGATTGCGAATAAAGACTTGCTGATTTGGGGAGTATTCCGCTTCCGATTCGCGGTCTCTGTTAGCGTTTTCAATAAGTACTGTACGTTTATGTAGGGACGATTCATTGAGTAAGTCGTAGACTTTGAGCATTCTATTGCGATGGTCCTGAACATATTGTTGTAGAGTATTTTCAGATAAATTGATGTCTAATGGATCTCTAGGATCTAAATGTCCTGTTATGATGTCTATAGGTCTACATTTTGTAAAGCTGTGAATGGAGCTATTGTAGGCTAAGATTGCGTAGGGCATTATATTCACAGAAGGTTCTCCTCGGCGCTCTAATTTTAAAATTCTTATGTGTTCTAATAAGGTTGAATGCAGCCTCTCCACCATACCGTTTTCATTGGGCGCATATGCTAATGTCTTATGATGTTGAATCTTATGCAGTCTTACAAACTCCAGAAACAGTTGATTGTTGAATTCGGACCCTCTGTCTGTTACTACAGTCATAGGGACACCATGGTGAGTACTAAACAATAAAAGGGCCTGCACCACACTGACGGCTGTCGCGTCCCGGAGGTAATACGCTTGGGCGTATTTCGAGAAGGCATCTATGATAGTCAGATATTTCTGATTTTCGACACTAAAAAGATCTAAGTGGACTATTTCAAATGGCTTCGCCGGAGGAGGTACTAAATTGAACTTTTGTTTTATAGGGTTTCTATCATATTTCGTTTGACCACATATGACGCATTCATTAATGTATTTAATAATTGATTCCTTCATACGTGGCCAAAAATATCTATTGGATAAAGACAGGTAGCATTCATTGATACCACGATGGTTTGTTTTACCCTCATGGTAACCGCGAATGACTTCTTGTTGTTTGAAATAATCTTTAATGTTGGCTAGTTCTATCTTTGTAAGTACAAGGTTCATTGCTGAACTTTTAAAATGGTTTTGAATCACAGGGATGATAGAGTACAATTCCAAATAAGGGTTGATCAAAATTCCCGTTTTAACTTTAGGGTTAACAAATTCTTTTACGGCGTTTACCACGTCCTCTTCCAGATTAGATTTAGATATTTGGATGCTGGTACGAGTGTGACTATCAAAAGGTTTAGATACTGTGGGCCGACCTTTAATATCCCCTACAACGGTAAAGACGATTTGCTTGTGGAATTTATTTAGAGGTTCATCCGAGATGGGTACCTCTAATATAGGATTCTCAGCATCTGTATGGGCTGTAAGAGTGCGAGATTCATCTGCTAACGAAGGTGAAGTTTCAGACGGGTTTACAGCGATGGAGCTAGTCTCCTCGTTGTTAAGTTCGATGCGGGAGAGTGCATCAGCGTTAGTGTTGTACTTTCCTTGCTTGTATGTTACCGTAAAGTCGTACTCACTCAGCTTGAGACGCCAACGGGTTAGACGTGAGTTAGGCTCTTTAAGCGACATAACCCATTGCAAAGGTCTATGGTCGGTTAAGATCTTAAACTTTCGCCCAAAGAGGTAAGGACGAAAATACTTAGTGGCCCAGACTATAGCTAAAAGCTCCTTCTCGATGGTGCTATAATTGATCTCACTAGTATTTAACGTTCTCGAGGCATATGCAATTGGTTTATCAGCGCCTACTGGACCTTGAGAAAGCACAGCACCAATGGCTAAATTACTCGCATCTGTCGTTAGGATGAAGTCCCTTGTGAAATCGGGGTACTGAAGGATAGGGTCGTTAACGAGAAGGGTCTTACATTTCTCGAAGCATTCTATATAGCTACTATTGTCTAAGTTAATCTTTGATCCTTTCTTAAGGCACTGTGTCATAGGCTTCGTTATACGGGCGAAATCTGGGATAAATTTTCTATAATAACCTAAAAGTCCCAGAAATCGTTTTATTTCTGTTGAGGTTTTTGGTAACGGGTAACCTTGGATTGCTGATATCTTGTCTGGGTTTGGTTTAATACCGTCCTTGCTGATGATGTGCCCAAGATAAGCGGTTTCCAACTTCAAGAACTCAGACTTGTCCATCTGGATTTTGAAGTTGGACTCGCGAAGTCTTTGGAAGACTTTTTGGAGGTTGACCATGTGCTCCTGTAGTGAGGTACTGAAGACGATGATGTCATCCAAGTACACGAGACAGATAGTGTTTTGAAGGTCTCTCAGCACATTGTCCATCACTCGTTGGAATGTGGATGGACTGTTCTTCAAACCCATGGGCATTCTCAGAAATTCAAAATGCCCGTGCTCTACGCTAAATGCAGTCTTGGGGACATCCTCAGGTTTCATCTCCACTTGATAAAAGCCACTGGCCAGGTCAAGGGTTGTAAAGTAGTGACAATTACCCAATTTGTCTAAAACATCAGCTATATTTGGTATCGGGTACTTGTCATCCAAGGTTTTCTCATTAACCTTGCGAAAATCTATAACAATGCGCCACTTCACCTTGCCGGAGGCGTCTGCCTTTTTGGGCACAACCCAAATAGGGGAACTCCAGGCTGATGAAGACGGTTGGATTATCCCTTGCTCCAACATTTTATTAATTTGATCCTGAACTTCCTGTCTATGTATAAAGGGATAACGGTAACTTTTAGTGTAGACGGGAATCTCATCTGTAGTTTTAATGGAATGTTTTATCTTATTTGTAAAGGTTAGGGATTCATTATCTAGGTAAAATACGTCGGCGTATTGAGAGCAAAGTGCTTCAAGGTTACGACGCTCCTCTTCATTAAGGTGGTTGGTGCGTAATTTAGAGAGAACTTCCTTAACGCGACTAGGTAGTTGGTCAGATTGGGCGCTTTCTATATAAGCCTCTGCTTGAACCGGACGGTCCATCGAAAAAATTACATCATTACGAGTATGATTATGAATTTCTATAATACCGCGATTGTTCTTTACATTTGTTAAGCATTCCGCTATAAGACAATTACATATTGATTGCTCAGTGATGACGGCATCTCCGTCATGGATATTAATTGGTACTTTCACTAACTTGGAGGATCCTGCGGGTATCATATCCTCGTACAGGTTCGCGTTGCGGGAATCATAGACTCTAATATTATTTGTAGCGTATTTAGTCGTAAAAATCTTATTTTTAAAATCGATGGTGGCCTCCCATCTATCTAACAAATCCGAACCGATCAGGCCATCGAAATATTCATGGAACTTATATATAAAGAACGTAACATTATTATTATCCTTAAACTCTACGAAACATGGTATATTAATAGAATAATCACTACGAGTTACGGCATGCATATTACAAACTTCAAAAGGGTTGAAATCTAGCGGTATATCTCTGAAATGTCTTTCCACAGCTTCCGGACTAAGGAAAGATTGATTTGCTCCCGTATCTATAAGTAGTTTAAGTGGCGGATTCTTTATCTCAATATATGGCAGCTGACGTTGCGTTTGTAGATTAACTTCTATTTTAGCTTGTCTGATCTGGATGCTATCGGAAAATTTTGATTATTATCGCTGGTGGGAGCAGTTGGATGCTGAGACTGCTCATCATTACAATCATCTAGTGATAACTGAGGATGCTGGTCGTAAAATTGTGGATCATTATCAGTGTAGTAATATTCAGAATAGTCATTTGGTTCAGTAGCAGCATAGTAATCGGAATAGTAATCTTCAAACGGAGCGTCATAGGTAGCGCAATCATTAAAATTCATCTCCCTTGTCTTAAAATAATTGCTGGGAGGAGGGTTTCCTGACTTAGCCCAATCGTGTGCGTTATTACCAAAAGGGTTTGGGCGGAACGGCTTAGACACAAAATGGCTAACACCGCTCATAGGCCGAGGATGCGACTGTGAAGCGTTATAATGTGGAGCGTTATTGCGTGGCGGAACCCTAAATGCGTTATTTGGATTATAGTTAGGCGGCGGAGCACGGAACATTTGTTGAGTACGAGATGGCCCCGCTTGCTGTAATTGACCGAAATTCTGCCTAAATTGAGGAGGAGCGGACGGCATATACTGACGGGATGCTGAAGGCATATTATTATATTGGTACTTCGATGGACCCGGCATGTTAAAGTTAAAAGGCTTCGGCTGCGGCATGTTAAAATTAAAATTTGGTTGCAATTTAGGATAACTGATGGGTGCCTGAACTTGCCACTTTTTATCGGGCAACTGATCGTTTCGTTGCTGTAGGTACATAGTGTTAATCTCGCCTTGAACAAATTCAAGCGCCTTTTCTATGGTTTCGGGGCGCATGCATCGAATACGACACCCTAGTGGGTCCTTTAGACCGCGTAAGTACGCTTGCAGTGTTAATTTCTTATAGAGGTCCCTTTTAGCTGCGACCGTTGAGTCTATGGACTCGTGCAGCGATACGTATGTCATAATAGTGGCAAAAAGATTTTGGCATCTTTCATAAAATTCCTGTGGCGTTCCCGGTCCTTGCGTTAATAAAGCCAAGTCATTGTAAAGAGCAGTCTCATCACGTTGGTCGGAAAAGTTATTAACTAGCGCGGCGCGAATGCCACTCCAGTCGGAAGGACTGGCATTAGTGTTCAAGAGTCTGGCGGCAGGGCCTACCACTTTATTAAGGATCCCATTAAGAAGCGCGAGCTTAGCTAGTTGACTTTTAGCGGGGTCGTTATCTATAAATTCAGCAACTAATTGGTCACACAGTTTAATAAACCGCGTGAGGACATTTGGGTTCCCATCGAATTCGGGAACTAAACGTAATGTCTTAAAAATGTGCTCTAAATTATCCATCTTAGCCTCCTCAAAGCTATCTAAACTATTGCTACTAAAACTTAAATCTCTGTTAGAATCGTGACGAGATAATCTACTATGACTACTTAATCTAGAAATCCCGAATTGCCTAGGATTGGTAATCTTGGATAAATTTAAGAGACTTAAAGTGTAGGAAAAGCAAGACACTAAAAGATTTTAATGTACTTACATAAGCAGCATCTTTTGGCTTCTTCTAAGGTATCGATTTTCAGATACTCCTGGCAGCAGCTCGACGTGTAGATTCGGATACTCTGTCGGTGGAGCTGGACAGCCCCCGGGCATACGCGAACGCGGATATTGGTTTGTTACGAAAACGCGATTCGCGAACCGGCCCGCGAGTATCCTACCGACTGCGCCAATTACGAAGGCTGCTGCCGTAGGATTTAAAAAAAACCAATTTTTTTAACACAACTTTAATTTCGATATAAAGAAATTACAATGAATATTTAATTAACTAAAAATAGATGACAATCGTTCGATGTATGAATAGAGAGTGTGTCATTCCGGCCGCGGTTGCGATGCGCCGCCCGGGGTCACGTTGTGCGTTGTCAGCTCCTCGTGGCTGTCGCTAGCCCAAGCGATGTCGAAATAGGTGTTTTGGCGTTAACTGCAACATCGGCGGAACGCACGTAGCGTAGGCACGTAACACGCGTCAGGAATGCGGTGTGCGTTGAGATGAAATGAGAATGAAATGAGAATGAAATGAGAATGAAATGAGAATGAAATGAGAATGAAATGAGAATGAAATGAGAATGAAATGAGAATGAAATGAGAATGAAATGAGAATGAAATGAAAATGAAATGAAAATGAAATGAAAATGAAATGAAAATGAAATGAAAATGAAATGAAATGAAAATGAAAATGAAAATGAAATGAAAATGAAATGTAAATGAAATGAAATGAAAATGAAATGAAAATAAAATGAAAATGAAAATAAAATGAAAATGAAATGAAAATGAAATGAAAATAAAATGAAAATAAAATGAAAATGAAATGAAAATGTTTATTCCATCCTCGCAACAACAACAACAAAAGGTTGTCGCGAGATTTAACTAAATACTTACTTGTATTTTCTTAGATTGAAAATTTTAATAAATCAATCACATCAATTACATAGTTATTTCATTTACTAGTTTTTACACATATAATAAATCTCGCGACAACCTTTTATATCATTTAAATTGTGTAATGACGTTATAAGTTGATAATTAAAGTTTTAAAGTATAAGTTATTTTTTTCTTTTTAGCGCATTTTAATAAAAGCTTGTTTTTAAAAAAGGCTTTTTACCTTAAAAATTTATTTTTTACTTTTTAGTTATCTCTGGTTTTTCATCTGTTCATCTCACTAAATACAAATATTTATGTAAACAAAATTTATTCACGTCCACTAAACCACCACCACTCACCACCCATCAAAAACAGTCCACCCATTAAGACGAATCAAACTCGACGCGGTTGTGTCGCTTAATTACTGAGTTCCTATGGCCACCTTCCAGCTGCATCATCAGACCCTGGTTACCATCTAGCACCAAAGTACTCGTCAAGACGAATCAAACGAACCCATACTCGATGGGGTTAACTATGTCGTTTAATTACTTAGTTCATATGGCCATCTTCCAGCTCCATCATCAGACCTGGTTACCATCTACCATCAAAGTACTCGTCAAGACGAATCAAACAAGCCCAGGCTCGATGGGGTTGCGTCGTTTCTTTACTGAGTTGCTAGGACCACCTTCCAGCTCCAACATCAGATCATACCCTGGTAACCATCTTAAAAACAACGCACTCGTCAAGACGAATGAAACAAGCCGAAACTCGATGGGGTTGCGTTGTTTCATTACAGAGTTCCTATGACCACATTCCAGCTCCATAATCAGACCCTGGTTACCCTTAAAGACAAACTACAAGACGATTCAAACGAGCCCAAACTCGACGAGGTTGTGTTGTTTCATTGCAAAGTTCCTATGGCCACCATCCAGCTCCATCATCAGATCAGCACCATGTCATCATAATATTGCATTGTCACTCGATTTACACATGTATGCAAAATTTCAGCTCAATCGGTAACCGGGAAGTGGATCAAAATTGAGTTGCAAAATTCCATCCGAACAAGACATACATAAATATACATTGCAAGCCAAATAAAAGCTTGTAAAAATAATATCTATCGTACCTACGCGTACCTATCCAATTCCACCATAGAGTTTTAACAATTATGATTAAAAACTGTATGAAAATAAACATTAGTATAAACGAAGAACATAATATTGATGTGTTATGAATTCAGATGATTATGAGGTTCGATCATTAGTATTAATATTTTTATAAAGAGTGATCATTAGGATGTAAAATAGAAAATACTTTCGGACTTCCGATAATGGGGCTTACAAAGTTAAGTAAAAAAAGGCGCACCCAAAAAAAAGACTCGGGGCGCATAAAAATACTCTAACGCAAAAAAAGACTCGACTTTACGCTCCCAGGCTCACGTAAACTCGTAGTCGTCGAACAATCTGTTAAAAGAGTCAAGCTCTGTAAACGACTCCGAGCCCTAAGTAAAAGGACTCGGAGAAATTGAGTTTCGAACACCACTAACTACATTAATTTATTACTTAGAGAGTCATAAACATAAACTTGACCTTTTATTGAAGGCTTGCGTTTATTTTAAGACTCGAGCTCTTTTTTACGGCTTTTGAAGGTTCGAGCTCTTTTGATAGGTTTAAGCTCTTTTGAAGGCTCGAACTCTTTTAAAGCCTCGAGGCATGGCTCAGAGAGCTCGTGGCTCGGCTAGGCTAGGGACTCCGAGCCTACCGAGCTCACTGAGTCTTGCCATTTCGCCTCGAGGTTTCAAAAATAGGACTCGACGCCTCGAGCCTTGTACATCAGAGTGTTGAGTCTTGTTGAAATATCTATTGTGAACACAGTGTAAGTTAGTGGTTTAACCCAGGGCTAAAAAAGCGGTAATTTTTTTAAACTGGTTTGTGTCGTTGACCCCATATCGGAATGGTATAAGGTTAAGGTTTCGGTTACCGGTTATTAACCGGTTAAATGTAATAACCGGTTTTTTATTAATTTTACTTGACTTTGATCCAGTGTTTACATTCTGGTCCCAATTTGCACTGGGATGTCATTGACATTATCCTGAAAGGACAACATCCAATATGTGCCCATTCTCCTGAACAATCATATTGTAAATGAAATGATTTATAACTAGTTTTGTAAAAATATTTATTAATTATCTATCACTATTTGGGAGTATCAAAATGAATTATAATAAAAATGAAATTTACCCGATTTATAATTGACTTCCGTTAAAAGGCGCGGTCATCTATGACTTAACTGTGTTGCCTAGTGAATTAATAATTGAGCCAAGTTGTGAAAAGCGATTGAAAATATAAATCCTGGTTTTAAAATAATAGCTACTTGTTAGATTATTTACTTTTATTACTTTTTACGTCTTTATTTCCTATGAGCTTAAACATATTAATAAAAATAAATAGTAGTGTCTCGAAATAAGTTATTTTATACTTTAGCAACACTATTATGTTAAATCTGTCATGCTGCTCAATGTCATTCATCGCCGCTCGTATCGTTTGTACTGTTTGTCTTATTGGATTTTTAACCTATGTTGTATTATTTAACGAACCTGATACAAAACTTCATTTATTTATGTTTTCTACATAATATAAGCTACTCAAAACAACCAATAACATTAAAATATTTAACTGTCCATATGTAGGCCCAAGGACCTATTTAAAGTGGACGGTGTCCTTTATAAAATATTTAACTGTCCATATGTAGGCCCAAGGATCTATTTAAAGTGGACGGTGTCCTTTAGGAGACATCCAGATGATGTTCAGACAGACGGTCATCCACCCAGATGACAGGAGTTACCAGCTGATACTCAGGCGTCAGCACCCGGATGACCCGGTGACCGTCTACGAGCTTAACACCAATACATGTGGGTTAGAGTCCAACCCATATATGGCAAATAGTGTAATCAGATCTTTGTTAGAGATAGCTGAGCGGGAAAGGGCCCACTTTCCCCGTGCGGTCGCCGTGCTGACACGTGGCCTGTACGTCGATGATGTGTGCACCGGGGCCGAAAGTGTTGAGGAGGCTCTCACACTTAGGGATGAACTGATTGCACTTTTTGCAACCGGGGGCTACGAGTTTCGGAAGTGGTTATCTAACGAGCCTGGTCTGTTAGAAGGTATACCGGAAGATCACCGACAAAACCCTAACTTGTTTTCGGAGGCGGAGGACCCCAACATCAGTGGCGGTACCTTCATACAAGCCGAAAAGCCCGGCTTGCCCTAACAAAAACTCAATATCACTACTGGTAAAACGCAATTATTAAAATCCCTTCATATTTTTTACCATTGTTAATTTTCTTTCATAAGCATTCAAATTATCAATTTTATAAGTTTCTCATATTAAGAATCACCAAACAAATCGCATAAAGCTGCTTATAAATCGTGCGACGCTTTACATCTCTCTCGCACAAGTTGGCTTGCAACCAGGCTTCGAATTTAAAGTATATCCGCTCTCTTCTAACTTTAACAAAATTGCTACTCTATAAACATAATACTGCGTAAGTATGTATAGATTCTATGAGAAATTCATACTCTTCGTCAAAGCCAGCTTGCGTTATGAAGTTCGCAAGTAAGGCCTTCTCCAAATCAGGCTTTATTTCTACCGAATCACGTGCAACTTAAACGCGGGCGAACCAATCAGAGGCGACCGACGACAGCTCGAGCTCGGGCGAACCAATTAGAGGCGAGCGTTAATACGCGATTGTACTGTGCAGCAGCCACAGGCAGCAGCCAGCCATATTTTATTCTTTTTTATTGTCACACTTTACTTTGTTTGAGAGATTGTTTTTACGGAAACACTTGTTGTTTTCGTAATTTGTGATTAAAAAATGTGTTCCGAGTTCAGTTCGTCGCTTTATTTATTGACGAACAGTGACGAACTTAGATGTGTTGGGCATGTGATGTGTTGCAAACAAATGTGTACTTAAACGTGTTGATGATTGGCATACGAAAGGCAGAGGTAAATAAATTCTTTGAACATCACACATGATTTATGTATTTCGCAAACTATTAAAAGTCATCTAGGGCATTAATTATAATAGGTCTATGTAAAAAACTCTTTGGATTGTTGGTTGCTTCCATTCAAATAATTAAGTACTTAATAATTAATAAAATTAAGTGTAGAGGCCTACATATCGACTGTGATTCCCGCGCAAAATGCCCATTTTCGCATTTTGTAGTAATTTTCCAGTTGTATTTATCGTTTTTATCGAAATAGGATAATAAATGCATGCTATTACGAATCTCCACTCTGCGAGAATAAGCTGAGTTCGGACGGCCGGCGCATCGCATTTTGTTGTAATTATGTAGTAAGTACCTACGTACTTAGTTGTATTTATAGTTTTCATCGAAATAGGATAATAAATTCATTATAACATTTTTATTCCTCATGAAGTAACAATTATTGTGGTATAAATTTTACTCAATAATATTATCGTAGATAAGAGAAATTCACAGTTAACTTAACGCGATTTTCGAAGTTTTTTTGGTTTTGTTTCATTTTTTTATTTCATTTGTTTAGAACAGTAGTTCAATCCAGGAGCTCATAAAAGTGCCCTCGCGCAATTTATGAAAGTCTTTCTCTGCAATTTTGAGTTTAAATAAAAATTAAGCGAAATTTACAAAAAGCGAGGCCGCTACGTAGGTACTATGCCAATAGCTATTCTACACTATTCAATAAGTAAATACTGTTAATGTATTTTTGTTTCTGAGATAAAGAACGCCTAAATTGGCCAAAATAAAATTCTTAAAAATCACATTCAAGATGTAATAGAAGGTACCTAATAGCCTGTTTTTTTTACCAACGACAAGAACGTTTGGAATGCCACGGCCTATGACGATTTGAGTAAAAAATGTGGATAGTGTCACAAATGGGCACCAACATTGTACCTAGGTAGCAAGATTAGGAACTTCAGGTTTCGTGGCTTGCTCCAATCTGAAGCCCTAGGCACGCCACTGCCCAACATAATATATAGCGGTGTTAAGTATGAACTACCAACCTGTCAATGACATCTTCACTTTCCAGGTGGACCTGGAACCCCAGAGGGTCTGGAGTAAGAGGACAGTGCTGTCCATCATTGCCTGCATGGTTGATCCGAACAAGTGTTTTATGCAGCAGCTGTGGATGCTGTGCATCACGTGGGATAAGCCGCTCATCGGGTCTCCATTGGACAGTTGGCTCGAGCTAATTTCTGCCATAGAGGAAGTTAACCGGCTTGCTTTACCTCGTCGAATTTTTCCGCCTGGCAACTCTCAGGTAAGCCTACACGGCTTTTGCGATGCTTCTGAGCGGGGGTACGCTGCCGGCAGTATATCTACGAACGATTGATTACGAAGGCCGGGTCAACTCCGTATTACTCTTGGCCAAGAGCAAGGTTTCTCCAATTAGAACTCGTCTGACCATCCCTAAATTGGAGTTGAGCGGGGCTCATCTATTAGCCAGGTTGCTAAGTCATGTTCGTCGGGAGTTGGCCGCCACTGTTGACATCCGGGATGTCTTTGCATGGTCAGACTGTCAGGTCGCGCAGGGATGGTTGCGCGCGGTGCCACATACTTTGGAGATCTTGGGAAACCGGGTTTTTCCAAATACAAAACATTGGAATTCCTATCATCTGGAGATACGTCCCATCCAGTGATATTAACCCAGCGGACTGTGCTTCCCGGAGCTGCACTGCTCAGGAATTGGCGGCTCGCCATCTCTGGTGGGGACCAGCGTGGCTGGAGTCGTCCAAGACTTCTTGGCCTGTCCAGCAGCTGGATAGGACGGTCCAGATTTTACCTGGGATACGTGTGCATGCCCTGGCCGTACAGACGGCCCTGGACCTCGACTGGCTGCCTGGGCGGTACAGCAGTCTGGACAAGTTACTGGTGGTGACCAGCTGGATAAAAAGATTCATCCACAACTGTCGACATCCGCGGGATAGATGTTTGTCCCCAGTTGTGAGTGCAGAGGAGCGTCGGAGCTCGCTGCTGCACTGGGTCTTTTCACTGCAGGCGGACCGCTTCAAGGCCGAGCTTTGGGTTCTGCGTGAGGGTCGCGCAAAGCTGAAGGGAGCGGTCGCCCGGTTGAATCCATTAACAGATGCGGAGGGGTTTCTGCGTGTTGGAGGCAATCTTCGGAAAGCTGATCTACCTTACGGAAGTCGTCGCTCCCTACTTTTACCAAAGGATAGACCTTTGGTTAAGCTCTTGGTGTACGATCGACACACCTTTGGTTAAGCTCTTGGTGTACGATCGACACATTCGTAATGCGCACGTAGCGTGTGGCGCGTTACTACTACAAACTATCCTACAAAGGGAATTTTGGATATTGTCTGCTCGTAGAGCCATTTGTGATGTGCTCTTCCATTGTTTGCCTTGTTACAGGGTGAGGGCTTCACTCATGCAGCCGCAGATGGGGGATCTGCCTTCGGACCGAGTCACTCAGTATCGTCCATTTTCGGGGGTCGAAACGGATTTTGCTGGACCTTTCTGACCTTTCTATATTTGTGTGTTTTTTTGTGCCTGGCCACCAAGGCCGTCCACTAAGAAGTGGTTTCGGCGCTGTCCACGGAGGCCTTCGTCGCCGCGTTGGATCGTTTCGTGTCACGTAGGGCTCTGCCTTCACTTATTCGCTCTGACAATGGCACAAATTACAAGGGTACGGTTAACTATCTAAATGATGATTACAAATTTAAAAAAAACAATGTGGATAGTTTAAGTCAGGTCCTCGCCCGGATTGCCCCCACTGGGGAGGAATCTTTGAAACTGCCGTCAAGTCAGCAAAGATCCACCTCGATGATCCTCGTGATCGAAAAAACGGTCCTGACGTTTGAGGAGCTGCTACAGTATTTTGTAAGGTTAAGGCGGTCCTCAATTCTCGTCCTCTCTGTCCCCTGTCCTCTGTTCCAAACGATCAGGAAGTCCTGACTCATCCAACTGTCTTTCATGAATGGCCGAGTTATTTATGTAAGTAATGATGTGAGTACTCTAAGCTTTGTTTATTTGTATCATAGTATAAAATCCCTTTAATCATTATTTTAATAGAATAAAAAAGTTTTAACGTACCTTTATGTAATGATTACAACCTTCCATCAGACACTTGACTTTTTTGTTTGTTGTTCGTAATCGAACATACGAGGGCCATTCAATAAATATTTAGCCTACAAAAGAAAAACGAAAATTTTGAGAAAGTAGAGATTTATTTTTCAACATAGTCTCCTTTCAATTCAATACACTTGGCCCAGCGATGCTCCAACTTTTTTAACCCGTCCAAAAAATACGATTTTCCGAGGCCTTCAAAATTGCGATTACCTCATCATTCGACCTTAATCTTTTGCCGGCGAGTGACTTTTTCAGATTTGGGAACAAGAAGAAGTCACAGGGAGCCGAATCTGGAGAATACGGTGGATGGGGCAGCAATTCGTAGCGCAATTCGATTCGACCAATTTGGCCTTGACGACGGCGGAGGTGTGAGCCGGCGCGTTGTCGTGGTGGAACAGCACTTTTTTCTTTGCCAAATGGAACCGTTTTTTTTTAATTCGGCGTCGAATCGGCCCAATAAGTCGGAATAGTAGAGCCCCGTGATTGTTTTACCCTTCTCGAGGTAATCGATGTAGATCACACCTTGTAAGTCCCAAAAAAACACTGGCCATCACCTTTCCAGCCGATTGAACAGCCAAAACAAATAAGGGAAAAGATTGAAAACTACTTAGTAGACTTCAAAAAGTATTTACAGCACGATAGTAAAACTCTTTTGTAACAACAGCGCCATCGGGCGACGCACAGTGTTCCCGGCATAGGACAAAAATGATTTTTCAAAATTTGGAAGTAGGTCAAAAACGACCATCGATTATCTTAACAGAATAAATTGACAATCAATATGTAAAAAAGAGGATAGTTTTCGCACTGTAAACGTGCTTAATAAATTGTTAAAGTAGTGCAAACATTTTTTACGTTTGTTTCGCTTGCGCAAAGTTTTTGTTAAGATACTGTGTTTGAAGTTTAAATATTAGCTTCTTGAACAATTTCTACTATGGATTCTGAAGACCAAGGTATTGTCTTTAAGATATGGTAATTATGTTTTAAAAACCTTACGTAGTTTAGATATATAATGTGTTTGTTGGTGATACGTCGAAATATGAGTAAAAAAAAATTCCCGAAACTATTTGAACGTACTTTCCACTACTTTCTGTGATCAAATATTAACCTAAATAAAGTATAGACCTTCTATTATAAGGTTGTAAAAAAAATTCCGCAAACTTGCGCGTTTTCTTTAAACATTTTTTTCTTCTCGTAGTGCCTGTTCGGGAATTTAGTCGACGCGAACTAACAGCTGTTTTATTTAACGATCCTGTGAAAAATTTACCTCGAAAAGGCTTCAATTTACAAGAATTTATTATTCAAGACACAAAATGTCCGTCAGAACTGAAAACTGAAATACGTTCAAAGGTCTCAATTTTTTTTTGATAAATAAAAATCAAGGTACTTTGAATACAGGTCGGAAAAAAGATTTGTTTTATGCTCAATATAAGAATTGGTTGGAAAAAAGGAGATATATCCTTCTTTTAGACCAGCACCTGGACCAGGTCGTCTATCATCTAGTTTTGACGAAGTAGGTACTAGGCCAAAACGAAGAAAAGTAGAACATTTGCTAAAAAACTCTACTGGAAAGAGTTAGCATTTGCTGCTTCTCTGAATTACTATAAAGTGCACGAAGTCGATAAGGCAAAGATTATCAGAAAAGTATCAACTACTTCACCTGAAGGCGTTTTTTTTTTTAAACTATGAAATATCAGCTTATAACAGGCGTACATAAATCATTAATTTGACGAAAACGTTTTTATGTCATTTTGAAGACATTGTCTAGTGGTCTTGATATTGACACGAGATAAAAACGAGAAAAGAGAAGGAAGTGTGCAGGAGAATGGGCATGGCTAAGAGCGCCATGTCTCAGCTTGCAAAAATCTGGAGAGATCGCAATATTTCCGTAAAAACCAAAACCAGACTGGTACGGACTCTTGTCTTCTCGATCTTTTATACGGCGCTGAGACTTGGACACTAAAAGCTGCAGACCGCAAACGCATTGACGCTTTTGAGATGTGGTGCTGGAGAAAGATGCTCCGTATTACTTGGACAGCATTTCGGACTAACGTCTCTATATTGCGAGAACTCAAAATCTCCTCGCGGCTGTCATCCTCGGATGACTTCGTAGAATTCTCGAATACTTTGGTCACATTGCAAGGAAAGACGGAGACAACCTTCGAGAAGCTCATCGTGACCGGCAAAGTAGACGAGAAACGGCCCCGAGGACGCAGCCCAATACGCCAACGTATTGGGCTGCGTCCTCGGGGCCGTCTCGTGCCATGTCGTTGGCCTCTGACAAGATACGCACCATTCTTAACTCTTCAGTTCACAACGCTCTCCACACCGCCAGAGACAGAAACAGATGGAGGAAAACCATAAGAGAGAAAGTGATGCAGAAGGGAGGTCACGACCCTCAGCATTAAGGAACACGACGCAAGGAGGAACTCCATTATCAGTTTTACCTACTTAGTGACTTTTCGCTCTACGGCGATGATATAATGTTACGACTTACGACCTCCTTGGTCGAGTGGTTTGTACACCGGTTTTCATGGTGTCGCCATCTTTGAGGTCCCGGGTTCGATCCCCGGTCGGGTCAATTTAGAAATTATTGTTTTTCTAAATTGTCTCGGGTCTGGGTGTTTTCTATGTATAATAAGTATGTATTTAAGTATTTTAAGTATGTTTATCCGTTGTCTAGTAACCATTTAACGAGTTTCTTCGAAGCTTCTCTTGGGCTAGATAATTGGTGTGATTGTAGGAAAGATTTATTTATTTATTTAATGTTTTGTTGTTGAAATCTTAATCTTAAGACACGCCGTCGGAACGCTCCATTACACGGCGCCCATGTGTATTAGGGACCTACATAGTTTTTTTTTAATATAATATGAAAGTGTTTCATTTCAATGTGTATACCTCAGAAAACAATATTATGACTCAGTATACAGCACAAATAGAAAATGTCAAGAAAATAAAAGAAAATGTCTCTTGAGACCAGGCTCTCTTACTTTCTTCGCATCTGCAGATATGAATTACATAAATATCAAAATTTCACAGAGGACGACTGTGAACCACCAACTACTAAGAAGATACAACTAAACTAGTGGAAGTCGATAAACCGATCAAGGAAGTTACTGTGAATATAAGATTATTAATTATAAATTAAAAAATTGAAGCTTACACTTACAATTTTATGTTGATCTCTATTTGTGACAGACTGGTGCTTAACCTTTAGTTACCGACCCTAATTTCTGATACATAATTGCCGAGGTGATGTCGTGCTGACACCCAATTTGAAGTGACGTTTTAAATAGAATCTTATCAAAAATAAGTTTAAATTATAACTTACCTTTAGGTACGTGTTACGCAAAACCAAGAATTTTTCAAGAATGTCCCCCGTTCAATCGGAGGTACATTTGTATAGAATGTATAGATCACAAATGCGTTTACACCACTCATATCTAGAATGCAGTAAAATATGGCCATTGGCCATCTTTGGGTACGGCGACTACACGAATAGTTCGAGCATTTTTTGTCGACCTCATCGACGCCACCTTTAGTCTTATTGTAATTCATGATAATTTTTGGATTATTTTTTTCTGGGTCAATTTGTACTGTGGTGCATAATATCAGTAAAACTGCTTTGTACTTCTTTGGTGCATAGGACACGAGAGTAAAATCTTTGGTAGAACCATGCAAACTTGTTTCAGGCTCTCGAGTTTTTGATGCCTGAAATGAGGGTGGTATTTGGCGTTTGTTTTTTTTTTAGGGGAACCAATGTACGTCAGTCCTCCTTCTAACAAACGACATCTAAAAAAGAAGCCTAAATTAGCAAATTTTAAGGTAATCACAATAAAATATAAATCACAAAATAGTAACACTAACACCGACCTTATGTCACGGAGACACCAGAGGTCTGATAGTGGGCACACCTGTGATCATGCCGCGAGTGCTTGGCCAACTTTTAAGCATGCAAGCAAGCATGCAGCAAGCATGAAGCATGTAAGCAAGCATGGAGCATGCAAGCAAGCTGCAGCATGCAAGTAAGTATGCAGCATGAAAGCAAGCATGCAACATGCAAGCAAGCATGAATCATGAAAGCAAGCGAGCATGGAGCATGCAAGCAAGCTGTAGCATGCAAGCAAATATGCAGCATGCAAGCAAGCATGCAGCATCATCCAAGCATGTAGCAGGCATGGTTTCTGTCACGGCTCCGGCGCACACTAGGGCCCGTTCATACAACGTACTGCTCAATACCCGATTTTTAAAATGAGGGTATTTTAAAAAATTTAAATTTGTTAGGGTAGCCCTTACAATGTATGACATCGTTTGTACAAGTGGTGAATCAGTAACTGCTATCTGCTGTCAAGTGCATCAGCTCAAAGTTGACTACACATGCAAATTATTAATCATCCGACAACGTACGCGAGTTTTAAGTCAGTATTAAAACATTTAATTTTCTAACTAAGCACCACATTTGATTGAAATGCATCATGTCAGCTACAAACCAAGGTACGGTAATTCTGATATTTTATTAATGAACCTGGATGTTTGTTTCTTTTTAATAATTAGCTAATTAACATGTGACCGTACGATTTTATATAATAAATTATTTTATATGTAATTTTTTCCTGTTTGCGCAAAGTTCTATTTCTGAAATATTTATTACTAAACCTAGGAGATGTTGCTTATTACTAAACTGAAGACATTAGCAATAGAACTTTGCGCATTTTCAAGATATAAAATGTTTTCTTTCGTTATAAATTTTTCATCAGGCGTTATGGTGAACTACAAAATCAAAATATTTAGTCCTGGATAATTAGTTTCCAATAAATAAAACTGTTTTGAAGAAAATAGATACATATCGTGTGTATTTACTTAACTTTGATTATCTCGTTATAAACGTCTTCTTTTCATTATATTTAAGGCGAAAGTTTATCATCATTTGTTACCTTCAAAAATAGAAACTTATGGTGAAATCTTATTTAAATCTATGGCAAAGAACTTCACCGAGCTAGAAAACTATCTTACGGATCATTCAAACTGTCCAGATGCTAAGAAAAGTGAACTGAAATTAGCATTGCGAAATTTTAAGAAGTCTTTTACATTTAAGTGGGACCAATTGTGGTCGACACAAAAACAGATTTTTTGAATCAGAAAAGGCTTTGGTAGAGGGTGTGTGCCAATTCAGTCTATATCAGAAGCTTACAGGAAGACGACCTACGAAATCTTTTGATTTTTGCAGTGATCAGTCAAAACGCAGAAAAGTTGCAGAACTTCATCATACCTATTCTGCTGATGAGTTAACATATTATGCAGCACAAATCAGCTTGAGAGCTAGTAAAAAGCGCACGGAAGCCAAAAAAGTACAAGAACTAATTAATCCAAATACATCTTCTGAAATACTTTACCTGAATGTCGTATGTTAACTAATGAACAAGCACTATCTTTTATGATGGAAGCACAACTAAGTAGAAGACAATATAATATCATTAGAAATTATGATTATGCCAAGGATGTTATGGAATTATTCCCTTTCTATAAAAATGATCGCACTGTGAAAAAACAATCCTACCTGAGGGAATAATGACTACTGAAGTTGAAAGTGAGGTTCCTTTGCAATCACTATTATAAATGGGCCTTTGATTGTAACTCTAGTCATACGCAGTACACACAAAAATTTGCAATAGAGACAAGTGATGACAAATACATGTTTTTATCATCATTAGTTCCCGTTCTATAATAGCTGAGAACGAAAATGGAAAACCTGTCGTATTATGGCAAAATCCGCGACCCTCTTCTCCGCGTTTTTGCAGAAGATGAAATTTGATATTATATTCATGAATTTGTTATCGATAACTGGTATTTTAATTTTATTTAACATTTTTATAGAATTACCTTCATATTCAGACTTTTGAGCAATACCTTATATGAGCGGGCCCCACTGTGCGGCGGTGGTCCCACGCGAGCTTACCGCCTCGCCCCTCCGCGCCTACGCGGGCTTAAATTATACTCTAGCGTATTGCAGACAAGACTACGTGGAGTCGGTTTTGCCGCGATTCGTTTCTGTAACTGACTTTTGGAGCACAACCTTACCGAAAACACAAAGTATTAACTTTTTAAGACATTATACTTTATTTACCTAATAATTTAATATGAAATCCAAAAAAAACACGAAAATCGGGGTATGATATTTTAGGGAACAAGTTACTTCTAATTTTAATACAACGCTGCCCTTCGCAATTAACTTAAATTTGTAACCTATCACGTGACCTACAGGAGTAGGGGAGCTAGTATTTCTGTTGTCTAATAAAAAACACCTCGTAATTCAATACAATCGCTACGCTGCGCTTCATCCATTATGCGTTTCGTATTTTATGAAAAATTAAATTTTGACGGAAAACAATTATGTTATTTACATTTATGCTGATTAAAATTATTAAAATTATGCCGATGAAACCATTATGGGTTTTATAACACTCTGCTTATCATAATTTATGCAAAAAAACTTTATTCTGAAACTGTTATGCCAAACTACATTATGACGAAAGAGATTATGCGACCGAAAGGGCTCCCAGAAATGTCATTAGTTCGTTTACAATTCATTTTTCAGTTTTGTCTTCTAATGAGTACCTGTATTTATTTAATCGTATGGCATATCGCTATAAATTGTAGGTTGGTTAATATTATAGGTCCACATCCAGGTCACGCAACCAGTCTATAGCTGCTGGTTTCAGGTCGTCGTAGAGTTCCCGTGGATCACCTGGGAAATGGCGCTTTGGACATCGTTCCACAATATGTTGGGTAGTCTGGACCTCAAGGCCGCAGTCACACAGCGGATTCTCTATCCATCCCCACCTATGCTTCATGAAGTTACACCTGCCATGTCCCGTGCGGATTCTATTGAGGCGGCACCAGAGTTTCCTCTGTAGGGAGAAACCTCTAGGTTTTTGGGTTGGGTCTGGAAAGGTGTTGCGATGGCCGGCAGTCACCTCTATCCACTCGTTCCTCCAGGATTCTTCCAGCACGAAATCATCGGCCCTCAGTACTTTGGCAGCTTGGCTTGTTGGTCGACGTGATATGAGTCGTTGTGGTGGCGGTTCAGTAAACTCTTGATGGGCTGGCAAATCAGGTCGTTCAAATATCTTTTGAGCTTCCCTCGGGAGAGCGCGTTTTCTTCTTAGGTGAGGTGGGGCAATGTGACTCAGCACAGGCAGCCAGTGAGTCGGTGGATTTGATCGTGCCTCATTGCATCATTTAGTCTCGTATCTACTTTGTGCACATGTGCGCTTCCGCACCATGCAGGCGCACAGTATTCTGCTGCGGAATACACGAGACCAAGCGCTGTTGTTCGAAGGACATCGGCAGATGCGCCCTACGATGTACCACTAAGTTTATGCAGGATGTTATTGCGTGTAGGTGACTTCAAGGAGGTTTTTGTGAGATGATCCCTGTAAGTAAGGGACCTATCCAGAGTGACGCCAAGGTATTTTGGGTGGGAGTTATATCTGAGATTTTTGCCCTCGAACTTGTTAGCCGGTTGGTAATTGGCGTGTTTGTTATTTAGGTGGAAACAAGAAACCTCCGTTTTACTTGTACTAGGTATTAGCCTCCAGGAGAAAAAGAATCTCGACATGGTTTCAAGATCCGCGGTCAGGTCCCCCTCCGCCTCTCTAAACTCCCGACTCCGAGCCACCAATGCAATGTCGTCGGCATATATAAACTTCCTGGCTTTAGTTTCGGGTAGGTCGTGAATATACAGGTTGAAAAGAAGGGGAGCTAGCACAGAGCCCTGTGGAAGACCGTTGTTTAATTTTCTACGCTTACTTTTGGCATCCCCCAGGTATACCTCAAATTGTCTCTCACTCAGCATATTAGCTACAACAGCTGCTACCTCCTTGCTAGGTATGACGGATAGCAGTTTGAAGATGAGTCCATGTCTCCACAGTGTCGTAGGCGGCCGTAAGATCGATAAAAACTGCTGTGGATTTAAGTTGTTTTTGGAACCCATCTTCGATGTGTGTAGTAAGAGCCAGCACCTGGTCGGCGCAGCTACGACCCCGTCGAAACCCTGCCTGTTCCTGAGGGATTGCAGCATCAATAAGTGGAGCAATACGCGTGAGTAGGAGTCGCTCCAGCAACTTTGCGTGCAGCTTAGTAGAGCGATCGGTCGGTAGTTTTCCGGAAGCTGTTCGCTTTTTCCAGGCTTCAACAGTGCTATGACTTTGGACAGCTTGAACTCGGCAGGTAGTTGGTTCTTTAGCAAGATATTGGAGAAGACAGCAGCAAGCCAGCTCACGGCCAGGGGGCCCATGTTGCGAATAAATTCGTTGTATATTCCGTCAGGGCCGGCTGCTTTGCCTGGTTTCAGTTGTTTGATGGCATCGAGTGTTTCTGGGACGAGAAAAGGGCGGATGAGGTGCTCATTTGCGGGAGTACTGCGTTTTAGCAGTGTAAGCTGCTTTCGGATGCGTGTTGTAGCACACGAATCTCTTTTGGCCCTAGTAAGGTCGACTATTCTGTTGGCTATGGCATCCGGATGCAACTTATTGATTGACTGATGAGAACTCCCTCCACCCGTCAGACGGTTTAGCACTCTCCAAGCCTTTCTACTCGAGGTCTTAAAGTCCATGTTCTCAACTGTTTCCGTCCACTTTTCCTTCCTATATTCGTCCAGGGTCTTTAGCAGTTGGGCTCCGGTTTCGTGTTTACCGGACCCCATATAGCTTTTCGCTCTGCGTATTCCAACCGGGAATATACTCCTTCCTGTATACTCTAGGTATAGTAGCTTTGGCCGCTGCGATGACGAGTCCAACTGCTTATAGTTACCAGGTTGTAGTTCGAGCTGGTCAACTTCCAAATCGTTGTCAAGCCTCCTCCGAAAACCTTCCCAGTCAGCCCTGTTAAAATTCCAACGCGGTATTTTCATGGAATTTATAAGTGGAATCTTGATGCCAATATCCAGAATGATGGGTTTGTGTTGGCTGTTTGGAAAGCTTGGCAGGACAGTGCGGGAGGCAGGAAGAGGTTGGTCCAAGCAGTCCCTGCTGACGAATGTTAGATCTGGGTTGTACTCCTGCTTCCATCTGGCCGACACAAATGTACCCTTATCTTTAGCGTTGAAGACAAGATGCAAGTCGGATAGCTCCGCCCAGTTGGCCAAGGCTGCACCGTTTGGGTCTGTAGCTTTGTAGCGCCAGTTGACGTGGTAGCTGTTGAAATCGCCGCAGAATATGCTTGGGTGGCTAAGGTTTGGAAGGACCTCGACCGGCCAAAGCGATTGAGGGGGCTTACAGATGTTCATTATCTGTAGGTCTCGCAGCTGCACGGTAGAAGTGTGGACTGCGTCCCTAAGGCCCGCCTGTACCATCTGAACTTCCCGCAGGCTGGATCTTGCGTAAGTGGCTATACCATACTTAGGGTGATGTACCGCCGTGACGACAGTGTAGCCCGGAATAATTCCTCTGTTGGCTAGATCTTGATCATCTTTGTTGTGTGTTTCCTGGATGCAGACCACGTCTATTTTATGTTCTCTCAGAATTCTAAATAAATAGTCGCATTTTGCACGACTAATGCCTTCAATGTTCAGCTGGCAGATGCGGATGGTCCAACATCTTTTGTCTGTTGGCTCTGAGAAGAGCCGTTGACAGGTTGGTTTTGCGACTGGCATCGGCGGCCATTGTATCGGGGCATTCTGGTTACAATCTAGTATAATAATTTCCTACAAAAACGCCGTGGTTTTGCTGCTCGTTTAGCGCTACCCAGGGGATACGTGCAGGGTTTGTGAAGCAATCTCCTGCGGACGTAAGCAACGTTCATCCCCCAAGTCCCTATAAAGTGCTTAACTGTACTAAACTGTAATAAAGTACTTAGGAATATTGAATAAAGAAATTTATTCTCTCCCACAGCAAGAGGTGGTCAGCGTTGACGATGAGGACACCATCTGCTGCAAGATCTGCAGTAAGAGATTCCTCAGTTCGCTGGCATTGGGCAACCACGCTCGGATGGAGCATTACAATGCCTACAGCACGGGTGACCCTACCTCATGGACGGAACCTATACCAAATAAAGTAAGTACCTAGTCTTGCATTTAGTCCCTCATGTCTAGTGTAAAGAAAAAAAAGACGTGATATTTTAAAAGCATATATTTTATACGTTTAATTATGTAGATTACCACAAATATTTAAACTATTTAAAATTACCACCTTCAGCTTTTACACATTTCTACATACGTCCTGGCCATTCATCTATGGCCGCACGTACCACATCCAATCGTATCGAGGCGGCTGTCTTCACTAAGTCTGCTTTTAACGACTCGATATTTTGATGTGGCTTAAGCCCCCTCTTCACATAGGCAGACGCATCCGCAGACGTCATCTGCGGAAGCGTCTGCCGACGTGTAGGGGGGTGATTTGCGCGTCTGTGGTAGGTATACAGAGTCTGCAGAGTCTACAGACGTTAAATACCTACCACAGACGCGCAAATCACCCCCCTACACGTCGGCTGACGCATCCGCAGATGACGTCTGCTGATGCGTCTGCCTATGTGAAAAGGGGGCATTAGAGTAGGCCTTCTCCTCTAAAATATTACATAAGCAATAATCCAAAGGATTAAGATCAGAACTTGCAGGGGGCCAATCTTCAGGGGCGATACAAATACGTTAAATTCACGTCTAATCAGCGCTAGTTTGATTTCGCTTAATGCGCTGGTGCTAAGTGTTGTTGAAATATCCATTGTTTACCAGCGAACACAGTGTTACTTAGTGGCTTAACCACCTTCTCTAAAATATCGCTTTGGTATTTTAAAAATGGAGCTTTGTCATGCCTTCGTAGGACACGCTCACCAAACCATCATAGATGCTGGGTGGTGGCCTCTTTCGACCTTCGGAATTTCCTCAGTAGCTTTTCGGGAGCTGTGTGCATACACCCTATCGTTTTGACGGTTAAACTTCTCTTTAACACAAAAAAATTTTTCATCAGTAAAGAGAATTTTTCATTGGCCACCATCTCCGTGTCTCTGCAACAACTTCTTGGCTAACACGATTCTCTGTGGTACCCCACTCCTCGTTTACACAGCAGTTAGATAAAAATGAATAGTATTAAACCTACTTAATGTAATGATAATCTATTATTGGCTAATAATAGATATTATTATATTAAGTACTAAAATAGGACCCTCATTTAAGTTGGGTCTGAACTAGGGCATAGATACCGGTATACCGGTATACCGATATTTTTTTTCAGTATTTTCATACCGGTATCTGAGGATAAAATCCCGTTATTTCGGTATTTCGAAAAAAGTTATCTATTTTTGCAAGGGTGTTTAAATACTATACAGAACGCTCGATTTCTATGATTCATAGTGTTGTTCATGCTGCAGATGAGTTTTTATATGTTTTTATATTAGTACCTCCCCACAAGCGTTGAATCAGAAAGGGCCTTTTTAGCTGCAAGTTACATAAGTAACAAAATGAGATCATCGCTCAACGACGCAAGTTTGGACGCGTTGTGTTTTTTTCGTTCGATTTTCCAACAAACGCGATCTGTCTGATTGATGGACTTGACCTGCGCCTATGTTTTAGTTTATATCAAAAGAATTGCTTTTAAAGATACCTTCATTTTTAATTTGATTTTGTTTTAACAATACGTTCGTATCCATAGTATAAGCTGTGAGTAAGAGGGATATTCAAAATTTTTGTTACATGTTTTCTTATCATTAGACTGATTTTAATACCTATTTGATTGTGATATCATGCTTATGAAACAATATAAATAATTATTGGATCAAATAACATATTCTTTAGTATTCTTAATTACCTATACTTTAATAACTCATTTGGGATTTCTAGGGAGTTGATAAATAGTTTGAGCGTTTCTGCCATATAGCGTAGAAAACTGCTTTAATCACTCTCCGCAAACGAGACTTACTACCTAATCGTTCTTGGAATTATTTAAACAGTAACTAGCAGTATTTAAGAAAATACCCAAATTTCGGTATACCGGTATTTGAAATTTCAATACCGGTATGTAAATCATCCCGGTATTCCATGCCCTATACAGAACTTATGGCAAGACTAAGTACATTAATATATAATCACGAGTACATTAATATATAATCACGACTATTATCCCCGAAGGGTTTGTCAGAGACTAGGCAATGAAAACCGCAAAAAGTGACCTCAGCGTGACGGGTGGTGAGCCCATCGCCGCTTCATGCTGTTGGATTTATGAGCAGTATTTAGTCCGTTAGTCGCCTTTTACTACATCCAAGGGAAGAGAGGGTGTGGTAGTACTCTTTCACCGCTATGCGACACTTATACAATACTTACATGATAATACAAAGACATTATTATATAACACAGTATATAGGACAAATAGAAAATGTGGACACCAATTCATATTTAGCCGGACATTTTGCCTCAAAAGTCTGACATTTGATTTTGAAAGAAAAAAATATATTTTCACTGTTATTCATCTGAGACTTTTGTACTTTAAGTAATTTGTAACTTTAAGTTATGCTGGGCCGCGTGACTCACTCGTATGCTTTGGTTTGGCATTATTTACTTAGGCAGTACACTGCTATTGCGGTCCTCGTTGCCTTGTCTCTCTGACTAACTTGATTTGTGCATAAATAATCTTGAGTGTACCTATTTATGATAATTTGTATCCTTTACAGACAAACAATTTTAAAAACATTGTTTTCTCCAAACAGGTAGAACAGCAAAAGACGAAAACCGTCCTCATGCCAATGGAACCAGGCTCTCATACCTCCTTCGCATCTGAACATATGAATTACATAAATATCAAGACAGAGGTCGACTGTGAACCTGAAAACAATGGTTTCTTTAAACAAGAAGAAAAGCAAAAGACGAAAACCGTCCTCTTGCCAATGAAACCAGGCTCTCATACCTCCTTCGCGTCTGAACATATGAATTACATAAATATCAAGACAGAGGTCGACTGTGAACCTGAAAACAATGTTTTCTTTAAACAAGAAGAAAAGCAAAAGACGAAAACCATCCTCTTGCCAATAAAACCAGGCTCTCTTACCTCCTTCGCATCTAAAGATATGAATTACATAAATATCAAGACAGAGGTCGACTGTGAACCTAAAAACAATGGTTTCTCCAAACAAGAAGAAAGGCAAAAGACGAAAACCGTCCTCTTGCCAATGAAACCAGGCTCTCATACCTCCTTCGCATCTGCAGATATGAATTACATAAATATCAAAACAGAGGACGACTGTGAACCACCAACTACAAAGAAGAAGCAATTAAAGCTAGTGGAAATTGATAAACCGATCAAGGGAGTTACTGTGAATGTAAGATTATTAATTATAAAATCATTTATTTCTCATTACAAAAATGACTTAAAATTGAGGCTTACACTTACAATTTTATGTTGGTTTCTATTTGTGAGAGACTGACGCTTAAGGTAGTTTTCCAAGTAGAACCTGTTATCACAGGACACAAATTATAGAAAGAACTTTTGCAGCTTGTTGCAGTCTAGTTCTAATTTTATGAATGAATGTAATCAGTTGCTTTTTTCCATTAAATAATAATAAAACTGATTGGAAAGAGCTACTGGGGGTGAGACACTTTAAATCATACATAGTTTAAAAGCCCTAGGATGGAGTAAGAGCATATGTAGAGGTAGTAAAATGCAGGCAAAAACAAGAAAAATCCGAGTGACATTTGCATAAACAAACGTCATTAGTTTGTTTCCATTTTTTTTCAGTTTTGTATTCTAATGAGTACTTACCTGTAAAATGCTTAACTGTACTAAACTAATAAAGTACTTGGTATGTTGAATAAACGAATTAATTCTCTCCCACAGCAAGTGCCACCACTTGCTGGCAGCGTTGACGATGAGGACACCATCTGCTGCAAGATCTGCAGTAAGAGATTCCTCAGTTCGCTGGCGTTGGGCAACCACGATCTGTTGGAGCATTACAATGCCTACAGCACGGGTGACTTTACCTCTTGTACGGAACCTGTACTAAATAAAGTAAGTACCTTTTCTTGCCATAAATTCTGTCCCTCATATAAACATGTCTAGTGTAAAGAAAAAAAGAAGTGAAAATTAAAAGCATGGATTTTATGTAGATTTTCAAAATAGTAGATTGTTAAACAAGGGGCCAAGTGACCCATTATATACGAGGTAGTTTTACTCCCGAGCTTTAGCGAGGGAGTAAATAGAAACCGAATTTATAATAAAAATGCAATCTTGATATTTTATAGCTCATTTATTGAATGAGACGAGAAAAAACGATCCGCCATTCTACACAATATTTTCGGAAGAGGACGAACAATGTTGCCATTGCACTAAAATATTTAATAAAAGGCACGACATTTCCACTACAAAGAAAACTTATGCTAACGCATCACAAATTTAGTAATGCGAAGTAGGTACTCACTTCAAGGTTGGTCAAGATGTTTCCAAGTACAATGGTATCTTCATTTCTATAGAGAGAATCCACAGACTACACAAACCTGTAACACAATCAAAATTCATGTACTTCTAGAAAAACAATTAGAATACATTGATATTTTAACTAATATTACGGATTTATAGTGGATTCTATTACAATGACAGATCTGACAACACTGGCGAGACCAGTTTACAGCGTTGAACAACTTCGTGGTGTCGGCAGAATTAGCGAGTTAGATACATAGTCAAAAGGAACATTTTTCCCATTAATTGTCCAAACAATTAAGAATCATCTAATGATCTTGAGTTTTAGCAAGCCTAACGGTCTTTTGGGACATTGGCGCCAAATAAGTGCATACGTTTACATTGTAGCCTTTACCACATTATAAACACTATCTTAATGCAACAGTACTATAAATTGTATTAAAACAATACAAACTAACACATCATAACAACTTTTCATGTTTTGTGTTTAAATATTATTTAAACATAGTTGAGCCAGGGCCATGTGACACGGAATTACCTAGGTAAGTATATACTATTTTTCAAAAATACAATAATATTTATTTATCTAATATATGTATATAATATCTCTAAGTTCACAAAATATACCATTTTTATATCCTATAGCGTTATTGACAAATATAATATATTACTTAAACATGTAAACATTAACCATTGGCCATTATGTAAGAATAAGTTAAGTGAGTGTGTGGCTCAAGGGTAGCCCCACGAGGTAATCTTGGGATCGGACGACATTGGTAGTGATAGTTACCAATGCCGTCCACTACCTGTTTATAACAATTACCTTTACTTTTATAAACAATATGTAATTAATCTAATTTATTGGCAAGGGACTTTATTACCAATTTTAACTTCTGCTACTCTAACTTTGCCATCTGAGCCTGGAAATATTATTACAATTCGACCCATATGCCATTGCAGTGGGGGTGTATTATCATTTCTTACAATTACAAGATGCCCAACTTTCAAATTTACATGTTCAGTATTCCACTTTGGTCTACTTTGTAGTTGAGTCAAGTAACCATTTGACCAGACTTTCCAAAAGTCTTGCTTTAATTTTGTCACAAGATTCCAAAATTTTAAAGTATGTATATTTTTATCAGAAAGATCCATTCTGGATAACACCATTGCTGTACCAATGAGGAAGTGGCCAGGCGACAAATAATTAGTATCAGATACATTACAGAAATTCAAAGTAGTATCTATCAGTGGCGAAGCGTGAAATATTGAGAGAGGTAAGCCGGAGCAAAAAAAAAATGCTTACCTACTCCGAGCGCGGGCACGCAGTCTTGAGTCCTTACCGAAAATCTGTGATTGGCATCCTGGCTTCAGTCTTGTATAGGCAGATGTATCTTCAGTCCACTTTTACTATACGCGTAAGCACTGAGATATTGAAACAGTGTCTTGCAAGCATAATAGAAGTGGCTTTGATAAAAGCCGTTTGTGGTGAAATTATGATATGATGTAAATTAAACAAAACTTAATCGACTAAGGGTGGATTCGACCAAACTGGAATAAGGTCTTAACCTAGATTAAACGCCCAATTTGTATGGACTAATCTCGGAGTAAGTCTTATTCCAGTTTGGTCGAATCCATCCTAAGTACTAATAATACTACTTATACTCTAAAGCTATTCGTCTATTCTTTCTTACAAAGTGGGCTAAGACATTATCATAAAAGCCGGGAAGAATCTAAAGCTATTAATGCCGACATCTTACAATTCTACCGATTACTTTGCAAATCTACTTACTCTAAATACGTAATTTCAACTTATTACAATATCTACTTACCGCAAATACCTAATTAAAACGTACGTCTTCGTAACTACTTTCATCACTACACACAACACAAATAAACAAAGTCCAACTACAATACTAATCATTCTAATAGGTAAAACTAACTAATAAATTCAAATACTAATAAAACACAGTCATGCATTCATGATGAATTGCAATTACGTCAAATTATCTGTCAATAGAACACAAACCGAAAACGATATTCCTCCATCCCGCTCACGCGCACGCAAATTGTATTACTTTCTCTATCAAGTAACTCGGATAAAGACGGCTTACCGGCTGCTAATACGCGGGTGAGTTTATTGACCTTTATGTGACGTCATGACGTATATTTTGTTCAGAAGTTTAACTGCCAAAAAGCCGATCGCGCCTGCGGCTTATTTTATAGCAATATGTTGTTGAAAAGCAAATTTTGTTGATTTAATGTCCATAGTGTAGGCGTTTTGTAATGTTTCTTTTATATATTTTCTTTTATAATTACTGATTGTGCCATTTCTCAATTCAAGTAGAGAGTGGTTGTGTTCTAAACTTCTGAAGGGAAGCCGGTGGGAATCGAGGTTCTTTGGAATTTAATAATTTAAATAATTCGTTTAATTGATTGGAATCCCCCTTGAAAGTCTTAGCATTATCAAAATATATTAATGAGGGCATTCCCCGTCTAGCAATAAATCGCATAAGTGATGCCAAAAAGCTTCAGTAGTAAGATTGCTGACAATCTCTATATGTATGGCTTTTGTCACAAAACAGACAAATAAGGCTACATATGATTTTGAAGTTAAAGGTCTTCGAATTCTTGCAATTTTGATGTTAAAAGGGCCACAGAAGTCAACACCTACAGTTTGGAATGGTCTTTCTGCAGTGATTCTTTCACGTGGTAATGAGCCCATCAATTGCTTTGCAGCAGCAGCCTTATTGCGATGGCATGTGACACACCTATTAGTAACTTTTTTAATTTTCTTGGTTCGCTAATTAAATAACATTTTTGTGAAAGAGAACTTAGTAACAATTTTGGTCCTGCATGGAGAAGACGTTGGTGCTCCCTTTCAATAAATATATTAATAATATGTGACGACTTGTGCAAGATTATAGGATGCTTCCTGTCATATGTTAAGTTGGTTGCATTATTGAGACTACCACCTACTCTCATCAAACCCTCATTATCCAAGAAGGGATTTAATTTTGCTACAGCAGATTTTATTTGCTTATTATTGATAAGCAATGTTATTTCTTTTGATAAATGCCTTTTTTTTGAAATTTTATTATTTTTATTTAAACAATTACTTTTAAATCTAATTAATAATGCAACTTTCCTTTGCAGTTTATTAAAATCTGAGTACTTATAAAAAAAAATAATTCATCATTAACGGAATGACATAAAATTGTAACTGGTGACTGATCCTCCTGGTTTGATGGTATAGGTTACTCAAACTTTGATGGTAAATGTATAAAGTGTATGGTAGACAAGTGTGCAGGACCATGCCACCAAATACTACTTGCTGACAACTTATGAGGTTCAGCACCTCTAGGTAACAAATCTGCAGGATTGTCAACTGACTTAACATAATGACCATTGAAAGCCATGCGTTAATATGCAAATTTGATTAACTTTCCTTGAAAAGATTGTATCCATGCAAGTGCTATCTGAGAGTCACTGTATAAAAATACCTTTAAAGAAAATCTTGATTTAAAGACATTATAAACTCTATCAGTAAGCTGTGATAATAGTATCGCACTATTTAGTTCTAGTTTAGGTATTGTTATACTATTTTTCAAGGGTGCTACACAGGATTTTGAGCATACTAAATTGACAGATACATTACCTACTTTGCATAATACTCTTAAGTATAAACAGCAACCATATGCCTTCATAGACGCGTCACAGTATCCTACCAACTCTACAGACTTGATGTCATAAATGTTTAAACTACGAGATACCTTTATAGAAGGCATAGTTGTCTAACTAAGTACATACTTCTTCCAGATTTCTAATTGAGCCTGTGGCAATTTGGTATCCCAGTTAATCTGCATTGACCATAGCTGTTGCATGAAAAGTTTTGCTACTACTATTATAGGACCTATCAACCCAAGCGGGTCAAACATTTTTCCAATATACCTCAAAATATTTCTTTTTGTAGTTAAGCTATTTTTGTCAGCTGGTAAAAGTAAATTGATCAGCTATGACATCATATTTTAAACCTAATGTTTTAACAATGTTACTTTTGTCTATGTAAATTTCTTTAAAGTATTTGTGCTCATTGCTCACATCATGTAAAACATCAGGGAAATTGGAACACCATTTATGGAGAAAAATCCTTTACTTAAAAGCCCTACAAGCTGCTTCTTTAACTCGTAAAGTTGGTTTATGCTGTCCGACCCTGCAAGCACATCGTCGGTATATGTGTTTGAATACATAGCTTGCGCAACGAGAGGAAACTTATCACCATAACGATGTGCCAATTCAATGAGACACCTGGTAGCTAGAATGCTGAATGCTAAGATGCTTTATGGCCATATGTAACCGTTTGAAGTTGCAAGCAACTAATAGGCTCATCACTGGTGTGCCTCCATAGTATGTTTTGTAGTTTGGTTTGATGTTTATTTATATAAATACCACGAAACATTTTTGTAATGTCACAAGCTAATGTGTAAATGTAAGTTCTAAACAGAATCAAAATGTCAAAGAGCTTGCTTTGAACAATGGGTCCATCCAACATTACATTATTAAGTGATTGCGTACTGTTTGTCCTTGTATTACCATCAAAAATGACACGAAGTTTCGTAGTACTACTATTCTCATTCCAAACTGCATGATGTGCCAGAAAATAAACTGGATCAGCTTTAAGGTCATAGCTACTAATATCTACCCTTTTGGCATGCCCTAGAGCGATATAATCTTCTATAAACTTTCAATAATGCTGAAGATACATTGGATCTTTCTTAAATTTATTCGCCAGTACCAAAACCGATGCAAAGCAACTGCAAACGAATCTCCAAACTGCAGATTGTCTATAGATGTCATGAGAGGCATATCCACATAAAATTTATTATCTTTAAGTTGTACAGTATTAACAAAAATTTGTTTTGCCCTTTGAAATTCAATAGATTCTTTATGTTTAGATTCTGGAATCTTTTCGACCAAAATTGCTCCATCACATTTTCTAACTTAATAGGATCACAAATAGCATGCTTTGACACTAAGTTTTTATCCGCGTTAGCCGAATGGTATAATTTTCCTCCAACAACATCGTTTTTTGCAAAACAGGACCCTCAGGCAATTTGATATAACCATCTTGTATTATATTTAAATAAATATCTGCACCTAAAAGCATTGAAATCTCAGATGGAGAATTAAAGTCACTGTCTGATAGCTGTATATCTTTTGGAATATTAAGTTTTGAAAAATCTAAGTGTTGTTGAGGTAAAGGAGCAGTGATGGTGTCTACAACATGACATTTTACTTGTTAAATAAAAGTTTTGCACTGGAGAATGAATTGTAATATTGACATATTAATTAATTTTATTATTCTTATTGCTTATTCCAATAATGTTTGTCTCTTGAGTTATAGCACACAAGGACAATTTTCTTTTAAGAGAAGAAGTAATAAATGAGGCCTGGCTACCACTATCGAGTAGAGCCTTAACATAGATTTCATGACCTCTAGTGTCACACACGACCTTTATTATAGGTAACAAAACATGTGATGATGGACTATTTGAATGGAGAGTCACAGAATCCTTTGGAGTGTTATTGTCTCTATGCAAAAGTGTATTGTGACTTAATCTGCAAGTTTTGCATTTAAAATTAAATTTACATTGACCTTTGTGTTCATTTAGGCATATAGTGCACAAATGGTTAGTATTAACAAATTTTAAGCGTCATTAAGAGTAGCCAACTTAAATTTGGGACAATCATAATAGTGAATGACCTGTAGCATCACAAAATTTACAAATTCTGTCGCCTTTATTATTTTGACTCCGGGGTATGTTGGGCCAATTGTCAGAATGTCCAAGGTGACAGAATGTCCGGATGATAGACCGTTAGTCAATATGTACAAGTGTCAGAATGTCCAAGAAGTCATAACGTCCAGATGTTATAATGAACGTTGGTCAATATGCACAAGTGACAGAATGTCCAAGAAGTCATAACGTCCAGATGTTATAATGACCGTTGGTCAATATGCACAAGTGTCAGAATGTCCAAGAAGTCATAATGTCCAGATGTTATAAAGACCGTTAGTCAATATGTACAACAAGTTATAAGGATTTAAAAATAAATTCTAAAAATTGACACCCTGTGATGATCTTTCAAGTCCTGTGACTACAAATATTAACTTTTCGTCAGTTTTTTTTCTGTAATGTAACCATGAATAGCCCTTCTGTAAATAACAGTTAAAAGTTCAAACAAAACTGCTTCAGTTTCAAATAAAATATTAGATTTGTGCCCAACATTGATTCAAAACATTTACATCAAACAACTTTAACCGACTGTTCTTTAAAAAAAATGTACTACACTGTTTTGGCAAGTAACATTAAAAGATGGCACGTTTAGTCTGGATTCTAAAATGGTATGAAACTTACTAATTGCTACTTCTTAATTGAGAAAATAAAATCAGTTGTTAGATTCCTTTAGTTATGATTTTTATTAAAACAGATACAAGGTTTTATATCAAATGTTCGAACTGTTTTGCCTTCAGGTGCAATGCAAGCTCTACATCTCTTTAAAAACATTCGATACGTTATTTTTCTCAAAAATAGTTGACAACCCTGGTAGTATTCTTTTAATGAGCGGCTACGCGTCACAGCTCGGCACGGTGAATTTGTTAATTTATAAAAAATAATAAATGTCTCAGCCTCATTGCTTTTTGTTTAGGACGCGATTCCTGACGGCAGCTCGTCCGAAGAGATCGACGTGGAAGCCCTCTCCTACTCGTCGCAGGAGCTGAACGCGAAACACAAACACAACGGGCTGGTCGAGGCCAGCATTGAGGTCAGTAGGTACACAAGTCATACATACACACATACATACAGACATAGTTACATACATACATACATACATAGATTAACCACTGTTATCCTTAAATGGTTAGTCAGAGACTAGGCAATGAGGACCATAGAAGCAGTCCTCTGTCATAGTCCACGGCACACAGTTACTACTGCGCATGTACACGTGATAGATAATGAGTCCATCGCCGCCATCAATCATCAATCATCAATCGCTGCAATTTGGGTATCAAAAAATAAATATTTTTATACCCAAATTGGAGTGTCACATGACAATGAGCCTACAAAAACGAAAAGGTATTTAGTCATAAGTAGAATAATCATGAATAAAGACTCGACTTATTATTGTTTACATAAATCAACAATTTTTTTGAGATAGTTATTAGTAGAGTTTATGGTAAAATTAGTAATCATTTGAATCTATGGACAACACAGACCACGCCCACACAGTCCACTTTAGCAAGAAACAACTGCACAGTCTGCACATGTCCTTAGGTGGTGAGTATTTAGCCCGTTAGTCGCTTTTACGACACCCAAGGGAAGAGAGGGGTTGGTAGTATTATTTTGATGAGCCCATCGCCGCTCTATGCTGTTGTATGTATGTGCAGTCTTTAGTCCATTAGTCGCCTTTTACGAGATCCAAGGGAAGGGAGGGGGTTGGTAGTATTATATTGATGAGCCCATCGCCGCTCTATGCTGTTGGATGTATGTGCAGTCTTTAGTCCATTAGTCGCCTTTTACGACACCGAAGAGAAGATAGGGGTTGGTAGTATTATTTTGATGAGCCCATCGTCGCTCTATGCTATTGGATGTATTTGCAGTCTTTAGTCCGTTAGTCCCCTTTTACGATATCGAAGAAAAGTGAGGGGTTGGTAATATTATTTTGATAAGCCCATCGTTGCTCTATGCTGTTGATGTATGTGCAGTCTTTAGTCTGTTAGTCGCCTTTTACGACAGCTAAGGGAAGAGAGGGGTTGGTAGTATTATTTTGATGAGCCCATCGCCGCTATATGCTGTTGGATGTATGTGCAGTCTTTTGTCCGTTAGTCGCCTTTCACGACACCCAAGGGAAGAAAGGGGTTGGTAGTATTATTTTGATGAGTCCATCGCTGCTCTATGCTGTAGGATGTATGTGCAGTCTTTAGTCCGTTAGTCGCTTTTTACGACACCCGAGGGAAGAGATGTAGACTGCCCACACCTGTAACAGCATAGAGCGGCGATGGGCTCATAAATATAATACTACCAACCCCTCTCCTCCCTTGGGTGCCGTAAAAGCAACTAACGGGTTAATTCTTAATAAAATAAACCAATTCATATTGTATTGGATTGTTTTATTTTCTCGCATTCGTAGTGAAAAGCAGAGTGTAACACACGGCGCTAAAAACCCATTATAACTCGGTTTCTATTTACTCCCTCGCTAAAGCTCGGGAGTAAAACTACCTCGTATATAATGGGTCATTTTAGCCCCTTGTATAACAATCTACTATTATTTTATTATTAACATTAGAGTGGAGACCGCGACTCGGCAAACGTAGTGTAGGGCGCCCTCCGGCGAGGTGGTGCGACGACATACGTAGGGCTGGCAGTGAATCAGAAGAGCCGAAGATCAGGCTCAGTGGCATGCATTGGGAGAGGCCTATGTCCAGAAACGGACTAACACGGGCTGATTATGATTCAATTCAATTCAATTCTTTATTCATAACTATATACATTGTGTTGAACAAAAAAAAAATATAGGTAATAATAATCAAAAAGATAAAAATTAATGCAATGATAATGATGAATAACATTGCTTCGGAAGGCACGTAAACGTAAAGCCGTTGGTCCCGGTTGTTGTCGTAAAATGGATGTCGTTAAGACCCACCAACCACCGCATTGGGCCAGGCCCAATCTCCCTATGTGCTTTTAGTCCATGTGGGAAAGCCGTTGTCCAGTGGGACATTTATAGGCTGATGATTATGATGATTTTTTATGATTTTTTCTTTCTTTCTATTCATTTTAGCTTCACGACGGCAACAACAAATGGACGCTCTTGGTGGACGCAGCAGACGCGAACGCATCCAACTGGTGCGAGCAGAACCTCGTGGCGTCCCACATTGGGCAGATAGACTGCAGGCGGGTTGATATACTTAGATAAGAAAATACGGGCGGTTCTTCTTCGCTATACAACGTCAGTCGGAAAGGAGGTACTAAGCCGAAAGGAGGGTTAAGTATACATGATAGTAAATAACTTTTGTCTATGAACTTTTCCTAAAAAATGGATAATTTTAGATTAACAGCTGTTTTAAGATTGTAGGTATAAGAAATGACGCTGTAGTAGCCCTGACGGTCAGCTGTTTTGAGAGAGAGACAGATTTGAGTTCATTGCCATTAAGTGGCGTTAGCCCCGCCCCTACTCAGGGTTGTACATTTTTTAAATATGAAAATGCATAAAATATGAATGTTTTACGCAAAGTTAGTTTAGCAATATAACAGTTGATAGTAGCACTGTCAGTTGTCCGCAGCTTAGTACCCCCTTTCCGACTAACGTATACAGTTGTGGTCATACAATTAGGAACGGATAGAATTCAATTAAATTTTATGAAATCTAGTTCAAATAACTTTTTACTGATTTATTATCAATTACTTTTAACCACGTAAAATGTACTATCATGACCAAAGTTGCAACTGAATATTTTATACAAATCAAATAAACTTTCATCATGTTCAATAAACAAACACGACATGTTTTTGCAATGTACTGACTGACCGCTGCCGCTGTACAAATAATTAGGCACGCAAAATCATTTCGTTTAAAAATGGTTCTAAATTTAAAACTTAAAAAATATTTTTTTATGCTTTAATGCGGAAGTGTTTTGGCGCGATTTTTTTCAAGTCTACAATTGGCTACTTGACAGTTTTCGGAAAAGTATTTTAAAAATTACCAACGCTTATTTTATGCCCCGTAAAATATTTTTTCTCGAAAAAGCTTTATTTAATAGAAAACAACGTATTTTTCTTCATTCATTTCAAATTTCGTGCGAAAACGGTTGGTCACGTGTCATTTAGCCGTGTGACGTCACACCACAATAAACAAACAAATTTATCGAAACCTAACAGATTTTTTTTAATATTTTAAATTTTTTAGAGGCTTTTACCCATTAATTATAGATATGTCAGCCCCATCCTATCCAAACCTTTACAAATAAAAAAAATTGAAGAATCATTGTTTTAAATAATACAAGATAAGGTCATTGAACGCCGCAGATTGCGGGTCTGCCAGTATAGATTGAAATAGTCCTACCTCAAACCTATTTACGTTATATTTCCGCATCAACGACTCCCTATCCATACTGTATTTAGTACAATCTAATAGCATGTGATGGACATCGTCAACAGTACCACACATTTCACAGTTAGGCGAATCCATTTTTTCATAAGGAAACCGTACTTTTTAGATAGGTAATGTCCTGAACGAAGTCTGAGAGCCTTTACTATGAATTGCCTATTAGAATAATTAATATTGCAAACCACGGAATCTTCAGAGGCTGACCTTGGATAGTTTTATACCAGATATCATTTTCTTTACTTCTATCTAAGATTAAATCAAAATAGCTGAAGATAGGTGACTTGCCTCTAGCGCATGGACCGCTTAAATCAGGTCCCCGTCGCCTAATTTCACTCAGTCGGGTCTGGCAGGACTGGACTCTGATGCACACCAGTGTAGCTGCATCGTGCCCGTTTTCAGTTGACGATTTTAAGACGTGCCTTATCTTCCGCTACTTTGATTTAATCTAAGACTTCTATCATCAAAATATTCTTTAAATTTTTGCAAACTTTTTGATTTAAATTTCTTTAAGATTTCCTAATAAAATGGTAAAATTACTGATTCTAAACCTTCATAAACTGCTAATTTAGCCAACTTATCAGCCTCTTCATTTCCTCTTAATCCTATGTGGGACGGAATCCATTGCAATCTAAGGTTAATATTGTGACAATTCAATTGGTAGATTTTATTTAAGATATCATATGCTATCGGTACACCTCGGCTGTGTCCAAAGGCGCATCGAGCTAAATTCTGTAAGGCACTTTTGCTATCCGTGAGTACAACAAAATTATGCTCTTTAAAGCTATCAATATATTTTAAAGCTTCTGAGATTGCAAATAGATCCATAGTCATAATAGAAACTTCTGTGGTGGATTTAAACATAGCTGATCCCCCTTTAACATCACAATATGCAGCGCCTGAACCCAAAGCGCCTTTGGAACCATCAGTATAAATTTGCAACCAACCTGAATACTTCTCATATAATTCCATTATTTCTTCAAAGTCAAAGTCTTATTTATTCAATGTAAACCTTTACAGGCACTTATTGATATCAATACTAATAATAAAAAAAACAGTTAACTAACTTGTAGTTAAGACTTAACAACTAATCTAACGAGCTATAGATACGAGATAGAGATGCTAGAGCTTCAACTCTGAAAGCATCAGTTATATAATGAATTTTAGGTTTTTTATTACTTTCTAAGTAATATTGTAATTGTTCTGTTTACTTGATTCCCATGAAAACTTTTTAAATCACTTTTACTAAAAGTGTAAATCTATTGAAAATAATTATCTGCGGCAGGATACTTCTCTGCACGCGTTTATGCTACGGCTTCGATCAACAATACCAACTAGATGTCAGGTCGGCGCTAAAAATGTGTCTCGGTAAATAACAGCGCACTTGAGAAGTGAGCTATTATTTTATTTAGTTTGCTTGAAACACGGCCAGTGTAAACACGTTCACAATGCCGCAATGTGTATGTAAGAGTTGCAAAAATAATGCCTGAAAAAGCAATTTAACGGCCGGAGTGTCGTGAGCGTCAAGTTGGCAGGCACACTATGGAATTAGATGGTTTGACTATGTCAAAAAATTGTGTATAAATAGTGATAAATAGTGACGTATAGCATATAAATAGTGATACTATGGTTCAAAAGATATTTGAGTATCTTGGTGTGCCTGCTAACTTGACGTCAAGATAGCAGGCACATTAAGAAATACAGTTCGTATCAATGTGATTTATATGTCAAAAAACTGTGCATAAATAGTGAATCGAATACGCAAAATTTCAACAATTGTACTTCAATACAAACCGTGATATTACGGTCTCTAAGTGGGCTGCCAACTTGACGATTCTTGCGATGGCGATTCCAGAGAAACGGGTTGAAGTTTTAAACAAATAAATACATGAAAAAATTGTGTGTGAAATTGTGAATCTTTCAATATCAATAAAAAAAAGAATTCTTCTTTGCTATTTTCCAAAAATCTAATGTAAACTTCTACCATACATTCGATTTAAGTACAATCGTGCACAATTTTATTTATTGACTTAAGTCAAGTCATAAAATTACACTTAAATCTATCGTTGTAATGTCAGTTACACGTTATTTCTATGGAAACTTATGTCAAGCAATTTGTAATTTTAGTGACTCGAATTATAAGTCTCGGGATAGTGGCGGACGAGCGAGTTTCGCGAAGGACCAAGAGATGGCGTGATTTTGTTTACGTGCGGTGAGCCGGTGCGAGAATGGTGCGCGAAAAGTTTTATTTGTTTGTGTTGAAATTGATAAGCAGTGAGTACATTTGCATCAGAAGTGAAAGTGTTTAAATCGTTTAATAACAACCTACATTTTTATAGGTACGCAGCTTATTTTCTATTATGGTATTTACAAAAAAGATATACCTAGGTACGGTCGGGGTCGCCGTCGCTTTACCACTTTGCAGCGATTTTCGTGTGAAGCGCACCGACCGCCCGGGTACCTACGTGCCCGTACCAAATAGACGACGTGGTGTGCAAGGGATTTTGACCTTTAGACTGGTAAAGCGACGGAGTCCGCCATTGTACCTAATGTGAGGTAGATATTTTCTCAGTCATTCAAAACTTTTCATATTTACTACTCGACCAACATAATTAATCGCATTAAAGCTAGACGTTTATCATAATTGTTCAATGATTAACTATCTAAATATATTGCACTTCAATTAGTTTGCACATGCTGAGTAGTCAGATTTTAAAATGGAATATCGAAGAAGATACGTTTAGTTTGTAAATTATTGAACAACTGTGATAAACGTCTAGCTGACATGCGCCTAATTATGTTGGTCGACTAATACGTATTACTTCATAGTACTACTAAGGTACTTACCAAGCTAATCTTTCGTAAAGTTAACTAGGGTCAAGTATATTCCTAGTGTATTAAATGTTAAAGTTACCTGCCTAGTCTTTTATGACTAATAAACAAAGAATAAGCTACGAATAGTTATTCCGTGTTTTGTTCCTGTCATTTAAACGTAATTTTTAATTAGAGTAAAAGAGACAAAACACGGAATAACTATTCGTAGCTCATTCTTTGTTTATTAGTCATAAAAGACTAGGCAGGTAACTTGTCGGTGGTCGAGTAGTAAATATGAAAAGTTTTGAATGACTGAGAAAATATCTACCTCACATTAGGTACAATGGCGGACTCCGTCGCTATACCAGTCTAAAGGTAAAAATTCCTTGCACACCACGTCGTCTATTTGGTACGGGCACGTAGGTACCCGGGCGGTCGGTGCGCTTCACACGAAAATCGCTGCAAAGTGGTAAAGCGACGGCGACCCCGACCGTACCTAGGTATATCTTTTTTGTAAATACTGTAGTCGCCACGTCTGAGTGGCGATTACGCGACGTAGGGAACTGGTAGGTAGATAGGTAGGAAGGCTTACCTGGGATGATGATGGGTGATCGGGCAACTGTAGGAGACGGGGCAGCGAGCTGGCGGGCGGCGATGTAGGCGATTTGTCACGGCACAGCACAAAGTCACTTTACGTTATCACAGGCACTCAGGCGTTCTCTTCACATTGGGTTCAGGATACCAGCGCGCGTATTTTGTGGGCGTCTCGCGGTAGTTCACAGACAGACTGGTCGGCGCGCGCGGCTCACCAAGCTAGCGGCGGCGGCTCGCGCAGCGGTGGCGCCGCGGCAGACAGGCGGACGCGGTCGTCAACAACCGCTGAGTCCGTCCCGGCTTTGGCGGGAACAAATACGATAATAGAAAATAAGCTGCGTACCTATAAAAATGTAGGTTGTTATTAAACGATTTAAACACTTTCACTTCTGATGCAAATGTACTCACTGCTTATCAATTTCAACACAAACAAATGTTAATAAAACTTTTCGCGCACCATTCTCGTATCACCGGCTCACCGCACGTAAACAAAATCACGCCATCTCTCGGTCGTTCGCGACACTCGCTCGTCCACCACTATCCCGAGACTTTTAATTCGAGTCACTAAAATTACAAATTGCTTGACATAAGTTTCCATAGAATTAACGAGAAACTGACATTACAACGGTAGATTTAAGTGTAATTTTAGACTTGAATTAAAAATAATTAGACTTTATGTCAGTATCTTAAGTCAATAAATAAAATTGTGCACGATTGTACTTAAAATCGAATGTATGGTAGAAGTTTACATTAGATTTTTGGAAAATAGCAATGGAGTATTCTTTTTTTATTGATATTGAAAGATTCACAATTTCACACACAATTTTTTCATGTATTTATTTGTTTAAAACTTCAACCCGTTTCTCTGGAATCGCCATCGCAAGAATCGTCAAGTTGGCAGCCCACTTAGAGACCGTAATATCTCGGTTTGTATTAAAGTACAATTGTTGAAATTTTGCGTATTCTATTCACTATTTATGCACAGTTTTTTGACATATAAATCACATTAATTCGAACTGTATTTCTTAATGTGCCTGCTATCTAGACGTCAAGTTAGCAGGCACACCAAGATACTCAAATATCTTTTGAACCATAGTATCACTATTTATATGCTATACGTCACTATTTATACACAATTTTTTGACATAGTCAAAACCATTAATTCCGTGGTGTGCCTGCCAACTTGACGCTCACGGAGTGTCTTACTTTCGGTAAGTACACGTAGAATAAATTATATTTTAAGCTTTAAACTATCAAATAACATTAAATTTTGAACATAATTACCGATTTTAACCCACGCTACAAATGTTTGGCCAACGTTGCCCGATAGACGCGCGCGCCAACATTTGTGTAACGGAACAGTGGATGCATGGAGTAAGTGAGAGAGATAATACTTAGAAGATTTGTGACTGTACTTGACGGACTTGTACTGGGTGCCATGGTTGTAATTCGGTTGATCTTAAAACTGTTTTATAACTTTTGTCTTAGTTCGTTAGGAAAGAAATGTAGCTATAAGTATATATTCACGTGGACAGAATTTAGCTATGATTTTGTACGTGACGCGTTAATTAGTTGGTATTGTTGATCGAAGTGCTACGGGGAATAAAACGCAAGAGTAAGGTTGGTGCCATTCGTCTACAAGAAAACTTAGATGGCGCCAAAGCCTGTTGAGTCAACTGAAGTACGTCATCAAGAGGCATAAAAAGTACTGAGAAAGACTAAGTGGGAAACGGAAGTGCCTATCTTAATTTTTTTTTAACTTCATACAAAAATTATAACCTTCGAATTACGGTGAAGTACTCTTAATGTCAGGTTTTCAAACGTATGGGCCGTGGGCATTGTCCTTTATTATTTTTAACGAAACTTATGAAACTTAGGTACTTGGTAGGTAAAGGCAGCTTCTTAATTGGATTATGAGTTTTTTATACATCTTTTTTTAGTGTTAATCCTAAATATGTATTTTTATTTAGGACTATTAAGATAATCCCCCGTTTCACGGAGCTACGGTTCTACGGCGGCGAGTACGCGCGTCTGTTGGACGTCAACTTGAAACACTACAACAGCCCATCGGGATACGGGCAGAAATTTGGTGAGAGTCTATCCATCTATCTATAAAACGTGCTCTTGCGTGAAAAGAAATTGCTAGATTGTGAGCCTATGTAATTAATCGTTTTTTGTTCATTTATCTCTTTCATTACGGAATCGTTCTCCCAGAATCTTCGGCCTGAATCTTACCTCTTACTGCCGAAACACAGCAATACTCCTATAGTTATCGCTGTTATCATGGCGACAAACATAGGTAACATGGTGGTAGCTGGCCAGGCGGATTTTAAACAGCCCCGTCGGGAATCGACCTGTGATCTCTGCGTCTGAGATGAACCACTGGAGTAGGATCTAGACCACAGAATTAAGGTTTCGCCGATCTAGATTTCATACATTCATAATGGAGCGCGAGTTTTTTCACAATCGAGTAACGCTAGAAATATATAATACGTATGGTATCGTGTCAGCGTTAACCGTGCGCGACCCGTGGCGAGCTTGTGGAATAGTCATGAGAAATTTAGCTCTTTGAAGAGATAAAAGCTATATAGCTATTTACCCAGTCAAGAGCTGTAGTTATTATGTGAAAGAGTAACAAACATCTATCCATACGTTCCCGTGGGAATATCGAGATAAAAAGTAGCCAATGTGTTAATCCAGGTTATAAACTATCTGTTTGCCGGATTTCATCCTAATCCATTCAATAGTTTTTACGTGAAAGAGTAACAAATATCCATACATACAAACTTTCGCGTTTTTAATATTAGTAACTAGGATCATAACTGCATAATAAATGCGTATTCCTTTTTCAATAAGATGTATAATGCTTTATATACAAACTCAATGGTGTAAATATATAGCTCTTCTAGCTCAGTAGCTCATATAGCTCAGTGTAGTTCATGAAGATAGAAGGCTCTTGAGTCGTTTATGTGCACTGTTCAGGAAATAGCGCGAAGCGCTACGTATTGTCTTGAATTTCGAGATATTTTTTTTTAGACAACAGAAATCTAGCTCCGTACAAAAATTAGAATTTTTTTTTTTTTTTCCTAAAAATAAGACTTTTTTTTATGTTAAGTTTATCTGATACCGCTCAAGTTCTTGCGGGAGTTTTACAGGGGGGCCAAAATTTCGTTAGATTTTAGCTACGACGCACCGTTTTCGAGATATTCGCGTATTTTTAAAAAGGTACCTTAATTTTTTTTAAAGTTTGTAAGTTTTAAGGCTCCATATAAAAATCAACAGAAAATTTTGTCCTGCACCCCCTTTGCGACACCCTTTTGACTATCAAGCCGAGCCGCTCTCGATTCCGAGCCGACATACGAGTATTCCGATGAAACACTGAGCTAATTGAGCTAAATTTAACGGGAGAGAGCTAGATATACGTTGAGCTAGAATAGGTGAGCCGGCTCTTTTAAACAACTCGCTCGCGACCTACCCATCGCTATTGTGGAACGAATTCGTGACTGCTTCGATGCCAATCAATTAATAGTTCTAGTTTAAGCTAAATAGGTGGAATTGGGAATATAATTTGTATCTAATATGCACTGTGGTGTAGGAAAAGCAATAAAAAACAATCCTTCATCTGTATTTTAAGAAATTTTAATAATAATAAATAAAGCTTATTCTTTAATTGATCAATAAAACTGTGAAAACTACGAAAAAGTTCTTCCAAATTCTACACGATTTGAATCCTTAAACTACAAGTTTTAATTATATACCTAAGTAAATTAACTAAAAATATAATATTTTAACAGGTGCTGCAGTACAGAAAAAACGTAAACTAAGTACTAATACGGGCAATGCAGTAAATCGGACGTCTCGGGCAACTGAAGAAGGAAAAAACAATTATGAAGTTATCGAGAAATCATCACCACAAAACACTAATAAAAAAATTGTATTTACCAAAACCAATAATAGTAATAAAGATAATCCTATAAGCAATGCTAATATGGGATACGATCAAAACAAACAAGAAAAATGTATATTTATTAAAAACAGTATTAGAAATATTCAGAAACGTATAAACGTAAGCAAAAAAAAATTTAATTGCGAAAATATTTTAGGAAGTCACACGAACACACATTATACAGTATTAAAGCAAAAACATAATACGTTAGACATAAAACATATAAAAAATTATGGAAACATCGTTAAAAACAATGAACAAATCTTAAAAGGCAAAGTATGTAATTTTTGTAATAAGGCTTTTGTACGTAAAGGTGATTTTACTAGGCATATTAGGACTCACACGGGCGGGAAACCATATCAGTGTAATGTTTGTAGTAAGTATTTTGCAAAAAAAACTCTGACTAGACATATTAGGACCCACACGGGCGAGAAACCATACCAGTGTAATGATTGTAATAAGTCTTTCACAGATAAAAGGAATTTGCATGCACATTTAAGGACTCACACGGGCGAGAAACCATACCAGTGTAATGATTGTAATAAGTCTTTCACAGATAAAAGGAGTTTGCATGTACATATTAGGACTCACACGGGCGAAAAACCATATCAGTGTAATGTTTGTAGTAAATATTTTTCAGTTAAAAGTAATTTGAGTGTACATATAAGGACTCACACAGGCGAGAAACCATATCAGTGTAATGTTTGTAATAAGGATTTTGCACGAAAAGCAGATTTGATTTCACATTTAAGGACTCACACGGGCGAGAAACTATATCAGTGTAAAGTTTGTAGTAAGTATTTTGCACGAAAAGCAGATTTGATTTCACATTTAAGGACTCACACGGGCGAGAAACCATATCAGTGTAATGATTGTAATAAGTCTTTCACAGATAAAAGGAGTTTGCATGTACATATTAGGACCCACACGGGCGAGAAACCATACCAGTGTAATGTTTGTAATAAGTTTTTCACAGATAAAAGGAATTTGCATGCACATATTAGGACCCACACGGGCGAGAAACCATACCAGTGTAATGATTGTAATAAGTATTTTTCAATTAAAAGTAATTTGATTTCACATTTAAGGACTCACACGGGCGAGAATCCATATCAGTGTAATGTTTGTAGTAAGTATTTGTCAAGTAAAAGTAATTTGAGTTTTCATATAAGGACTCACACAGGCGAGAAACCATATCAGTGTAATGTTTGTAATAAGGATTTTGCACGAAAAGCAGATTTGATTTCACATTTAAGGACTCACACGGGCGAGAAACCATATCAGTGTAATGTTTGTAATAAGGATTTTGCACGAAAAGCAGATTTGATTTCACATTTAAGGACTCACACGGGCGAGAAACCATATCAGTGTAATGTTTGTAGGAAGTATTTTTCAAGTAAAAGTCATTTGCGTTTACATAATATAAGGACTCACGCAGGCGAGAAACCATAGCCATATCAGTGTAATGTTTGTAATAAGGATTTTGCACGAAAAGCAGATTTGATTTCACATTTAAGGACTCACACGGGCGTGAAACCATATCAGTGTAATGATTGTAATAAGTCTTTCTCATATAAAAGGGATTTGCATGCACATATTAGGACTCACACGGGCGATAAATCATATCAGTGTCATTTTTGTAATAAGGTTTTTGTACGTAAAGGAGACTTTTCTAGACATATTAGGACTCACACGACAAACCATATCAGTGTAATTATTGTAACACATATTTTGCACGTAAATACAGGCTTATCATTCATATTAGAGATCACCTAAAAACCTAGAGACCTAAAACGCATGTTGGCTGTTTTAAAATGTAAATATATAAAAAAAAACGTACGAAGATTAATGATCAAAAGCAGCCCTCTTAGACAAGTGGCAAACGCTCCAAGTCCAATCGTTAGCGTTTGTCAGTAGAAAACTTACAACCGCCTATGTGGTCTAGTCGCTACGTCACACCAGTCTTAGACCCAGCGGTCCCGGGTTCGATTCCCAGCGGGGAGTACATCTTTGTGTAGGTACTAGGTTTGATTGAAGGGGTTTGTTAACTCCGCCTGGGTAGCTACCGCCATCTTATCCAAAGTCTGGCGCCATACTGCCAGTCTTACTACACAAGCGGCCTGTGCGTTAGGGGTCTGATACTCTAGTTCGAATGACGTTACCTCGATGTCTCTACCTCGACGGTACACTTCACCGATGGCTCGTTACATCAAAAGGTCAATTTCTCGAAGGATCTCTTCCTCGACGGGCCTTTTCTTCGATCTTACAATTGATCGATGGGTGGTTACCTCGAAAAAATTATAAAAAGTACAGTTATAATTCCCATGACTTAGAAGTCTCCCTTATTTTTATTGTGTATTTTTAGTAACACTTTGATAAAATAATAAGAAAAAAGTGTCTTATGAACCATAGAAATTTTAAAATATGCAGTGATAATAAATGTTGCCTCTATGATTATATCGATATTAATTTTAATTCACTAGTATTTTACACCTTTCAGTTACACACAAAAATACTTTGCATTTACCTTTTGATGATTTTTTCGAGGTAATAACCCATCGATCAAATGTACCATCGAAGAAAAGACCCGTCGAAAAGAGATCCTTCGAGGTATTGACTTTTCGAGGTAATGAGCCATCGGTGAGAATACCGTCGAGGTAGAGACATCGAGGTAATGACTATCGAGGTAACGTCATTCGAACTAGAGTATCAGACCCGTGCGTTAGCTACACGCAAAAGACCTCTAACGCTCTGCGTGTCTTAAACAACGTGTAAAACTTGCCGAACTGCCCGTATGTGGAATGCGCTTCTCCGCACACGTGTTTCCCTCCTCTTTCTCTCCCGGGTTATTTAAGCAGGGCGTGAAAAAGCATTTATACAGGCCGCCATAGTGTGAGCGTTCGGCATAGCGTGGTAGCGCTGTGATGAACGCTTTCACTTCTTGGGCTTCACTGGCTGCTTTTCATCAGGCAGATTGAGGCCATTTTGGCGTGCCACAATAGAAAAAAAAATATAAGCAATAAAATTTGAGCAGCCTACATGATTGGTGATAGCTGTTTTTTTTCACAAGTAATAGATAGCTGAGAAATTTATTTTTTTAGGCTAAAAGAAGCTCAAGTTTTTGTTTTAATTAATACAAAAGTGGCAAATCTATGATTCCCTGTTTTCTACCTACTTACCATTATTAAGAAATTACCTACGCCTACAAAATATTAACAAAAAAAATTTAACCCCATTTAATGGTGATATTTAAGTATTGAAGTCTTAACAGGGTATATGTACGCACCCTTAACTTTTATTGCTTATTTTTTTACACGTTGTATATTAATATGTTTCGGGTGCTGCTGGGACTTCAAAGATTCTGCAGTGCATCTTGCATGTTTGCCGACACTCACATAGACGGGTTCCATGCCCTAATCAGAAAAAAATTACTTCCATCAGAAACAGAATGCTCTTCAGTCCCAATCCCAACATTATTTTAAAGGATTCAGTGGGAAGGTGGGACAGTGCAGTGATGAGGCACTAGATCACCGCCTCAATGAAACCTTAAGTGGAGCAAATTTATTTTTTAAATTAATTTAAGTAATATTGTATTTCTACTAACTTAGATGTAAGAACTCTGTTACTAACACATGGATCAAGTTATCTAAATAAATAAATATTATTATTAAGTATTCTCTTTTTACCTTATACATCTTAAGTTTTTTTTTACAATATAAAAAAACAAATTAAGGTACAATATAAAATATTACAAAAAACCTAACCTAGCCTGTCACCGGCAGCGGGGATAGACCCAAGCTATCGGTGGTTAGGGCTGCAGAGTGAGGAACCTCCTGACAATACGTGCCCTGTTAAGAAGTACTTACTGCCTTCTGTATCTGATCCTTGACCCAACTTTTTTATTATTATTATTTATTTATTTACGCGCACAAAACACATCACAATTTCAAACATATAGTAAACAATAAAAACGTGTGTGGCTCATCTTGGTATGGCCACCATCACCAACTCTAAATCTGATCTGATTTATAGATAGTACCTTTGTCGCCAAATATCAGAGAATGTCGGTATATCGTTCAAAAGTTATAAGAGATCATAGGTGGCCATGCCAGGATGAGGCTCATCTTGGCATGGCTACCTTGTATCTCAAAAACTACAGGTCTTAGCGAAGATCTGATTACACCAATAGTATGTCGACAAAACTCCAGAGTTTGTCGGTGCTTCTATGAAAAGTTATATTAACTTCTTTTTTCCATACAACAGCAAATAGTACAATCGCGTACCTACACGAGCATTAAATATTTTTATTAGGCTATTTAATGAACGCATACAGTGGTGAACGAAGAACGGAACTTCGATGTGTATGTTGGCACGCTCGAACTTACCTCGACGAAACCTAATCAGCCGGCCAGTACTTTACCGAAATATTTTGAAAGCGGTACTTCCTCCACTCAATCAGCCTTATTGTAATGTCTTTATCCAAGCATCCGATTAAGTATCCCTCATATTATTCAAGTTGCACTCTTAATATCAAGACACTTTTCAGATTCAAAATATTCATTCACTTTATCAATAGGAAAACTTTATGCTCACGATTGTATATCTACTATGGGAAAATGAAAAATTGATTTTTCTCTTTATAGAAGCACTGACAAACTGGAGCTTTTTCGACATATTCTCGACATAGGTACTATTGATGAAATCAGATCTTCGCTACGACCAGTAGTTTTGAGATACAAGGTGGCCATGCCAGGATGAGCGCTCATCCTGGCATGGCCACCAATGACCCCTTGTAACTTTTGAACGGTAAACCGACAAACTCTGATATTTGGCGACATACTCGACAAATTATCTATAAAGTCAGATTTAGAGTCGGTGGTGGTAAAAACGCAGCTATAATCTAAATTTTAACATAATGGGCGATTTTCCGAGATCAAAAAAAAAAGAAATTAGTTCGTAAATGACTTCATAGATGGCGCTTAGCATAGATTAGTATGGCGCTTAATAAAAGGCGGGTCCATGAAGAACACGTGTATAGCTACGTAATATTTATTCCATTCCAAAATAGAAATACGTCCTGGAGATCCTGAATAAACTATTTTTTTATTTTTTTGATAGACTAGCAAAAGTGTAGAATTTATTACAGCCCTTAAGTAGGAACGGGTCGGCTTTCATAAAACGCCATCTATCTAGTATTTTTGAACTAATTTTTATTTTTTAATTTGGGCTGTCAGAAAATCAATCACAGAATACCAATGATATTTTATGTTTAGATACGTTGCCTGGCCTCCGTAGTGGCAAGGACAAATCAAGGTAATTGCCTGGACTTCACTCAGTCACACGTCAGTCAGTGACACGTCATTACGTTTGTACCTTTTTAAAGTTTTTTATGTTGTTTGTTAGATAAAATGCCTTCCTGTGTATACAGAAATTGCAAAAACTATACAGCAACAGTAAGAGACAAGAAAAGTGTTCAATTTCATTTGTAAGTATTGTAAATATGAATTTAAAATAGAAAATTTTCATTTAGTTATGCCAATTGCGCTGCTTTGACTATAATAAACAAACAATCGTACAGATGTGCCACACGCTGCGTGACTTAGCGCCGTCAAACGTTTTGAAATGAAGTGAAGCGAATCAATCGCGTGTCCGCGTGACCCGGTCCGCCCGCCGCTCACCGCACCCGCGCCCGCGCCATCCGCCCCGGTCCGCTATCCGTCCGTGATACAGTTCCGCTCAGGTGAGCGGTATCCACATGGCCGTTGGATGTACGTCCATCAGACACGCATGTGATGCAGGTCCGCGGATTCGTATCCAACCGAACCTACTCATCTCTTAGTAGCGCGTGTGGCGTCGAACCGAGTGTTCACTGTAGCATATTGCGGGCGCTGTGCGCGCGATTTTTAAAAATGCCGCGAGTGTATTGCGTAGTATACGGCTGCTTCAAAACCGGAGCTTTCGTTTTTTAAACTTCCTGCTGATATTGAAAGGTAAGAATGATTTATTATTACTAAATAAAATGCTTTTTCTTTTAAATAAATCGTTTGGTTGTTTAGGTGATATTTGGAGTACTTACTACCTTACCTACCTACTTAAGTATATTTTTTGAGCGCGAGCGCCATATTAAACTTTTTAGTTATTTAACCGATTGCTTTAAAAATCGATATCAGGGGATCTGTGTGGTTTCCGACAATGAATCTGATAATAGAATCAGGAAAGTAGCCGCCATATTTAACTTATTAGTTATTCAACCGATTGCTTTGAAAATCGATATCTAGGGATCTGTGTGGTTTCCGACAACGACTCCGTTATTAGTATGAGACAAAATAGCCTCCATCTTGAACTTTTTAGTTATTCTTCCGATATCTTTAAAAATCGATATCAGGGGTTTTCAAAGAGAACACATTAATTGTAAAGTAGCTGTATTAATTTATAAAGAAGTAGACAAAATCAGTTTTATAGTGCCGTGTCCATGTTTTCCGATAATTTATTTAAAAAAGCTATTCATTAGAATGAGAATTTTTTACACTATACAATTTAATAATAAAGCTTTTCGAACGTGTTGTAGCAGGCAAAAGTATTTTTCAGTGACTTCTTAAACTGTTAAAGATTTTTTAATTAAGTACACAATTTTGTTTGTAAACTAGTCAATTCATTCGATTATTTGATCATTATGGAACCCAAACAAACGTTTTGATAAATAATAGAAAAATTACCTTTTAATTTTATAAAAATTAAAAGTGACAAACCTTAAGCTTTGCTAGTTATCTTAAAAAAACCGCTAACTAGCTGAGAGACATCGCTAACTAAACAAAAACTTTTTCAATTTTACAAAAATAAGAAGACAACCCTAACGCTCAATTGGCGCGTAGGTATATAAAACAAGAAACAGGCCCAGCTTCCGTACTGCTTTAGCTCATATTTATACTGTGGTTGCGCTGTTGCCTTGTTTTCTGTAAGAGTGAAAGAGAGAAAACAATGGCGGCCGAGATAGCCGTGCAAAGAGGAATGCGCTGTTGCCAATTGGTCGATTAAGTTTTTATCTCTTTTTAACAATAGGCTTGACATGATTGTATTTATTTTCTTTCCCTTTCGACGTGTCTTACGTCATAGAAATAATTTTGCCATTTTTTTAATGCAATTCGTTCATGTATGACTAGTCTATTTATAAAAGGTCATTGCAGAATACCTACATAATAGTACAAGTACAGTCGCTATTTATTTAACCCATTCACTGCCTCCCTAAAAAGTAGTGACATCACCCGCATGCCACCATACATTAGTATTCGGCTCGCCCATCGGCGGACACGGCATCTCGATAAAGTATTCTTGCCCACCCATCGGCGTTTTCGGCGTGAGGCCGTAGATTTCGACATGAACTGCTTTTCATTACTAGTTTACATGTCCTGTGTGTTGTATAAAGCGTGTATGCGTCACTTTCTGTGATTCTTGTGACAAAATTGTGTTAGTTTGATTGGTTATTAATCGAAATAGTAATGGAGTGTGAAGGTAAGTCATAACTTTCGGTTAATTGATTTAAAACGAAGTAAAACATATAAATTTGCGTATATGATAAATTCAAGCTCATATTAATGTAAAGTAAAATCCAAAATAAAGCTTAAATTTTAGGGCTTTTTTAAAGTCAGGTGTAGTCAACCTTTTTGTATCTTTATTTTTTTCCCAGCGTTATACTTCTTACATTAACTTTGTAAAAATACATTGTGAAAATATATTCAACATTAAGTACCTAAATAATTTTTGGGGTTCCTAACCTCAAAATGAAAAAAAACTAAACTCTTATAGGATCACTTTGTTGTCCGTCTGTCTGTCCCTTCGTCGGTCTGTCAAGACCTTTTATCTCTGGAACGCGTGGAGGTATCGAGTTGAAATTAAAACCATATACTCAGGTCTATAGCCCCTTGAAGTTGTGAAAAAATCAAAATTCTAAGTTAACATATTAAAAAGATATGGCCGTTTATGCCGCAAAAAAGTATATTTCGACACTCAAGGAAATCAAAATTCATAGGGTACTTTCGATGTTCGATGCACCACATCCCACACTCGTCGTTGAGGAAATATTCTCAAAGACTGCACACCTCACGGTTGTGGAGGGTCTTGGCATTTAAAAAGCCTCGACCACCCCATTTCCGCGGGATGTACAGTCTCATAACAGACGAGCGTGAGTGGAGCATGCGTTGTGATGTCAGTTGCTGTCGAACCTTTCTGTCCAGGGCGTCTAACTCGGTCTGAGTCCACCTTAGTATGCCAAAGGTGTATACCAGTAGGGCATAACCCAGCCATTGAAAGCGCACACCTTGTTGCCTCCTGACAAAAGACTGTTAAGTACCTTTGTCAGGCGACCAAAGAAGCGTTCCTTCACCGACTGTTTTATACCCCCACTCTCTATACCCAATAACTGTGACATACCAACCTTGGTATACCTACAAATACCTATTTGTAGGTGTCGGCTTCGGAGAGAGATCTGAAAGTCATCGTCTCAGAAAGTTGCAAATTCGTAGAATTTACAACTTTCCCCCGCTGTACGTGCATGACCGCGCACTGTCTACACCGAACCCCATGTTGATGGCGCTGCTAAAAGTCTCAGTGACTTTCAGCAACGCCACCAGTTCATGACGTTTCGGTGCAAACAGTTTGAGGTCATACATGTACAGCAAGTGCGAAATAACTTCACCCTGCCTCCTAAGCCGATAGCCCAGCCGTGAATCTTCTAGCAATATGCTGAGAGGATTCAGGGCTAAACAGAACCACAATGGACTCAGACTTTCACCCTGGAATATGCCTCGCTCAATCCTTACGAAGTCCTGCGGACCAGAGGGGCTGTCTTCACCACCCGGTTGACGAAGGACTGTGGTCCTTCTGTCTCATGTCTCCTGTCTCATACTACATCATCTTCATCATCATTAGCCTATAAACGTCCCACTGCTGGGCACAAGCCTCCCACTGTCATCTTACGACAACAACCGGTACCAACGGCTTAACGTGCCTTCCGAAGCACGTAGGAGCTCGGGATGTTTTTAATTTGGTCACCCATCCAGCGACCCGGCATTGCGAAAGTTGCTTAGCGTGCAAGATCGCAAGCCGAACGCGCTAGCCGCTGCTCCTCCGTAGCTGTCTCATACAAGAACCTAGAAAAGATCTCAGATTTGTATTAATTTTATACAGCTCTAAGATCCTCTCCAACCAGGTATGAGGCATCAAATCATAGGCCTTCTTATAGTCAATCCAGGTGGTGGAGAGAGCCCCTCTGTTCCGCCGGACTTGTTAGCAAATGGTCGTGTCGATGAGGAGGAGCTCCATAGTACCACTGGACCCAACCTTACATTCTGAGAGGGAGGCAAAATATTTTGCGCAACAATGTGCGAATTAATTTTAATTCTCAGAATGGATGTAAGGAGCTTGTAAAGCGTCGGCAAATATGTGATGGGTCTATAGTTCCTCGGTTCCGTGGTACTACCAGACTTGTGGAGCAGGAAGGTCACACCGGTTGTCATTGTCATAAATGTTGGCAAGGAACCGACCTCGAAGGCTTCTTGGAGCATCTAATCCACTTTATCCAAAAGTTATGCAACCCGTCCGGCTCAGGACTTTTACAGTTCTGAGCCGTACAGATCGCACAACTAACGTCTTCGGGGTTAATAGTCACTGGCCCCATTGATTCGATAGACTCACACACACGCTCAACGACGCTAATCCAGTCACCATCAGTGGGTTCGACGGGTACCGACCAGATACTACACCAAAAGTTATTCATGGTAGGTAGTAGCATCCGGATACCGCCCTTCGCTTACACATTGGTCGGTTCCTTCCCAACTTCGGTACACCTTCCTTTGGTCATTTTGAAAGAGGCGATTTTGACAATATCGATCCACACGCACTCTATAGCGACGAATACTGCTTGCCAGCGCATAAAGTTTCTGCTTCAGAAAGTCAATGCGTTCCGTGATACAAGCTACCTATGTAGTCCCGGGGTCTAATTTCCGTCCCAGCAAAGGCCTGGTATGCGCGAAATATAAAAGTTCACATAGACAGGAATTAAGCAGAGGAGATAATCTCAACTCGTTGCACTAAGTCAAACAGCAAACGAACTTTCAAGACACTAAGCGAAACTATAGTTGTGATTATCACGAACGGGATGTTGCGAGTGAAAGTTTTTATGAGGTTAGAGCAGGTTTTACCTATAGGTACCTTACTATAATATTTCCAAACTAGGAACTTTGCTAAAATTAAATCATACCGATAATTTGTAAAATGGTCGGTGACCACAACAAAAGGTGTCGGCACTTTGTTTGTTTTCAAAGTCACAAATACTGACCGGCTCCTTTTGTTTAGATCGCCACCTGTTTTATTATCTCGCTTCCTAGTTACAGACAGTTTATGACCTTAACTGTATTGATTTGGACTACGACGACTCACTGCATCATGCAGTTAGTTACATCTTAAAAACTCTGCCAAGTTATTAATTTGAATATTTTTAATTTTATAGTTTCAATAAAATCATCCATCACGTAGGTTACTTTATGTGCACATGTATAACTTTTCATTATTATTTTTACTAAAATTATAGATTATTGTTAAAATTTTACAAAAGGTTTGCGAGTTCTGAAACAATGACTTCCCCGCCCATGGGCGGGCTCGGCATGAAAGGTCAGAAATGACTTTTTCCAAATCCTAAGATATCCGCAGGGTGTTTGAGTTACGTTACGAATCAATTATAATAAAATGAAGCATTCGACAAAATCTTATAATTTTCTGATGTTATTTGTCTTAGTTAATGAAGTTTGAAATCCAACCGCCCATGGGCGGTCTCGGCAAGTGAGTTAAAACGTTCCGCCCGCCGATGGGCGACCAAGGCACTGAATGGGATCGACCTGGGGGCTAATTCTCGCGCCTTTGATTGAATCTCCAACTCGATATTTATCGAAAAAACAGCGGATATCAACTAATCTCGTCATTCAGTATTCTTGTTATATCAAATGTTATACAAAAAACCAAGTAGCGATCGAACAGCACGGATTCCAACATAAAAAATCGGCAGTCACCAACTTGACTTCTTACTTAACTCCTATTATGGAGTCGGTTGATAGGGGTGATCAGGTGGATGCAATATATACCGATTTTGCTAGTGCTTTCGATATGGTCAACCACAGTATCCTGCTTGAGAAATTGTATTGCCAATATGGAATTTGTGGGGCCCTGCTCAATTGGTTTCAGTCATATCTTAGTTATCGGAGGCAGACCGTGGTAGTCAAGGGATATGAATCAAAGAGTTACAATGCTTTATCTGGAATACCGCAGGGTTCACACCTGGGACCAAAACTTTTTGTGTTGTTCATAAATGACATAGTCTCCTGCGTTTCACACAGTCAATGCTCTTTGTTTGCTGATGACATGAAAGTTTTTCGGACAATAAAAACGAAATTTGAAGAAACCTTATTGCAGTCTGATTTAGTTCGCATTCAACAATGGTGATAACAACATGTCCTTAAACGCCTCCAAATGTCAGCACATGCGCTTTACTAAGAAAAAAATCCAATCACCACATCTTATAAGATAAACAATGCGGAAATTAAACTGGTGTCTCAGGTTCGTGACCTTGGCATAACTCTGGATTCTAAGCTGTCCTTCATTCCCCATTACGACTCCATTGTATCAAAAGCTGCTAGAACGTTGGGCTTCTTAAAGCGTAACACTAGAGACTTTAAGCGGGCCGAAACCAAAATATTGTTGTTTAACGCCTTGGTCAGGAGTACTCTGGAGTATGGTAGCGTGATATGGAATCCTCTTTATACCAGTCACTCTGATCGCATAGAGTCACTTCAGCGCTCTTTTACATGACATCTGGCTTATATAACACCTGGGTTTAACAATAGGAGTGCCTACGAGGATAGGCTCAGATATTTCAACTTAGTAACTTTATCGCAGCGCCGTCGTATGCTCGATCTAACATTTTTGCACAACATTCTACACGGTAAATCTATGTGTCAGGAAGTTCTTGAAAGATCATGTCTTAATGTACCTAAGTTGAACTCTCGTCGTCGCTTTCCAAAATCATATTTTACGGTGACTTTAAGCAGAACCAATGTTGGTAAACATTCCCCAATATCTAGAATTCACGACACCTTCAATACTTGGCACGTTTCTTATGACTTAGATGTTTTCCATGATAGCTTGCTAATATATAAAACCAAAATATTGCAGTCTATGAAGCACAGCTGAAGACTTTTGCTGTTTTCTTTATAATTACAAATTAAATAATATTCTGTCAATTTAAGTTAAGTCAAGTTAAGTAAGTATTTAGTTTAAGTCCATGAGTTTAAGGTCCGTGTAGAAAAAACACAGAGATTCTGTTTAAACGTCTATTCGTCATCTAAGGTTTCGAACCTTCGGGTTCAAAATAGCGCGCACGAGAGCAACCGAAAAGAAAAGGGTGTGTCACGGACTGTTTTTAAGTTGGTAATGGCCGCTGGCCGCCGGCTGGCGCTAGAGCAGCGCCAAGGTCGCGGTTTCGCATCGGTTGCCGCGCATGCGCGCTAGTCTGTAAATCGCACGGGAAGACGGCCGCGAGAGACACGAGGTGGCAGCACTGGCGTGTTGGCATTATGGTTTGCGATAAACTTAGTTTCTTTATCATCTCGCATGCCGTTTCACATTCTTGGATCAGTTCTAAGCACAGTAAATGAGTATCGGCAATACATTGTGTTATTATGTGTTTTGCTTTTACATTATTATTTTTTTCCTTTTCTGAAAATTCTCCAACCTTTTCTTTTTTATCGATGGTTTCCAACAAATCTTGTTCTTCTAAGATGAGTTTTATGCGGAACAGCCAATTGGTGAATTCCGTTCCGCAAAACGGGGTGACACCGTGTTTGTTTATTTTGCACTCTATTTTGCGTCTGGAGACTCTGAGGGCCTAGTCAATTGGCAAACAAATTAAACGCTACGAAATCTTCGCTACGATAAACCGAATGTATGGGATTGACATAAGCAAAAGTTACCTACGACGTAAAATTTACGCTAAAATAGACCTAATTGACAGTTTGACAAGCCAAGAATCGCTAATCTAGCGATCACTCAAACATTGAAGATAAAAATTCACACAAAATGGCGATTGTTTGATCAGCTGATGAAAGAATAGTTGTGTTGTGTTGAAAGTTTTGTATAAAATGCTCTTTTTAGGGCTATTGTGGACTGCGATAATCAAGTGCTCAGGCGCTAAGGAAGAAATGTTTCCCTACGTTACTTGGAGCAAAATAACGAAATCGAGTTTGTTGTACTTGTGAATAGTTCTCGGAGTTCTCGTTTACGAACTTTCAAATATCTAACTAAGGTCTGCCGGGAATTGCGTGCTGATATAGTTGTTGCGATGTGAGTGACCAAATAAATGTGTGTCATGCAACATTTTCCGCAACGAAGAGCAAGTCGCTGCATAACAATTTGTAGGGGCTCTCAAACCATACAAACATTTGGGCCAAATAAATCCACCTAAGTACCTTTAATCATGACAAGAAAGGTCAAGAATAAGACAACAGTAAGGGACTTTTTGTATAAATATTAAATGTAACCTATCCATAATGTCCATTTATCAATTTATAACTTATATTGCCTATTTGTTTTACAGGTTCCAATGAAGATTTAATTTGCCAGGTAGCTTAGAGTATTAAACCAAGGCTCTAAGTGTAGTAAGGTGTACCTATTGACTATATCCTATAAATCTTATACAGACAAGCATCTTTCTTAATAGGAAAAGATATCAGTCCTTACGTTCAAACGGTAAGTTTTAATAAATAAATTATTACTTACATAATAAAGGTAAGTATTATGCCTATTATTATATTGGGATTTACCAGGAAATGTCAGTGTTGTTAAAATTGCTAGAATAAAGAGTATTGACATAAAGATAAAACTATTTTATGTGGTTTTGCAGATTTGAGACGACGATTCAAAAATCTTAAATGTTACCTCATAATTTGAAGGATGGACTTCCTCAGAATGGTGAACAAACATGGTTATTTAGTAAAAAACAATATCAAGCAATTTGTATAATACATAGGTACTTACCTACTAACTTTTATCTATGACAATTTTCTATAAGTAAGTATATTGTTCTAATTTCTTAGGAGATTCTGGATACCTTCAAAAAGCATGGTTAATGTAATAACAACAATATTTAATGCTGCATCAGACTCACAAGAAAGGAGGGGTGTGTACCACATGTCATATCCAACAATGAAACTGCATTGAACATGGCTTTGGCATCGTTGAATTTAGTTATTTATATGATTTTTTTTTGTGGAGCTCTAATGTTGACAACGTTTTTATTCTACAAAAAGGAGCAGTCTGTGCCATAAATATATTTATCCATAAAATAGTAATTTGGTTTATTTGATGAGGAAAAATTAAGTATAAAGTTAATTTAGTTCTAAGTTTATTGTGCTTTATTTAAAAAGATTTACTTATGTACAAAAAAACAGTACCTTCGTTGACAACATTTTTATTTTAAGAAAAGGAACAGTGTGCCATAAATATATTTAACCCATAAAATAGTGATTTGGTTTATATGATGGGGAAAAATTAAGTATAAAGTTAATTTAGTTCTAAGTTTATTGTACTTTATTAAAAAGATTTACTTAGGTAGGTACTAAAAAACAGTACCTTCTTATACACACAATTGGCATTTATTTTTATACACATATAGTTTTAAGAGAAAGTGAAGCCTCATATTTAATAAACTTTGACTTTGAGAGAGTTAGGTAAGGAAATAAGAATATATATAGAAATACAACATTAATGTTATTTTTTACTTGATATTTAATTTTACTTGCAGTAGGTACCTATAGAAAATGTTTAAGTACCTACTTATATCAATTTCTACTAGTCATAACATTAAGCTATTGAAGTTGTACTTGATTCATTATCAACATACAAAGGTAATTATATGTATAAACTTGCATTATTATTATCCGATTATTAAATGTGGTGGGTTCTATTGTGTTTGTTATAATATTGTTTTTTCTTTAAATAGGTGGCTTAACATAAGGTGGCTTGTTATACATATAATACAAATTAAGTTCCATATCTAGCATACTCTGTAATAGTTTAGTTATTATCAATTTGGCGATTGTGAAGTAATCGATTGTAATTGTTGCTTGAGTTTGTAATGTTACTATCACATTTTTATTCGTGTGAATCTGTAAATGGTTTGCTGTTTCACATTTTCAGTGTTATACTTTTTATAGAACTGTCGATTCACCTGTGAATATAAAATAAATAAATAAAATTAATTGTTTTTAAATTATTTTTGGTAAATATATACTACCTACTAACTTTTTATGTATGACAATTTTCTATAAGTAAGTATATTGTTCCAATTTCTTAGGAGATTCTGGATACCTTCAAAAAGCATGGTTAATCATAATAACACCAATATTTAATGCTGCATCAGGCTCACAATAAAGAAGGGATGTGTACCACATGTCGTATCCAACAATGAAACTGCATTAAACATGGCTTAAAGTTGTACTTGATTAATTATCAACATACTAGGGTAATTATATAAAATTAATTGTTTTAAAATTATTTTTGGTAAACATATAAATAATCCTATGTTTTATTTCGAAACATTATCAACCAACTCATAATGAATGGCAGTGAAATAAATAATGTAAAATAAATAAATATTTTAACTTGTCGCGTAGAGACCACGATCATGTCATTGTGTCTGTGAAGGCGTATATTTAATAAATGATTTGACTTTTAATTTCAATTATTTTTGGTACCTACCGCTATAAATAAGTAACAATGAAACAATCCTTTAGTAAGGCGACGTTGTCTTCATCGTCATCCTATGAACGTCCTGAACGTTCCCACATGAACGATAGCACTAAGGCAGACTGGGCTATAACAGGCTTAAGCCCTGAGCCAATACAACCGCAGTGTGCTTTACGTGCCTTCCGAAGCACGGAGGAGCTCGAGACGCTTTTTATTTGGTTACCCATCCTTTATCTCGGTAATGTGAAAGTTGCGTAACTAACTGGCAAGATCACAAACCGGTGCGGCGCGGGCGGGGACTTTTTGCATTAGTTGAACCTCTAGCATTACCTTTCAAGTAACAGTAAGTACATTGCTTCGCTAGTTTGCATATTTTAAAATTAGTTTTAATTTAACCAGCAAAACCATGTAGGTAGGTACTTGGAATGTTTTTTATTTTATTTTATTTAGGACAATAATCAATTAGAAAAGTAATGTGATAGATGTTGTAGTTAGACAACTAAACCCGAAAGCCTTAGCCGCTCATACAAGATGCAAACGTTTTAATCACTACCTAGTGGGTACTCGCATCTAAGATCAAACTGTTTAAATGTTCGCGCGGTTTGTAACATTTAGTGTTATCACTTATTTCATTACAGACGGACGTCAAGTTGTTAATATTTGAGAAATTCTTGGCAGCAAGCGTTTGCTTGTGGTCTTAGTCTTAATTTATTTATATTATAAGCTGAAAAATGGGTTTGGTCTCATATCAATATCATATTATGGTAGGTAAGTCACTCGTCATCATTTTAAGTACTTATTTACATTTTACAAACGTGCTTGCCTGGCGAACTTCCGGCGAAAAAAGCGATTGATTCATTTTTTAAATTGTCTCAAGGAGTCTACCCGAATTTCTTAGTAAAGAGACATTCAATTCACTAAAACTCAAAAGGATCGGTGTGGTTACTACCTATTTATTAATCTTACATAAGCGTTACATTATCATCAAACAAAAAATACTAAGACAAGCCTGTATGTTCTATATCCCTTAGCTTATCGATATCGATGTAGCCTAGCGAATTTGATGAGCGATTTTGACGCTGTCACCGGTCGAGCGTTTGCCAGTTGACTAGGCCCTCTGGGCCCATAACCTGTTAAATTTGCACTAAATTGATAACTAGATTTTAGTAGTGAAACCTTTATTCTATGGTAATTCTGAAATACATCTTATTTTTATTTATATTGACGACAGACAACTCGATTCAGTCATGTCAGACAAGAGTACTTTACTTTTATTTTCTAAGACAGAAACATGCAGGTTCTATTCAATCCTTATTTTGAAATGAAACACTTTTTACGGATTAACTCGCGTTTAATTTACTATTTACATAGTTTTTATATTATCCTGACGTTTCGAACCCTTTACAGGGTCCGTGGTCACAGGGAGACTGAGGTGTTGGTCGTCTCATTGTCAGAAGTTATTTGCCTACCGTCAATAATTTTTATATTTTACCGGGTGCGTTCAAGTTTACACAATACGAGCTAACAATATTTTTAGGTCTGGCAATGTGTTGCTGTTGGGACTGGGATTTGATGACCTGTATGATGGGGTCCCAGGCAGGTGGTAAATTCCAACCATCCTCTCTATTGAAATTACGATGTTTTTTAATTTCAATAGCCTCGCGTATCATCCTAGGGATGAATCGTTGTTCCTTGGCGAGTATTTGAGGTTTGTCAAATCTGATGTAATGGTTGGGTCCCTCGAGAGCATGTTCACACACTGCAGACTTATTTTCGCGCCTATGCTTGTGTCGGCTATATGTTCTTTTACGCGGGTTCCTACACTTCTCTTTGTTTGCCCGATGTACGAGAGCCCACAGTCGCAGTCCAGTTTGTACACGCCTGCATCTTGAAGGGGTATATTGCACTTGACAGGTCGTAAGAACTGGTTGATCTTCTTTGGCGGCTTAAAGTAAGTATTGATTGAAGCTCGCTTCAAGATGTGACCAATCTTGTCAGTGACGCCTTTCATATATGGAAGTACTGCAGGTTGGCGCTCGACTGTGGTTGGTTTTTTGCGTTTTTTGTGACGAAGCCGCGGTACTTGCAGTTTGTTATCCTGTAGTACATGCTTGACATGCTGAAGTTCAGCAGCCAGGTGTTGGGTGTCACAGATGCCGCGTGCTCTCTGAAACAAAGATTTCCCTACAGTAGCCAACTGTCTAGGATGGTGGTGAGAATCACCATTGAGGTACCTATCTGTATGGGTTACTTTACGAAACACAGTGTGGCTCAAACTATGGTCAGGATTCCTGATGATTAAAGTGTCCAAGAAAGCTAACTTGTTGTCTGCCTCTAACTCCATTGTGAACTGTATTTTAGGGTGTATGGAGTTAAGATGACTTAGAAAAGCAGATACTTTATCAGTTGGTAAGATAGTGAAAGTGTCATCTACGTACCGCTTATAGAACCTTGGGGTTACGGGTGATGTGCTTAGGGCCCGCTCCTCGAAGTCTTCCATGAAAATATCGGCGACAATGGGTGATACAGGGGACCCCATAGCAACACCCTCTATTTGCAAGTAGTAAACTTCATTCCACAAAAGGTAGCCAGATGTTAGACAATGCTCTAATAGTACTGCATATTCGTTGGGCATATTTTGTTCAACTAGTCTTTTCTTGGTAATTTCAATGCAGTCCTGTACTGGTAGACATGTAAATAGGGACTGGACATCAAAACTAACCATGGTTTCATTGTCAGCAAGATGTAGGTCTTTAATATCACTGACAAACTGGTAAGAATCCTTCACATAAGCTGTTGTATTACCTCTTAGTGGGGAAAGTATTTTTGCTACATGCCGGGCCAAACGGTAAGTTGGTGAGTCGATCTGGCTTACAATCGGACGTAGCGGAGCCTCAGGTTTGTGGATTTTTGGTAACCCATACAGTTTAGGTGGTGGTGGGTATTAAAGAAAACCAGTGATCTTGTCAAACAACACTCGGAAACGTTAAATCTAGACACTAATTATTTAATACCTTCCTGCCCTAAACCACCTAAACTGTATGGGTTACCAAAAATCCACAAACCTGAGGCTCCGCTACGTCCGATTGTAAGCCAGATCGACTCACCAACTTACCGTTTGGCCCGGCATGTAGCAAAAATACTTTCCCCACTAAGAGGTAATACAACAGCTTATGTGAAGGATTCTTACCAGTTTGTCAGTGATATTAAAGACCTACATCTTGCTGACAATGAAACCATGGTTAGTTTTGATGTCCAGTCCCTATTTACATGTCTACCAGTACAGGACTGCATTGAAATTACCAAGAAAAGACTAGTTGAACAAAATATGCCCAACGAATATGCAGTACTATTAGAGCATTGTCTAACATCTGGCTACCTTTTGTGGAATGAAGTTTACTACTTGCAAATAGAGGGTGTTGCTATGGGGTCCCCTGTATCACCCATTGTCGCCGATATTTTCATGGAAGACTTCGAGGAGCGGGCCCTAAGCACATCACCCGTAACCCCAAGGTTCTATAAGCGGTACGTAGATGACACTTTCACTATCTTACCAACTGATAAAGTATCTGCTTTTCTAAGTCATCTTAACTCCATACACCCTAAAATACAGTTCACAATGGAGTTAGAGGCAGACAACAAGTTAGCTTTCTTGGACACTTTAATCATCAGGAATCCTGACCATAGTTTGAGCCACACTGTGTTTCGTAAAGTAACCCATACAGATAGGTACCTCAATGGTGATTCTCACCACCATCCTAGACAGTTGGCTACTGTAGGGAAATCTTTGTTTCAGAGAGCACGCGGCATCTGTGACACCCAACACCTGGCTGCTGAACTTCAGCATGTCAAGCATGTACTACAGGATAACAAACTGCAAGTACCGCGGCTTCGTCACAAAAAACGCAAAAAACCAACCACAGTCGAGCGCCAACCTGCAGTACTTCCATATATGAAAGGCGTCACTGACAAGATTGGTCACATCTTGAAGCGAGCTTCAATCAATACTTACTTTAAGCCGCCAAAGAAGATCAACCAGTTCTTACGACCTGTCAAGTGCAATATACCCCTTCAAGATGCAGGCGTGTACAAACTGGACTGCGACTGTGGGCTCTCGTACATCGGGCAAACAAAGAGAAGTGTAGGAACCCGCGTAAAAGAACATATAGCCGACGTCAAGCATAGGCGCGAAAATAAGTCTGCAGTGTGTGAACATGCTCTCGAGGGACCCAACCATTACATCAGATTTGACAAACCTCAAATACTCGCCAAGGAACAACGATTCATCCCTAGGATGATACGCGAGGCTATTGAAATTAAAAAACATCGTAATTTCAATAGAGAGGATGGTTGGAATTTACCACCTGCCTGGTACCCCATCATACAGGTCATCAAATCCCAGTCCCAACAGCAACACATTGCCAGACCTAAAAATATTGTTAGCTCGTATTGTGTAAACTTGAACGCACCCGGTAAAATATAAAAATTATTGACGGTAGGCAAATAACTTCTGACAATGAGACGACCAACACCTCAGTCTCCCTGTGACCACGGACCCTGTAAAGGGTTCGAAACGTCAGGATAATATAAAAACTATGTAAATAGTAAATTAAACGCGAGTTAATCCGTAAAAAGTGTTTCATTTCAATGTGTAGTGCTCGCTTAAACCTCAGAAAACAATCCTTATTTTAACAATTTTTGTTTATCTTACCTACAGAAACTTCAAGTACTAGTGAGACAAAACTAAAATATTACATCACTTGAACAAAATGAAGTTTTATCTAGTGAAACGCAATATTTGGAAACAATATCGTCAATGGCAGACCCATTTTCCAACAAATAAAATTCTTCTATTCTACTTTGTAAGGTGGTTAATATTAATTATGGTATTTTTATTATCACAAGTGCTTTATTGATACTACAAAATTATATATTTGGTTGATCTACAGTTTAATAAAAAAAATACAAGTATCAACGTCGTTTTTACCGATTATAATGAGTGTTGATACCCCAAGAATTTTTGAATTTGCCGCCATTCTTTCTAGTCACTTTTCGTTGGTCAGACTCTACCTCGGACATTTGGTCCGAGGACTCTACCATATAAGCTTTGCTCTCTGACATAGAATATTAACTATTATTCTGAGCTTTCTGAGTACTTCATGCTTCATGGTGATATTGCTAAACTGTCAAAAGTGTCAAACTTTGCATTGCAAATGGTGCAGTGACACGCGGAAAGTAGTTTGAAAGTAGTATGACCATTGGGCATGCATGCCCTCTTGGCAGAGGAGAACGTCTGCCAGTAGCGTCTCCGGTTGATTTAATGCTCTACGATCTCAAGGGATTTGGGGGGAATATCGTTTAGCTTATTACCATCACTCATTATCATCTTAAAAGTATTATAAACGAACTCTATTATTTCGACTGAAGGACTAGTATCCATGGCCACGAAACAAATAATCAAAAAAAAAAAAGATGTTTGTTGTCAAATTCACAGAACACCTAAATGTCAAATTGATTTAGATAGGTAGGTACTTAATTCCTCAATAAAATTTTTGAGTCAGCTCAGCTGAATTGTGCATTCTATATATTAACACGAATTAACACGATTGTAGGTTTAGTTACGTTAATGCTATTCTCAAGAATTCAACTTTGACCACCCGTGATTGCTCTCCTGGGTCCGAGTGTTACATTGTGGAAGAGATCCATTGTTGTGTTCTTTTTGTCGTCTTTAAACTTTTAAGATCATGTTCGGAAGACCACGATGCAGGGAATGGACCCCTTTAGCAAGTCAACAATTACGTCTCAGGAGTTTGATACAGGTGAGAATATAAAAACTTCTGGAACACGTTTTATTGTATTGTTAAACTTAATCGTCATGATTATTTTTCACTTCTTAATTATTGTCTACACAATGTTTTTTAATTGCATTGTAATATCCTTGCATGTGTGGTATGCATAATTTTAATTGTAGGAATAATAATACTCCTTTTAATATCTTTGTTTCACATAACCATAGTAATTTCGATAAAAATATCATTATGAGGAAGAAGTAATGCATTAAACAATTACCTATGTAACTAGTATATGACCGTTGCTGTCGCTCTCGTATTGGCCTTACAAGCCATTTAAGAAAATGCCAAACCTCACTATTGGACGATCATTTTTAAAGATGTAAGAGGCCTATGATGATGATAATGATGTAACTCAATAAACCCTTTTTGGGCTGGCCCGCTGAATACAGTGAACTGAGGGGCAGTGCAGTGTTATTTCCATATTCAACTCGCTCAATATTGTAGCTATAACTCCTGTCTCCTTACAGATTGTCGGATATAACATCCGTCCACCAGAAGGCTGTGTTTCCCAATGCAGCTTCTACCTCACATTGCATCACACGACTATGTCTGCTCCGTTCTACATTAGCGAGAGAATATCATCTCCACATCCCAAATGGAAAGAGATTGACTCAGGTTAGCATTTCACACACTCGCTTTCGTATTAAACTGCTGCATCATCAGAATATAAATGTCACTGTGAGGCATAGGCCTTTCATCACGTGTACATGCCAGCACTTCAACCTAGCATATGCTTACTATACGTCCTGGTTTGACTGGGTTTGGCCCAGTTTCAAGCATTGGTCCCGGCGTCCCGGCCCATTAACTGTCGGAATGTGTATTATGAAAACGAACGTACTATAAATGCCCAGTCAGTCAGTACGTGCGAAGGTGTATGAGGGCGGCGCGCTGTGTATCCTCCGCCCCTGGTATTAGCATAATGTATTATTATTTAGACTCACTTTTTTTTTTTGCTGTTTCGCTCCTGTCCCGGTTTGGAGTTCCAAAGTTATGGTAAGCCTAACCTAGCATGAAATGTCAAATTTCTTCAAGAATCAATCAAGAATTAATAGGTATCATTTATTCAGGTTAGGCGATGTTTAGGTTACAGCACATAAGAATGTCATTATGCCATCAGTTTGTAAGTCTATCTATGGGGTGGGAGCCTTGTACTGAGAAGAGCTGGCACGATACTCAACAAGAGCATTTCTTTTCTCCATTTCTTGTGCAGCATAAATTGGAATTGAAAAAATTCAATCATTTTGCATTTTATATTACTGCAAAAAGTTAACGCAAGTGAAGCCGTGAGCAAAAGCTAGTTGCTTACAAAATTACTGGAGTGTTTGTTTGTTTTGTTTTTAGCTTATAAATAATCAGGTGTTGTTTTAATAATCGTTTTTATTATGCAATTGTTATGATACAATCTCTGTTTGTGTATAGAAGATGTGAAGGTTAATTTACCAAACCAATAATTATGCAATCCAATGATATTTGTTATCTGTTATTTCTTTAAAGAAATAGTTTGCTTTCTTTTAAGAAAATACATTCACTGTGAGACTTAACTTTGATTTTACTTATGCTATTCATATAATTTTATCATATTTCATAATGTAATAATTTTGTTTAAACTTAATTATTACCAAATTCTGATTATCCTTATTTCTTTAAATACATTTTTTACCTACAATACTCATAATTTTTTCCTTTAGTATAGCATTTTGGGCTCATTGTATGTCAGTGTTTCCACATATTGTGTAAATCCAGTTCATACTGCTATGTAAATCCATCTTATTTCCATTATCTAATTTTTTAATCATCAACTTCAATTTCAAAGCCTTTATTTACTAACTAATTAAAATATAAAAACAGGATTGTCCAAGCCTGATGCATATAATTTTTTTTTAAATAGTTTACCAAGGGACCTATCAGGAACCGCCAGGAAAAAAATCAGTTTTCACCAGATTACAAGATATGTTTTTCTATTGAAATTTTGAGATCTACATTGATGTACAAAATAACTTGATTGACGTTATTAATGATTATATCTGCATTCTGCAATTTGTTTTCTGCAGGTGTTTACCTAATAAGTCTTCTCTTACAGAAAAAAAACCCAGTCTGATTGCATAAATTTTTAATCAATCTAAGAATAAAGTATTTTCCGAAACTTTTAAAGTGTTATCAAAGAATGAAAAGCTGATTTTTTTCCTGGCGGTTCCTACCAGGCCCCTTGGTGAACTATTTAAAAAAATATATACAGGGCATCCCACGGATATGCCACACGGAGGGAAAGTAACTTGAATATTGTAGATGGAATGTTTTACTGAAAGAAGACATTTTTTTTTTATAATTCTGTGCTTGTCTGCGATCAGTCCCAGAACTATAAGCAGACTTTTTCAACGTGTCCCTGGCAGTCAGAGGGCACTCCCCAGCGGGAGGTTCCCTTATAGATTAGAAACGCTTCTCTAGGCCCTGGATGTCATGGCGCTTGAGGCGTTTGTGGTAAGTAATATTTGAAAGAGCGTTAGCCATTTCATTTGGGTGGTGCTCTAGCCGAGTCTTATAGCTTGAAGCAAACCGCTTTATCTCCTCCTTCACTGTTGCAATTTTCAGTGTCTTGTGCAGTTCAGCGTTGGTAACGAACCAGGGTGAATTACATATGGAGCGCAATATTCCATTTTGCAGTCTTTGGATGATTGACAAGCTTGTGGTGCAGGCGCTTCCCCACAATTGAATTCCATACATCCATGTTGGTTTCAGAATAACTTTGTAGATGAGAAGTTTGTTGTCTATGGAAAGTTTCGAGTTTCGTGCCAGTACATATTCCTGAACCGGGTATTTAATTCGTCTCGTTTTGTTTTTATGTGTTTCTTCCAAGTCAATCGTCTATCCAGATGCAGTCCAAGATATCGGACTGTTTCATGGTGGGGAAGGGTCACTGGTGGGCAATTTTCTTTCCTAAGTGTGAAGGTAATGTGCACAGACTTGGAGGCACTCGCCTTGATTCGCCATCTCTGAAGCCAGTCATCTACCTTACGCAGGCTGATTTGCAGGTTGTTAGAAGCCACTATAGGATCTGTGTTGCTAGACAATAGTGCAGTATCGTCAGCAAACGTAGCTGTTGTTACCCCATCTACTTCGGGAAGATCTGCAGTGTATATAGTGTATAACACTGGCCCGAGGACTGAGCCCTGAGGCACACCGGCCATAATATCGCAGATCTCAGACGTGTCTCCATCCTCCCGAACTTGGAACGTGCGGTTATACAGGTATGACGCCATCAGTAGGTAGAAACTATGCGGCAGCGACTGCTTTATATTGTACAGTAGTCCCTTGTGCCACACCTTATCGAAGGCCTGTTGGATATCTAGGAACGCAGCTGAGCAGTACTCCTTTCTTTCCACTGATTTGCGAATTTTATCACACACACGATGTACTTGCTCAACTGTTGAATGCTGTTGCCTGAATCCAAATTGGTGTTGGGGGACAATCTTATTTTCTATTAGTATTGGCGCTATTCTAGTGAGAAGCATCTTTTCAAATACTTTGGAGAGAGTTGGTAGTAGACTTATCGGCCTGTAGGAAGTAACTTCTTCTTTAGGCTTTCCTGCTTTATGTATCATGGTTGTTACTGATACTTTCCAAATGCTAGGAAAGTGCTGCACCCGCAGTATACCATTGTACAAAGTAGTGAGATAGACCAATGCCTTTCTAGGAAGTTGAATAAGAATTTCCTTAGTGATCAAATCGAATCCTGGGGCTTTTCTACTTTGAAGATTTTGTATGGTTTTAACCAGCTCATGTACTGTCACTGGTCTTGGAGGCAAGGACAATTGGAAGAGAAGACATTATTTGAATTTAAAAAACAATTTAAACTGCATTCATAGATATTTAAATAATTACATGGTTGAACCGGGAATCGAACCCGTTACATGAGAAAAGTTAATCAACCTGTAGCTTTATCATACCGATCGAAAGGCTTCATAATAAGGATTAGTTTTTGCTAAATTACATAATGTCACAAATAAAAGCAAGACCATGAATTTTAACATTTTTAATACAAAATAAATCAATTTATCAAAGTTCAAAATGAGTCCCTTCCTGTTGAATACAAAGTCGCACTCTTTTGCTTACTTAGCTTCTCTCGATTTTTTGATCTTGTTGTGGTGGATATGCCTTTGACCAGGCGCCTCCGGCGGGATCCGGACGTAGGTTGGACTCGTAGTGGTTTGTGGTTAGCTGTAGAGTTTGGAAATGTTCGTTTTGTCCTGGGGGGCGATTCTCGCGCAATAGACATGATGTCGAATTAGAGATATGTCGAAATAAAATGGCGGATGTCGATTGAAGCAGAATTTTCGTATTCTCGAAATGTCACGTTAGAGAAATGTCTATGCCCAGCGCTCGACTTGCAACGAGTGGTCGGTAGCGTTAGAGATCGAATGTCGCACAGTCTCATCTTTGTTTTGCATTCATTTTAAAGGAATTAATACGATTTATATTATTTTAAAATGTCGGTAGAAGAACTTTTATGAATTTAGTCATGGAGAACATGGTGGAATTGGCGGAAAATGCTGCGGATAATTCTCGTCGCTAAGCTGTATAAAGAGAGGGGCTATACGAAGAATGACAATTTGTTCAGAAAAACTTAAGACTAGGTATCAAATTAATGATCTCGTCATCAAAAATTTCATTAGCATTTTAAACCAAAGACGCAATAAATTAAAACGAAGGTAAATTTATACATACCAACAAACTTCCAGACATATAATTACAATCACGACTAATTATCCCCGAGGGTTAGTCAGAGACTAGGCAATGAGGACCGTAACAGCAGTCCTATACCATAGTCCACTTTTCACCAAATAGCGACTGCACATGTGCTCAGCGTGACAGGTGGTGAGCACATCTACCCGACATGGTCCAAATCGGTAAAATTCTGTATTTTCTAACCTCAAATCATGTATTTTGTGACACATTATCTTTATTCATAAAACTGATAAGTAGGTAATGATAATATAGGTACGATAAACAAAGAAAATTTCTCGCAAATAATTAATTTAAAAAGAATGCACTTTTGTTTGATTTTGCTTGATGTTGATTGACAGCAGCGTTTCATATCAAGCTGTAATTTTGATAGTTTAATATTTATAATAATATGCCAATAAAATATGAAGAAAAAAAATCGTTGTAAAAATTGTTAGTAAAAAAATTTGTACATATTTGATGGTAAAACTATTGTTCCTTAAATTACATAGAGCAAAAACCACTTAATTAATAATATAAATACATTTCTCGACTATACTTTTACATTATCGAAAAAACCGAACGTGTCATGATAGACATTTCAAAGTCTTTCGACATGGCATCTCTACCGAATGCGAGAATAGCATTTTTAGGAACAAAAGAGATTTCAGTGACATTTTCGTTCGACATTGCATAGGTGACATTTTGTCGCATTCGAGATTATGTCGCACCGCACGAGAATCGCCCTCCTGGCATTGTGTGCCGGGACTTCCAAACTCGCGCACAGTGAGCGGGGCCTAGTAGCGGTCTCTGTGGGGCCAGCAGCGAAAAATCCTGCGTGGAACGTGAGTTTCCCTTATAGTTGGCATCTTTGTCCGGTGGTTTTCATTGAACATTGGTGTTGACATCTCCGGTACTAGTCTGGAGAACTAGTAGAGGCGGCCCCCTAGATGCCGTAGCCTCCGGTCCAGCCAGCCGCGTAGGACGTGGGAACTGGCTAGGCGCCTGGATGGGTTCCAAGAAGTGAGTGTGCTTACTACTCCGCTACCAAGGTGGACACTCGACGACCCTAGCAGTGGCAACTGCAAGTTGTGCCCTTCGTGCAACGAGAAGTGAGCGAGCTTGACAGCTCCGGTTACCTATCTGGACAATAGGCAGTGAACTACACGTGTTCACGGGGAAACTCTCCCGAGACACTAGTCTTATGAGTACCGAATGAAGAGCGCGCTGCGGCGGGCACTAATTTGGCGTCAAGACCTTACGTTGGTGGTCTCCTGCGCGAGTGTTCTACTGGCGCAGGGACGTCTGGCACTTCTTGCATAACCTAACGGTTGGTCTCAAGGTGCCAGTACAAATAAACTTAGTGAAGTAAGGAGAGGGGATGTTATTTGTAAGAAACACACCATTCTTTCTAATTTATATATCTCTCTCAAGGAGAAGTAAAACCCCGAGAGACGGTAGATATTTGCACAAAGAAACTTCATTGAATTCTGCCCTAGTATAGGTTCCTTAGTGGGTATGCCTCCCCTTTTCCCGTCAAACTTTTGACTGGGCGAGTGAAGGATAAGGGCCCCACATAACCCGAGTTCGCCCCTGGCTAAGGTGTATGCGTAATATACAAGACGTTATGCTCATTTTGTCATACATTAGTCTCGTTACCGTGATCGAATTGTGTATCAAACACGTATAAGTAAAAACAAAAATTTGCGTCAAATTTATAGAATATCCAGACGTGTAATAGTTTAACCCAGTTCCGCGTAAACAAATGGCGACAAAGCGACATGTAGTGACACACAGTTGGCTGGATACATTATCTCTAATGCATGACTCATTAGTGTGGATGACATAATTATAATGTCTATGTTCACTGTCTGTAGGCTAAGTTTGATTTGCTCGAGTTCTGAGGCTCCAGACAAGTGCAAGAGAAGCTCGATGGCACAGTGGCTAAGCAACTTTCGCAGTGCCGGGTTGCTGGATGGGTGACCAAAAAAAATCTCTAGCTCCTCCGTGCTTCGGAAAGCACGTTAAGCCGTTGGTCCCGGTTGTAGACGTAAGATGACGGTCGTTGAAAGACCCACCAACCCGCATTGGGCCAGCGTGGTGGGTTATATGGCCTAAAATTCCCCACGTGCACGTTGGAGGCCTGTGCCCAGCAGTGGGACGTTTATGGCTGATGATGATGATGAGAAAAGTGCAAAAATTCTTGTAGAATAAAGAGATGTATGTATGTGATTGACTTAGTGCTGCTGAATTTAGAACCACATAAGACAAAAAACGCTTTGTTGTACATATTATGTACATCCATAGTCACGACTATTATCCCCAAAGGGTTAGTCGGAGACTAGGCAATGAGGACCGCAGAAGCAGTTCTCTGCCATTAGTTCACGTTTCACCAAATAACAACTGCACAAATCGTTTAAAGTAAGTAACTACACTGTAGCATTAGAAATATCCTGTCATAACAGTAGTTGTAACTTGTAAGTTATTTTTTTTATAAAAGAAGGAGGCAAACGAGCAGGCGGGTCACCTGATGGAGAGTAATCACCGCCGCCCATGGACACCCGCAAAACCAGACTAATCGCAGTCGCGTTGCCGGCCTTTAAGGAAGGAATAGGAATTGTGAGGGGGGTGGGAGGAAGGGTCTCCGGAACCCTCATTGGCCGGACGAAACACAACAGCACCAAGTGCCAGTGAGAGGGTGGTATTTCCCCAGGCGAGCCGGCCCTCACGCAGCGTGGCTCTACCACTCAGTCAGTGTCACTCATTTAGCACCACCAAGGGGTCACGTGTAGGGTCTCAAGGGTAAACCTACGGACGCGAGTAACTTTAACCCATGCAGTGCAGTATTTAGGATGGATTCGACCAAACTGGAATAAGGTCTTATACCTAGATTAAACGCCGAATTTGTATAGACTAACTATACAAATTCGGCGTTTAATCTAGGTATAAGACCTTATTCCAGTTTGGTCGAATCTATCCCTGGTACGTTAGTCGCCTTTTACGACACCCAAGGGAAGAGGGGTTGGCAGTATATTTTAGTAAGCCGTTAAACCACATTGCTCATTATTGTATACCATTTTTTTCACTATTTAAAAAACAACCGATACCGAATAACAAAACAAACAATAAATACACAACTAAACACATTGTTAGCAGATTGTGCAGTGTGTGTAATCTATAGTCGATAAACTAATCTGTTTTGTCTAGGATGGCCGCGTATTCACTGGGCGTTGCTCGCACTTTCTTGCGTCCATACTATGTTGTACAACAATAATTATTGATTTTTGCCGTGAGGTATAGCGGCTCACTAAAAATACTACCAACCCCTCTCTTCCCTTGGGTGTTGTGAAAGGCGACTAAAGGACTAGAGAATGCACAATCAATTGAATCCAACAGCATTGAGCGACGATGGGCTCACCACCTGTCACGCTGAGCACTTAAGCATTTAAAATTTGGTAAAACTGGACTATGGCTGTGGACTGCTTCTGTGGTCCTCATTGTCTAGTCTGGGATAATAGTTGTAAATCTATGTATTATTATTACAGACAATAGAATTTTAATTGTTCCGAGCATCATATGATGCGCGCGGTAAATTATGGGTTGATCTGTTTAATATGTTGTTCTAATACTATTCATGACAAAGAATCGTAAAAATCTCTGTAATGCTACTTACTCCATTCAATCAACTCACTAAGATTAGATAGCATTACTTAAGACAACTCTACACCATCTACAAGGAGAAAAAACATTTTCAAACATTTTCTTGCTACCTAAAACATACATACATACTTCTAACGCCTTAGTCCCTACAAGGGTATGCAGGAACGATGGATCTCCACTTTGAACAGTCCTGACACACCTCCCTTGCTTCTCTTACATCCATCGAGCTTTTCATGCACGTCCTTTTATTCTTTTTGCTGCGGACCCCAGCTTTTTTGAGGACATCATTAATTTGGTCGCTGAATGTCCTTCTCGGGCGCCCTCTAGTAATATATCCTTCAACATTTGAGTTGTAAATCTCTTTCGTTAATCTCCTTTCACTCATTCCCTCCGAATCACCTTAACATACTTTTCTCCGCCTTTGTTACTACATCGTCTTTCAAACCACATATTTCTCAAACATCCTTTTTTTCCAATTTCCTCGTACATTTCGTACTCTATAAAATATCATTTTTTTCTATTTCCAGAATTAATACAACGGATGTCATCAACCAATGTCGTCATACGAATATGGTGTCGCATATTACAACCGGTCTCGAGCACCGAAGAAGCTCAAGACACAGTAATAGAGACATGGGGTGTATATTTTACAGGGTTACGCTACATCGGGGCCAATTTAGCTTTAAACTTCACCTCCGATTGTTTTAAAAGCAACACCCTTGTATTCCAAATGCATGGAGGCTATTTCTGCTCATACAAAAGTCTTAAACTAGATATAATACCGCCGGAGAACGAATTGGAACACGGCTCTTTGTCGTCCGACTCTTCGGGTAAGACTAATTTGTCTAGAGTCACTTTGGAGCCGAAGTTAATACAGACCAATAGGTTGATCAAAGAGGGACGGTCTATATCACCTTGTGGCTACTCAAGGAAAATCGAGAAAGAGTATTCCAAAAGCAACAGTCCCGTCGAAAGAGGTTTTAAACAGAGCTTTCCTACATTGAGAAATTCTGCGAGTTTAAACATAGGGCATAGTGAAAGAGTTGGGAAACGAAGAGAGGATAGTAACGAGAGGAAGAAAGTTGATCCCAATTATATATTCGAGCATTCGCCTGATAGTTTAGACGTAACTCATGATGTAAACGGAGCTTTGTCTAAGAACGCGTCACACGAAAACCTAGTTGCTAGCAAAGTTGATTTAAGTGAGACAGCGGAGAATTACGACTTGAGAAACGAATCGGATAGAATACCCAAATACAGATATATGGCGTTGAGCTTTTTGAAGTCGGAAATACGTCCTAGTTACAACGCTAGCAAGTTGCAGAAGTTACATTTGCTTCAATACTCTATAAAGAAGCGTCAAGAGGCTGTGCAAGATATTAAAGAGAGAATTTACCAGAAATCCGCATTGACGAATGATAGTTGGTCACATCCTGACGAATTGGATGTGCGATTAAAATTAAAAAGTAGATCTCAGAAGTGTTTGTTCGCGTTTGTCGATGAAGACGGCTTGGATAAGCTGAAGTCGTCGTCGCAATGCGACTTGAGCGACAGAAACGGTAGAATTAAGGAACACAAGCCTCGAATATCAAATGGACCAAGGTTGACTTTGAAATTGAATGATCTCCTGTCTTTTAAGGTATTTTGTGTTTTTAACCATCTATAATTAATAAGGATGCTATCCAAAGTCCGATCTGGGTGGCGGGCGACCACTCTAATACCTATAAGCACCACTGTTTTGCATTGAAGTGTTCCTGTTTGAAGGGTACTAGATGAAGCGAAATTACAGGAAATTTTATAAGTACATCGATAGGCTAGCCGCTTTCTATCACGTGATATGTGATATGAATCACGACGACCTCCTTAGTCGAGTGGTTTGTACACCGGTTTTCATGGTGTCGCCATCTCTGAGGTCCCGGGTTCGATCCCCGGTCGAGTCAATTTAAAAAACTATGGTTTTTCTAAATTGTCTCGGGCCTGGGTGTTTTCTATGTACAATAAGTATGTATTTAAGTATTTTAAGTATGTTTATCCGTTGTCTAGTAACCATGTAACGAGTTTCATAAGGAAGCTTCTCTTGGGCTACATAATTGGTGTGAGTGTAGGAAAGTTTATTTATTTATTTATTTATGGAGGTATTGCGCCGGGCGGGCCGGCCCAATGCATGCTGCAACTGCAACGTAGCGTGGCTTTACCACTCAGGCATTGTCACTCATTTATCAATACCCAAGAGTCACGTGTAGTGTCTCAAGGGTAAACCTACGGACGTGAGTGACTTCAACCCCCAAAATAAATTTTAGGATGCTTATCTTTTATGCCCTGTGATTTTGGCGGAAATAAATATTAGGGTGGGCGTCATTACCGTGTCGTTCAGCGATGATAGAATACTAGCACCGCCTCTTCCCTTGGATGTCGTAAAAGGCGACTAACGGACTAAAGACTGCCTGCACACACATCCAACAGCATAGAGCGGCGATGGGCTCACCACCTGTCACGCTGAGCACGTGTGCAGTCGCTTGGTGAAAATTGGACTATGGTAGAGGACTGTTTCTGCGGTAATAGTCGTGATTCTATGTATGTATGTGGGTGCCATCCAGTCGGATTCTTTACAGATGGCTGCCACCAGGCAAAGCTGGTTTTAAACATTTTTTTTTCTCTTTTCAGTCGAAACCGTCTCCCTTCCAGAGGGCAGAGCACGTGCGACTGACGAAGCAATTAGAAATATTAAGGTTTAAGCGCATAATACTTTCCGACGAGAGGGATAGCAAGCTAGCGAGTATAAGAAGACTGAAAGAGGTGAAGGCGAAACTGTTTGAGGAGAACCAGGATATAGGTTTGTGCCCTTTTTTATGACCTAATGTATGGAACAGCTGACTTTTTTTGCAATTCAGTGTTCTGAGTGGTTCCCTCCCAATTTATCGAATCATGGTTGATCGATCAAATCGTTCACAGAAAGCATATTTGACAGAAATATCTATTCCCAGAAATCACGTTTTACCGTATCTTCAGTTCGTTTACGGCTCGCCGAAAATCAATCTAAATTGTGAAATTTTACGTATTTTTAAGTCACTTGTACTATGCGCTGAATTAGTTAAATACATTAAAAGAACTTATTTAAGTTAGCCTAATCATTGCACAAGGTCATGGCCTTGTTGAAATTTGAAACAAATTCTTTAAACAATAACAGACAATCGATAATACGAATGACTCGTAAAAACATATTTCTTCGACAACTTTCTTAATTTTACGCATGAAACAATAATTTTTACATGAAAATATTTGTAATGATATTCCGCAGGGCACCCCCTTCTTTAAAAAGTAGTAAGATTTTTATATGGAGATTTCAGGCAAATGCTTTTAATGAGTAATAACTTTTAATATGTAGTACCTACTAATAGCTTTTAGTATTCCTAAGAAATATGTTACATTTTATTTGATTCTACGTAAACTAGCGAGTCTTATTTAATTTTCATAGATTTTTACAGAACTGAACCAGCAATTACTGCGTAGTAAAAATTATGGCTTTGAGGATTCCCATTAAGATATATATAAGTATTTTCTTGGTCGGCTAATATAAGAATGAGAGCCAGTGAGAGTTAATGGTGTGATTTAGTGTTAGTGCAAGCAAGACGTAAAACACTTTGTTATGAATCATTTGTGTCTGTCTGACATCCATATTGTTTTAGTGTGTTTTTGCAGTTATTAATTATCTTATTATTTTCATTGATATAGTTATATATAGTTGTAAGTATGTACATACATACCTTAGAGTTTCAACTTAGACCTTAAGATAAAATATTTTTTGTTTGTATTTTACATGTCTGTAACTAGTTTTGTGCATTACAATATAATAAAACTTCCCATACGGATTTCATACGGAACTTGGTAGTTATTACGGAATACTGGCTCTAAGATCTGGCAACACTGGTTGTGCAGTTTCTTTGGCAAATAAAACAAAACAGTGTAACATCACTTTTCAAATTCTCTCAAGAAGTCCGTGCGAGATCTCAGTAAAGTCCCACATCTTTACTCAAGGGGTTTTGGGGGGAATATCATTTAGCAATTAACGTTTATATTTATCATCACTCATTATCATCAGTTAGCATAATAAATGAACTCTAATAATACGACTGAAGGACTAGTATCCATGGTCAAGAAAAAAAAAGTTGACGTTCTGGACTTCTTGGCGGGAAAGTGAAGCGTCATTGTCTGCAATTTTGTTTAATTTTCTATAATTTGTTTTGTCGAATATTAATGTGAAATAATGATGAATTATTTAAGTGTTAGTAAACGTGCATGAGTGTTGGCAAATAAAACAAAACAGTGCAACAACACTTCTCAAATTCTTTAATTAAACATAACCTCAAAATAATTTTAAGATTTCCTAATATTTAGGTTCTCAGGAGTGTCCGTCGAAAATCTTTGTTTTTACAGTTATTTACTTGCAATTTCAAACCTAGAAAAGAATATTTCATAATTGTTGGTTCTTAGGCTAACAATGTATGGGCTCAGAACATCCTTTCTCAACTACCTATAACTTGTGAAAAAAACAGTTATCATCAAACATGTAGGCTGCTCAAATTTTATTGCTTATTTTTTACACGTTGTATATTATAATAAATAATAAGTAAATACATAAATATCACATGATTATTATCAATTTTTCCAGGCTCAGAGCTGATGGTGAACTACCACACACTGTCCCGTCGCACGGAGTCCGTGAAGGAGAAAAAAGTGGCGTGTTCCGCGTTGAGGGAGCTAGCGGCGAGGACTCACGCGTCGTTGGCTAACTTGAGATGCGAACTGCTGGCGCATTTGCAACAGATATTTTATATACAGCAGGTACTTACTACTACTAATAGCTTCGATCATCTAAAGTTACGCAATCCCATATAAAATACGTTCGAAATAGTGGTTCAAATTATTCCATACAATTTTGTTTTCGAATAATCACAACCAATTTTGATTCTCGGCCTTACCATCACCGCAATAGGTATTAAATTTGGACGGCAATGTCAAATGACAACTGAGAGCAATCCAATGCTCACTCTTGGTTATAGCACATAAAGTTACTATACCTAGCGGAATAGAGCAACAAACATGAGCTGTCAAACGAAACCAAAATAGGATGGCATTTGTGTATGTCAAATTGTTTAAAAATGCGTTCAGTGATGTACTTCATGTCGCTTTTCACATTAATATCGATATCGAAAATATTAATTACTAACAGTAGTTTATTAATAGAACTAAAATGGGATAGGATCCCTCCGTCACTGCATAGCATAAAAGCAAAACATGATGTTCGCAAAATATCATATTAGCAAAACACCATATTGGCAAAAAATCATAATCTTAATTCACCACATTATTACAATATCATATTCTAGAAACATCATATATTATTAGCAAACTAACATGTTCGATTATCATCCTATTCGTAAAATAGGTCAAGGATCATAAGACCGCCGGCGGTGTGTCTGGTTTTACGATCCTCAAGGGGCTAACAATATTTTCTTAACAAAAAGTACAATTATGATAAAAATAGTGTTTTTCTTTTACATTTTATTATTTATTTAATCTTCTTCACATATAATATAAAATCAGCAAAAAGTGCTTACTACGCCTATGCACATTCATGGCTAACCTATGGCATATTATTATGGGGACATAGTACAGAAGTAATCAAACTATTCCGACTGCAAAAAAGATGCATAAGAGTATTGGGAAATTTATCAGTTATGGATAGCTGCAAACCATATTTCCATCTATATGACGTATTAACATTACCATCCCTGTACATTTTTGCCACTTGTGAATTTGTTAGGAAGCACCCTGATTTCTTTCCGTATCACAGCCGTCCACAAAATCTGAGACTACAAAATAAATTAGCCCAACCTAGCTGCAATTATAAAATGTTTCGAAATGGCCCCTTGTCAATGTGTGTGAAAATTTACAATAAGTTACCGTGTGAAATCAAAGACATAAAGGATTCAATTAAATTTAAAGTAATTTTAAAAAAATACCTAAAAAACAAGTGTTTTTATTCGCTGCAAGAGTTTTTGGATGAATAACTTATAAAATAATGGATTTTTGACATTGTTAATGATAGAATTATTTTTTATTTCAGTAATTGGATTAAACATTTTTAGTATATATATATATTTTTTAAATGTAGATTTAAGAATTTGTTATAATAATGATAATAAAATAATAATAATGTAGTAATAATGTAATTTAATATATTAACATTATGTACTTGCTGTGCCCTTGCAGGGTCATGTTTGTTTCTTTTATTTTATTTTTTTAACTCCTATTTATGTACAACATGAACGCAATAAAGAACTTTGAACTTTAAAACTGCTCATGCACTAGTCTTTTAAACACTACTGTGCTCTGTGCACGACGGCTATGCAATGGCAGAGCATTCCAGAGACGGATAGCGGTTAAAGTGAAAGAGCTGGAGAGGAAGCCAGTATGATGAGCAGGAATTTGGAGAGTAAGGTTGCTACTGAAGCAAAGGTCACGCTGATGAGAGGCTTTAAGAAACTGAAACCTAGATTCAATAGGCTAATCAATTGTTATAGACCATATTATGTTGTCTGCGGGACAGTAAACCGGTTAATAACTAGCGACCCGCCCGCGACTTCGTCCGCGTCGACCCCGTGCCCCGTGAGGAATTTCCAATGTTTTTCTTTCTTTGTCCATTTTTTTTATTAATAAGGAGGTAAACGAGCAAGTGGGTCACTTGATGGAAAGTAATCACCGCCGCTCATGGCCGCAAAACCAGAGGAATCGCAGACGCGTTGCCGGTCTTTAAGAAAGGAATAGGCTCGATAAATTAAAAAAAAGTAAGAAAATAGCAAAGAAATTGTTAATTACTAGAATTATTTTGACTTTGATATCAATAAACGGTTATTACATGCTATCGGATTGTTTTATTTCTTGAAAAGTATTTACTTAAATATTATGACATTAATTGTACTAAAAATGTAGTATCCTGCTAATATGTTATTTTGCTAATATGATGTTTCAAGAATATGATATTGTAAGAATGTGGTGATTTGAGATTATGATTTTTTGCGAATATGGTGTTTTGCTAATACGATATTTTGCAAACATCGTGTTTTGCTTTTATGCTATTCAGCGACGGAGGGGTTGAATGTAGGTACATGGTGCTAAGTAGACATTACTATCTAAAGAAACATCAGCAGAAGAATAGTATAGTTTTATTTAAGCTTACCGAAACTAACTTAGTTGGAATTGCAGATTTCATCAAAATTCGTTTCGCTCCTCGCGTCTGTAAATATTTTTCTTCAAAATGCTTACATGAACTGGAACTTTTGAAAACATGAACTTTTCTTGGAAATCCAGTTTGGACGACCAATTAGCCTAAGCCATATATTTCTAGTATCCAAGTTAGTAGGAAATCTAAAAGATACATAAATTACCTACTAATGTTATTACCTATTCTAACAGTCAAAAACTGATGCCTATAGATGGGCTAAGTATCTTAAATGTGATTACATTCCCAGGTAATTCATATCTAAATGTCATATAGGTACTTTAATAACAATAATACATATCCGTTTACGTGATAGACAGTGGACACGAAATATCGATAACTTGATACAGCCCTAGTGTAAAACGAAAATTATTTATTTACACAAATTATTCGTAAATTCTGCATTATGTATATTCTATCTTTGCTTCTTACATAAATAAATGTTTATAGAAGAGAATTATCACATTTCCTGGTTAAAATTCGAAGCGCATTGGCCTAAATAAATCCTAGGTAAGAAGATGTCGGTTTGTAATAATTTACCTGTGAAATGAACATTTTATGGGATTATTTCGCTGTGTTGTACAACAATCAATCACTGAAAAAGTCCCCATGTTTCTAAAGCACTATTTCTCAAAAATATTCACGATTTCACGTAAAATCAGAAAAATTCACAAAAACCAAATTCTCAGTGTGCTGATAAGTGCGGCCAACTGTCAAACAAAAGCCAAAAACGGTTCTGTTACGTCGCATCACGCATCTCTTTTTATCCCACAGTGTTGTTGCTAATGACATCCCGCTCCCTCAGCCCTTTGTGTCTCTATTCCGCTAGGTATAGTAACTTTATGTTATAGCATTAGTTTGAGGCGACACTTTAAGAGAACTAATTTGTGTATCTAGTGTTAAGAAGTGGGCCGGCTCGCCCGGCGTAATACCACCCTCTCACTAATATTCGGCGTGAAATAATGGCACTTGGTGCTGTTGTGTTTCGTCCGACCAGTGAGGGTTCCGGAGGCCCTTCCCCCCCCCCCCCCCCCCCCTCCTCCCAATTCCTATTCCTTCCTTAAACCTATTCCTCCCTTAAAGGCCGGCAACGCGTCTGCGATTCCTCTGGTTTTGCGGGTGTCCATGGGCGGCGGTGATTACTCTCCATCAGGTGACCCGCCTGCTCGTTTGCCTCCCTCTTTTATAAAAAAAAAAAAAAGATGATCGAACACTAATGGAGATAAATTACTTTCAATCATTTAATAATCAAAACTCAATTGAAAGTAGTGTTGTCCATAGCTGTCGATATCTCTTTGCTAACACTACATACAGTCGAGGAAGTTCCCGGTCGCCCACTTTACGGCGATATTCGCTTGCACATGATATACGCGCACGCTAACATTAAGGCGGGTTAGGTGGTCAGCGAAAATTTAGATGTTGCTGCGCGGTGCCTCGCGGGTGTTGCGCGGTGCAGGGTCCGCGGTAATTCGTAAGCGCCATTCACATTTTTATCAGAAAGATAAAAAAATGTTTTGTTTTTTAAAAACCAAATTAGTCAAGAAATCGAAAAGGTAAATACCTATTTGTAAATGATTTTATAGGAATTATTATTGTAAAACACGGTCGTAATGTGCATTTATATGAAATTTTAGGGGTAACTTCAGGATTTTTTTCTATCAAACCAAATGTTTCCAATCGTGGTTTGGCTTCGTTCATCCACTCACACATACGCTCTGCAGTACACATTGAAAATTTCAGTGCGAAATATCTAATTTGTTTTAAATAACAGCTAATAGAATATAGACAATTTTTTCGTTTTCATTGCCTAAGGCCCCTTAAGGGCCCACGGGCACAACGCACGGGCAGCGGCGGCGGCGGGCGGCTAGTACTAACTGTCAGGCCGATATCTGCCGGCGAACTGATCGTGTGTGGGGCCCTAATGGAGCGCAAGCGATTATTGCTGTAAAGTGGTCGACCGGAAACATTATCGCCTCTGAGGTCTAGAGGCTACACCACCGGTCCTACACCTTGAGATTGTATCGTCACTTACGCACATGATTGTAAGTGACGATAGGGCCGAAGGTGGAAGCGTGCTTCACCCGGAATCCTCAACCACTGAGGAACTGGCTATCTTATCTCTAAACTGTCGGAACATACAACGCTAGTATCATCGTTGTTATGGCGCCAGACTTCAGATAAGATGGTGGTAGCTAGCCTGGCAGACTTAACAAGTCCTACCATCAACCAAACCGAGTACACAAAGATGTACCCCCTGCTGGGAACATTCAGACCGGTGGTTTAGCCACTAGACCATAGAGGCGGTTAAAAGCGCAGATGCAACTTTGGGCCAGTTTGGTGGGTTAGACTCAGCAGTCTGATGATGATGATAAATGATAAATTAATTTCCAGAAAGACGAGACCACATGGTCCATAATCGACGTGCCTTTACCCATGTGCTCGGATGACTGCCCTCGTGTAGCCAGTCCAGTTAGCGACGCAGTGGCAGCAGGATTCACCGCCCAAGCCACATGCTTAGCGGCGGCGTTACTGAACCAGCCTTTGAGATACAAGATTACTTTACTGGGATCGGCTAGCAAGATTCTGGATATCACACCTGACTTACCGGATCCTAGGTAAGTTACAATTTGTAAAATGTTGATAATTAAATTCCTAGGTAAGTCTTTCACCTGCTTAGCGGGGGCGTTACTAAAATAGCCTTTGAGATACAAGATCACTTTGCTGGGATTAGCTGGCAAGATTCTGGATATCACACCTGATTTACCGGATCCTCGGTAAGTTACAATTTGGGAAATGTTGAAAAAAAAATCCTAGGTAAGTCTTTGTAAATTCATTTGTCGCCTAAGCCACATGCTTAGTGGGGGCGTTACTGAACTAGCCTTTACGATACAAGATTATTTCGGCTAGCAAGAATCTGGATATCACACCAGATTTGCCGGATCCTAGATAAGTCTACAAAGACTTCTACAAACCTTCTTTTGTAGCCCAAGCCACATGCTTAGCGGGGGCGTTACGGAACCAGCTTTTGAGATATCGGTTTAAGACTTTATTTCTCAAAAGAATTTTACATTCACTTAAAAATGAGAAACTTTACTAGTAAACATAATTATAGAAATTATATAAAAATTAATTATTGTCGCACGAATAGCGGCAAATGCTTTCGGTTAGGTAATACAGTACAATTAATGTAGTATTTACAATTGCAATCGTATACAAGATTACTTTGTTAGGATCAGCTAGCAAGATTCTGAATATTCACCTGACTCACTGGATCCTAGGTAAGCCTTTAAAAGGATTTTAAAAGCCTTTGAATCATCACAGCGCCTTAGCAAAGCACGTGTTTAGCTACAGCAGAAAAGTCTATAAATCACGCGCTACCTTCAGATTCTAGCAGTTACTGGACCTGCCTTTGAGATACAAGATTACTTAATTGGGATCAGCTAGCAAGATTCTGGATATCACACCCGATCTGCCGGACCCTAGGTTAGATTTGTAACTCCTTTTTCAGCTTCTTTGTAGCCTAAGCCAAATGCTTAGCGGGAGCGTTACCGAACCAGCCTTTGATATACCTACAAGATTACTTTGTTTGGATCAGCTAGCAAGATTCTGGTTACTACAAACTTACCGGATCCTTGGTAAGTTTGTAAGAACAAACTTACCAAGGATCCTATAAGTCTAACATAGAATCTAGAAAGATTCTATGTTTTAAGGCTTTGTTAGCCATGCTCTTTGAAGTTTAGGGAAACAAATTGAATGGGGCACTACTGAACCAGCCTTTAGGATACAAAATTACCTTACTGGGATCAGCTAGCAAGATTTTGGATATCACACCCGATTTGCCAGATCCTAGTTAAGTCTAGCAGAGCTTTTAAGATCAGCTGACAAGATCTTGTTTATTCCACCTGATCAGATCCAGATCCTAGGAAAGTCTTTGTAGCTTCTTTTCTAGCCCAAGCTACCTGCTTAAAGGCACTACTTAACCAGCCTTTAAGATACAAGATTACGTTGTAACGGTCAGCTAGCAAGATTCTGCATAATATCATCCTGATTTACCGGATCCTAGGTATTCATGATTTAGAAAATGTTAAAAACAATGTCTACTTACAAGATTCTAACCTGCACCTTTCTGACATTCCTGTTAAGGTGCACTACTAACTGAGAAGTGTCTGTTCAAAAGGGGACAATTACACTTTTGACAATTTTTGAGTTAGAACGGAAATCAGTTTTTGGCCCTAATATCTTAGTGTGGAGTTGGATTTGATGATAACCCATAAAAAGAAGAAATTTTCTCTACAAATACGGCTTTGAATTGACCAGTTTCAATCAAAACAGGGCAAAAAAAACAAAAGGGGGCATTTTTATATTTATATATTTTTATACATATATTTATATATGCTGTTTTATACGATGTATTTAAAACTATTTATAACCTAGGATACAAATTCACTCATGTATGTAAATAATTACGTATCAGTTTTTCTTAATTCCTGAAAATTAGGTAGTTGTCCCCTTTTGAACAGACACTCCTCACTGTGCTATCGTGGCTGACTACCATTAAGTGTCGTTTAATATTTATAATTTCGAATGTTGATACCGCTAACCGATCATCCAATCCCGTTACAGCATACCCCTATTCGCGAGAGGCGGTGACGCGACCCTGTTTCTCTACGCGATGTTTCTGCTCAACAAGTGTATCGCCCAACTGCTGAAAGGCCGCGGGTTGCCCGTGACGGATATGAGGACGACGCTGGCCAATCTGCAGAGGCTGCTGCTGGTGCCGTGCAATCTGTGAGTATGTAACAAGGAACGGAAATTACTACGGAATTTTCCATTTCAATAGTGTCACGTAGCGGAGGAACGGAGGAGTGACACGATGAGGAGAAGTAGAATGAAGATAAAATCACGATGAGTTCAGGCGTATATTATTTTAAATAAATGGTTAGTCATTATATGAAGCACAATTTAAGCGTTAGGACACTATACACTGGACTAGGTACATGTAGGTTTAGGTTAAATCTTATTAAATCAGGACGTATGCCTAGAACTGCCTAGTTATAATAATGCACTATTCATAAACAACAATAACTTGGTAAGGAAAATAATTATTAGAAGGGCTCATTCTAGCTCCGCAGATGAATCTGAACTAAATTTACATCAAAGAGTAGAGCTATAATGAAAACAGAGGCACAAGTACTAAAAATAATGCTTCTATCTTCTATGTTGTTATGTATCGTATTTACATTTTTTGTTACATTGTTTGTTGTCTGAAATAAATATATTATTTATCCAATTTAAGTTTTAAGGCGGGTCTCCTGCGACACTGTTTTGTGTTTTCTAACACCTAACATCAAACATCTAACAAAATATGTCAAAATAGGCCACGCCCATATTTGTTAGATGTCGCAGGAGACCCGCCTTTGGGCTAAATGTTACATGTAAAGTTTTTTTTTTTTACAATATTTTGCAAATAAAAGATATATTTGCAATATAAAATATTATAAAAAACTTAACCTTGGTTGCCACCGGCAGCGGGGATAGACCCAAGCTATCGGTGGTTAGGGCTGCAGAGTGAGGAACCTCCTGACAATACGTGCTTGTCAAGGAGTACTGCCTTTTGTATCTGACCCTTGATCAAACCTTTCAGCGAGAGCCTCTCTAGGTATTGATCGAGGCTCTTAGCTAAAAGACCGTTTGCCGAAACGACTATCGGTACTATAATTTTTGAATCCACTTCCCACATGGCGGTATCCTCGTGAGCCAAGTCAAGCCAAGTTATTATTATTGTAGTACGGACACGTCGAAGCTGTTCGGCACCCACACGCTGGATAACAACTGCCCGCGCACGCAGTCGCTGCGCAGCCTCGTCGCCACCGACCGCTGCAACTACAGGCAGTTCAACCGGTTCAAGGTGAGCACATGTATAATTTATTTACTTCTTTATAAAATACTAGCGGCCGCTCGCGGTTTCACCCGCGTGGTTCCCGTTCCCGTGGGAATATCGGGATAAAACGTATCCTATGTGTTAATCCAGGTTATAAACTATCTGTTTTCCGAATTTCATCCAAATCCATTCAGTAGTTTTTACGTGAAAGAGTAACAAACATCCATCCATACTTACAAACTTTGGTGTCAAACATGGTGTCACCATCTCTGAGGTCCCGGGTTCGATCCCCGGTCGGGTCAATTTAGAAATTATTGTTTTTCTAAATTTTCTCGGGTCTGGGTGTTTTCTATGTATAATAAGTATGTATTTAAGAATTTTAAGTATGTTTATCCGTGGTCTTGTAACCACGAGTTTCTTCGAAGCTTCTCTTGGGCTAGATAATTGGTGTGATTGTAGGAAAGTTTAATTAATGAATTAATTAGTTAATTTAATACTAGCGGCCCACCCGCTACTTCGTCCGCGTGGACCCTGTACCCCGAGACCAATTTTTGAAAATATTATATAGCCTAATGTCACCCGGAGATACTCGTACTAGTGTAGCTTCCCATCGGTGAAAGAATTTTTCAAATCTGTCTAGTAGTTTCGGAGCCTATTCAATGCAAACAAACAATAAAATTTTTCCTATCCATTATAAAGCTGAAGAGTTTGTTTGCTCAAGCGCTACTCACAGGTCCGATTTTAAAAAAATCTTTCAGTGTTAGATAGCCCATTTATCGAGGAAGGCTATAATTTGTTTAGGTACGGGTACGGGTAGATTCGTGCGAAGCCGGGGCGGGTCGCTAGTTTATAATATTAGTACCTATAGAAAAAGAACTCAATTTATTTGCAATATCAAAAAAGACACATAATGCACATGCAGGTAACACCGAAATTCCGAGTGACAGATATATTCACAAAATGTCAATAAAAATTAACCTTCGATCACATAATATAAAAACTAGATAAACAATTAACGTTCTCAAAACGTCTAAACAAAAAAGTGGGTACCTAACGAGATGTTTAGCTTCTCATTTCGTTTAGTAGTGCCAGGGGAGTCACTCCGCAGTTTAGGTCCGTTCGGTCCGTCCGTTCGGTCTGTTGCCGCTCGCGATGCACGCTCCACCGAGCGCGTAAAACGAAAGATCAACTCTGTGGTTTTTGCGCACCGAACAATGACTACTAAACGATCTTATAATCCGTATAAAAGATATTGTTGAGTTTACGGGTGTCTAAATAAAAGAAGAACAATGAATCGGATTTATTTTAATACAACCCTATTTTTTCTTTATACAAAAACAATTAAGGGTGAGTTCCACCCATGAAACTGAACAACTTTCCCCAAGAAACCTATGTGCAAAAATGACAAAAAAAATTCGATCTCCCACACTATAGTCGTCAGCTGGTCGGACAGTTTTGTATGGGTAAATTATCCATGAGTGGAAACCCTGCGCTCCTGACGTCAAATCGATATCGAGTCAGCGTCGCTTTACGGAATATGAACGCTCGGGTCACACGATAAGTTTCAATTTCGCGTGAAAGTCGTAAGAGTAGGCAATTTTTTATACCTAAACTTGGCGTTAGAGAGTGAACCTTCTGTACGGTAGTACTATTAGTTATTCTGTGGTAGTGTGTTAAAACACAATATGTCAAATCTGCCACTATTTTACTTTTTTTTTAGGAACTTGTTACACAGTTTAAGCAATAAAGAAATTCTGTTCTATTCTATTCCGCTACGATTTTGTATGGAATTGTGTATCTAGTTGTTATATGATTGGAGTTACAAGCATTATTTACCGAATTTGGTCCCAGTATAGTCTGATGATAATCCATATGTATTTCTAGGACGCTGTTGACGGTCAATCGCCCCAATCGGCTTTGAACCTGAAGAGGCATCGTCATTCAAGAAGTGTCGGAAGCTATCACGACGATCAGGTATGATAATGTCTACTCACATTTTTGACTAGACAGCTTAATGTATTTTTATTATTATATTGTTTACAAATCTTTTTGAAATTGGATGATGACAACAATTAATTCTAAACAACTACAACCACTCATTCCAAAATACTACAAGTACAAAGGAGCGCAAAAATGAAGAGTTCAAAACGGTAGTTTTCACCAAGAACTGAAACTAAATTAATAAATAAATAACGTTCCCACTCTTCAAGTTATTAGTTAAACTAAATAATGGATAAACATACATACATTGATAACACCCAAACCCGAAATCAATTTAATAATACAAATACAAGAACAGTTATTTGTAAATTGTCCCGACCGGCAATTGAACCCGGGACACCAGATATGGCGACGCTATGATCTAACTACTCGACCACGGAGGTCGTCAAACAAGTAGGATAACATAATATGCTGAACGAAAAGGGACCCTCTATTGTGCCTGACATCTATAGTTCGTCGCTTAACAGTTTTAAATTTAATCTAAGTAAATTCATAGAGTAATGAAATACTTGATATGTATAGACTTTTTAAATTTAACTTTTATTATGTTGATTTTAATAAGATATAATAATTATAATATCCATTTATCTCAGGTTATTGCCCATAATTTGTTAGTTTACACATGACTTAAAAACTATGTTAGTAATATTACTTTTAGTAGTTAATGTACTTAAATAATTTTTTTAATTTTAATTCGTTTTATAGTTGCTTTTGTGTTGTATTCGAATGTCTATTTATAATATTTTAAAATCTCAATAATTAATGCATGTACCCATATTTTATTTATTTTATTAGTATTGGATCAAATTTGGATGAGATTATTTGCCTTGTCAAAGATTACTCATGTGGTGTACACACGTCATAGGAACTACAACCTGTCCTTGATACATATCTTGTTACATTTTTTTATACATGCTATGTTGTATTCTGTTTGTGTACCGAATAAATTAAAAAAAAATAAAAATAATAATAATATGTAAAAAAATAGCGAACTTTAATAAACAACAAATGATTTCGGGATACTTTAATTGGATGTATGATCAAATTAAAGTATTAATTAAGCATCCGGTTACCGGGCATAGCCAAAGTTGCTTGACTTGCAATATCGCAACCCTAATGCAAGAGCGAGAGAGGTTATATTTTCTTACGAACCTTTTTTTCTTTAAATTTTATTGATTTTTTGCTGCAGTGTTTTTTTATGTGTAAGTTTTATTGTTTTTTTTGTAGTTTTTGAGATTTTTTGTAGTTATTTTGTTCACCAATATGGCTTCATTCGATTTCGCTTAGTAGTTAATAGTTAGCAATCCTGTGATACATTTCCATTAGTGCTCAATGTCATATAATGAAGGTAATTTTTAAGTAATATCTTACATAGCTTAAACTATATAGTGTAGGACTGTTTGTTTGTAAGTTCGCTAGTCATAGCATATTTATTAAAAAAAACCTTTTCTCTAGCTTCAATGATACTATGTTAACACCACATAACCACATTACCGTACCTAAACTTTAAATTAGCTTGTGACAGTTAGTAATATTTTATTTACTTAAATAAAAAGTTAAATGTCTAGTACCTAACTTACCTAATTTTCATTGTGATTAGAGTTTGTTTTGGGTTTTGACAAGCACAATCATATTATTAATGCCAAAATATACCTTAATATTAAACTGTATTTAGTTACTTAAATTAAACAAACTGTAAGCAGACAGTTAATAACAGCTATCCAAAACTGTCGAATTTCTCCAATCTAAATTGATCCTTATACCCAAACGATAAGGTTTAAAATGTATTGAAGAAATTTTACGTTTTGGTGGTATGTTGACCAGCTGGCTTTTTGTTTTTTTTGTAGAATTTTATAGAATTTATATAAAAGTAATTAGTTAATTTATTTCTTATATTAATGCAATACTAATATCGTATATTTTTTTGTAATAGGAACTATCGACGTTGGACGCTTCCACCACCTCTATAATGGGCAGTGAACCGAACATTTACAATATGAAAATGACTCAAGCGAACCAATCGGATGATATTGCAAACCAAATGAAATCACACAATTCTGACTCCGAAATAGCACGACTTTCTGAAGATATTGCTGATGGAACTGCTAATAGAGTAGTATTCACTTTGGGAGATGACACTACACTAAAGGATCTTGAAGCTTGTGAGGCCATAAATGATACAGAGAAATTGGTTCGCATTTCGAGCAACAACGATGACATAGTAGAAGGTGAATCAGTTGTCGAAGACAATGTTAAGAGGATATGCTCAGAAATCGAACATTTCTGCTCGACTAGTGATAATAGGGATGTCCATGTAGCTTTCGATGTAGTGAAACATATCGATACTATAAATCAAGATATGAAGTGTGCGAGTGTTAGTGCGGTTTGTGTGACGTGCGACGATCGGGACATTTGCGATATCGATTGTGCCAATATTGTTAAGGACGTTATAGTGATACCGAGTGCCGAAGCTATTATCGATACCGGGCAGAATGTAACGGAACTCGATTTGACGCTGTAATATAGTCTTTTTTATATAGTCTTTTATCGGATTAGTGTTGGTCGTTGTTGCATGATCAATTATCGAAGCTGTATCGAGTTCATCGAGTTGTGAAATACTATCGAAAGACTTTAACTATCGGGTTGCGATTTTTAATCGCATCTCTATCTTGATTTTAAAAATGATTAGAAATATAACTAATTTTTACTTTGTGGTTTTTCTTTCTCTCAGCTTCAAGGAAAGCTATAACTAAGGGTATAAACCAAGTAATTAAAGGATGTGGTGTTCTTTCATTATTACTATTTATTAATCATATTGATAATTACCGTTCGGTAATTACCATTGTCAATACCGTCATCGGTGACTTTAATTATGTGGAAGGGAGCAACCGTAATGTCAACATTGATATCATAGTGTGGGAACTGATTCAAAAGTCTTAACTTTATTATTTATATAAAATGTATCCGATAGAAGACTATATAGTGTGATAGTTAGAATATAACTGGGCTTCGATTCTGCTGCTTTCGTCCACTATCATTGTGACGCAGGTCCCGATTTAACCGGTCTATTGGCTAAAAAAATATGGATATGGACATGGGCTTCATTTGACATTTGAAGCCCATATTTTGTCCTTTTATGGGCATATCATGGGTTTCAAATGTCAAATGAAGCCCATGTCCATATTCATATTTTTTAGCCGATAGGGTAGCTGATTATGACATTTGAACTATGAAAAATAGTCTAATTAAGACTAGCTCACTGAGTCATGATTCAAGACGTTTTGATTAACCCTTTAATGAGGATAGCACGTTGATTTTTTTTCCGACCTTATATTCAGTGAATAAAGTTCAAACTGTGATGTCCAATATATAGAGCGACAAAATAACAACATCAAACCACATGTCATTGAATTATGATAATAGGCGTTAAATAAAAGCAAAATCGACGCCCTGTTGAATTGAAAATAATTTGTAACATAATAGGATACCAATACAACGATTTCTTAGGTGGAACCTTCTGGTTATAAAAGGGGTTTTTTTATATAACTATTCTTCGCGGATGAGTGCGGTTTTAATTTATTGTGGTACTTCGCAAAGGGGATAATAATAAAATAATACTGTGTGGTACATGTAGATTTTAATTCATATTAATATAATTTATACAACAACAACTCAGTTTCTGATTTTGCGTTTCTGCATTATCTACTTTATATGATGTAGCCTTTAATTAAAACTAAAAGAGGAAGATACGGTTTTTTTATATAAGAAGGCGGCAAACGAGCATTCGGGTCACCTGATGGAGAGCAATCACCGCCGCCCATGGAAACCCGCTAAACCAGAGGAGTCGCACATGCGTTGCCGACCTTTAACCTCTCAAACCCCAAGCGGTCGCATGAGACCGCACCTACAAAGACACACTTGACTTTGTACCGTGTGTTCATAGACTTAAAGACTACTTTAGTATGAACAAGGTTGATTATTTCGGTTCTGTGGTACATTTGCATCGTGATCGCAAAATATCGGATAGTGGTTAAGAAAATAAATAGGGTTAGGGAAGGAATAGGAATTGTGAGGAGGGGTGGGAGGGGAAGGGGCCTCCGGAACTCTCACTGGCCGGACGAAACACAACAGCACCAAGTGCCATTATTTCACGCCGGATATTCGTGAGAGGGTGGTATTACGCCGGGCGAGCCAGCCCAATGCGTGCTGCAACGCAGCGTGGCTCTACCACTCAGTCAGTGTCACTCATTTAGCACCACCCAGGGGTCACGTGTAGGGTCTCAAGGGTAAACCTACGGACGCGAGTAACTATAACCCCCAAAACCCTACCCTACCCTAACTGAGTCCACTGAATCTACTACGTTTCAGTTTTCAATAGAAGATCAACTAGGTTGTACGTGTACTTATGTTGTGTTTCGTCCGGTGAGTGAAATTACTGGAGGCCCATCTCTTCCCTTTACCTGTCATAATTCCTACTTCTGGGCCCGGAAATCTACGAGAAAATATGAGTCAGCTTTACACAAAGGATAACCGAAAATTTTAAATGTCCTTCGATACAAACCAAATAGAGGGTCATATAGGACCAAGAAACCGGAAGACGCAAATAAAAGCTTTTCTTGTTATTTAAAAATAAACTTTCTTAATCGTAAGCCAAATATGGTAACTGAATATTGAGTAAAACTTTTACTGCAAGTCAATATCCTACTACTACGATGATAATTACACGTGTTGTTTGAATGTTACAGTGGTCAAACCAAAAAAGATAACTACGAATCGGTTACAGGGTCCGTGGTCACAGGGAGACTGAGGTGTTGGTCGTCTCATAGTTATTTGCCGTCAATTTTTTTTTAATATTTAACCGGGTGTGTTCAGGTTTACACAATTCGAGCTAACAATATTTATAGGTCTGGCAATGTGTTGCTGTTGGGGCTGGGATTTGATGACCTGTATGATGGGGTCCCAGGCAGGTGGTAAATTCCAACCATCCTCTATTGAAAATTGCATTTACGAATTACTACGAGTTAAACTGTTAATTCTCTGCGCTTATTCCTTAAGGCAGGCAAGACATCTGCGACTCCTCTAGTTCTGCGGGTGTCCATGGGCGGCGGTGATGACTTCCCATATCAGGTGGCCCGCCTGTTTCCTTTTCCCATAAAAAAAAATGTTTGTCGCGAATCTTGTCGACCCGCTCGCGTAACGTCGTGTGAGGTACACACGGACACAAGTTTGCCTACCCAAATCTGCCAATATTCTCTAATTGATATTGCACCTTATATCCCAACCTTAAAGGTTTAAAATTTATCGACGAAAAGACAATTTTTTGTTTGTGGTTTAAAGGACATACTGTATCTTCCTCTTGTTTTTTTTAATGTAGCTTTTTTCTTTATACAATCATCCGTACTTTTAGATTCGGTAGATTAATCGATAATTTATTTTATTTGAATTACTACTTTACTCACGTTCCTACAAACTTTAATTCTCCAATGCCATTGACCATTTTACTGATAATGCTCCTTAATATAGTTTTTTTTAATTCTAAGTCCATCTTATAGTTTACAAGGGCATAGACAGAAAGACAGTCAAAAACATGCTGAAAACTAAAATAACAGGCATGATTCGATGACATTAGAAAGATCGTAAATTTTCAATGAAATTACATCTAATCACCAATACTACTCAATTATAAAAATAGATTTAATAAGTTTATTCTGAAGCAAATGTAAAAAAAAAACTATTTTATTACTATAATAAATTAAAGTAATTTTAAGTAATTTATTTAAAACATAATTAGTAATTTGGTCACAAAATATGTTTAATTTATGCGATTTTAATTGTCTATGTAATTCATTATAAACTGAAATTGTGATAATAAAATCATATTTCATTCAGTGTAAAAATATATTTTGTAATTCTCTCCTCATAAAAAGTGCATTAATATATTATTTCGTTCGGTGCCTTATACATTACGTGCCTTATAAATAAACAGAGAGTAAGGTCGGAATAGTTATTCTGTGTTTTGTCTCATTTTCTCTAATTTGAAATTACGTTTACATGACAGGAACAAAACACGGAATAACTGTTCGTAGCTTATTCTTTGTTTATTTGTAATGGCGGCTCCACATTAGTGCCGTGATACATTAATTCACGCGCGAATTTACGGCACAAGTCGTGCCCTCCATATTCACGAGATGCTCACAATCGTTCGTGAAACCCGCCGCGAAATGGACGTAGAAGCTGCTGCTGCAAAAACTTTGTTTGCTGTGGCAACATACTATTTAGACGTCCAAAACACTATTAGAAATTGTTGGAAAAAAGAAAATGGTGGATGACTGAAATACATCGTAACCGATCAAAGTATAGTCTGTATAAGTAAGTAAACAAGAGTAAACTGATTAATTTCCTCTTTGGTAAACTAGCACGGGGCCGTGAATGTGCATTTGTACGCGTGAACGCCGCGCGAACCGTCCACATTCACGTTCACGCCTGTTTACGGAACTTCACGGCATGTGGAGCCGCCATAAGGCACTATTTAATTAATGCTAAGAGAAGGTGGATGAAAATAAACTTGTGTTGATAATGATAATAAAAACCGATATAACACGTTCACAGTCCATTAATTTATCATCAGCCTATATAAGTCTCGCAAAAGCACATGGGAAGACTGGGCTAATACCCACCAGGCTGGCTCAATGTGGGTTGGTAGCTTATCCATTAATTTAAACAATACAATTTAACCTCTCAAACCCCAAGCGGTCGCATGAGACCGCACCTACAAAGACACTTGACTTTGTACCGTGTTTTCATAGACTTACAGACTACTTTAGTATGAACAAGGTCGATTATTTAGGTTCTGTGATACATTTTATGCATCGTGATCGCAAAATATTGCATAGTATATGCTCGATTCTGTCAAATTTGACGTTGACAATTGCGCCAATTTCTGTGTCTGAAAATTTCCACGAGTGAGTGATTTTGTTATCCACGTATTAAATGTGATTTTTGCAAAGTTCTAAAAATACAGCCGTAAAGGTATAGATTTAACAATAAATCCATTTGAGAACTATTATTTATTTTAAAAAATATGTTGTGTGCTTAATCTGTGATTTAATTCAGTGTCATTTTATTTAATTAACAGATGCAAATTAATAGTACAGGATGTCAACTTGAACTGACAAATAAAAAAAAGTTATTCAACTGTTTGCAGAAGAATAAAAATTCACCAAATTTTGAATGAAAGTAAGCTTTGGTTTTGTATTGGACTGCGATTACAAAATAAATACTAAATCTTCAATTCTTGCTATGCGACAGAGTTAACTTAAACTACATTTGTATGGGTTAGAAACAGTCACAGGTTATTAACACAAGTTCGTCATGGGCTGGCAAATGCATACGTGACATTCATAAGTCCCATCGTCTGCGGGATGGGAGACGAAAGGTTGCGAGGGCGGGGAAGAAGAGGACGGGCGGCGGGCGGGGCCGCGTAGTAGGAACGTCAAACGTTGCCGTTAACGTACATTTTACACATTTGACGTACACCTTTTTAGCCTCCAATGTGTCATGTGTAATGGGGACAGCTGACGTACCTTTTGATTTAGTCGACGAGCTTTTTTTTTAGATACTAATTTTAATTACTTAGTGCATTCGTTGCGAAAGAGCAATCAAAGTTGTACGAGTGATTTGAGCGAGAAAAATGTTTATGTACCTTTTTACCCCAAAATGGTACCTTTTCAGCGCTGGAAATGTGCCTTTTGGGAACTGAGTTGCGGCAACACTGACTCAATTGTGTGCAGATGTCCCCCTCCCCCGCCGCCCGCGCGGACCAGAGGACTGTCACGTCACGTATGAATTTGCAAGCTTATAGTTTCCGACGTCCCGAAACGTTCGAAGTTAGGAACATTCGCTATTTTTCTCCTTTACTCGTTCTTGTTATAACGATTTGCAAGCTCATAGTTTCCGACGTCCCGAAACGTTCGAAGTTAGAAACAATCGCTATGTTTCTCCTATACTCGTTCTTGTTATAATGATTTACAAGCTTATAGTTTCCGACGTCCCGAAACGTTCGAAGTTAGAAACAATTGCTATTTTTCTCCTTTACACGTTCTTGTTATAATGTGCCAATGTAAACCGTAACCTTATGACAATAAGGTTGAATACTGTGCACATCCATGCATACGAATGGGACAGTGTGATGTAGATATCTTACTTTTTCGCTCACCTATGAATAATTCGCGGACGTCAGAGGCTAGATGGCGCTGCTTTGTCGTTATAATGTGACACAAAATGTAGCTAATGTTACTCGTTTAATTCAAATAGAGTTTTATGTTTATTGTTTTTTGTGTAAGTGCAATGGTGTTATTTGTTATTTTGAATGTGTGCTATATATAACGCTAGACTTTTAATGCCGTTATTATTATTTTTGTTTTGGTACAGTCAATTGCAATAATATGTTACGCAAATTAGTTTCAGAGTTTTTAGTTTGTGCAAAGATAATAATTCTTTTAAAATGTATAAAAGTTGTTATGGCTTCAACGTGTTTTAAGCATGTCTAATGGAGAAATAGAGCTGACGCGCTCCAGTATTGGTCCAATAAGGTTATGATTGTAAATTATTTATAATTATTACGTAGTGTGAATTCTTGTATCGTCTCCCATAATGTATCACAAGTTGTTATAATTACAATAATATATTTATTTTCAATTCTTACGTATTGTATTATTATAAATAAGTAAGTACCTGTACTTTCTTAATTTTTATTCGTTTAAATGAAATTAAGGGTGAGTTCCATCCATTAAACTGAACAACTTTCCCCAAGAAACCTATGTACAAATATGACAAAAAAATATCCGACCTTCCATACTATTGTCGTCAGCTGATCGGACAGTTTTGTATGGGAGGTCGAAATGTTTTTGTCATTTTTGCATAGGTTTCTTGGGGAAAGTTGGTCAATCGACCATGACCGCGCAATTGAACTCTGACTCATTACGATACCACAGGATACCTAGGTTAGGTTACTTTATGTTACGCGTGACCTTTTGTTCGCCCGGTATCTACGAGTTATTTTTTATTGTGCCGGACAAATTAAATAAATAAAAAAAATGAAAATGTTGTCTATTAACTTTACTGAATTATATAAAAGATATGTGTGCCTATACATATAAAAAAAATCCTATTTATTTAAGAATTTTTTTTACTATAATTATTAGAATATTGCATGTTTTTTTTTTTATTTTACTGAGCTGGAAAATGGGCATACGGCCCTTGCGATGGTGCGCGACAAACACATTAAATGAAATTTTGTTTACGCTCACACCAATTATCTAGACCAAGACGAGTATTCTTTTTCAACTCGTTAAGGCTAGGTGTTAATGAAAAATTAAAATAACACGTTCTTAGAATTAATTTTTGAAGTAGTAAACAGTAAAATTAAAATCTGCGAAAATTATGAAATCTTGTTGAGGCTTTATTTTGTGGAATACACCTGATGGAAACACGATAGAATAAATTCACAAAGTTACATATTTTTGTGTAATTTTATCTTATTTTCTAGGCTAGGTTAGTGACTTGATATTATGAGTCATTTACCAAAATGAAGTTCATAGATAACTTGAGGGATTATAACCGATCGTTTTTTATTTATTACAACTATCAATTTTTTTAAATATAAAACGCTATTATTCGCTCTGCTTCGCTATTATACCCGTCCCTTACCGTCGTACCGTCGAGAGAGCGAGAGAGAAGCGCTCGAAATACCTCCCTTTAATATAGTACGATAACGGATAAATATACATAAACATAGAAAAAACACCCAAACCCGAAATCAATTTAGAAAAACAGTTTTTCTCTAAATTGATCCGACCGGAAATTGAACACAGCACCTCAGAGATAGCGCAACGCCAGACCCAGTGTGCTAACCACTCGACCGCGGAGATAGTCTTAAATATACAAAAGCTACAGTTCTTATTGCTCTATGCCTTGTTATTTCACTGGATCTGATACCCTTCAAACTGGAAATAAGCAATGTAAAATAAAATAATGCTGCTTATCGGCAGAAGTAAGTATTCGGGTAGTCGCCGGAATCAAGCAGAATCTTACTACCGTGCCTCGCATAAGATCTCTTTGATGCGAGAGAAATCGTGGTTAAATATTCGTAGTCAGATAGGAATCCATTTTCTAATACTAGCGTCAGCTTGCTGGGTAACAGGCTCGCTACCGAGATAATCAACTTTTGTTGATTGTATCATAATTCACCAAAAATACACCCTTTCCAAACCCGTACTACACGCACACAAAGATAGCCGACCATGCACACAAAACTCGGAGCACACTGAGCTATCTTTTTATTGACGCTTGCGTACGTGTTAGTAAAGATACAGCATGTTTCATAATGTGCATTATTTTAATTGATTTAGTTTGTTAGAAAACATAACTTTGAAAAATCACTATAAAACTGGAGCCCATTTTTTGTCATTGTATTCAGAATTATGTATAGATACCGTCATTAAACGTTCGCTTATTGATTTTGTTAGACCCTGTATATAATACAAATATAGAAGTTTAAAACAATAATTATATACGTCAGATAGGAATCAAAGCCACGTCCTCCACAAACCAAAATACATACAATAATAGATTGATTATTCCTTAGGCCGTATATCTATCGCGATAGCAACAATGTTAGAAGCATCATTTTTGTATTAATTCACTTTGCACTTGACATTTATTTTTATTTGAAAAGGAGGCACACTACCAGCCCGGTCACCTGATGGAAAGTAATCGCCGCCGCCCATAGATGCAAAATAGATTGTGAGATTAAACATACCTTTCGCATCGTGCTGAGGTTCTTCGATGGCAACGGGTCCTGACTCAGGGTCTGATTTAAAATAGTTACCCTTTATTTCATGTCGGAAAATTATGACACCGACTGTATTGTACATAACTAACTCAAAATCTGACCTAGTTGGTATCTGACTTACTCGGAATCTGACTTATTAGGAATTTGACCTACTTGGAATCTGACCTTCATCCTTCGATCAACAAATACAACTAGATGTCAGGTCGGCGCTAAAAATGTGTCTCGGTAAATAAGAGCGCACTTGAGAAGTGAGCTCTTATTTTCTCGCAAGGCATAACAGGAAAAAGTACTTTATTTGTTGCCCTTTAAGGCTGATTTCACCGCTATATGTTATTGACGTCTTTTGTTTTTTTAAGGGACAGGAGTAATTTATTGCTTTGAAAAAGTATTTATCCACGTAGACAGAATTTAGCTTTGATTTTGAACGTGACGCGTTATCTAGTTGTATTGTTGATCGAAGCCTTCATCGCTAAATCCAACCAGTGGAGGCGCAGATGCGGTGCCGGCCTTGTGGAAGGAGTTGCATCCTATTGGAAAGAGTAGAAACGTTGAGGGGGGAAGGAAGCAAGATGGGCCCCTGGTACTTTTACTCACCGGACGAAACAACAGCAACGAGTGTTATTGTTTCACGCCGATATTCCGTATTTTCAATTACCGGTAACTTTGACTTAAGACTTGATTCCCATTTTTAACAATTTCGATTGATTGTACCGCTACCAATATAAAACATACAGTTCTAAAATTCATATATAATATAGTTGAACATTGACTCTTAAAGACAGAAACATGATTGGTAATACTTCGCTCGATAGAAAAAAAATTCAAAGATAGCACTGTTCAACATTTAAAAGCTGTAAGTCATATAATACAATTATAAATGACTTATTTTTTTTACCAATAGAAGAAACTTGTTATTATCTAGTGAATGCAAAAGACACATTTTTTTTATTTCACTTATTTTTTACTTTATAGGCAAAAAACCTATAAAACGCGCCTATTCGCGCCGCTTCGCTGTTATACTCGTCCCTTACCGTCGTACCGTCGAGAGAGCGAGAGAGAAGCGGTCGGAATACCTCGCCTTAAATAAGGTACCGGTATCGATTTGTTACCGGTATTCATAATACAGGTTAACCGATGAGTACCGGTAAGCAGGATTGTAGTAGTACCGGTATTATACAGATATAATACAGGTACTAGAGATACCGAGTAGATAAATAAGTAGCGCTTGGATTGGCTAACTGCACTGCATTTGGCACGGCCGCAGTGCACAGAGTGCGCTGCATATCACGTGACAAACAGACTGGCAACGTCGCAGTTAGATACCGGTATTCACGTGACAAACAGACTGGCAACGTCGCAGATAGATACCGGCATTTTTGAGGTACTATACCGGTACTCTTGTAAGAATCGTTATCCAGGAACCGAAATGAAAATGATGTGCTTGGAACCGGTACTGAAAATACAGGTATTATATCGGTAAGTACCAGTATTTTTCATTTCGGTTCCTGGATAACGATTCTTACAAGAGTACCGGTATAGTACCTCAAAAATGCCGGTATCTATCTGCGACGTTGCCAGTCTGTTTGTCACGTGAATACCGGTATCTAACTGCGACGTTGCCAGTCTGTTTGTCACGTGATATGCAGCGCACTCTGTGCACTGCGGCCGTGCCAAATGCAGTGCAGTTAGCCAATCCAAGCGCTACTTATTTATCTACTCGGTATCTCTAGTACCTGTATTATATCTGTATAATACCGGTACTACTACAATCCTGCTTACCGGTACTCATCGGTTAACCTGTATTATGAATACCGGTAACAAATCGATACCGGTACCTTATTTAAGGCGAGGTATTCCGACCGCTTCTCTCTCGCTCTCTCGACGGTACGACGGTAAGGGACGAGTATAACAGCGAAGCGGCGCGAATAGGCGCGTTTTATAGGTTTTTTGCCTATAAAGTAAAAAATAAGTGAAATAAAAAAAATGTGTCTTTTGCATTCACTAGATAATAACAAGTTTCTTCTATTGGTAAAAAAAATAAGTCATTTATAATTGTATTATATGACTTACAGCTTTTAAATGTTGAACAGTGCTATCTTTGAATTTTTTTTCTATCGAGCGAAGTATTACCAATCATGTTTCTGTCTTTAAGAGTCAATGTTCAACTATATTATATATGAATTTTAGAACTGTATGTTTTATATTGGTAGCGGTACAATCAATCGAAATTGTTAAAAATGGGAATCAAGTCTTAAGTCAAAGTTACCGGTAATTGAAAATACGGAATATCGGCGTGAAACAATAACACTCGTTGCTGTTGTTTCGTCCGGTGAGTAAAAGTACCAGGGGCCCATCTTGCTTCCTTCCCCCCTCAACGTTTCTACTCTTTCCAATAGGATGCAACTCCTTCCACAAGGCCGGCACCGCATCTGCGCCTCCACTGGTTGGATTTAGCGATGAAGGCTTCGATCAACAATACAACTAGATAACGCGTCACGTTCAAAATCAAAGCTAAATTCTGTCTACGTGGATAAATACTTTTTCAAAGCAATAAATTACTCCTGTCCCTTAAAAAAACAAAAGACGTCAATAACATATAGCGGTGAAATCAGCCTTAAAGGGCAACAAATAAAGTACTTTTTCCTGTTATGCCTTGCGAGAAAATAAGAGCTCACTTCTCAAGTGCGCTCTTATTTACCGAGACACATTTTTAGCGCCGACCTGACATCTAGTTGTATTTGTTGATCGAAGGATGAAGGTCAGATTCCAAGTAGGTCAAATTCCTAATAAGTCAGATTCCGAGTAAGTCAGATACCAACTAGGTCAGATTTTGAGTTAGTTATGTACAATACAGTCGGTGTCATAATTTTCCGACATGAAATAAAGGGTAACTATTTTAAATCAGACCCTGAGTCAGGACCCGTTGCCATCGAAGAACCTCAGCACGATGCGAAAGGTATGTTTAATCTCACAATCTATTTTGCATCTATGGGCGGCGGCGATTACTTTCCATCAGGTGACCGGGCTGGTAGTGTGCCTCCTTTTCAAATAAAAATAAATGTCAAGTGCAAAGTGAATTAATACAACAATGATGCTTCTAACATTGTTGCTATCGCGATAGATATACGGCCTAAGGAATAATCAATCTATTATTGTATGTATTTTGGTTTGTGGAGGACGTGGCTTTGATTCCTATCTGACGTATATACCTAATTATTGTTTTAAACTTCTATATTTGTATTATATACAGGGTCTAACAAAATCAATAAGCGAACGTTTAATGACGGTATCTATACATAATTCTGAATACAATGACAAAAAATGGGCTCCAGTTTTATAGTGATTTTTCAAAGTTATGTTTTCTAACAAACTAAATCAATTAAAATAATGCACATTATGAAACATGCTGTATCTTTACTAACACGTACGCAAGCGTCAATAAAAAGATAGCTCAGTGTGCTCCGAGTTTTGTGTGCATGGTCGGCTATCTTTGTGTGCGTGTAGTACGGGTTTGGAAAGGGTGTATTTTTGGTGAATTATGATACAATCAACAAAAGTTGATTATCTCGGTAGCGAGCCTGTTACCCAGCAAGCTGACGCTAGTATTAGAAAATGGATTCCTATCTGACTACGAATATTTAACCACGATTTCTCTCGCATCAAAGAGATCTTATGCGAGGCACGGTAGTAAGATTCTGCTTGATTCCGGCGACTACCCGAATACTTACTTCTGCCGATAAGCAGCATTATTTTATTTTACATTGCTTATTTCCAGTTTGAAGGGTATCAGATCCAGTGAAATTACAAGGCATAGAGCAATAAGAACTGTAGCTTTTGTATATTTAAGACTATCTCCGCGGTCGAGTGGTTAGCACACTGGGTCTGGCGTTGCGCTATCTCTGAGGTGCTGGGTTCAATTTCCGGTCGGATCAATTTAGAGAAAAACTGTTTTTCTAAATTGATTTCGGGTTTGGGTGTTTTTTCTATGTTTATGTATATTTATCCGTTATCTTACCATATTAAAGGGAGGTATTTCGAGCGCTTCTCTCTCGCTCTCTCGACGGTACGACGGTAAGGGACGGGTATAATAGCGAAGCAGAGCGAATAATAGCGTTTTATATTTAAAAAAATTGATAGTTGTAATAAATAAAAAACGATCGGTTATAATCCCTCAAGTTATCTATGAACTTCATTTTGGTAAATGACTCATAATATCAAATCACTAACCTAGCCTAGAAAATAAGATAAAATTACACAAAAATATGTAACTTTGTGAATTTATTCTATCGTGTTTCCATCAGGTGTATTCCACAAAATAAAGCCTCAACAAGATTTCATAATTTTCGCAGATTTTAATTTTACTGTTTACTACTTCAAAAATTAATTCTAAGAACGTGTTATTTTAATTTTTCATTAACACCTAGCCTTAACGAGTTGAAAAAGAATACTCGTCTTGGTCTAGATAATTGGTGTGAGCGTAAACAAAATTTCATTTAATGTGTTTGTCGCGCACCATCGCAAGGGCCGTATGCCCATTTGCCAGCTCAGTAAAATAAAAAAAAAAACATGCAATATTCTAATAATTATAGTAAAAAAAATTCTTAAATAAATAGGATTTTTTTTATAGCAGTCTTCAGCCCCCTTACTCTTGAAACCGTTCGCTATTGGATCGGATTGGTATTGTGAATTTTCGTATTAGCGCTAATTTGGATTCATATTGGGTGAACTAAATGGCATTGAGTTTTGTATTTTTTTTCACTCAATATCCACGCAATATGAATCCATATTAGCTCTGGTGTCGTAACTTAGGAGTACGAAAATTCACAATACCAATCCGATCCAATAGCGATCGGTTTCAAGAGTAAGGGGGCAGTTCTTTAGTCGCCTTTAACGACATTCAAGAGATGAGATGGGTCGGCAGTAATACTATAATAATGAATCTGAAAAAGTAGGTAGTTGCTTTATTGTGTAAGGAAAAATGTAAACAGTATGTACAGTAAATACGGTCTTATTGACAACAGTAGTATCATCTTAATTCTACTTTTTCAAGTGTATTATTATAAAGTACTAGCGGCCTGCCTGCGCCTTCTTCCACGCTAACATAGACACACTTTACTTCAGCTATTTTGTATAAAATACTAGTGAAACGTTTACAGATTATTTTCAATTAGCGGCCGCTCGCGGTTTCACCCGCGTGGTTCCCGTTCCCGTGGCAATATCGAGATAAAAAGTATCCTATGTGTTAATCCAGGTTATAAACTATCTGTATGCCGAATTTTATCTAAATCCATTCAGTAGTTTTTACGTGAAAGAAACAAACATCCATCCATACTTACAAACTTTCGCGTTTGTAATATTAGTAGGATGTACAAATCCTTATGAATAAAAATCAATTGCTGAACCGTGTCGCGTGGCGGTGAAAGAATACTACCACCCCCTCTCTTCCCTTGGGTGTAGTAATAGGCCACTAACGGATTAAAGACTGCACATACATCCAACAGCATAGGGCGGCGATGGGCTCACCACCTGTCACGCTGAGCACATGTGCAGCTGTAATTTAGTGAAACGTGGACTGTGTCAAAGGGCTGCTGTCTTCATTGAGTCCCTGACTAACCCTTCGGCGATAATAGTCGTGATTATTATGTATGTATGTGCTGCAAAACTCAGGAAACCGGCGATTTTACATTATGGTATGTCATCATCACCAGCCTACCACTCCACGTCCCACTGCTGGGCACAGGCCTCCCACGTGGACAATAGCACGTGGGGATATTGGGCCATAACCCACCACGCTGGCCCAATGCGGGTTGGTAGGTGATATGTAATGATTGTAATGAAATGTAACCCGCATACATGTACCCAGATCGCGATTCTATTGTAGTCTTGAACAACCGGCAACAGCTGACACGACGAGCGATCCCAGCTGTATGTCAATCTGAACGTTATTTCTAGATCCGTTGCCAAATCCTTGTATCCACACAGAGTGAAATGTCACGCCACAAAATTGTAGTTGAAATAAAAACTCATTCATATTTCCGTTCTGGAATATTTCTACATATGTATTCTGTTATTGTACATGTTGTATTTTTTTGCAATCAACCATTAGGCCGTTGACACTTTTCAGGAAGTTTTGTAAATATCGCGCAGCCCGGGTCTCGATACCGACCGACTTAAATTTGTTTCTCAGTCAAAATATATACAGCCAGACTATGTTGAGCTGCGGCTGCGTGTATCGCGTCATATTTAATTGGTTAAGGTTTGACATAAGATGGGAGGTCTCCTCAAACTGGGCAGTTGCCCAGCTGATGTATAAATAGCGAACGGCCGGCAAGCATGCGCGCTCGAGCCCATTCTATATTCTCGTCCGGCGCGCGCGCCGACCGGATTAGTTTGAATCGAACACAGTTTTTCGAATAAATACATTTCCTTCGATTTATTCGAAAAACAACGACTGGAAAGGCCACAGACTAGAAAATAGTGATTGGACACTGCAACGTGTTGAGTACTTAACGTGAGTGTTGTGAAAATGTGCGATCAGTGTGTGCAACGATAACTGGATGTTTTTGCGGTTTCTACGCATGTGGTAAGTAATCTTTATTGGTAGAAGAAATTATAAATGGAAATAGATTTGGTGAACGTATCTCTGGGTACTAAGGTTTGGTTTCGACGTCGAAATTTGGTGCCAAATAAGTCTCTATGACAGGGTTGGTGGGTTGCCTTTTGCATTGTAACTGTTACATAATACCCTCCTCACATTTGGACTACACAATTCTGACTTTTAAATAAATAAAAAACCTAAGTCAAAAGATGATGCATTGCTTGAATAAATTATAGTTACATATATAATGCAGACTTAGAGGGAAAAAAAGGACAGTCTCCTGAGTTTCTTGCCAAATTCTTCTCAGTCGAAGGCTCTCCCAAAATCCGAGCTCATCTCTCCAAGCTCCCGGCCGGCATACGGTTTGCCCGCTCAGTTCTGTACCTAGATCGCTGGCTTCCTGCATGAGCGTAGAATCCGTGTCCTTTCGGATGGATGCGCTTCGCGGTTCATGTCAGTGCACGCTGGTGTTCGCCAAGGCTCCGTTCTATCCCCCACGCTGTTCCTTCTGCATATCAAGGACGTATACTTCCTCTTGGAAACATTTATTGCTATGCAGATGAAAGCACAGAGCATGGGGATATAATGGTCACCCAGCGGCTGGGCGGGTAGATACCGCAATGAAGCGAATCTTGTCACTGAGTTCGATCGGGTGTTGGACCTTATTTCTAAATGGAGCTCCGATAATCTGATAGAGTTCAATGCCAAGAAAACACAGGTGTGCACTTTCACAGCGAAAAAGTCGCCATTCCTTCCCCATCCCTCTCTACAGGGTACATTTCTAGGCCATAGGTATTAACATGCTCAGAATGCGCTGCGATCTAAACGAAAAGGACTACATCGAAACTGTGATTAAAAATGCCTCACGTAAACTCGGTATCCTGAACAAGGTGCGGCGATTCTTTACGCACGCCTGATCAGTTGTGTCTATTATGCAAAACACAGGTGCGGTCTTTCGTGGAGTATTGCTCTTACTTTTGGGACGGCTCCGCAAAGTACCTTCTCGATGCTTTGGACAGATTGCAGCGCCGCGCTGTGCGCATTATTGGCAATGCAGAGGTCACTAACACTCTCGAGCCTTTGCAATTGCGTAGAGATATTGCGTCACTCAGCGTCTATTACTGTTTATACCATGGAGAGTGCTCTGAAGAACTCTTTGACCTCATCCCTCCTTCTCCCTTCCTCCATAGGAGTACGCGTGCTGCTCTCCGGAGTCATCAATTTACAGTCTCTAATATTCCATCACGCACAAAGAAATTTGGTGACTCGTTCCTTTGTCGCACCTCCAAAAGATGGAATAGTCTACCAGCACTCGTATTTCCTCCAACCTATGATAAAGGGTCCTTCAAACGAGGCGTGAAGAGGCACTTTGTGGCACAGGGTGAGGGTGACTGATGCTACGTCTCTTACGCTGCACCAGTTGTCCACGCGCCTGGACTTCACTTCCACTTAAGGGGAGGTATTTCGAGCGCTTCTCTCGCTCTCTCGACGGTACGACGGCAAGGGACGGGTATAACAGCGAAGCGGCGCGAATAATCGCGTTTTATATTTAAAAAAATTGATAGATGTATTAAATAAAAAACGATCGGTTATAATTCCTCAAGTTATCTATGAACTTCATTTTGGTAAATGACTCATAATATCTAATCACTTATTTTAGGAATAAAACCTGGAAAAGACGATAAAATGACACAAAAATATGTAACTTCGTGAATTTATTCTATCGAGCCAACTTTATGGGATCGTGTTTCCATCGGGTGTATTTCACAAAATAAAGCCTCAACAGTATTTCATAATTTTCGCAGATTTTAATTTTACTGTTTACTACTTCAAAAAGTAATTCTAAGAACGTGTTATTTTCGTTTTTCACTAACACCTAGCCTTAACATCAGGTGGAGTGGGGTGGACATGTGTTCAGCGTGTTAGGTGGCGAGCCCATCGCCGCTTTGTGCTGTTGGATGTATGTGCAGTATTTAGTCCGTTAGTCACCTTTACAGCACCCAATGGAAGAGATGGGTTGGTAGTAAGTATTCTTTTAATAATGAGCCGCCACCACACAGCTCTATAACGGCGTAAAAGGCGACTAACGGACTAAAGACTAACAGCATAGAGCGGCGATAGGCTCACCACCTGTCACGCTGAGCACATGTGCAGTCGCTATTTGGTGAAGAGTGGACTTCCAAAAGCAGTCCTCTGCCATAGCAGGGGACTGCTTTTGCGGTCCTCTTTGCCTAGTCTCTGACTAACCTTTCGGGATAATATACCTACTTACTGCCGGTACTCAGAGACGTCAATTAAGTTTTAATGGCAATTAAGTCTCTTGCTACTTTCATATATAAAGTACTAGCGGCCGCTCGCGGTTTTAGCCGCGTGGTTCCCGTTCCCGTGAGAATATCGAGATAAAAAGTATCGTATGTGTTAATCCAGGTTATAAACTATCTGTATGCCGAATGTCATCCAAATCCATTCAGTAGTTTTTACGTGAAAGAGTAACAAACATCCATCCATACGTTACCGTGGGAATATGTGGATAAAAAGTATCCTAATGTGTTATTCCAGGTTATAAACTATCTGTATGCCGAATATGTAAAATTTTAAACACTGAAAAAAGACGACAACCTCAGGCGGGAATCGAACCACGCACCTTCCGCATTCCGGGCGGCTGCCTTAACCACTTGGCTACCGAGGTCTGGCTTTCAACCGTCGAAAGTCAGTGCTTGATGCTTATGTTTTTAGTCAACATTGCTTCATCAAATCTTAGAAGTTTTTACCTCTGAGATCCGAAAGAAATATTTTTACAAATATTTGAACATTCGGTTAAGATGAAGCTGTGTTTATATATTAATGTTTTATATTTTAGCGTTTTATTAACGCTTAAATATACTTAAGTAAAATTTTAAACACTGAAAAAAGACGACAACCTCAGGCGGGAATCGAACCACGCACCTTCCGCATTCCGGGCGGCTGCCTTAACTTAAGTATATTTAAGCGTTAATAAAACGCTAAAATATAAAACATTAATGTATGCCTAATTTCAACCAAATCCATCCAGTAGTTTTTACGTGAAAGAGTAACAAATATCCATACATACAAAGTTTCGCGTTTAAAATATTAGTAGGGTTAAATAGAGAAGGAAAGACATTTAATTTTAATTCTCATTAAAACTTAATTGACGTCTCTGAGTACCGGCAGTAAGTACCTTAGTTAAGATTAATATTTAATTGACTCTATGAAGTATGACCGTGCCGTGACGTGAGGGTGAAGTGACTTGACGACCTCTGTAGTTGAGTGGTTAGCATGCCGGTTCTGGTGTCGCCATCTAGTTCGATTTCCGGTCGGGTCAATTTAGAAATGACTGTTTGTCTAATTTCATTATGAGTCTGGGTGTTTTCTTTGTCTAAGTTTCTACTTAGTCACCCAGCCCAAGTTATATAAGCTTCTGCTTATGTAACTTGGACTAGATAAGATAATTGGTGAAATTATGGAAAAGTTTTGTTTTATTTTATATTTAGTCTTCGGAGAGAGCATAAACATAATTCGGCTATAAGATAAATTATTATTACTCAATACAGTCTGTTGTTGCCAAGGTAATTGCAACAGTGTTTTGTTTTTTTTTTTTTTTTTTTATATAAGAGGGAGGCAAACGAGCAGGCGGGTCACCTGATGGAGAGTAATCACCGCCGCCCATGGACACCCGCAAAACCAGAGGAATCGCAGACGCGTTGCCGGCCTTTAAGGGAGGAATAGGTTTAAGGAAGGAATAGGAATTGGGAGGAGGGGGGGGGGGGGGGGGGGGGGAAGGGGCCTCCGGAACCCTCACTGGTCGGACGAAACACAACAGCACCAAGTGCCATTATTTCACGCCGAATATTAGTGAGAGGGTGGTATTACGCCGGGCGAGCCGGCCCAATGTGTGCTGCAACGCAGCGTGGCTCTACTACTCAGTTGGTGTCACTCATTTAGCACCACCCAGGGATCACGTGTAGGGTCTTAAGGGTAAACCTACGGACGCGAGCAACTTTGAACCCCTTGTACTTGGACGAGCGCCTATTTTGGCATAATAAAGTCGACATATCATTGTTATATTCTAATTAATAGGCTGGTGGTCGTTAAGCTTAATTGATGATCAATTAAATAGTTCGAAAATGAACGGATAATTTGAAACGAGATACGAGATGGGAGGAGACGAGACGAGATGGAAGTATGTTAGTATGTGCATGAGTATGATGTGTGGGTAAACCGTGTCGCGTGGCGGTGAAAGAATACTACCACCCCCTCTCTTCCCTTGTCGTAAAAGGCGACTAACGGACTAAAGACTGCACAAACATCCAACAGCATAGAGCGGCGATAGGCTCACCACCTCACGCTGAGCACATTGTGCAGTCGCTATTTGGTGAAAAGTGGACTATGGTAGAGACTGCTTTTGCTGTCCTCATTGCCTAACCTTTGATAGTCAGAATCAGAACCCTTCGGGGATAATAGTCGTGTTTGTTTGTATTTGGGTTGATGAACACAAACCATTATCGTACGTAAAATCCGAAAGACTTGGCCTGATCTGGGAATTGAACTCTTTATCTCCCGTGAGTCCTCTCCACCGAGCCGACTCCGAGCGTTTAGCCGCTCGGCTTCCGAGGAGTTTGTTGCAATTTACTACATAACATTTGTACGTTATAAATTCACCTGGTTCTCCTCTCAAATGTAGATACCTATAACTTCTCCTCTTTGTGTTTTTAATGTCATTTCCATATTCATTACCGTTCCAAACTGCATTTTGAAGTCAGGTTGTTCCATAAAGTGATTATCAAGCAGCAATGGGGCTCGCACCTCAAATATTTACCCTGTTATCTCGTGTGTGTTGCAGTCCGCACGCCCGCCGGAGGTCATAAAATGAAGGCAGTGTTGCCATAATGTAGTGACTAAATTCCACAAGTTCTGTAGTTGAAATGTGAAGATAAAAAAAGCTCCTGACGAAATGAGAACCTTCTCCTTTTTAAAAGTCGGTTTTAAAGAGGGTAATGTTGAAAAAGGCCGTCACGTAGGATCTGAAGTCTACTTGGACGATTCAAAAGTGCTTAATATTTTAGTTATCTTAAATAAAAATATTTTGATTTTGACTTACAGGATTTGTTTTTCAGAGAAAGGAAAATTTTGTAAACAAAGGAAACATTTACTTTCCATAACAAATAGCAGCTAACAAAACAAAATCGCGCATTCGTATAATCTATGAAAAATCCGTAATTTGAACATTTGTGCAAGTAACCCATGGGCGCATTTAATAGTAAGTAAGAACGATAGAAAATGGATGAAAATGTTATGAAAACTAAAAGTTTCTCAAAAGTGGAGCAAAGACCGAACGCACGAAATTATTACAGAAACCCTTATATCAATTTGAAAACTACAAAATACAACAAAGACGAAAAAGTAACAGTTCTGATATTATTATTATAATGAAATCTCAAAAAGTTGATATAACATTATAAAATAATTAATTTTTCTATAAAAAGGGGTGTTTACAAAAGCTAGCAACACTTCGTGTTTTCCTGAAAGCTTTACAGCTTTGCAGGTTTTCCCTCCAGTTGCCTGCGGCATTTCGTCGCGGATACACTTGGCCACTCTACTTTGCCGCCAAAAAGCACTTTCACTTTTTAAGAAACAACATGGTGTTACAAAATTGGCGACAAAAAAGTTTTTAACTAGGTGTCGAGTGGTAAAATTTTTGTCGTGTTTTGTTTTTGCGTGTGATAGTGATATTGTGCTAATAAGTGTTGTATTATTAGTTTGTTGGTCGTATGTTAGTTTAAAAAGGCTTTGTCGAAGAAAACTAGTGCTGTTTTGTGGTTCTATTGTCGTTTTTCGACTGTCGAAACGTATGGACCGAAACAATGGGATTGCATTGTGGGTGAGTTTCGATTTTTCGGATTGGACGGTTAACGATAGTCTCTTTAAAATAAGTTTTAATTTGTAGTAGGGTTGGAATATGTAGTTTTAATTTGTAGTAAAGGCTTATCTATATAAAAAAAAATAATTTCCACGTATGTTCGTTCGCGAATCACTTCAGGAAGGGTGTACCTACCTATCTGGCTAATTATTTTATTACAAAAATGGAATAAAAATATGTGGTGTTAATTCAGAGTTAATTTTAATTCTTTAAACTATTGCGTTGCATTGCATTAAAACTGTTTTAACGGGACCTTCGATCAACAATTGTTGATCGAAGAACGGGACCCAACACGATTAATTTTGTAAGTAAGTACATATCTACTACTGCTTGACGTTTCGGCCGCGATGCTGCGGCCGTGGTCACAAGCAGTTTTAATTATTCCATGTTTTTCCGCAAAGTAACGCCGGATTCCATTAAATAATTCTTTTTTTGTTGTGTCAGGAAAGTAAACTAAAAAAAAAATTAAAAACTCTTGCGGAGAGGGGTTTTCACGCGGAAAAATTTGCGAACCATGATCATAAAACATATTTTAGTTTTGTATAAACTAAAATATGTTTTATGATCATGGTTAATGGTTTATAGCGTCATCATCAGTGTATAAACAGCCCACTGGTGGTATCAGGATTCCCCACAAGAGTTATTGTTTTTTGTACAAGGGAAAACAGGAAAAATTAAAAACATTGAAACTGCAAACACGACTTCTCTTTGCCGCTAAGAAGTCGTCAGGGTCGAAGCAAATAGGTCCATGTCTACCCCTCCGGGAAACTGTGTTGTATGTGTGTAGGGTTGCCACCAGACTCTAGGATAGAGTATTGATTTTTTTATTTTTTTTTATTTATTAAGTACCTATATGTATTTTATTGTTATTTTATTTGTATGATTGTTTATTTTGTATACATAAGTACTTATTTGTATTAGTTTTAGGTCTAGGTAATTACCTAAAAGTATTTTTTTTTGTTGTACTTCGTGTCACCCCTATTACATTTATCTCGCACACTCTCTGGGTTGACTGGAAGAGATCTCTTTTAGAGATAAGTTCACCTTTGCACACAATGTCTCTTGCTACTTTTTTTACTGTGTTTCTGTGTAATAAAGAATATAATAATATTGTCTTCTTTTTCATGTAGGCGTACTTTATAATCTACGACATCAATAAAGTACGCTGTAATACTCTATTTACGTCGCAAAGAGCAACCAAAAATACGTTTTTAAAGATAAATAAATAAATACTTTTTTTTTAATGCTATGTACTTTATTTAAGTTAAAAAAAAAATCACTTTTCCTAAAAAAAAGTGGCAACCCTATATGTGTGTATGTAGAATCTGGGGCTTTACCATAAACTCTTATCTCTCTCTCAGGACTTTAATCACATGTGAGATGGGGTCAGCTTTCCTGGTCAGTTTCTTCCACTTCGCTCTATTCGGCACAACGGTGTCAGATACATTGCAGCTTTTTAGGTCTATAGCAAAAATGTTTGTCCATCTTGATTTCGGATACAATCAACTCTTAGCAGTATTGCTTTTAATTTTACTATGCAATATTCGTATGGGAATGTGACAGTAGGGAGGCACCTTCAACTCTCTAGAGTCTTCAACCCGAATACTCTTACAAAATACAACAACCAGCTACAATCATGTTATTAAGTAACAGCGTACATTTTCTGCTATAAACTGTGAACCTTGTAATTATTACCATGGAGGAGGGCAATAAACCAAGATTTATAATTATAGGTCGTGAGGTTTGGTCTAGGGGTAATTTTCTTTGATATTATTTAGTGGAGTAGCTTGTAAGGTTTGCCTGGTTGACTCTGCTCAGTATACGATTGAGCCGCGTGGTATAAGTAAAAGGCGACTAATGGACTAAAGACAGTACATACATCTAACGGTATGAAGCGGCGATGGGCTCACCACCTATCAGGCTGAGCACATGTGCAGTTGAAATTTGGTGGAACGTGGACTACGGCAGAGGACTGCTTCTGTAGTCCTCATTGCCTAGTCTCTGACCAACCCTCTGTCAATTAAACTACCTTAGGAAAATTGTTCTTTGAAAGCAATCCATTCAAACCTACTTTGTTGAAACTATGATAAGGCTACAACCGCGCAGTTTCAAAGGGTAATAGGAAAAGTTTTACCCACATCCTCATCACAGAGTCTCTTTACTCAAGAAACTATTTCATCCAGCGAGCGAAAAAAAAAATAGAGATCGAACCGAACGGCTATATTGGCCTTACTAAATAGTATCCCGGGCTTGTATTTCTAATTCGAAATAAGTATAAATTATTTCTTTCACACAAATCTTGCCCTAACAATTACGAACACAACAAAATGGATATAGCCAAATAGGTGCAGCCGTTCTGAAGTGATGCGCGCACAAACATTCTGGGCAATTGATTTTTATTAATATACTTAGATAGAATATATATAGGCAGCGTATGTTTTAAACGTAAAGGCATCTTTGTGTTGCGAAAGTGTGTTTTATATAGCACTAGTGACCCGCCCGCGCCTTCGTTCACGCTAACTTAGAAAGACCGCCATAGTTCAGCCATTTAAAAAAATATATCTACAAAATATAAACAAAAACCATCCTCAGTTAACGTTCTACCTTTTAGTGAAAACCGCATAAAAATCCATTGCGTGGTTTAGGAGAATAATGCGGTGCCACAGACAGAGGAAAACGGCGACTTTACTTTATAATAATACTAGCGGCCGCTCGCGGTTTCACCCGCGTGGTTCCCGTTTTCGGGGGAATATCGGGAGAAAAAGTATCCTATGTGTTAATCCAGGTTATAATCTATCTGTATGCCGAATTTCATCCAAATCCATTCAGTACTTTTTACGTGAAAGAGTAACAAACATCCATCCATACTTACAAACTTTCGCGTTTATAATGTTAGTAGGATAGGATGTAATGATGTACGTTGCTGGGTGCCGATAACGCGATGGATTTTGTATTCGCTGTCGTCACCTGTGTGTCCTTTCAATGAGACTTGATATACTCTTGCTTGTATATAGCACTTTCCTTTATTTGTGGGTTACGTGACGGCAGAATCTCTCAGCCGATCTGGCAAGCTGCCAACTTTTAGTTTCCAAATGTGGTTAACCTTAAATCTCGCACTGAGACGTATTCACGAACTTGGAAGTATCGAAAATGTGTCAATATTAGAAAGTGTGCAAAAAAGTCTTCAACTTCAATTTCTTTATTTCACAGTCTCATAATATAACAAAAGATGACATAGGTAGGTACCGTTGAGACACAATAAACTAGAGAAGACACCGCGAAGCAAGTTTGTGCGCAACTAAGGTGCAGCCGCAAGGTCCACAATCGCTTGAATCACGCGCAATCACAGGCGTTTTCAGCCCATGGGCTGCACCTTAGTGCGCACAAACTTGCTTTGCGGTGTCTTCTCTAGTTTATTGTACCTCAATGGTAGGTACCTACCTCATGAGACACCATGCAAGGGTGCTTGCAATGAATGGCGCTAAATATTAGAAGTATATAAATTAAGTACTTTGAATTAAAAATTTAATACAAAAAAGGAAAAGATAAAATAATACACGTGTTGATGTTGTCAAAAAAATATGGGAATTTCATTTTATTTTTGGAAAATTCTCGGGTTAAGACGAAAATGGGTGTTCGCGCAAACGAAGTCGCGGGCGCCCGGGCGGCGGGTAAGGGAATGAAGCAACTCTGTACACATTTTTACTCGCGGTTTTTAATTATGTTTGAAGCGTCAGATTATTTCAGACTTCGCCTCATTATGCCGTAAAAATACCTCGCAACTTTTCCGTTCACCCTCGTTTGTGATGCAAAAATCTTAATTGGAACACAAGCACTGCAAATAGCTTAAAACGACGATGTAGTCCTGCATTTACGACAGGAAATCTAGAATAATGTAAGCTTTTACAAGCAACACTGTTCAAATATTGCCTGTTTGAATTGTTTACGTTATTTGAATGGTTCCTCCAGTGAAAGTTTGTTTACCCAGCTTTAACTGCCGTATTCAGAGACGTCAATCAAGTTTAAATAACAATTAAATGTCTTTCCTTCTCTATTTAATACCATATGTAAGAAAGTGACAGCAAGAGACTTAATTGTCTGTCATTAAAACTTAATTGACGTCTCTGAGTACGGCAGGAAGAGTTCTTTTCATGCAACAGAAAATGGTTATAAAACCAGTGTCGCGTAGCGGTAAAAGAATACTACCACCCTATATTTTCCCTTGGCTGTCGTAAAAGGCGACTAATGCCCGATTTACACGTATTAAGTAATTTAGTAGTTAACTAAATTTTAACTTAATTTTAAGTGACTTCTCTACTAAATTGTGTGTTTACATGCAATTAATCACTTAAAATTAAGTTAAAATTTAGTTAACTACTAAACTACTTAATACGTGTAAATCGGGCATAACGGACTAAAGACTGCACACACATCCAACAGCTTAGAGCAGCGATGGGCCGTGCAGTCGCTATTTGGTGAAAAGTGAACTCTGGCAGAGGACTGCTTTTGTGGTCCTCATTGCCTAGTCTGTGACTAACCTTTCGCGGATAATAGTCGCGATTATATGTATGCGACAGTGAAATGTTTATAGGTTGTATGACAAAAAGATAATTTGATAAGTTAGCTTTGTTGAAAGCTGACAGTCGCTAGACTCAAACATACAATAATTATATGCTTATAATAAATAACCTTGACATAATAGTATACCTTTGGCTATTTGTCTGAGTTATTTTAAGCTTTTTAAATGGGTTTCGTCAACATACCTATTTACATCTAAAATAAAAAGCTGTGTAGTACCTATCTACCTAGCAGCCAATACAATCAATATTACACACACAAACTAAAACTGCACATGTGCTCATCGTAATAGGTGGTGAGCCCATCGCCGTTCTATGCTGTTTGATGTTGTGCAGTCTTTAGTCCGTTAGTCGCCTTTTACGACATCCAGGGGAAGATACGGGTTGGTAGTATTCTACTAAGAACCACCACCTCACAGTTCTAACTACAGCTTTAAGTAGGTATTAAGAGGGTGCAGCGCGATCGCAAAACCTGACATAAGTCTCATAATGAACTTCAAAGCAAAATCAATCATATTGATATTAAAAAATTGGAACTATTTTGCTTTGAAGTTTCAGACCTAGTAATTTGATTAGAGCAATGTTTTTATTCTGCGACATGTGCAAAACCATCACGCGCTTGTGTAAGAAATTAAAATGATCTTTTTTAAGATGGGGGCGACCTGCGAAATATCAATACAAATATTTTCATGTAAGAATTATTGTTTCATGCGTAAAATTGAAAGTGTCGAAAAAAATGTTTTTAGGAGTCATTCGATTTATGTATTGTTTGTTATTGTTTAAAGAATTTGTTTCAAATTTCAACAAGGCCACGACCTTGTGCAAAGATCTGGCTAACTTACGAAAGTTCTTTTAATGTATCTACCTATTTAACTAATTCAGCGCATAGTACAAGTAACTTAAAAATACGTAAATTTTCACAATTTCGTGCAGGATGCCCTTTTAAACAAAGAATATGCTAATATTTGGATAAATCGTATAGCCAAGTAGTATAAATCCCTCCAGATGGGAGCGACATGCGACAATGTCGTGAAAACGATACTTTTTTTTTACACTAAACAGAAAATAGTACAAGAAACAATAATAATTACTTATAACTTTTTTTTTTTTTTTTTTTATATAAGAGGGAGGCAAACGAGCAGGCGGGTCACCTGATGGAGAGTAATCACCGCCGCCCATGGACACCCGCAAAACCAGAGGAATCGCAGACGCGTTGCCGGCCTTTAAGGGAGGAATAGGTTTAAGGAAGGAATAGGAATTGGGAGGAGGGGGGGGGGGGGGGAAGGGGCCTCCGGAACCCACCCTCACTGGTCGGACGAAACACAACAGCACCAAGTGCCATTATTTCACGCCGAATATTAGTGGGAGGGTGGTATTACGCCGGGCGAGCCGGCCCAATGTGTGCTGCAACGCAGCGTGGCTCTACCACTCAGTTGGTGTCACTCATTTAGCACCACCCAGGGATCACGTGTAGGGTCTCAAGGGTAAACCTACGGACGCGAGCAACTTTGACCCCCAACTAAAACTAAACTAAAAACCTCATCATCAACCTATATCAGTCCACTGCTGGACGTAGGTCTCTCCCAAGACGCGCCACTGAGCCCGGTCTTCGGCTCTTCTCATCCAGTTTTTGCCAGCTACACTCCGTAGATCGTCGCTCCATCTCGCCGGAGGGCGTCCTACATTACGCCGCTTGCCTAAACGCGGTCTCCACTCCAGTATCCGTTTGCTCCAACGGTTGTCGGTTCTTCGGCAAACATGGCCGGCCCACTGCCACTTCAGTTTGCTAATCCTTTGAGCTATGTCGAACACCTTACTTTTCTGACGAATAACATCATTCCGGATTCGATCTCTCAAGGAAATTCCGAGCATAGCTCTCTCCATAGCGCGCTGAGCGACTTTCAGCGTGTGGACCAGCCCCACTGTCAGCGTCCACGTTTCAGCAGCATAGGTCATAACAGGTAGGACACACTGGTTGAAAACTTTCGTTTTCAGACATTGAGGGATGGAGGACGAGAAGACTTGACGAAGTTTCCCAAACGCAGCCCAGCCCAGCTGTATTCTCCGGTTTAGCTCTCTCTCGAAGTTGTGTCTACCTAACCGCAGCGTCTGCCCGAGGTAGACATACTCCTGCACAACTTCGAGAGGCATTCCGGCAACGGTGATTGGCTCTGGGGTAATACGATCATTAATCATGATCTTTGTTTTATCTAAGTTCATGCCCAGGCCAATCCGTCGTGAGGAATCAGCAAGACTGTTCAGCATCTGCTGTAAATCCTGCAACGATTCTGCCAATATGACGATATCGTCAGCAAATCGCAAGTGTGAGATATACTCGCCATTGATGTTAATGCCCATTCCATTCCAACTCAGCGTCTTAAACAGATCTTCCAGCGCGCTCGTAAACAATTTGGGAGATATGACATCTCCTTGTCTTACTCCGCGGCGCAGCTGGATAGGTTTAGACTGCTGGTTCTGGACTTGGACAGACATAGTGGCATCATCGTATAGGCATCTCAACACTTCGATGTATCGCCAATCAACCTGGCATCGCTGCAGAGATTGCAGAACAGCCCAGGTTTCAACAGAGTCAAAGGCTTTCTCATAGTCCACAAACGCTAGGCACAATGGCTGATTATACTCTTCGGACTTCTGTATAATCTGTCGCATTGTGTGAATGTGGTCTATGGTGCCAAATCCTCTGCGAAACCCAGCCTGCTCTGGGGTTTGGAACTCATCAAGTCTTCGCGCAAGACGGTTCGAAATAACTCTGGAAAACAGTTTGTAGACATGGCTCAAGAGTGAAATCGGTCTGTAGTTTTTCAATAAAGCTTTATTGCCCTTCTTGAAAAACATGATAACCACACTCTTGCTCCATGCCTTTGGAGTTCTCCCATGGTCCAGGACGGATTGAAAAACACGTTGGACCTCCCTCAGGACTGGTGAACTACCTGCCTTTAGGAGTTCCGACGTGATTCCGTCTTCCCCTGGGGCTTTTCCATTTTTTAACTGTCTCAGAGCCACTTCGATTTCGTCTAGGCTGATCTCTGGGAGATCTTCGGTGTAGTGGCGGGTTAATGTGGCTCTAACATCCTCATTACTGGATCCCGGAAACGAAACTTGCGAGGCGTACAATCGGCCATAAAAGTCTTCGATCTCAGCCAGAATTTCCGGCTTGGAAACGACGGTATCACCCCTAGATGTCGTGAGCTGCGTCAGATGGCTCCTACCAAGTTGCTGCACAAACACTTTGGACCCCCGATTTTGCTCAATTGCTCGTTCAATACGAAGCGTATTGGAGCGACGGAGGTCGTAGCGTATGCGCTTAGCAATGCACTTGTTAAGAGCCGTGTGTTCTGACAGCGTAGTAGGGGTGAGTGGTGTCTGGCGTCGCTTTTCCATTAGCCGGAGAGTCTCGTCCGAGTACTTAGACTTTCTGCCCGTACGCCTTACCGAGCAAAATTTCGTGCCCTCTTCCCTGAGGATGTTTACCACATTGTGTAGGTCCTGATCTACGTCATCGGTAGTTTCCAAGGCAGCGAATCGATTTTCGAGCTGAAGTTGGAACTTCTCTGAGTTCACAGCGGTTTGGAGTAAGTTTGGTCGGAGCTTAGACTTCATCAAGCGGACGCGTTCAAGCTTAAAATTGATATTCAGAGTGCCTCGTACCATTCGGTGATAGCTGCCGGTATTAAACCTATTGATCACTGAAACATCTCTGAATATATGCTTCTTATCCGCTATAATGAAGTCTATCTCGTTTTTCGTCACAGCGTCGGGGCTTCGCCAAGTCCACTTTCGCTGTGGACTCTTTTTGAAGAAAGAATTCATCAAAAAGAGTCCTTCCCGCTCTAGGAAGTTGACCAGCATTTGCCCCCTGTGATTCCTACTACCAAATCCGTGTGGCCCTACCGATGATTCGCTGCAAGTCTGTAATCCTACTTTGGCGTTGAAGTCCCCCATGACAATGTTAAAGTGTGCCTTAGTGGTGGTGTGTAAGGCTTTAGCAATGTCATCCAGGACAAACTCCACTTCATCATCCGAGTGTGACGAGGTCGGTGCATACACTTGAACCACCTTGAGGGAATACCTCTCGGTGAGTTTAAGTACCAGGTATGCTACCCTGTTCGACACACTGGATACTTCAGTGACGTTGTCGGCGAGGGACTTGTGGATCAGGAACCCAATGCCACCTTGGGAGATATGGTCGCCCTCGCGGTAGTACATGACATGTCCGGATTCTAGGGTTATGGTGTCCTCTCCCTCTCTTCGGACTTCACATAACCCCAGAACATGCCATTTAACCTTTTCAAGTTCTACCTCGAGTTGCGCCAGGTGTTCGTCTAGCCGTAGAGTGCGTCCGTTGTACGTAGCCAGGGTCAGTTGGGATGGGCAGCCTTCCGTAGCCCGGAGATTCTTCGCACCCCCTGTTCCGCCATTTCCATGACCGCCGCCTTGGCCAGGACTAGCGGAGCTGCCGGGAACTGGGGGCCGTCCTTTTTGTGTGCCAATCATATGGGAGGTTTTGCCCTAATCGCCACGCTGGGCATGCGGGTTGGCGATCGCAGGGACACAGTCTGTCGCACCGCTGAGGCTGCTGCCCCTCAGCGGTCAGGGATTTGACTGTGTCTGGATGAGAAGGGTTATACCGCCGTCGACCGGTCGCCAGAGCCTCGTCGGTTACTGCAGGATGTACCGCGTGCAGGTGAGGTTGACAGTTGGAGCTAGAGGTCTTGTGTAGCTCCCTTACATCCCCAACTAAAAACCTAAATATATCTTATTAATAAAAAATATCTATTAAGGTGCGTCCTCACCTCACTGAGAGCATTCGCGTGTAATGATCATTCGGCGTCGAATATTCAAGTGATGTGGACGTTGAACCGAGCGTTACAAGGTTTACACGCGAGCACGAGACTCGACCGTTGTGGACGTCGCAACGATGTTCGCGGAAATGGCTTGCATTCGAATGTTCACGCAAACAAAACGCTCGAAAGCGAGTACTCAGGTAATGAAATGAATGAGTATGTATGTAGGAATATTACTGGCAACTTAAAGAAGGAACAGTTCCTTAATCGTGACCTTCTTGGTCTATCGTATTAGCGTGATATTGTCAATGTAAAGTTATGTTAAGTTAGTTAATGACAAAATAAAGATATAAAAAAATGCTGCAGTCATGACCGCTCTATCCGTCATTTTGAATTGAATGACCTTTAGTATTCGAATGCCCCAAGCTCGGATGTTCGACTCAAACGTTCATAATTATGCACGAAAGTGAATGTTGAGTCCGCTGGGCAGAATTTGTTGCTCGCCGGCGATGCTCGTTTACAAATGCTCGCAGTGAGGACGCTCCTTACGAGAACCGCGCCGCAAAGTCCTCAAATAGCTGACAGCAGCGTTAAAACTATGATAAGATATAACTATTCGTGATCGCAGATTCTTGGCATGTCAACCATAATAAATCAAATGTCCTATAAAAAGACCATCCCAAGACCAAAGCTGAAGCAGTCAATACTTGGTTTACTGCTTCCACTTTATGAACATAAACGTTTGTCTCTGGGTAAATAAATCGGTTTGGATATCTTATTATCAAGATAAGCAACTTACACAATGCCGGGTCACTGGATACATACATACATACATATAATCATGACTATTATCACCAAAGGGTTAGTCAGATACTAGACAATGAGGACCGCAAAAGCAGTTCTCAGTTATAGTCCACTTTTCACCAAATAGCCTCTGCACAGCGCTCAGCGTGACAGGGGGCCGCTCTATGCTGTTTGATGTATTTGCAGTCTTTAGTCCGTTAGTCGCCTGCTACGACACCCAAGGGAAGAAGGGGGGTGTCACTGGATGGGTGACCGAATTAAAAAATCATGAGGTAGTAAGTCCCGGTTGCTTCTTGGCGGGAAAGTGAAGCGTCATGTCTGCAGTTTTGTTTTATTTTTTATAATTTGTGTTTTGTCGAATATTAGTGTGAAATAATGGTGGATTATTTACTGTTAAGTGTTCGTGAACGTGCATGAGTGTTAGCAAATAAAACAAAACAGTGCAACATTACTTTTCAAATTCTCTCAAGAAGTTTGTGTGAGATCTCAATAAAGTCCCAAAGCTTTATTGAGTCTCGAGGGGTTTGGGGGAAAATCAATTACCATTAAACGTTCATTATCACTCATTATCATCCACTTAATGTAATGAAAATAATAATTACTATTAAAAACTTGACACTGGCTAAATGTGCTGATCGCACGAAGCCATTATTTAAGAGAAAAAAAAGTCCCGGTTGCTGTCGTAAGATGGCAGTCGTTAAAACCTCTACCAGCCCACATTGGGCTAGCGTGGTGGGTTATGGCCCCATCTCCTTAGGTGTTATTGTCCATATGGGGAGGTCTGTGGGACGTTTAGTAGTCTTTACTAATATTATAAAGAGGAAAGATTTGATTGTTTGTTTGTTTGCATTATATAGGCTCCGAAACTACTAGACCTATTTGAAAAATTCTTTCACCGTTGGGAAGCTACACTATCTCCGGATGACATAGGCTATATAACATTTTCAAAAATTCGTCACGGGTTACGCTGTCCACGCGAGCAGGAAATCAGGAAATCTGAATTCAGGTGGAGGAAAAAGTGTACGTGGTTCCACGCGGACGAAGTTCACGAAGTCGCGAGCGGTCCGCTAGAGTAATATAGGTACCGTGTCGCGTAGCGGTGAAAGAATACTGCCACCCCCCGCTCTTCCCTTGGGTGTTGTAAAAGGCGACTAACGGACTAAAAACTGCACATTCTTCCAACAGCACAGAGCGGCGAAGGGTTCACCACCTGTCTCGCTGAGCAAATGTGCAGTCGATCTTTTCGGAAAGGTGGATTATGGTAGAGAACTGTTTTTGCTGTCCTCATTGCCTAGTCTCTGACTAACCCTTCGGGGATAATAGTCGTGATTATATGAATGTATAATGTATTAGATTGATAAGCCATCACACAGCTCAGCGGTAGCAGCTAAAGTTTTATCATTGTAATAGAAATAACGTAATAACTAGTTAGCAATGAACACCAAATGTGTTTAATTATTAAAAGTAGTCCTTGTTGTAGTCTACAAGCCGCGACCTTGTCTGCCAACACGCGATATTATTTAACTAAGACAATACAAGTGGCAGCTTTGTTTTTTTTTATTGACGACTCCATTGACGGCAGAGCTTTTTTAATCAATTTTTCTTATTGTTCTTTCGATAAAGACTCATGAAAATGTCTGTGCTTTTTCATTTTTATACATACATATAATCAAGACTATTATCCCCGAAGGGTTAGTCAGAGACTAGGCAATGAGGACCGTAAAAGCAGTCCTCTGCCATAGTCCACGTTTCACCAAATAGCGACTGCACATGTGCTCAGCGTGACAGGTGGTAGGTAAGCCCATCGCCGCTCTATACTGTTGGATGTTTGTGCAGTCTTTAGTCTGTTAGTCGCCTTTTACGACACCCAAGGGAAGAGAGGGGGTGGTAGTATTCTTTCACCGCTATGCGACACAGTTGTATCTATTCTGTGTTATTTTCTCAGTTGACAATTGTGTTTCGATACGGTTCCGATATAACGTTCCGTTTTGTATTTGGTCGCGTTTTGTGTCGCAAAACAAAACTCGTGGAAACTCGGTCCCGTCTGCCGATCGCTTAATAGCATCGTATATAACGATAACGACTCGTGTATGTATCAGACGATTGTTACATATCTATCGATGAGTTTGTGTTGTATTAAGGTTGCTTCACACATATCAGTGAAGGCACAGTTCCGACACAGTACCGGCACAGTGTTTTTCATACGTTCTCTATGAACGCATCCCCACTTGTCAGTGATATAATGCTCTCAGTGTCAGTGCCGCCACCGGCAAATCACGGACTTATTTGTTTTGACAAAATTCATAGAGAATGTATGAAAGAATATTTTTCACTGTGCCGGTACTGTGCCGGAACTGTGACTTCACTGATATGTGTGAAGCAACCTTTACAGTTCAGGGGTGGTAGCAACGACACTCTAAGTACATACAACTGCACGAAACTGGTCACGAAAGGTCTGCTCTTGCAATCATATTTTTATTAGTAGTATTTAATAGTCATTCTTTTTCTTTTTTTTTAAAGACACTGTATGACGTTGTTTATTTTATTTTAAAATGAGCAATACCTGTTTTCTTATTAGATACAAGCGGCCGCTCGCGGTTTCACCCGCGTGGTTCCCGTTCCCGTGGGAATATCGAGATAAAAAGTATCCTATGTGTTAATCCAGGTTATAAACTATCTGTATGCCGAATTTCATCCAAATCCATTCAGTACTTTTACGTGAAAGAGTAACAAACATCCATCCATACGTTCCCGTGGGAATATCGGGATAAAAAGTATCCTATGTGTTATTCCAGGTTATAAACTATCTGAATGCCAAATTTCAACCAAATTCATTCTGAAGTTTTTACGTGAAAGAGTAACAAATATCCATACATACAAACTTTCGCGTTTATAATATTAGTAGGATTCTTTTGTATGTTTGTTGTGTTTGTCTTGTAATCGTACTAAATGTCTTTTTTTTATCTCGTAATGGAAAATGTGCTTCTATGATAGGGAGAGCACTTTCCAATTTGTATTGACGCTGTAAAAGGAAGGGAGAAAAGATATACACTTGCTGAGTTTCTTGCCGGTTCTTCTCAGTACAGGCTCCCGCCCCATCGTTAGGACTTACTCACCGATGACATAGCGACATTCATAAGTGCTCAATTATTGTAGCCTAAATTGTATAAATAATTTTGAATTTTGAAAAAAAGATGAACAAAATATTATATAAACGGGATTTAAGGCAAAACTAAATACTTAAGTACCTTTTATACCCGACGTTTCGACCGAATTGCACCGGCCGTGGTCGCGGGTGTTTAAAAGCGAAAGAAAGATATTGACTATAATACAGAGTGTTTGGTAATAAGTATGTACCTACGAGGGGCGTTCAAAATATTCTCGGTATTGATACGTTACAACCTCTTTTATATATATATTTGTTACTGGCCGCTAAGATTCATCCATTGACATTAAAAAAAAGTAAAATTGGAACCGAGATGTTCTTTTGTTTTTCTGCAATTGCCGAACAAACATGAACACCATGAGCGAATTAACAATTTTAACGAAATTAGAGCACCGATCCGTCATAAAATTCTTGACAAAACAGGGTAAAAATCAAAAAAACCATAAAAGAGGAAATGGATTGTGTTTACCGTGAGTCTGCTCCTTCTTTATCTACTATTCAAAAATGGTCAAGCGAATTTAAGCGTGGAAGGGAGAGTATTGAAGATGACCCTAGACCTGGCCGGCCTGTAGTGGCTACCTCACAAGAAAATATTGATAAAGTGGAAAAACTTATATTGGAAGACGGCCGAGTGAAGGTAAAATCTATAGCTCAAGTAACCAATCTCTCTATTGGTACCGTACATGACATTATACATGACCATCTTAATATGTCAAAAGTAAGTGCAAGATGGGTTCCGCGAATGCTGACGCTTCTTCAAAAGGATATGCGTGTGGCTTGCTGTTCAGATTTTATCGACCTGTGTGGTGAAAATCCCGATGAGGTGCTGCAAAAAATAGTTACTGGAGATGAAACCTGGGTTCATCATTATGACCCAGAGAGCAAACAGGAGTCCATGCAGTGGCACATTAAGGGTTCAGCTCATCCCAAGAAGTTCAAGGTAATCCCGTCAGCTGGCAAGGTCATGGCCACAATATTTTGGGATTGTGAAGGAGTTTTGCTTATCGATTATAAAGAAAAAGGTGTAAATATCACAGGGCAGTACTACGCTAACGTTATACGTCAATTAAGAGATGCGATCAAAGGAAAGAGGCGAGGAAAGTTAACCAAAGGTGTTCTGCTTCTGCATGACAACGCCCCTGTCCATACTGCTCATATTGCCAAGGCAGCTATTGTTGAATGTGGGTTTGAAACTGTTACTCATCCACCCTATAGTCCGGACTTAGCCCCAAGCGACTTCTTTTTGTTCCCCAATCTTAAAAAGGATCTGCGTGGAAATAAATTTTCTGACGATGAAGCGTTGAAGACGGCCGTGGAGGAGCATTTTTACACCAAAGATAAAAAATATTTTTATGAGGGATTAAAAAAAATAATTGATCGATCTTATAAGTGTATGAACATAGGGGGGGAGTATATTGAAAAATAAAAATATCAAACTTTTCGTACTTGTTTGTTTTTATCCACATACCGAGAATATTTTGAACGCCCCTCGTATATAATCCCGCAACTGAGGTCCAACTCTCTTTCTCCGAAACGCGGTCGATTTTCGTTTGCTACTTACAGAGGTTTCCATTCCTTCCGAAATTTCGTTCATAAAAAATAGGTTTGGCATTTAGATTATTAATTTTTAGAAAATTGTTTGAAATTTCAAAAATAAAGCAAATTGCTATAAATAGCAAACAGTGTTCAGTGGCAGGTCGAGTGGGCTCCTCAGTAGGAGCCTCTACTCATGAGTGTAACGCTAGTCGCGATGTTCAAGTTCCAGGAAGTCATGTCGCTTCAGTCGTCTGGTATACTGTTGGATGCTCAATTGGCGAGCCAGCTCGTTAGGATGATGTAGGAGCCGCTTCTTGTATTTAAAAGCCGCGGCACGTATTTCCTTTATAACAGTGGTCATGTTGAGGTGTTTATGGATTTCGCCATTTGTAATGTACCATGGCACATTCGCGATGGATCATCGCAGGATCTAGTTTTGTTGGCGTTGTAGTACGTTTATATTGGAGTCGGAGGCACTACCACACTACCCCAGAGCTGGATACCATACATCCACACCGGCTTGAGTACAACCTTGTAAAGGAGTTTGTTGGCCATGCCACTGAACACCGAACACATCTGCCTATAGTCTGGTGACTGATTGTAGATTCGACAAGGAAAACAAAAAAAAATAACAAAGAATAATCGACCGAAATTTCGTTTCGGAAAAAGAGTACGCTCTCTGAGCCATCCCCTTTAGCGCAAAGAACAACTATTTGCATTGGAGCAACTCTGAAATTACGAAACGAAAATCCAGCTGGTCAATAGTATTTGCAGTTTTGTATATAGTAACAGCTGATTTTTACGGCTTGTTGTAAGTCCGCCTAGTTAACTATCTTCATTTTTTAGAGTCTGGCCAACGAAAGCTGAACCAGGAAAAACGCGGCAATTTCAAAAAACGAAACTTGAATCTCGTAATTATTTGATTGGCAACACTTTGTCTATCTGAGGTGTCATGGTAAGTCAAATTGAAATTTTATCTGAGAAAATTGCAGCTGTGTGTAGTGATGAAAGGACTTTGCGTCTTTTAAGTCCTTTAAGTTAGGACTAGACTAGATTTTCAAGACTCGACTCCAAAATTACGACTCAAGACTTTTTACTAATCTGAGGGAACTCCAGTCATTATAATACGACTCGGAAATAAAACGACTCGAGTTCTTTATTAAAAGACTCACAAATTAGTCGCAAGTCTTTTAATAAAGAACTCGAGACGATTATTAGCATGCGATGAGCTGTTTAAAATTAAATTAAGTATAATAATACTTGAGTGTAAGATCATAGCATATTTATTTAAGGTTTTCAAAATTTGTTTCATTGAACAAATCAATATTTTGTCATCATACAATGAATTGTACTTATTGTAATTCTAAATTAATACAAATAGGCATTTTTGATTTTTAAGTCAAAAGTTATTAGTTTAATCACTTTTCCATATTTTTTTTTATTCTACAACGGGTAAGCGCTTGGCCTTCATCTCACCTGATGGTAAGTGACGATAAGGCCGAAGGTGGAAGTGCGCTTCACCCGGAATCCTCAACCACTGCGGAACTGGCTATCTTATCTCTAACTGTCGGAACACAACAATGCTAAAACATCGTTGTTATGGCGACACACTTAGATAAGATGGTGGTAGCTAGCCAGGCGGCCTTAACAGCCCTACCACCAACCAAACCGAGCACACAAAGATGTACCCCCCGCTGGGAATTGAACCCGGGACCTCTGGATCTGAGACCGGTGGCTTAGCCACTACACCACAGAGGCGGTTAAAAATATTAATCAATTATAGCTCAGTCATTATTTAATCTTGCCCTTTCCTTTAATACGTCAAGCCTAGAAGGTAGGGCACATAAGCCATTTATCTAATAAACTAGATACCTATATAATGTCCCTGTATTCGTATTAATTATTGAGTGTGTACCCACTATATAAAAACAGTGTATATATCCACATTCATTCTAAAATTTCACTACAGCGTATAAGCTCGCCTTGCGACTCACGGCTCCCACGAGTCAAGTCGTTTTAAAATGTTGAAGCCTTATCGTCACGACTGAGTCGTTTAAAAATCTCGAGTCTTTTTAATTTGACTCAGTCTAAAAGTAAAACTCGAGTCATAGTCGAAGACTCTTAAAAGGCTCAGCAGCACTCAAAGTTTAAAGTTTCGATCAAGTTGTGAACCGTCATAACCGAGTCGAGTTTCTTTTAAAGGACTTAAAAGACTTGACTTCTTTCATCTCTAGCTGTGTGAGTGTTTTTTTTTTTTTTTTTTTTTTTTTTTTTTAGCTGGCTGCTCCCGCTTTTTGGCAGGTTTTTTGGTTTTCTGTTTTGTTCTTTGTTTTTTGGGACTTTTGGGCTTTTTTTAGTGAAACAAGAGCTTGAAGAGCTCGACTCTATTTTCTTTTCTTTCTTTTCTCTTTTCTTTTCTTTTTTTATTTCTCTCTTTTTTTTTTTTTTTTCTCTCTTTTATTATTTTTATATACATAAATTCTTAAAACTAATACATTTTTTACTTATATTAATTTACACTTTATCTTATGTACTAATATAATTTCCTTACTTAAAACATTTTTTCTTTTACTTAATTTCTAATTATTACATTTCTTGGTTCTAGTATTTTTACAATTTCTTTTGTTTCTTTTGTTTCTTATATTTATTGTACATGTATATATTTATACTTCCATTTTGAGAGTTTTTCTTTCTCTAATTACAATTTCGATTGATGCTTCTCTTTCATCCCTTTCTTTACACCTGCCACAATGTGGTCTTGCTTTAAGGTATTTCTTATTGCTAAATTCTACACGTCCTTATTTCTTTTATTAACAATATTAACGATTTCTCCGGCATATTCCATAAAAACTTTCCTTTCTTTCTTATTGCTAATGATCTCCTTCAGGGTATCTTTGCTTAGGTGTGTTTCTAGTTTTTGTTGCAGAGTGTACCTAGTGTTGGTGTGTATTGGGCAATCGAGTAGGATGTGAAAGATGTCCTCGTCCATGGT